>OZ010597.1:97024559-98224559 GCA_963932145.1 Acanthosepion lycidas | reverse complement strand
TTCCATGAAAAAGATTGTGCGGCGACAATGGGTGATCACTGTACATTTCTCTTCTGTTTCCTATTTATATTTCTATTTTACCTCCTCAATTTAGCATTATGGACAGGGAAAGACATAATCTAAGCTCTGCACAAAAATATTTTGCCTTCAAATTCATACCGTGATCGTAGAATGCATGGACTCGACTCATATGACTGGGATTTCCATGAAAAAGATTGTGGGCCGAAAATGAGTGATCACTGTACATTTCTGTTCTGTTTCGTATTCATATTTCTATTTTAACTCCTCAATTTAGCATTATGGACAGGGAAAGACCTAATCTAAAATCTGCACAAAAATATTTTGCCTTCAAATTCATACCGTGATCATAGCATGGATGGAATCGACTCATATGACTGGGATTACCATGAAAAAGATTGTGGGCCGAAAATGGCTGATCACTGTACATTTCTGTTCTCTTTCGTATTCATATTTCTATTTTACCTCCTCTATTTAGCATTATGGACAGGGAAAGACCTAATCTAAAATCTGCACAAAAATATTATGCCTTCAAATTCATACCGTGATTGTAGCATGCATGGACTCAACTCATATGACTGGGATTTCCATGAAAAAGATTGTGGGCCGAAAATGGGTGATCACTGTACATTTCTGTTCTGTTTCGTATTCATATTTATATTTTACCTCCTTAATTTAGCATTATGGACAGGGAAAGACCTAATCTAAAATCTGCACAAAAATATTTTGCCTTCAAATTCATACTGTGATCGTAGCATGCATGGACTCGACTCATATGACTGGGATTTCCATGAAAAAGATTGTTGGCTGAAAATGGGAGATCACTGTACATTTCTCTTCTGTTTCCTATTTATATTTATATTTAACTTCCTCAATTTAGCATTATGGACAGGGAAAGACGTAATCTAAAATCTGCACAAAAATATTTTGCCTTCAAATTCATACCGTGATCGTAGCATGCATGGATTCGACTCATATGACTAAGATTTCCATGAAAAAGATTGTGGGCAGAAAATGGGTGATCACTGTATATTTCTCTTCTGTTTCCTATTTATATTTATATTTTACCTCCTCAATTTAGCATTATGGACAGGGAAAGACCTAATCTAAGATCTGCACAAAAATATTTTGCCTTCAAATTCATACCGTGATCGTAGCATGCATGGACTCGACTCATATGACTGGGATTTCCATGAAAAAGATTGTGGGCCGAAAATGAGTGATCACTGTACATTTCTCTTCTGTTTCCGATTTATATTTCTATTTTACCTCCTCAATTTAGCATTATGGACTGGGAAAGACCTAATCTAAAATCTGCACAAAAATATTTTGCCTTCAAATTCATACCGTGATCGTAGCATGCATGGACTCGACTCATATGACTGGGATTTCCATGAAAAAGATTGTGGGCCGAAAATAGGTGATCACTGTACATTTCTCTTCTGTTTCCTATTTATATTTCTATTTTACCTCAATTTAGCATTATGGACAGGGAATGACCTAATCTAAGATCTGCACAAAAATATTTTGCCTCCACATTCATACCGTGAACGTAGCATGCATGGACTCGACTCATATGATTGGGATTTCCATGAAAAAGATTTTGGGCAGAAAATCGGTGATCACTGTACATTTCTCTTCTGTTTCCTATTTATATTTATATTTTACCTCCTCAATTTAGCATTATGGACAGTGAAAGACCTAATCTAAAATCTGCACAAAAATATTTTGCCTTCAAATTCATACCGTGATCGTAGCATACATGGACTCGACTCATATGACTGGGATTTCCATGAAAAAGATTGTGGGCCGAAAATGGGTGATCACTGTACATTTCTCTTCTGTTTCCTATTTATATTTATATTTTACCTCCTCAATTAAGCATTATGGACAGGGAAAGACCTAATCTAAAATCTGCCCAAAAATATTTTGCCTTCAAATTCATACCGTGATCGTAGCATGCATGGACTCGACTCATATGTCTGGGATTTCCATGAAAAAGATTGCGGGCCGAAAATGGGAGATCGTTGTACATTTCTCTTCTGTTTCCGATTTATATTTATATTTTACCTCCTCAATTTAGCATTATGGACAGGGAAAGACCTAATCTAAAATCTGCACAAAAATATTTTGCCTTCAAATTCATACCGTGATCGTAGCATGCATGGACTCGACTCATATGACTGGGATTTCCATGAAAAAGATTGTGGGCCGAAAATAGGTGATAACTGTACATTTCTCTTCCGTTTCCTATTTATATTTCTATTTTACCTCCTCAATTTAGCATTATGGGCAGGGAAAGACATAATCTAAAATCTGCACAAAAATATTTTGCATTTAAATTCATACCGTGATCGTAGCATGCATGGACTCGACACATATGACTGGGATTTCCATGAAAAAGATTGTGGGCCAAAAATAGGTGATCACTGTACATTTCTCTTCTGTTTCCTATTCATATTTCTACTTTACCTCCTCAATTTAGCTTTATGGACAGGGAATGACCTAATCTAAGATCTGCACAAAAATATTTTGCCTCCAAATTCATACCGTGAACGTAGCATGCATGGACTCGACTCATATGACTGGGATTTCCATGAAAAAGATTGTGGGCCGAAAATGGATGGTAACTGTACATTTCTATTCTGTTTCCTATTTATATTTATATTTTGCCTCCTCAATTTAGCATTATGGGCAGGGAAAGACATAATCTAAAATCTGCACAAAAATATTTTGCATTCAAATTCATACCGTGATCGTAGCATGCATGGACTCGAATCATATGATTGGGATTTCCATGAAAAAGATTGTGGGCCGAAAATAGGTGATCACATACATTTCTCTTCTGTTTCCTATTTATATTTATATTTTACCTCCTCAATTTAGCATTATGGACAGGGAATGACCTAATCTAAGATCTGCACAAAAATATTTTGCCTCCAAATTCATACCGTGAACGTAGCATGCATGGATTCGACTCATATGACTGGGATTTCCATGAAAACGATTGTGGGCCGAAAATGGGAGATCGCTGTACATTTCTCTTCTGTTTCCGATTTATATTTATATTTTACCTCCTCAATTTAGCATTATGGACAGGGAAAGACCTAATCTAAAATCTGCAGAAAAATATTTTGCCTTCAAATTCATACCGTGATCGTAGCATGCATGGACTCGACTCATATGACTGGGATTTCCATGAAAAAGTTTGTGGGCCGAAAATAGGTGATAACTTTACATTTCTCTTCTGTTTCCTATTTATATTTATATTTTACCTCCTCAATTAAGCATTATGGACAGGGAAAGACCTAATCTAAAATCTGCACAAAAATATTTTGCCTTCAAATTCATAACGTGATCGTAGCATGCATGGACTCGACTGATATGACTGGGATTTCCATGAAAAAGATTGTGGGCCGAAAATGGGAGATCGCTGTACATTTCTCTTCTGTTTCCGATTTATATTTATATTTTACCTCCTCAATTTAGCATTATGGACAGGGAAAGACCTAATCTAAAATCTGCACAAAAATATTTTGCCTTCAAATTCATACTGTGATCGTAGCATGCATGGACTCGACTCATATGACTGGGATTTCCATGAAAAAGATTGTTGGCTGAAAATGGGAGATCACTGTACATTTCTCTTCTGTTTCCTATTTATATTTATATTTAACTTCCTCAATTTAGCATTATGGACAGGGAAAGACGTAATCTAAAATCTGCACAAAAATATTTTGCCTTCAAATTCATACCGTGATCGTAGCATGCATGGATTCGACTCATATGACTAAGATTTCCATGAAAAAGATTGTGGGCAGAAAATGGGTGATCACTGTATATTTCTCTTCTGTTTCCTATTTATATTTATATTTTACCTCCTCAATTTAGCATTATGGACAGGGAAAGACCTAATCTAAGATCTGCACAAAAATATTTTGCCTTCAAATTCATACCGTGATCGTAGCATGCATGGACTCGACTCATATGACTGGGATTTCCATGAAAAAGTTTGTGGGCCGAAAATAGGTGATAACTGTACATTTCTCTTCTGTTTCCTATTTATATTTATATTTTACCTCCTCAATTAAGCATTATGGACAGGGAAAGACCTAATCTAAAATCTGCACAAAAATATTTTGCCTTCAAATTCATACCGTGATCGTAGCATGCATGGACTCGACTCATATGACTGGGATTTCCATGAAAAAGATTGTTGGCCGAAAATGCGTGATCACTGTATATTTCTCTTTTGATTCCTATTTATATTTCTATTTTCCCTCCTCAATTTAGCATTATGGACAGGGAAAGACCTAATCTAAGATCTGCACAAAAATATTTTGCCTTCAAATTCATACCGTGACGTAGCATGCCTGGACTCGACTCATATGACTGGGATTTCCATGAAAAAGATTGTGGGCCGAAAATGGGTGATCACTGTACATTTCTCTTCTGTTTCCTATTTATATTTAAATTTTACCTCCTCAATTTAGCATTATGGACAGGGAAAGAAGTAATCTAAAATCTGCACAAAAATATTTTGCCTTCAAATTCATACCGTGATCGTAGCATGCATGGACTCGACTCATATGACTGGGATTTCCATGAAAAAGATTGTGGGCCGAAAATAGGTGATAACTGTACATTTCTCTTCAATTTCCTATTTATATTTCTATTTTACCTCCTCAATTTAGCATTATGGGCAGGGAAAGACATAATCTAAAATCTGCACAAAAATATTTTGCATTTAAATTCATACCGTGATCGTAGCATGCATGGACTCGACACATATGACTGGGATTTCCATGAAAAAGATTGTGGGCCGAAAATAGGTGATCACTGTACATTTCTCTTCTGTTTCCTATTCATATTTCTACTTTACCTCCTCAATTTAGCTTTATGGACAGGGAATGACCTAATCTAAGAACTGCACAAAAATATTTTGCCTCCAAATTCATACCGTGAACGTAGCATGCATGGACTCGACTCATATGACTATGATTTCCATGAAAAAGATTGTGGGCCGAAAATGGATGGTAACTGTACATTTCTATTCTGTTTCCTATTTATATTTATATTTTACCTCCTCAATTTAGCATTATGGACAGGGAAAGACCAAATCTAAGATCTGCACAAAAATATTTTGCCTTCAAATTCATACCGTGATCGTAGCATGCATGGACTCGACTCATATGACTGGGATTTCCATGAAAAAGATTGTGGGCCGCAAATGGGTGATCACTGTACATTTCTCTTCTGTTTCCTATTTATATTTCTATTTTACCTCCTCAATTTAGCATTATGGACAGGGAAAGACCTAATCTAAAATCTGCACAAAAATATTTTGCCTCCAAATACATACCGTGACGTAGCATGCATGGACTCGACTCATATTACTGGGATTTCCATGAAAAAGATTGTGGGCCCAAAATGGGTGATAACTGTACATTTCTCATCTGTTTCCTATTTATATTTCTATTTTACCTCCTCAATTTAGCATTATGGGCAGGGAAAGACATAATCTAAAATCTGCACAAAAATATTTTGCATTCAAATTCATACCGTGATCGTAGCATGCATGGACTCGAATCATATGATTGGGATTTCCATGAAAAAGATTGTGGGCCGAAAATAGGTGATCACTGTACATTTCTCTTCTGTTTCCTATTTATATTTATATTTTACCTCCTCAATTTAGCATTATGGACAGGGAAAGACCTAATCTAAAATCTGCACAAAAATATTTTGCCTTCAAATTCATACCGTGATCGTAGCATGCATGGACTCGACTCATATGACTGGGATTTCCATGAAAAAGTTTGTGGGCCGAAAATAGGTGATAACTGTACATTTCTCTTCTGTTTCCTATTTATATTTATATTTTACCTCCTCAATTAAGCATTATGGACAGGGAAAGACCTAATCTAAAATCTGCACAAAAATATTTTGCCTTCAAATTCATACCGTGATCGTAGCATGCATGGACTCGACTCATATGACTGGGATTTCCATGAAAAAGATTGTTGGCCGAAAATGCGTGATCACTGTATATTTCTCTTTTGATTCCTATTTATATTTCTATTTTACCTCCTCAATTTAGCATTATGGACAGGGAAAGACCTAATCTAAGATCTGCACAAAAATATTTTGCCTTCAAATTCATACCGTGACGTAGCATGCCTGGACTCGACTCATATGACTGGGATTTCCATGAAAAAGATTGTGGGCCGAAAATGGGTGATCACTGTACATTTCTCTTCTGTTTCCTATTTATATTTAAATTTTACCTCCTCAATTTAGCATTATGGACAGGGAAAGAAGTAATCTAAAATCTGCACAAAAATATTTTGCCTTCAAATTCATACCGTGATCGTAGCATGCATGGACTCGTTTCATATGACTGGGATTTCCATGAAAAAGATTGTGGGCCGAAAATAGGTGATAACTGTACATTTCTCTTCAATTTCCTATTTATATTTCTATTTTACCTCCTCAATTTAGCATTATGGGCAGGGAAAGACATAATCTAAAATCTGCACAAAAATATTTTGCATTTAAATTCATACCGTGATCGTAGCATGCATGGACTCGACACATATGACTGGGATTTCCATGAAAAAGATTGTGGGCCGAAAATAGGTGATCACTGTACATTTCTCTTCTGTTTCCTATTCATATTTCTACTTTACCTCCTCAATTTAGCTTTATGGACAGGGAATGACCTAATCTAAGATCTGCACAAAAATATTTTGCCTCCAAATTCATACCGTGAACGTAGCATGCATGGACTCGACTCATATGACTAGGATTTCTATGAAAAAGATTGTGGGCCGAAAATGGATGGTAACTGTACATTTCTATTCTGTTTCCTATTTATATTTATATTTTACCTCCTCAATTTAGCATTATGGACAGGGAAAGACCAAATCTAAGATCTGCACAAAAATATTTTGCCTTCAAATTCATACCGTGATCGTAGCATGCATGGACTCGACTCATATGACTGGGATTTCCATGAAAAAGATTGTGGGCCGCAAATGGGTGATCACTGTACATTTCTCTTCTGTTTCCTATTTATATTTCTATTTTACCTCCTCAATTTAGCATTATGGACAGGGAAAGACCTAATCTAAAATCTGCACAAAAATATTTTGCCTCCAAATTCATACCGTGACGTAGCATGCATGGACTCGACTCATATTACTGGGATTTCCATGAAAAAGATTGTGGGCCCAAAATGGGTGATAACTGTACATTTCTCATCTGTTTCCTATTTATATTTCTATTTTACCTCCTCAATTTAGCATTATGGGCAGGGAAAGACATAATCTAAAATCTGCACAAAAATATTTTGCATTCAAATTCATACCGTGATCGTAGCATGCATGGACTCGAATCATATGATTGGGATTTCCATGAAAAAGATTGTGGGCCGAAAATAGGTGATCACTGTACATTTCTCTTCTGTTTCCTATTTATATTTATATTTTACCTCCTCAATTTAGCATTATGGACAGGGAATGACCTAATCTAAGATCTGCACAAAAATATTTTGCCTCCAAATTCATACCGTGAACGTAGCATGCATGGATTCGACTCATATGACTGGGATTTCCATGAAAAAGATTGTGGGCCGAAAATGGGAGATCGCTGTACATTTCTCTTCTGTTTCCGATTTATATTTATATTTTACCTCCTCAATTTAGCATTATGGACAGGGAAAGACCTAATCTAAAATCTGCACAAAAATATTTTGCCTTCAAATTCATACCGTGATCGTAGCATGCATGGACTCGACTCATATGACTGGGATTTCCATGAAAAAGTTTGTGGGCCGAAAATAGGTGATAACTGTACATTTCTCTTCTGTTTCCTATTTATATTTATATTTTACCTCCTCAATTAAGCATTATGGACAGGGAAAGACCTAATCTAAAATCTGCACAAAAATATTTTGCCTTCAAATTCATACCGTGATCGTAGCATGCATGGACTCGACTCATATGACTGGGATTTCCATGAAAAAGATTGTTGGCCGAAAATGCGTGATCACTGTATATTTCTCTTTTGATTCCTATTTATATTTCTATTTTACCTCCTCAATTTAGCATTATGGACAGGGAAAGACCTAATCTAAGATCTGCACAAAAATATTTTGCCTTCAAATTCATACCGTGACGTAGCATGCCTGGACTCGACTCATATGACTGGGATTTCCATGAAAAAGATTGTGGGCCGAAAATGGGTGATCACTGTACATTTCTCTTCTGTTTCCTATTTATATTTAAATTTTACCTCCTCAATTTAGCATTATGGACAGGGAAAGAACTAATCTAAAATCTGCACAAAAATATTTTGCCTTCAAATTCATACCGTGATCGTAGCATGCATGGACTGAACTCATATGACTGGGATTTCCATGAAAAAGATTGTGGGCCGAAAATAGGTGATCACTGTACATTTCTATTCTGTTTCCTATTTATATTTCTATTTTACCTCCTCAATTTAGCATTATGGACAGGGAATGACCTAATCTAAGATCTGCACAAATATATTTTGCCTCCAAATTCATACCGTGAACGTAGCATGCATGGACTCGACTCATATGACTGAGATTTCCATGAAAAAATTGTGGGCCGAAAATGGGTTGTCACTGTATATTTCTCTTCTGTTTCCTATTTATATTTATATTTTACCTCCTCAATTTAGCATTATGGACAGGGAAAGACCAAATCTAATATCTGCACAAAAATATTTTGCCTTCAAATTCATACCATGATCGTAGCATGCATGGACTCGACTCATATGACAGGGATTTCCATGAAAAAGATTGTGGGCCGAAAATGGGTGATCTCTGTACATATCTCTTCTGTTTCCTATTTATATTTCTATTTTACCTCCTCAATATAGCATTATGGACACGGAAAGACCTAATCTGAAATCTTCACAAAA
Organism: Acanthosepion lycidas; assembly: GCA_963932145.1. Taxonomy (NCBI): domain Eukaryota; kingdom Metazoa; phylum Mollusca; class Cephalopoda; order Sepiida; family Sepiidae; genus Acanthosepion; species Acanthosepion lycidas. The sequence continues at coordinate 98,215,589 of OZ010597.1, read as the reverse complement.
ATATTTTGCCTCCAAATTCATACCGTGAACGTAGCATTTATGGACTCGTCTCATATGACTGGGATTTCCATGAAAAAGATTGTGGGCCGAAAATGGGTGGTCACTGTACATTTCTCTTCTGTTTCCTATTTATATTTATATTTTACCTCCTCAATTTAGCATTATGGACAGGGAAAGACCTAATCTAAGATCTGCACAAAAATATTTTGCCTTCAAATTCATACCGTGATCGTAGCATGCATAGAATCGACTCATATGACTGGGATTTCCATGAAAAAGATTGTGGGCCGAAAATGGGTGATCACTGTACATTTCTCTTCTGTTTCCTATTTATATTTATATTTATATTTTACCTCCTCAATATAGCATTATGGACACGGAAAGACCTAATCTGAAATCTTCACAAAAATGTTTTGCCTTCAAATTCATAAGGTGATCGTAGCATGCATGGACTCGACTCATATGACTGGGATTTCCATGAAAAAGATTGTGGGCCGAAAAAAGGTGATCACTGTACATTTCTCTTCTATTTCCTATTTATATTTCTATTTTACCTCCTCAATTTAGCATTATGGCCTGGGAAAGACCTAATCTAAGCTCTGCACAAAAATATTTTGCCTTCAAATTCATACCGTGATCGTAGCATGCATGGACTCGACTCATATGACTGGGATTTCCATGAAAAAGATTGTGGGCCGAAAATGGGTGGTCACTGTACATTTCTCTTCTGTTTCCTATTTATATTTATATTTTACCTCCTCAATTTAGCATTATGGACAGGGAAAGACCAAATCTAAGATCTGCACAAAAATATTTTGCCTTCAAATTCATACCGTGATTGTAGCATGCATGGACTTGACTCATATGACTGGGATTTCCATGAAAAAGATTGTGGGCCGAAAATGCGTGATCACTGTATATTTCTCTTTTGTTTCCTATTTATATTTCTATTTTACCTCCTCAATTTAGCATTATGGACAGGGAAAGACCTAATCTAAGATCTGCACATAAATATTTTGCCTTCAAATTCATACCGTGATCGTAGGATGCATGGACTCGACTCATATGATTGGGATTTCCATGAAAAAGATTTTGGGGAGAAAATGGGTGATCACTGTACATTTCTCTTCTGTTTCCTATTTATATTTATATTTTACCTCCTTAATTTAGCATTATAGACAGGGAAAGACCTAATCTAAGCTCTGCACAAAAATATTTTACCTTCAAATTCATACCGTGATCGTAGAATGCATGGACTCGACTCATATGACTGGGATTTCCATGAAAAAGATTGTGGGCCGAAAATGGGTGATCACTGTACATTTCTCTTCTGTTTACTATTTATATTTCTATTTTACCTCCTCAATTTAGCATTATGGACAGGGAAAGACCTAATCTAAAATCTGCACAAAAATATTTTGCCTTCAAATTCATACCGTGATCGTAGCATGCATGGACTCGACTGATATGTCTGGGATTTCCATGAAAAAGATTGTGCGCTGAAAATGGGTGATCACTGTACATTTCTGTTCTGTTTCGTATTCATATTTCTATTTTACCTCCTCAATTTAGCATTATGGACAGGGAAAGACCTAATCTAAAATCTGCACAAAAATATGATGCCTTCAAATTCATACTGTGATTGTAGCATGCATGGACTCGACTCATATGACTGGGATTTCCATGAAAAAATTGTGTGCCGAAAATGGGTGATCACTGTACATTTCTCTTCTGTTTCCTATTTATATTTCTATTTTACCTGCTCAATTTAGCATTATGGACAGGGAAAGACATAATCAAAGCACTGCACAAAAATATTTTGCCTTCAAATTCATAAAGTGATCGTAGCATGCATGGACTCGACTCAAATGACTGGTATTTCCATGAAAAAGATTGTGGGCGGAAAATGGGTGATCACTGTACATTACTCTTCTGTTTCCGATTTATATTTATATTTTACCTCCTCAATTTAGCATTATGGACAGGGAAAGACCTAATCTAAAATCTGCACAAAAATATTTTGCCTTCAAATTCATACCGTGATCGTAGCATGCATGGACTCGACTCATATGACTGGGATTTCCATGAAAAAGTTTGTGGGCCGAAAATGGGAGATCGCTGTACATTTCTCTTCTGTTTCCGATTTATATTTATATTTTACCTCCTCAATTTAGCATTATGGACAGGGAAAGACCAAATCTAAGATCTGCACAAAAATATTTTGCCTTCAAATTCATACCGTGATCGTAGCATGCATGGACTCGACTCATATGACTGGGATTTCCATGAAAAAGATTGTTGGCCGAAAATGCGTGATCACTGTATATTTCTCTTTTGATTCCTATTTATATTTCTATTTTACCTCCTCAATTTAGCATTATGGACAGGGAATGACCTAATCTAAGATCTGCACAAATATATTTTGCCTCCAAATTCATACCGTGAACGTAGCATGCATGGACTCGACTCATATGACTGGGATTTCCATGAAAAAATTGTGGGCCGAAAATGGGTTGTCACTGTATATTTCTCTTCTGTTTCCTATTTATATTTATATTTTACCTCCTCAATTTAGCATTATGGACAGGGAAAGACCAAATCTAATATCTGCACAAAAATATTTTGCCTTCAAATTCATACCATGATCGTAGCATGCATGGACTCGACTCATATGACAGGGATTTCCATGAAAAAGATTGTGGGCCAAAAATGGGTGATCACTGTACATTTCTCTTCTGTTTCCTATTTATATTTATATTTATATTTTACCTCCTCAATATAGCATTATGGACACGGAAAGACCTAATCTGAAATCTTCACAAAAATGTTTTGCCTTCAAATTCATACCGTGATCGTAGCATGCATGGACTCGATTCATATGCCTGGGATTTCCATGAAAAAGATTGTGGGCCGAAAATGGGTGATCACTGTACATTTCTCTTCTGTTTCCTATTTATATTTATATTTTACCTCATCAATTTAGCATTATGGACAGGGAAAGACCTAATCTAAAATCTGCACAAAAAGATTTTGCCTTGAAATTCATACCGTGATCGTAGCATGCATGGACTCGATTGATATGTCTGGGATTTCCATGAAAAAGATTGTGGGCGGAAAATGGGTGATCACTGTACATTACTCTTCTGTTTCCTATTTATATTTCTATTTTACCTCCTCAATTTAGCATTATGGACAGGGAAAGACCTAATCTAAGCTCTGCACAAAAATATTTTGACTTCAAATTCATACCGTGATCGTAGCATGCATGGACTCGACTCATATGACTGGGATTTCCATGAAAAAGATTGTGGGCCGAAAAAAGGTGATCACTGTACATTTCTCTTCTATTTCCTATTTATATTTCTATTTTACCTCCTCAATTTAGCATTATGGCCTGGGAAAGACCTAATCTAAGCTCTGCTCACAAATATTTTGCCTTCAAATTCATACCGTGATCGTAGCATGCATGGACTCGACTCATATGACTGGGATTTCCATGAAAAAGATTGTGGGCCGAAAATGGGTGGTCACTGTACATTTCTCTTCTGTTTCCTATTTATATTTATATTTTACCTCCTCAATTTAGCATTATGGACAGGGAAAGACCAAATCTAAGATCTGCACAAAAATATTTTGCCTTCAAATTCATACCGTGATTGTAGCATGCATGGACTTGACTCATATGACTGGGATTTCCATGAAAAAGATTGTGGGCCGAAAATGGGTGGTCACTGTACATTTCTCTTCTGTTTCCTATTTATAATTAGATTTTACCTCCTCAATTTAGCATTATGGACAGTGAAAGACCTAATCTAAAATCTGCACAAAAATATTTTGCCTTGAAATTCATACCGTGATCGCAGCATGCATGGACTCGACTCATATGACTGGGATTTCCATGAAAAACATTTTGGGCAGAAAATGGGTGATCACTGTACATTTCTCTTCTGTTTCCTATTTATATTTCTATTTTACCTCCTCAATTAAGCATTATGGACAGGGAAAGACCTAATCTAAAATCTGCACAAAAATATTTTGCCTTCAAATTCATACCGTGATCGTAGCATACATGGACTCGACTCATATGACTGGGATTTCCATGAAAAAGATTGTGGGCCGAAAATGGTGATCACTGTACATTTCTCTTCTATTTCCTATTTATATTTCTATTTTACCTCCTCAATTTAGCATTATTGCCTGGGAAAGACCTAATCTAAGCTCTGTACAAAAATATTTTGCCTTCAAATTCATACCGTGATCGTAGCATGCATGGACTCGACTCATATGACTGGGATTTCCATGAAAAAGATTGTGGGCCGAAAATGGGTGATCACTGTTCATTTCTCTTCTATTTACTATTTATATTTCTATTTTACCTCCTTAATTTAGCATTATGGACAGGGAAAGACCTAATCTAAAATGTGCACAAAAATATTTTGCCTTCAAATTCATACCGTGATCGTAGCATTCATGGACTCGACTCATATGAATGGGATTTCCATGAAAAAGATTGTGGGCCGAAAATGTGTTATCACTGTACATTTTTCTTCTGTTTCCTATTTATATTTATATTTTACCTCCTCAATTTAGCATTATGGCGAGGGAAAGACCTAATCTAAGCTCTGCACAAAACTATTTTGCCTCCAATTTCATACCGTGATCGTAGCATGCATGGACTCGACTCATATGACTGGGATTTCCATGAAAAAGATTGTGGGCCGAAAATGGGTGATCACTGTACATTTCTCTTGTTTCCTATTTATATTTTACCTCCTCAATTTAGCATTATGGACAGGGAAAGACCTCATGTAAGATCTGCACAAAAATATTTAGCTTTCAAATTCATACCGTGATCGTAGCATGAATGGACTCGACTCATATGACTGGGATTTCCATGAAAAAGATTGTGGGCCGAAATGGGTTATCACTGTACATTTCTCTTCTGTTTCCTATTTATATTTATATTTTACCTCCTCAATTCAGCTTTATGGCCAGGAAAGACCTAATCTAAGCTCTGCACAAAAATATTTTGCCTTCAAATTCATACCGTGATCGTACCATTCATGGACTCGACTCATTTGACTGGGATTTCCATGAAAAAGATTGTGGGCCGAAAATGGTTGATCAGTGTACATTTCTCTTCTGTTTCGTATTTATATTTATATTTTACCTCCACAATATAGCATTATGGACAGGGAAAGACCTAATCTAAAATCTGCACGAAAATATTTTGCCTTCAAATTCATACTGTGATCGTAGCATGCATGGACTCGACTCATATGACTGGGATTTCCATGAAAAAGATTGTGGGCCGAAAATGGGTGATCAGTGTACATTTCTCTTCTGTATTCTATTTATATTTCTATTTTACCTTCTCAATTTAGCATTATGTACAGGGAAAGACCTAATCTAAGCTCTGCACAAAAATATTTTGCCTTCAAATTCATACCGTGATCGTAGCATGCATGGACTCGACTCATATGACTGGGATTTCCATGAAAAAGATTGTGGGCAGAAAATGGGTGATCATTGTACATTTCTCTTCGGTTTCCTATTTATATTTATATTTTACTTCCTCAATTTAGCATTATGGACAGGTAAAGAATTATTCTAAGCTCTGCACAAAAATATTTTGCCTTCAAATTCATACCGTGATCGTAGCATGCATGGACTCAACTCATATGACTTGGATTTCAATGAAAAAGATTGTGGGCCGAAAATGGGTGATCACTGTACATTTCTCTTCATTTTCCTATTCATATTTCTATTTTACCTCCTCTATTTAGCATTATGGACAGGGAAAGACCTAATCAAGATCTGCACAAAAATATTTTGCCTTCAAATTCATACCGTGATCGTAGCATGAATGGATTCGACTCATATGACTGGGATTTCCATGAAAAAGATTGTGGGCCGAAAATGGGTGATCACTGTACATTTCTCTTCTGTTTCCTATTTACATTTCTATTTTACTTCCTCAATTTAGCATTATGGACAGGGAAAGACCTAATCTAAGCTCTGCACAAAAATATTTTGCCTTCAAATTCATACCGTGATCGTACCATGAATGGACTCGTCTCATATGACTGGGATTTCCATGAGAAAGTTTGTAGGCCGAAAATGGGTGATCACTGTACATTTCACTTCTGTTTCCTATTTATATTTCTATTTTACCTCCTCAATTTAGCATTATGGACAGGGAAAGACCTAATCTAAGCTCTGCACAAAAATATTTTGCCTTCAAATTCATACCGTGATCGTAGCATGCATGGACTCGACTCATATGACTGGGATTTCCATGAAAAAGATTGTGTGCACAAAATGGGTGATCACTGTACATTTCTCTTCTGTTTCCCATTACTATTTCTATTTTACTTCCTCAATTTAGCATTATGGTCAGTGAAAGACCTTATCTAAGATCTGCAAAAAAATATTTTGCCTTCAAATTCATACCGTGATCGTAGCATGCATGGACACGACTCATATGACTGGGATTTCCATGAAAAATATAGTGGGCCGGAAATGGGTGATCACTGTAACTTTCTCTTCTGTTTCCTATTGATATTTCTAATTTGCCTCTTCAATTTAGCATTATTGACAGGGAAAGACCTAATCTAAGATCTGCACAAAAATATTTTGCTTTCAAATTCATACCGTGATCGTAGCATGCATGCACTCGACTCATATGACTGGGATTTCCATGAAAAAGATTGTGGGCCGAAAATGGGTGATCACTGTACATTTCTGTTCTATTTCCTATTTATATTTCTATTTTAGCTTCTCAATTTAGCATTATGGACAAGGAAAGTCCTAATCTAAAATCTTCACAAAAATATTTTTCTTGCAAATTCATACCGTGATCGTAGCATGCATGGAATCGACTCATATGACTGTTATTTCCATGAAAAAGTTTGTGGGCCGAAAATGGGTGAACACTATACATTTCTCTTCTGTTTCCTATTTATATTTCTATTTTACCTCCTCAATTTAGCAATATGTACAGGGAAAGATATAATCTAAAATCTGCACAAAAATATTTTGCCTTCAAATTCATACCGTGATCGTAGCATGCATTGAATCGACTAATATGACTGGGATTTCCATGAAAAAATTTGTGGGCCGAAAATGGGTGATCACTGTACATTTCTTTTCTGTTTCCTATTTATATTTATATTTTACCTCCTCAATTTAGCATTATGGAAAGGGAAAGACCTAATCTAAGCTCTGCACAAAAATATTTTGCCTTCAAATTCATACCGTGATCGTAGCATGCATGGACGCGACTCATATGACTGGGATTTCAATGTAAAAGATGGTGGGCCGAAAATGGGTGATCACTGTACATTTCTCTTCTATTTCCTATTTATATTTCTATTTTAGCTTCTCAATTTAGCATTATGGACAAGGAAAGTCCTAATCTAAAATCTTCACAAAAATATTTTGCTTTCAAATTCATACCGTGATCGTAGCATGCATGATCTCAACTCATATGACTCGGATTTCCATGAAAAAGATTGTGGGCCGAAAATGGGTGATCACTGTACATTTCTCTTCTGTTTCCTATTTATGTTTATATTTTACCTCCTCAATTTAGCATTATGGACAGGGAAAAACATAATCTAAAATCTGCACAAAAATATTTTGCCTTCAAATTCATACCGTGATCGTAGCATGCATGGACTCAACTCATATAACTGGGATTTCCATGAAAAAGATTGTGGGCAGAAAATGGGTGATCACTGTACATTTCTCTTCTGTTTCCTATTTATATTTCTATTGTACCTCTTCAATTTAGCATTATGGACAGGGAAAGACATAATCTAAAATCTGCACAAAAATATTTTGCCTTCAAATTCATACCGTGATCGTAGCATGCATGGACTCGACTCATATGACTGGGATTTCCATGAAAAAGATTGTGGACAGAAAATGGGTGATCACTGTACATTTCTCTTCTGTTTCCTATTTATATTTCTATTGTACCTCCTCAATTTAGCATTATGGACAGGGAAAGACATAATCTAAAATCTGCACAAAAATATTTTGCCTTCAAATTCATACCGTGATCGTAGCATGCATGGACTCGACTCATATGACTGGGATTTCCATGAAAAAGATTGTGGGCCGAAAATGGGTGATCACTGTACATTTCTCTTCTGTTTCCTATTTATATTTATATTTTACCTCCTCAATTTAGCATTATGGACAGATAAAGACCTAATTTAAGATCGGCACAAAAATATTTTGCCTTCAAATTCATACCGTGATCGTAGCATGCATGGACTCGACTCATATGACTGGGATTTCCATGAAAAAGATTGTGGGCCGAAAATGGGTGATCACTGTACATTTATCTTCTGTTTCCTATTTATATTTATATTTTACCAACTCAATTTAGCATTATGGACAGGGAAAGACCTAATCTAAGATCTGCATAAAAATATTTTCCCTTCAAATTCATACCGTGATCGTAGCATGCATGGACTCGACTCATATGACTGGGATTTCCATGAAAAAGATTGTGGGCCGAAAATGGGTGATCACTGTACATTTCTCTTCTGTTTCGTATTCATATTTCTATTTTAACTCCTCAATTTAGCATTATGGACAGGGAAAGACCTCATCTAAAATCTGCACAAAAATATTTTGCCTTCAAATTCATACCGTGATCGTAGCATGCATGGACTCGACTCATATGACTGGGATTTCCATGAAAAAGATTGTGGGCCGAAAATGGGTGATCACTGTACATTTCTCTACTGTTTCCTATTCATATTTATATTTCACCTTCTCAATTTAGCATTATGGACAGGGAAAGAACTAATCTAAAATCTGCACAAAAATATTTTGCCTTCAAATTCATACCGTGATCGTAGCATGCATGGACTCGACTCATATGACTGGGATTTCCATGAAAAAGATTGTGGGCCGAAAATGGGTGATCACTGTACATATCTCTTCTTTTTCCTATTTATATTTATATTTTACCTCCATCAATTTGGCATTATGGACAGAGAAAGACCTAATCTAAGCACTGCACAAAAATATTTTGCCTTCAAATTCATACCGTGTTCGTAGCATGCATGACTCGACTCATATGACTGGGATTTCCAGGAAAAAGATTGTGGGCCGAAAATGGGTGATCACTCTACATTTCTCTTCTGTTTCCTATTTATATTTATATTTTACCTCCTCAATTTAGCATTATGGACAGGGAAAGACCTAATCTGAGATCTGCACAAAAATATTTTGCCTTCAAATTCACAGCATGATCGTAGGATGCATGGACGCGACTCATATGACTGGGATTTCCATGTAAAAGATTGTGAGCCGAAAATGGGTGATCACTGTACATTTCTCTTCTATTTCCTATTTATATTTCTATTTTACCTTCTCAATTTAGCATTATGGACAGGGAAAGACCTAATCTAAAATCTGCACAAAAATATTTTGCTTTCAAATTCATACCGTGATCGTAGCATGCATGGACTCGACTCATATGACTGGGATTTCCATGAAAAAGATTGTGGGCCGAAAATGGCTGATCTCTGTACATTATTCTTCTCTTTCCTATTTATATTTCTATTTTACCTCCTCAATTTAGCATTATGGACAGGGAAAGACCTAATCTAAAATCTGCACAAAAATATTTTGCCTTCAAATTCATACCGTGAGCGTAGCATGCATGGACTCGACTCATATGACTGGGATTTCAATGAAAAAGATTGTGGGCCGAAAATGGGTGATCACTGTTCATTTCTCTTCTGTTGCCTATTTATATTTCTATTTTACCTCCTCAATTTAGCATTATAGACAGGGAAAGACCTAATCTAAAATCTGCACAAAAATATTTTGCCTTCAAATTCATACCGTGATCGTAGCATGCATGGACTCGAATCATATGACTGGGATTTCCATGAAAAAGATTGTGGGCCGAAAATGGGTGATCACTGTACATTTCTCTTTTGTTTCCTATTTATATTTCTATTTTACCTCCTCAATTTAGCATTATGGACAGGGAAAGACCTAATCTAGGCTCTGCACAAAAATATTTTGCCTTCAAATTAATACCGTGATCGTAGCATGCATGGACTCGACTCATATGACTAGGATTTCCATGAAAAAGATTGTGGGACGAAAATTGGTGATCACTGTACATTTCTCTTCTGTTTCCTATTTATATTTATATTTTACCTCCTCAATTTAGCATTATGGACCGGAAAAGACCTAATGTAAAATCTGCACAAAAATATTTTACCTTCAAATTCATACCGTCATCGTAGCATGCATGGACTCAACTCATATGACTGGGAATTCAATGAAAAAGATAGTGGGCAGAAAATGGGTGATCACTGTACATTTCTCTTCTGTTTCCTATTTATATTTTACCTCCTCAATTTAGCATTATGGACAGGGAAAGACCTAATCTAAAATCTGCACAAAAACATTTTGCTTTCAAATTCATTCCGTGATCGTAGCATGTATGGACTCGACTTATATGACTGGGATTTCCTAGAAAAAGATTGTGGGCAGAAAATGGGTGATCACTGTACATTTCTCTTCGTTTTCCTATTTATATTTATATTTTACTTCCTCAATTTAGCGTTATGGACAGGGAAAGACCTAATCTAAGCTCTGCACAAAAATATTTTGCCTTGAAATTCATACCGTGAGCGTAGCATGCATGGACTCGACTCATATGACTGGGATTTCAATGAAAAAGATTGTGGGCTGAAAATGGGTGATCACTGTACATTTCTCTTCTGTTTCCTATTTATATTTCTATTTTACCTCCTCAATTTAGCATTATAGACAGGGAAAGACCTAATCTAACATCTGCACAAAAATATTTTGCCTTCAAATATATACCGTGATCGTAGCATGCATGATCTCAACTCATATGACTCGGATTTCCATGAAAAATATTGTGCGCCGAAAATGGGTGATAACTGTACATTTCTCTTCTGTTTCCTAGTTATATCTATAATTTACCTCCTCAATTTAGCATTATGGACAGGGAAAGACAAAATATAAGCTCTGCACAAAAATATTTTGCCTTCAAATTCATACCGTGATCGTAGCATGCATGGTCGCGACTCATATGACTGGGATTTCCATGTAAAAGATTGTGGGCCGAAAATGGGTGATCACTGTACATTTCTCTCCTTTTCCTATTTATATTTCTATTTTACCTTCTCAATTTAGCATTATGGACAAGGAAAGTCCTAATCTAAAATCTTCAGAAAAAAATTTTTCTTTCAAATTCATACCGTGATCGTAGCATGCATGGACTCGAATCATATGACTGGGATTTCCATGAAAAAGATTGTGGGCCGAAAATGGGTGATCACTGTACATTTCTCTTCTGTTTCCTATTTATGTTTATATTTTACCTCCTCAATTTAGCATTATGGACAGGGAAAGACATAATCTAAAATCTGCACAAAAATATTTTGCCTTCAAATTCATACCGTGATCGTAGCATGCATGGACTCAACTCATATGACTGGGATTTCCATGAAAAAGATTGTGGGCAGAAAATGGGTGATCACTGTACATTTCTCTTCTGTTTCCTATTTATATTTCTATTGTACCTCCTCAATTTAGCATTATGGACAGGGAAAGACATAATCTAAAATCTGCACAAAAATATTTTGCCTTCAAATTCATACCGTGATCGTAGCATGCATGGACTCGACTCATATGACTGGGATTTCCATGAAAAAGATTGTGGGCCGAAAATGGGTGATCACTGTACATTTCTCTTCTGTTTCCTATTTATATTTCTATTTTACCTCCTCAATTTAGCATTATGGACAGGGAAAGACCTAATTTAAGATCGGCACAAAAATATTTTGCCTTCAAATTCATACCGTGATCGTAGCATGCATGGACTCGACTCATATGACTGGGATTTCCATGAAAAAGATTGTGGGCCGAAAATGGGTGATCACTGTACATTTATCTTCTGTTTCCTATTTATATTTATATTTTACCAACTCAATTTAGCATTATGGACAGGGAAAGACCTAATCTAAGATCTGCATAAAAATATTTTCCCTTCAAATTCATACCGTGATCGTAGCATGCATGGACTCGACTCATATGACTGGGATTTCCATGAAAAAGATTGTGGGCCGAAAATGGGTGATCACTGTACATTTCTCTACTGTTTCCTATTTATATTTCTATTTTACCAACACAATTTAACATTATGGACAGGGAAAGAACTAATCTAAGATCTGCAAAAAAATATTTTCCCTTCAAATACATACCGTGATCGTAGCATGAATGGACTCGACTCATATGACTGGGATTTTCATGAAAAATATTGTGGGCCGAAAATGGGTGATCACTGTACATTTTTCTTCTGTTTCCTATTTATATTTATATTTTACCTCCTCAATTTAGCATTATGGCCAGGGAAAGACCTAATCTAAGCTCTGCACAAAAATATTTTGACTTCAAATTCATACCGTGATCGTAGCATGCATGGACTCGACTCATATGACAGGGATTTCCATGAAAAAGATTGTGGGCCGAAAATGGGTGATCACTGTACATTTCTCTTCTGTTTCCTATTTATATTTATATTTTACCTCCTCAATTTAGCATTATGGACAGGGAAAGACCTAATCTAAGATCTGCACAAAAATATTTTACCTTCAAATTCATACCGTGATCGTAGCATGCATGGACTCGACTCATATGACTGGGATTTCCATGAAAAAGATTGTGGGCCGAAAATGGGTGATCACTGTACATTTCTCTTCTGTTTCCTATTTATATTTCTATTGTACCTCCTCAATTTAGCATTATGGACAGGGAAAGACCTAATCTAATATCTGCACAAAAATATTTTGCCTTCAAATTCATACCCTGATCGTAGCATGCATGGACTCGACTCATATGACTGGGATTTCCCTGAAAAAGATGGTGGGCACAAAATGGGTTATCACTGTACATTTCTCTTCTGTTTCCTATTTATATTTATATATTACCTCCTCAATTTAGCATTATCGCCAGTGAAAGACCTAATCTAAGCTCTGCACCAAAATGTTTTGCCTTCAAATTCATACCGCGATCGTAGCATGCATGGACTCGACTCATATGACTGGGATTTCCATGAAAAAGATTGTGGGCCGAAAATGGGTGATCACTGTACATTTCTCTTCTGTTTTCTATTTATATTTATATTTTACCTCCTCAATTTATCATTACGGACAGGGAAAGACCTAATCTAAGATCTGCACAAAAATATTTTGCCCTCTAATTCATACTGTCATCGTAGCATGCATGGACTCGACTCATATGCCTGGGATTTCCATGAAAAAATTTGTGGGCCGAAAACGGGTGATCACTGTACATTTCTCTTCTGTTTCCTATTTATATTTATATTTTACCAACTCAATTTAGCATTATGGACAGGGAAAGACCTAATCTAAGTTCTGCAAAAAAATATTTTCCCTTCAAATTCATACCATGATCGTAGCATGCATGGACTCGACTCATATGACTGGGATTTCCATGAAAAAGATTGTGGGCCGAAAACGGGTGATCACTGTACATTTCTCTTCTGTTTCCTATTTATATTTATATTTTATATCATCAATTTAGCATTATGGACAGGGAAAGACCAAATCTAAGATCTGCACAAAAACATTTTGCCTTCAAATTCATACCGTGATCGTAGCATGCATGGATTCGACTCATATGACAGGGATTTCCATGAAAAAGATTGTGGGCCGAAAATGGGTGATCACTGTACATTTCTCTTCTGTTTCCTATTTATATTTATATTTTACCTCCTCAATTTAGCATTATGGACAGGGAAAGACCTAATCTAAGATCTGCACAAAAATATTTTACCTTCAAATTCATACCGTGATCGTAGCATGCATGGACTCGACTCATATGACTGGGATTTCCATGAAAAAGATTGTGGGCCGAAAATGGGTGATCACTGTACATTTCTCTTCTGTTTCCTATTTATATTTCTATTGTACCTCCTCAATTTAGCATTATGGACAGGGAAAGACCTAATCTAATATCTGCACAAAAATATTTTGCCTTCAAATTCATACCCTGATCGTAGCATGCATGGACTCGACTCATATGACTGGGATTTCCCTGAAAAAGATGGTGGGCACAAAATGGGTTATCACTGTACATTTCTCTTCTGTTTCCTATTTATATTTATATTTTACCTCCTCTATTTAGCATTATGGACAGGGAAAGACCTAATCTAAGTTCTGCAAAAAAATATTTTGCCTTCAAATTCATAGCGTGATCGTAGCATGCATGCACTCGACTCATATGACTGGGATTTCCATGAAAATGATTGTGGGCAGAAAATGGGTGATCACTGTACATTTCTCTTCTGTTTCCTATTTATATTTCTAATTTACTTCTTTCATTTAGCATTATGGACAGGGAAAGACCTAATCTAAGATCTGCAAAAAAATTATTTTGCCTTCAAATTCATACCGTGATCGTAGCATGCATGGACTTGACTCATATGACGGGGATTTCCATGAAAAAGATTGTGGGCAGAAAATGGGTGATCACTGTACATTTCTCTTCTGTTTTCTATTTATATTTTTATTTTACTTCCTCAATTTAGCATTATGGACAGGGAATGACCTAATCTAAAATCTACAAAAGAATATTTTGCCTTCAAATTCATACCGTGCTCGTAGCTAGCATGGACTCGACTCATATGACTGGGATTTCCATGAAAAAGATTGTGGGCAGAAAATGGGTGATCACTGTACATTTCTCTTCTGTTTCCTATTTATATTTATATTTTACATCCTCAATTTGCATTATGGACAGGGAAAGACATAAGCTAAGCTCTGCAAATAAATATTTTGCCTTCAAATTCATACCGTGATCGTAGCATGCATGGACTCGACTCATATGACTGGGATTTCCATGAAAAAGATTGTGGGCAGAAAATGGGTGATCACTGTACATTTCTCTTCTGTTTCCTATTTATATTTATATTTTACTACCTTCATTTAGCATTATGGACAGGGAAAGACCTAATCTGAGCTCTGCACAAAAATATTTTGCCTTCAATTTCATACTGTGATCGTAGCATGCATGGACTCGACTCGTATGACTGGGATTTCCATGAAATAGATTGTGGGATGAAAAAGGGTGATCACTGTACATTTCTCTTCTGTTTCCTATTTATATTTATATTTTAACTCCTCAATTTAGCATTATGGACAGGGAAAGACCTAATCTAAGATCTGCAAAAAATATTTTGCCTTCAAATTCATACCGTGATCGTAGCATGCATGGACTCGACTCATATGACTGGGATTTCCATGAAAAAAATTGACTTCAGAAAATGGGTGATCTCTGTACATTTCTATTCTGTTTCCTATTTATATTTCTATTTTACCTCCTCAATTTAGCATTATGGACAGGGAAAGACCTAATCTAAGATCTGCAAAAAATATTTTGCCTTCAAATTCATACAGTGATCGTAGCATGCATGGTCTCGACTCATATGACTGGGATTTCCATGAAAAAGATTGTCGGCAGAAAATGGGTGATCACTGTACATTTCTCTTCTGTTTCCTATTTATATTTATATTTTACTTCCTTCATTTAGCATTATGGACAGGGAAAGACGTAATCTAAGATCTGCAAAAAAATATTTTCCCTTCAAATTCATACCGTGATCGTAGCATGCATCGACTCGACTCATATGACTGGGATTTCCATGAAAAAGATTGTGGGCAGAAAATGGGTGATCACTGTACATTTCTCTTCTGTTTCCTATTTATATTTATATTTTACTTCCTTCATTTAGCAATATTGACAGGGAAAGACCTAATCTAAAATCAGCAAAAAAATATTTTGCCTTCAAATTCATACCGTGATCGTAGCATGCATTGACTCGACTCATATGACTGGGATTTCCATGAAAAAAATTGACTGCAGAAAATGGGTGATCACTGTACATTTCTATTCTGTTTCCTATTTACATTTCTATTTTACTTCCTTCATTTACCATTATGGACAGGGAAAGACCTAATCTAAGATCTGCAAAAAAATATTTTGCCTTCAAATTCATACCGTCATCGTAGCATGTATGGACTCGACTCATATGACTGGGATTTCCATGAAAAAATTAGTTTGCAGAAAATGGGGGATCACTGTACATTTCTCTTCTGTTTCTTATTTATATTTATATTTTACTTCCTCAATTTAGCATTATGGACAGGTAAAGACCTAATCTAAGTTCTGCAAAAAAATATTTTGCCTTCAAATTCATACCGTGATCGTAGCAGGTATGGACTTGACTCATATGACTGGGATTTCAATGAAAAAGATTGTGCGCAGATAATGGGTGATCACTGTACATTTCTCTTCTGTTTCCTATTTATATTTATATTTTACTTCCTTCATTTAGCATCATGGCCAGGGAAAGACCTAATCTAAGATCTGCAAAAAAATATTTTGCCTTCAAATTCATACCGTGATCGTAGTATGCATGGACTCGACTCATATGACAGGGATTTCCATGAAAAAGATAGTGGGCAGAAAATGAGTGATCTCTGTACATTTCTCTTCTGTTTACTATTTATATTTATATTATACTTCTTTAATTTAGCATTATGGACAGGGAAAGACCTAATCTAAGATCTGCAAAAAAATATTTTGCCTTCAAATTCATACCGTGATCGTAGCATGCATGGACTCGACTCATACGACTGGGATTTCCTTGAAAAAGATTGTGGGCAGAAAATGGGTGATCACTGTACATTTCTCTTCTGTTTCCTATTTATATTTCTATTTTACCTCCTCAATTTAGCATTATGGACAGGAAAAGATCTAGCAAAAAAATATTTTGCCTTCAAATTCATACCGTGATCGTAGCAGGTATGGACATGACTCATATGACTGGGATTTCCATGAAAAAGATTGTGGGCAGAAAATGGGTGATCACTGTACATTTCTCTTCTGTTTCCTATTTATATTTCTATTTTAATTCCTTCATTTAGCATTATGGACAGGGAAAGACGTAATCTAAGATCTGCAAAAAAATTTTCCCTTCAAATTCATACCGTGATCGTAGCATGCATCGACTCGACTCATATGACTCGGATTTCCATGAAAAAGATTGTGGGCAGAAAATGGGTGATCACTGTACATTTCTCTTCTGTTTCCTATTTATATTTCTATTTTACTTCCTTCATTTAGCATTATGGACAGGGAAAGACCTAATCTAAGATCTGCAAAAAAATTATTTTGCCTTAAAATTCATACCGTGATCGTGGGATGTATGGACTCGACTCTTATGACTGGGATTTCCATGAAAAAGTTTGTGGGCCGAATCTGGGTGATCACTGTACATTTCTCTTCTGTTTCCTATTTATATTTATATTTTACCTCCTCAATTTAGCATTATGGACAGGGAAAGACCTAATCTAATATCTGCACAAAAATATTTTGCATTCAAATTCATACCGTGATCGTAGCATGCATGGACTCGACTCATATGACTGGGATTTCCATGAAAAAGATTGTGGGAATAAAATGGGTGATCATTGTACATTTCTCTTCTGTTTCCTATTTATATTTCTATTTTACTTTCTTCATTTAGCATTATGGACAGGGAAAGACCTAATCTAAGCTCCGCAAAAAAATATTTTGCCTTCAAATTTGTACCGTGATCGTAGCGTGTATGGACTCGACTCATATGACTGGGATATCCATGAAAAAGATTGAGGGCAGAAAATGGGTGATCACTGTACATTTCTCTTCTGTTTCCTATTTATATTTATATTTTACTTCCTTCATTTAGAATTATGGAGAGGGAAAGACCTAATCTAAGCTCTGCAAAAAAATATTTTGCCTTCAAATTCCTACCGTGATCGTGGCATGTATGGACTCGACTCTTATGACTGGGATTTCCATGAAAAAGTTTGTGGGCCGAAAATGTGTGATCACTGTACATTTCTCTTCTGTTTCCTATTTATATTTATATTTTACCTCCTCAATTTAGCATTATGGACAGGGAAAGACCTAATCTAAGATCTGCACAAAAATATTTTGCCCTCAAATTCATACCGTGATCGTAGCATGCATGGACTCGACTCATATGCCTGGGATTTCCATGAAAAACTTTGTGGGCCGAATCTGGGTGATCACTGTACATTTCTCTTCTGTTTCCTATTTATATTTCTATTTTACCTCCTCAATTTAGCATTATGGACAGGGAAAGACCTAATCTAATATCTGCCAAAAATATTTTGCATTCAAATTCATACCGTGATCGTAGCATGCATGGACTCGACTCATATGACTGGGATTTCCATGAAAAAGATTGTGGGCCGAAAATGGGTGATCACTGTACATTTCTCTTCTGTTTCCTATTTATATTTCTATTTTACCTCCTAAATTTAGCATTATGGACAGGGAAAGACCTAATCTAATATCTGCACAAAAATATTTTGCATTCAAATTCATACCGTGATCGTAGCATGCATGGACTCAACTCATATGACTGGGATTTCCATGAAAAAGATTGTGGGCCGAAAATGGGTGATCAGTGTACATTTCTCTTCTCTTCCCTATTTATATTTCTATTTTACCTCCTCAATTTAGCATTATGGACAGGGAAAGACCTAATCTAAGCTCCGCAAAAAAATATTTTGCCTTCAAATTTGTACCGTGATCGTAGCATGTATGGACTCGACTCATATGACTGGGATATCCATGAAAAAGATTGAGGGCAGAAAATGGGTGATCACTGTACATTTCTCTTCTGTTTCCTATTTATATTTATATTTTACTTCCTTCATTTAGAATTATGGTCAGGGAAAGACCTAATCTAAGCTCTGCAAAAAAATATTTTGCCTTCAAATTCATACCGTGATCGTAGCATGTATGGACTCGACTCATATGACTGGGATATCCATGAAAAAGATTGAGGGCAGAAAATGGGTGATCACTGTACATTTCTCTTCTGTTTCCTATTTATATTTCTATTTTACTTCCTTCATTTAGCATTATGGAGAGGGAAGTCATAATCTAAGATCTGCACAAAAATATTTTGCCTTCAAATTCATACCGTGATCGTAGCATGCATGGACTCGACTCATATGACTGGGATTTCCAAGAAAAAGATTGTGTGCCTAAAATGGGTGATCACTGTACATTTCTCTTCTGTTTCCTATTTTATTTCTATTTTACCTCCTCAATTTACCATTATGGACAGGGAATGACCTAATCTAAGATCTGCACAAAAATATTTTGCCTTCAAATTCATACCGTGATCGTAGCATGCATGGACTCGACTCATATGACTGGGATTTCCATGAAAAAGATTGTGGGCACAAAATGGGTGATCACTGTACATTTCTCTTCTGTTTCCTATTTATATTTATATTTTACTTCCTTAATTTAGCATTATGGACAGGGAAAGACCTAATCTAAGATCTGCATAAAAATATTTTCCCTACAATTTCATACCGTGATCGTAGCATTCATGGACTCGACTCATATGCCTGGGATTTCCATGAAAACTTTGTGGGCCGAATCTGGGTGATCACTGTACATTTCTCTTCTGTTTCCGATTTATATTTATATTTTACCTCCTCAATTTAGCATTATGGACAGGGAAAGACCTAATCTAATATCTGCACAAAAATATTTTGCATTCAAATTCATACCGTGATCGTAGCATGCATGGACTCGACTCATATGACTGGGATTTCCATGAAAAAGATTGTGGGCACAAAATGGGTGATCACTGTACATTTCTCTACTGTTTCCTATTTATATTTCTATTTTACCTCTTCAATTTAGCATTATCGCCAGTGAAAGACCTAATCTAAGCTCTGCACAAAAATATTTTGCCTTCAAATTCATACCGTGATCGTAGCATGCATGGACTCGACTCATATGACTGGGATTTCCATGAAAAAGATTGTGGGCACAAAATGGGAGATCACTGTACATTTCTCTTCTGTTTCCTATTACTATTTCTATTTTACTTCCTTAATTTAGCATTATGGACAGTGAAAGACCTAATCTAAGATCTGTAAAAATATATTTTGCCTTCATATTCATACCGTGATCGTAGCATGCATGGAATCGACTCATATGACTGGGATTTCCATGAAAAAGATTCTGGGCCGAAAATGGGTGATCACTGTACATTTCTCTTCTGTTTCCTATTTATATTTATATTTTACCTCCTCAATTTAGCATTATGGACAGGGAAAGGTATAATCTAAAATCTGCACAAAAATACTTTGCCTTCTAATTCATACCGTGATCGTAGCATGCATGAACTCGACTCATATGACTGGGATTTCCATGAAAAAGATTGTGGGCCGAAAATGGGGGATCACTGTACATTTCTCTACTGTATTCTATTTATATTTATATTTTACCTCCTCACTTCAGCATTATGGACAGGGAAAGACGTAATCTAAGCTCTGCACAAAAATATTTTGCCTTCAAATTCATACCGTAATCGTAGCATGCATGGATTCGACTCATATGACTGGGATTTCCATGAAAAAGATTGTGGGCCGAAAATGGGTGATCACTGTACAATTCTCTTCTCTATTCTATTGATATTTCTATTTTACCTCCTCAATTTAGCATTATGGACACGGAAAGACCTAATCTAAAATCTGCACAAAAATATTTTGCTTTCAAATTCATACCGTGATCGTAGCATTCATGGACTCGACTCATATGACTGGGATTTCCATGAAAAAGATTGTGGGCCGAAAATGGATGATCACTGTACATTTCTCTTCTGTTTCCTATTTATATTTATATTTTACCTCCTCACTTCAGCATTATGGCCAGGGAAAAACCTAATCTAAGCTCTGCACAAAAATATTTTGCCTTCAAATTCATACCGTGATCGTAGCATGCATGGACTCGACTCATATGACTGGGATATCCATGAAAAAGATTGTGGGCCGAAAATGGTTGATCACTGTACATTTCTCTTTTGTTTCCTATTTATATTTATATTTTACCTCCTCAATTTAGCATTATGGACAGGGAAAGTCCTAATCTAAAATCTGCACAAAAATATTTTGCCTTCAAATTCATACCGTGATCGTAGCATGCATTAACTCGACTCATATGACTGGGATTTCCATGAAAAAGATTGTGGGCCGAAAATGGGTGATCACTGTACATTTCTCTTCTGTTTCCTATTTATATTTCTATTTTCCCTCCTCAATTTAGCATTATGGACAGGGAAAGACCTAATCTAAGCTCTGCTCAAAAATATTTTGCCTTCAAATTCCTACCGTGATCGTAGCATGCATGGACACGACTCATATGACTGGGATTTCCAAGAAAAAGATTGTGGGCCGAAAATGGGTGATCACTCTACATTTCTCTTCTGTTTCCTATTTATATTTCTATTTTACCTCCTCAATTTAGCATTATGGACAGGGAAAGAACTAATCTAAAATCTGCACAAAAATATTTTGCCTTCAAATTCATACCGTGATCGTAGCATGCATGAACTCGACTCATATGACTGGGATTTCCATGAAAAAGTTTGTTTGCCGAAAATGGGGGATCACTGTACATTTCTCTACTGTATTCTATTTATATTTATATTTTACCTCCTCACTTCAGCATTATGGACAGGGAAAGACCTAATCTAAGCTCTGCACAAAAATATTTTGCCTTCAAATTCATACCGTGATCGTAGCATGCATGGACTCGACTCATATGACTGGGATTTCCATGAAAAAGATTGTGGGCCGAAAATGGGTGATCACTGTACAATTCTCTTCTGTATTCCATTGATATTTCTATTTTACCTCCTCAATTTAGCATTATGGACAGGGAAAGACCTAATCAAGATCTGCACAAAAATATTTTGCCTTCAAATTCATACCGTGATCGTAGCATGCATGGACTCGTCTCATATGACTGGGATTTCCATGAAAAAGATTGTGGGCCGAAAATGGATGATCACTGTACATTTCTCTTCTGTTTCCTATTTATATTTCTATTTTACCTCCTCAATTTAGTATTATGGCCAGGGAAAGACCTAATCTAAGCTCTGCACAAAAATATTTTGCCTTCAAATTCATACCGTGATCGTAACATGCATGGACTCGACTCATATGACTGGGATTACCATGAAAAAGATTGTAGGCTGAAAATGGGTGATCACTGTACATTTCTCTTCTGTTTCCTATTTATATTTATATTTTACCTCCTCAATTTAGCATTATGGCCAGGGAAAGACCTTATCTAATCTCTGCACAAAAATATTTTGCCTTAAATTCATACCGTGATCGTAGCATGCATGGACTCGACTCATATGACTGGGATTTCCATGAAAAAGATTGTGCACCTAAAATGGGTGATCACTGTACATTTCTCTTCTGTTTCCTATTTATATTTATATTTTACCTCCTCAATTTAGCATAATGGACAGGGAAAGACCTAATCTAAGATCTGCATACAAATATTTGCCTTCAAATTCATACCGTGATCGTGGCATGCATGGACTCGACTCATATGACGGGGATTTCCATGAAAAAGATTGTGGGCCGAAAATAGGTGATCACTGTACATTTCTCTTCTGTTTCCTATTTATATTTCTTTTTTACCTCCTCAATTTAGCATTATCGCCAGTGATAGATCTAATCTAAACTCTGCACAAAAATATTTTGACTTCAAATTCATACCGTGATCGTAGCATGCATGGACTCGACGCATATGCCTGGGATTTCCATGAAAAACTTTGTGGGCCGAAAATGGGTGATCACTGTACATTTCTCTTCTGTTTCCGATTTATATTTATATTTTACTTCCTTAATTTACCCTTATGGACAGGGTAATACCTAATCTAAAATCTGCAAAAAAATATTTTGCCTTCAAATTCATACCGTGAACGTAGCACGCATGGGCTCGGCTGATATGACTGGGATTTCCATGAAAAATATTGTGGGCAGAAAATGGGTGATCACTGTACATTTCTCTTCTGTATTCTTTTTATATTTCTATTTTAGCCACTCAAGTTAGCATTATGGACTGGGAAAGACCTAATTGAAGATCTGCACAAAAATATTTTGCCTTCAAATTCATACCGTGATCGTAGCATGCATGGACTCGACTCATATGACTGGGATTTCCATGAAAAAGATTGTTGGCCGAAAATGGGTGATCACTGTACATTTCTCTTCTGTTTCCTATTTATATTTATATTTTACCTCCTCAATTTAGCATTATGGACAGGGAAAGACCTAATCTAAAATCTGCACAAAAATATTTTGCCTTCAAATTCATAACGTGACCGTAGCATGCATGGACTCGACTCATATGACTGGGATTTCCATGAAAAAGATTTTGGGCCGAAAATGGGTGATCACTGTACATTTCTCTTCTGTTTCCTATTTATATTTTTATTTTACCTCCTCAATTTAGCAACATGGCCAGGGAAAACCTAATCTAAGCTCTGCAAAAAAATATTTTGCTTTCAAATTCATACCGTGATCGTAGCATGCATGGACTCGACTCATATGACTGGGATTTCCCTGAAAAAGATTGTGGGCAGAAAATGGGTGATCACTGTACATTTCTCTTCTGTTTCCTATTTATATTTGTATTTTACCTCCTCAATTTAGCATTATGGACAGGGAAAGACCTAATCTAAGATCTGCACAAAAATATTTTGCCTTCAAATTCATACCGTGATCGTAGCATGCATGGACTCGACTCATATGACTGGGATATCCATGAAAAAGATTGTGGGCCGAAAATGGGTGATCACTGTACATTTCTCTTCTGTTTCTTATTTCTATTTCTATTTTACCTCCTCAATTTAGCATTATGGCCAGGGAAAGACCTAATCTAAGCTCTGCACAAAAATATTTGGCCTTCAAATTCATACCGTGATCGTAGCATGCATGGACTCGACTCATATGACTGGGATATCCATGAAAAAGATTGTGGGCCGAAAATGGGTGATCACTGTACATTTCTCTTCTGTTTCTTATTTCTATTTCTATTTTACCTCCTCAATTTAGCATTATGGCCAGGGAAAGACCTAATCTAAATCTGCACAAAAATATTTTGACTTCAATTTCATACCGTGATCGTAGCATGCATGAACTCGACTCATATGACTGGGATTTCCATGAAAAAGATTGTGGGCCGACAATGGGTGATCACTGTACATTTCTCTTCTGTTTCCTATTTATATTTCTATTTTACCTCCTCAATTTAGCATTATGGACAGGGAAAGACCTAATCTAAAATCTGCACAAAAATATTTTGCCTTCAAATTCATAACGTGATCGTAGCATGCATGAACTCTACTCATATGACTGGGATTTCCCTGAAAAAGATTGTGGGCCGAAAATGGGTGATCACTGTACATTTCTCTTCTGTTTCCGATTTATATTTATATTTTAGCTCCTCAATTTAGCATTATGGCCAGGGAAAGACCTAATCTAAGAACTGCACAAAAATATTTTGCCTTCAAATTCATACCGTGATCGTAGCATGCATGGACTCGACTCATATGACTGGGATTTCCAAGAAAAAGATTGTGGGCCGAAAATGGGTGATCACTGTACATTTCTCTTCTGTTTCCTATTTATATTTTTATTTACCTCCTCAATTTAGCAACATGGCCAGGGAAAAACTAATCTAAGCTCTGCAAAAAAATATTTTGCTTTCAAATTCATACCGTGATCGTAGCATGCATGGACTCGACTCATATGACTGGTATTTCCCTGAAAAAGATTGTGGGCAGAAAATGGGTGATCACTGTACATTTCTCTTCTGTTTCCTATTTATATTTGTATTTTACCTCCTCAATTTAGCATTATGGACAGGGAAAGACCTAATCTAAAATCTTCACAAAAATATTTTGCCTTCAAATTCATAACGTGATCGTAGAATGCATGAACTCTACTCATATGACTGGGATTTCCATGAAAAAGATTGTGGGCCGAAAATGGGTGATCACTGTACATTTCTCTTCTGTTTCCTATTTATATTTATATTTTAGCTCCTCAATTTAGCATTATGGCCAGGGAAAGACCTAATCTAAGAACTGCACAAAAATATTTTGCCTTCAAATTCATACCGTGATCGTAGCATGCATGGACTCGATTCATATGACTGGGATTTCCATGAAAAAGATTGTGGGCCGAAAATGGGTGATCACTGTACATTTCTCTTCTGTTTCCTATTTATATTTCTATTTTACCTCCTCAATTTAGCATTATGGACAGGGAAAGACCTAATCTAAGATCTGCACAAAAATATTTTGCCTTCAAATTCATACCGTGATCGTAGCATGCATGGACTCGACTCATATGACTTGGATTTCCATGAAAAAGATTGTGGTCAGAAAATGGTTGATCACTGTACATTTCTCTTCTGTTTCCTATTTATATTTCTTTTTTATCTCCTCAATTTAGCATTATGGACAGGGAAAGACCTAATCTAAGATCTGCACAAAAATATTTTGCCTTCGAATTCATACCGTGATCGTAGCATGCATGGACTCGACTCATATGACTGGGATTTCCATGAAAAAGATTGTGGGCCGAAAATGGGTGATCACTGTACATTTCTCTTCTGTTTCCTATTTATAATTCTATTTTACTTCCTCAATTTAGCATTATGGACAGGGAAAGACCTAATCTAAAATCTGCACAAAAATATTTTGCCTTCAAATTTATACCGTGATCGTAGCATGCATGGACTCGGCTCATATGACTGGGATTTCCATGAAAAAGATTGTGGGCCGAAAATGGGTGATCACTGTACATTTCTCTTCTGTTTCCTATTTATATTTCTATTTTACCTCCTCAATTTAGCATTATGGACAGGGAAAGACCTAATCTAAGCTCTGCACAAAAATGTTGTGCCTTCAAATTCATACCGTGATCATAGCATGCATGGACTCGGCTCATATGACTGGGATTTCCATGAAAAAGATTGTGGGCCGAAAATGGGTGATCACTGTACATTTCTCTTCTGTTTCCTATTTATATTTCTATTTTACCTCCTCAATTTAGCATTATGGACAGGGAAAGACCTAATCTAAGCTCTGCACATAAATATTGTGCCTTCAAATTCATACCGTGATCATAGCATGCATGGACTCGGCTCATATGACTGGGATTTCCATGAAAAAGATTGTGGGCCGAAAATGGGTGATCACTGTACATTTCTCTTCTGTTTCCTATTTATATTTATATTTTATCTCCTCATTTTAGCATTATGGACAGGGAAAGACCTAATCTAAGATCTGCACAAAAATATTTTGCCTTCAAATTCATACCGTGATCGTAGCATGCATGGACTCGACTCATATGACTGGGATTTCCATGAAAAAGATTGTGGGCCGAAAATGGGTGATCACTGTACATTTCTCTTCTGTTTCCTATTTATATTTCTATTTTACTTCCTCAATTTAGCATTATGGACAAGGAAAGACCTAATCTAAAATCTGCACAAAAATATTTTGCCTTCAAATTTATACCGTGATCGTAGCATGCATGGACTCAGCTCATATGACTGGGATTTCCGTGAAAAAGATTGTGGGCAGAAAATGGGTGATCACTGTACATTTCTCTTCTGTTTTCTATTTATATTTATATTTTACCTCCTCAATTTAGCATTATGGACAGGGAAAGACCTAATCTAAGCTCTGCTCAAAAATATTTTGCCTTCAAATTCCTACCGTGATCGTAGCATGCATGGACACGACTCATATGACTGGGATTTCCAAGAAAAAGATTGTGGGCCGAAAATGGGTGATCACTCTACATTTCTCTTCTGTTTCCTATTTATATTTCTATTTTACCTCCTCAATTTAGCATTATGGACAGGGAAAGACCTAATCTAAGATCTGCACGAAAATATTTGGCCTTCAAATTCATACCGTGATCGTAGCATGCATGGACTCGACTCATATGACTGGGATTTCCATGAAAAGGATTGTGGGCCGAAAATGGGAGATCACTGTACATTTCTCTTCTGTTTCCTATTTATATTTCTATTTTACCTCCTCAATTTAGCATTATGGACAGGGAAAGACCTAATCTAAGATCTGCACGAAAATATTTGGCCTTCAAATTCATACCGTGATCGTAGCATGCGTGGACTCGACTCATATGACTGGGATTTCCATGAAAAATATTGTGGGCCGAAAATGGGAGATCACTGTACATTTCTCTTCCGTTTCCTATTTATATTTATATTTTACCTCCTCAATTTAGCATTATGGACAGGGAAAGACCTAATCTAAGATCTGCACAAAAATATTTTGCCTTCAAATTCATACTGTGATCGTAGCATGCATGGACTCGACTTATATGACTGGGATTTCCATGAAAAAGATTGTGGGCTGAAAATTGGTGATCACTGTACATTTCTCTTCTGTTTCCTATTTATATTTCTATTTTACCTCCTCAATTCAGCATTATGGACAGGGAAAGATCTAATCTAAGATCTGCACAAAAATATTTTGCCTTCAAATTCACACCTTGAGCGTAGCATGCATGGACTCGACTCATATGACTGGGATTTCCATGAAAAAGATTGTGGGCTGAAAATGGGTGATCACTGTACTTTTCTCTTCTGTTTCCTATTTATATTTCTATTTTATCTCCTCAATTCAGCATTATGGACAGGGAAAGACCTAATCTAAGATCTGCACAAAAATATTTTGCCTTCAAATTCACACCTTGAGCGTAGCATGCATGGACTCGACTCATATGACTGGGATTTCCATGAAAAAGATTGTGGGCTGAAAATGGGTGATCACTGTACATTTCTCTTCTGTTTCCTATTTATATTTCTATTTTACCTCCTCAATTTAGCATTATGGACAGGGAAAGACCTAATCTAAGATCTGCACGAAAATATTTGGCCTTCAAATTCATACCGTGATCGTAGCATGCATGGACTCGACTCATATGACTGGGATTTCCATGAAAAGGATTGTGGGCCGAAAATGGGAGATCACTGTACATTTCTCTTCTGTTTCCTATTTATATTTCTATTTTACCTCCTCAATTTAGCATTATGGACAGGGAAAGACCTAATCTAAGATCTGCACGAAAATATTTGGCCTTCAAATTCATACCGTGATCGTAGCATGCGTGGACTCGACTCATATGACTGGGATTTCCATGAAAAATATTGTGGGCCGAAAATGGGAGATCACTGTACATTTCTCTTCCGTTTCCTATTTATATTTATATTTTACCTCCTCAATTTAGCATTATGGACAGGGAAAGACCTAATCTAAGATCTGCACAAAAATATTTTGCCTTCAAATTCATACTGTGATCGTAGCATGCATGGACTCGACTTATATGACTGGGATTTCCATGAAAAAGATTGTGGGCTGAAAATTGGTGATCACTGTACATTTCTCTTCTGTTTCCTATTTATATTTCTATTTTACCTCCTCAATTCAGCATTATGGACAGGGAAAGATCTAATCTAAGATCTGCACAAAAATATTTTGCCTTCAAATTCACACCTTGAGCGTAGCATGCATGGACTCGACTCATATGACTGGGATTTCCATGAAAAAGATTGTGGGCTGAAAATGGGTGATCACTGTACTTTTCTCTTCTGTTTCCTATTTATATTTCTATTTTATCTCCTCAATTCAGCATTATGGACAGGGAAAGACCTAATCTAAGATCTGCACAAAAATATTTTGCCTTCAAATTCACACCTTGAGCGTAGCATGCATGGACTCGACTCATATGACTGGGATTTCCATGAAAAAGATTGTGGGCTGAAAATGGGTGATCACTGTACATTTCTCTTCTGTTTCCTATTTATATTTCTATTTTACCTCCTCAATTCAGCATTATGGACAGGGAAAGACCTAATCTAAGATCTGCACAAAAATATTTTGCCTTCAAATTCACACCTTGAGCGTAGCAAGCATGGACTCGACTCATATGACTGGGATATCCATGAAAAAGATTGTGGGCTGAAAATGGGTGATCACTGTACATTTCTCTTCTGTTTCCTATTTATATTTCTATTTTACCTCCTCAATTCAGCATTATGGACAGGGAAAGACCTAATCTAAGATCTGCACAAAAATATTTTGCCTTCAAATTCACACCTTGAGCGTAGCATGCATGGACTCGACTCATATGACTGGGATTTCCATGAAAAAGATTGTGGCCTGAAAATGGGTGATCACTGTACATTTCTCTTCTGTTTCCTATTTATATTTCTATTTTACCTCCTCAATTCAGCATTATGGACAGGGAAAGACCTAATCTAAGATCTGCACAAAAATATTTTGACTTCAAATTCACACCTTGAGCGTAGCATGCATGGACTCGACTCATATGACTGGGATTTCCATGAAAAATATTGTGGGCCGAAAATGGGAGATCACTGTACATTTCTCTTCTGTTTCCTATTTATATTTATATTTTACCTCCTAAATTCAGCATTATGGACAGGGAAAGACCTAATCTAAGCTCTGGACAAAAATATTTTGCCTTCAAATTCATACCGTGATCGTAGCATGCATGGACTCGACTCATATGACTGGGATTTCCATGAAAAAGATTGTGGGCCGAAAATGGGAGATCCCTGTACATTTCTCTTCTGTTTCCTATTTATATTTCTATTTTACCTCCTCAATTCAGCATTATGGACAGGGAAAGACATAATCTAAGATCTGCACAAAAATATTTTGCCTTCAAATTCATACCGTGATCGTAGCATGCATGGACTCGACTCATATGACTAGGATTTCCATGAAAGAGATTGTGGGCCGAAAATGGGTGATCACTGAACATTTCTCTTCTGGTTCCTATTTATATTTCTATTTAACTCCTCAATTTAGCATTATGGACAGGGAAAGACCTAATCTAAGATCTGCACAAAAATCTTTGGCCTTCAAATTCATACCCTGATCGTACATGCATGGACTCGACTCATATGACTGGGATTTCCATGAAAAATATTGTGGGCTGAAAATGGGTGATCACTGTACATTTCTCTTCTCTTTCCTATTTATATTTATATTTTACCTCCTCAAATTAGCATTATAGACATGGAAAGACCTAATCTAAAATATTCACAAAAATATTTACCTTCAAATTTATACCGTGATCGTAGCATGCATGGACTCGACTCATATAACTGGGATTTCCATGAAAAAGATTGTGGGCCGAAAATTGGTGATCACTGTACATTTCTCTTCTGTTTCCTATTTATATTTATATTTTACCTCCTCAATTTAGCATTATGGACAGGGAAAGAACTAATCTAAGCTCTGCACAAAAATATTTTGCCTTCAAATTCATACCGTGATCGTAGCATGCATGAACTCGACTCATATGACTGGGATTTCCATGAAAAAGATTGTGGGCCGAAAATGGGTGACCACTGCACATTTCTTTTCTATTTCCTATTTATATTTCTATTATACCTCCTCAATTTAGCATTATGGCCAGGGAAAGACCTAATCTAAGCTCTGCACGAAAATATTTTGCCTTCAAATTCATACCGTGATCGTAGCATGCATGGACTCGACTCATATGACTGGGATTTCAATGAAAAAGATTGTGGGCCTAAAATGGGTGATCACTGTACATTTCTCTTCTGTTTCCTATTTATATTGCTAATTATTTCCTCAATTTACCATTATGGCCAGGGAAAGACCTAATCTACGCTCTGCACAAAAATATTTTGCCTTCAAATTCATACCGTGATCGTAGCATGCATGGACTCGACACATATGACTGGAATTTCCATGAAAAATATTGTGGGCCGAAAATGGGTGATCACTGTACATTTCTCTTCTGTTTCCTATTTATATTTATATTTTACCTCCTCAATTTAGCATTATGGATAGGGAAAGACCTAATCTAAACTCTGCACAAAAATATTTTGCCTTCAAATTCATACCGTGATCGTAGCATGCATGGACTCGACTCTAATGACTGGGATTTCCATGAAAAAGTTTGTGGGCAGAAAATGGGTGATCACTGTACATTTCTCTTCTGTTTCCTATTTATATTTATATTTTACCTCCTCAATTTAGCATTATGGACAGGGAAAGACCTAATCTAAGATCTGCACAAAAATATTTTGCCTTCAAATTCATACCGTGATCGTAGCATGCATGAACTCGACTCATATGACTGGGATTTCCATGAAAAATATTGTTGGCCGAAAATGGGTGATCACTGTACATTTCTCTTCTGTATTCTATTTATATTTCTATTTTCACTTCTCAATTTAGCATTATGGCCAGGTAAAGACCTAATCTAAGATCTGCACAAAAATATTTTGCCTTCAAATTCATACCGTGATCGTAGCATGCATGGACTCGACTCATATGACTGGGATTTCCAAGAAAAACATTGTGGGCCAAAAATGGGTGATCACTGTACATTTCTCTTCTGTATTCTATTTATATTTGTATTTTCACTTCTCAATTTAGCATTATGGCCAGGGAAAGACCTAATCTAAGATCTGCACAAAAATATTTTGCCTTCAAATTCATACCGTGATCGTAGCATGCATGGACTCGACTCATATGACTGGGATTTCCATGAAAAAGATTGTGGGCTGAAAATGGGTGATCACTGTACATTTCTCTTCTCTTTCCTATTTATATTTATATTTTACCTCCTCAAATTAGCATTATGGACATGGAAAGACCTAATCTAAAATATTCACAAAAATATTTACCTTCAAATTCATACCGTGATCGTAGCATGCATGGACTCGACTCATATAACTGGGATTTCCATGAAAAAGATTGTGGGCCGAAAATTGGTGATCACTGTACATTTCTCTTCTGTTTCCTATTTATATTTATATTTTACCTCCTCAATTTAGCATTATGGACAGGGAAAGAACTAATCTAAGCTCTGCACAAAAATATTTTGCCTTCAAATTCATACCGTGATCGTAGCATGCATGAACTCGACTCATATGACTGGGATTTCCATGAAAAAGATTGTGGGCCGAAAATGGGTGACCACTGCACATTTCTCTTCTATTTCCTATTTATATTTCTATTATACCTCCTCAATTTAGCATTATGGCCAGGGAAAGACCTAATCTAAGCTCTGCACGAAAATATTTTGCCTTCAAATTCATACCGTGATCGTAGCATGCATGGACTCGACTCATATGACTGGGATTTCAATGAAAAAGATTGTGGGCCTAAAATGGGTGATCACTGTACATTTCTCTTCTGTTTCCTATTTATATTGCTAATTATTTCCTCAATTTACCATTATGGCCAGGGAAAGACCTAATCTACGCTCTGCACAAAAATATTTTGCCTTCAAATTCATACCGTGATCGTAGCATGCATGGACTCGACACATATGACTGGAATTTCCATGAAAAATATTGTGGGCCAAAAATGGGTGATCACTGTACATTTCTCTTCTGTTTCCTATTTATATTTATATTTTACCTCCTCAATTTAGCATTATGGATAGGGAAAGACCTAATCTAAACTCTGCACAAAAATATTTTGCCTTCAAATTCATACCGTGATCGTAGCATGCATGGACTCGACTCTAATGACTGGGATTTCCATGAAAAAGTTTGTGGGCCGAAAATGGGTGATCACTGTACATTTCTCTTCTGTTTCCTATTTATATTTATATTTTACCTCCTCAATTTAGCATTATGGACAGGGAAAGACCTAATCTAAGATCTGCACAAAAATATTTTGCCTTCAAATTCATACCGTGATCGTAGCATGCATGAACTCGACTCATATGAATGGGATTTCCATGAAAAATATTGTTGGCCGAAAATGGGTGATCACTGTACATTTCTCTTCTGTATTCTATTTATATTTCTATTTTCACTTCTCAATTTAGCATTATGGCCAGGGAAAGACCTAATCTAAGATCTGCACAAAAATATTTTGCCTTCAAATTCATACCGTGATCGTAGCATGCATGGACTCGACTCATATGACTGGGATTTCCAAGAAAAACATTGTGGGCCAAAAATGGGTGATCACTGTACATTTCTCTTCTGTATTCTATTTATATTTGTATTTTACCTCCTCAATTTAGCATTATGGCCAGGGAAAGACCTAATCTAAGCTCTGCACAAAAATATTTTGCCTTCAAATTCATACCGTGATCGTAGCATGCATGGACTCGACTCATATGACTGGGATTTCCATGAAAAAGATTGTGGGCAAAAAATGGGTGATCACTGTACTTTTCTCTTCTGTTTCCTATGTATATTTCTATTTTATCTCCTCAATTTAGCATTATGGACAGGGAAAGACCTAATCTAAGATCTGCAAAAAAATATTTTGCCTTCAAATTCATACCGTGATCGTAGCATGCATGGACTCGACTCATATGACTGGGATTTCCATGAAAAAGATTGTGGGCAGAAAATGGGTGATCACTGTACATTTCTCTTCTGTTTCCTATTTATATTTGTATTTTACCTCCTCAATTTAGCATTATGGACAGGGAAAGACCTAATCTAAGATCTGCAAAAGAATATTTTGCCTTCAAATTCGTACCGTGATCGTAGCATGTATGGACTCGACTCATATGACTGGGATATCCATGAAAAAGATTGAGGGCAGAAAATGGGTGATCACTGTACATTTCTCTTCTGTTTCCTATTTATATTTCTATTTTACCTCCTCAATTTAGCATTATGGACAGGGAAAAACCTAATCTAAGATCTGCACAAAAATATTTTGCCTTCTAATTCATACCGTGATTGTAGCATGCATGGACTTGACTCATATGACTGGGATTTCCATGAAAAAGATTGTGGGCCGAAAAGTGGTGATCACTGTACATTTCTCTTCTGTTTCCTATTTAAATTTCTATTTTACCTCCTCAATTTAGCATTATGGACAGGGAAAGACCTAATCTAAGATCTGCACAAAAATATTTTGCCTTAAATTCATACCGTGATCGTAGCATGCATGGAATCGACTCATATGACTGGGATTTCCATGAAAAAGATTGTGGGCATAAAATGGGTGATCACTGTACATTTCTTTTCTGTTTCCTATTTATATTTCTATTTTACCTCCTCAATTTAGCATTATGGACAGGGAAAGACCTAATCAAAGATCTGCACAAAAATATTTTGCCTTCAAATTCATACCGTGATCGTAGCATGCATGGACTCGACTCATAAGACTGGGATTTCCATGAAAAAGATTGTGGGCAAAAAATGGGTGATCACTGTACATTTCTCTTCTGTTTCCTATTTATATTTCTATTTTACGTCCTCAATTTAGCATTATGGACAGGGAAAGACCTAATCTAAGATCTGCACAAAAATATTTTGCCTTCAAATTCATACCGTGATCGTAGCATGAATGGACTCGGCTCATATGACTGGGATTTCCATGAAAAAGATTGTGGGCCGAAAATGGGTGATCACTGTACATTTCTCTTCTGTTTCCTATTTATATTTATATTTTATCTACTCAATTTATCATTATGGACAGGGAAAGACCTAATCTAAGATCTGCACAAAAATATTTTGCCTTCAAATTCATACCGTGAGAGTAGCATACATGGACTCGACTCATATGACTGGGATTTCCATGAAAAAGATTGTGGGCAAAAAATGGGTGATCACTGTACATTTCTCTTCTGTTTCCTATTTATATTTCTATTTTATCTCCTCAATTTAGCATTATGGACAGGGAAAGACCTAATCTAAGATCTGCAAAAAAATATTTTGCCTTCAAATTCATACCGTGATCGTAGCATGTATGGACTCGACTCATATGACTGGGATTTCCATGAAAAAGATTGTGGGCCGAAAATGGGAGAGCACTGTACATTTCTCTTCTGTTTCCTATTTATATTTATATTTTACTTCCTTCATTTAGCATTATGGACAGGGAAAGACTTAATCTAAGCTCTGCAAAAAAATATTTTGCCTTCAAATTCATACCGTGATCGTAGCATGTATGGACTGGACTCATATGACTGGGATATCCATGAAAAAGATTGAGGGTAGAAAATGGGTGATCACTGTACATTTCTCTTCTGTTTCCTATTCATATTTCTATTATACTTCCTTCATTTAGCATTATGGACAGGGAAAGATCTTATCTAAGCTCGGCAAAAAAATATTTTGCCTTGTAATTCATACCGTGATCGTACCAGGCATGGATTCGACTCATATGACTGGGATTTCCATGAAAAAGATTGTGGGCCGAAAATGGGTGATCACTGTACATTTCTCTTCTGTTTACTATTTATCTTTCTATTTTACCTCCTCCATTTAGCATTATGGACAGGGAAAGACCTAATCTAAGCTCTGCAAAAACATATTTTGCCTTCAAATTCATACCGTGATCGTAGCATGCATGGACTCGACTCATATGACTGGGATTTCCATGAAAAAGATTGTGGGCCGAAAATGGGTGATCACTGTATATTTCTCTCCTACCTCCTCAATTTAGCATTATGGACAGGGAAAGATCTAATCTAAGATCTGCACAGAAATATTTTGCCTTCAATTTCATACCATGATCGTAGCATGCATGGACTCGACTCATATGACTGGGCTTTCCATGAAAAAGATTGTGGGCGGAAAATGGGTGATCACTGCACATTTCTCTTCTGTTTCCTCTTTATATTTATATTTTACCTCCTCAATTTAGCATTATGGACAGGGAAAGACATAATCTAAGCTCTGTACAAAA
This sequence comes from Acanthosepion lycidas, assembly GCA_963932145.1. NCBI lineage: Eukaryota > Metazoa > Mollusca > Cephalopoda > Sepiida > Sepiidae > Acanthosepion > Acanthosepion lycidas. Next base: position 98,179,876 of record OZ010597.1, on the reverse strand, counting down.
ATATTTTGCCTTCAAATTCATACCGTAATCGTAGCATGCATGGACTCGACTCATATGACTGGGATTTGCATGAAAAAGATTGTGGGCACAAAATGGGTGATCACTGTACATTTCTCTTCTGTTTCCTATTTATATTTCTATTTTACTTCCTTCATTTAGCATTATGGACAGGGAAAGACCAAATCTAAGATCTGCAAAAAAATATGTTGCCTTCAAATTCATACCGTGATCGTAGCATGTATGGACTCGACTCATATGACTGTGATATCCATGAAAAAGATTGTGGGCAGAAAATGGGTGATCACTGTACATTTCTCTTCTGTTTCCTATTTATATTTCTATTTTACTTCCTTCATTTAGCATTATGGACAGGGAAAGATCTAATCTAAGCTCGGCAAAAAAATATTTAGCCTTGTAATTCATACCGTGATCGTACCAGGCATGGATTCGACTCATATGACTGGGATTTCCATGAAAAAGATTGTGGGCAGAAAATGGGAGAACACTGTACATTTCTTTTCTGTTTCCTATTTATATTTCTATTTTACTTCCTTCATTTAGCATTATGGACAGGGAAAGACCTAATCTGAGCTCTGCAAAAAAATGTTTTGCCTTCAAATTCATACCGTGATCGTAGCATGCATGGACTCGACTCATATGACTGGGATTTCCATGAAAAAGATTGTGGGCCGAAAATGGGTGATCACTGTACATTTCTCTTCTGTTTACTATTTATCTTTCTATTTTACCTCCTCAATTTAGCATTATGGACAGGGAAAGACCTAATGTAAGCTCTGCAAAAACATATTTTGCCTTCAAATTCATACCGTGATCGTAGCATGTATGGACTCGACTCATATGACTGGGATATCCATGAAAAAGATTGAGGGTAGAAAATGGGTGATCACTGTACATTTCTCTTCTGTTTCCTATTTATATTTCTATTTTACTTCCTTCATTTAGCATTATGGACAGGGAAAGACCTAATCTAAGCTCTGCAAAAAAATGTTTTGCCTTCAAATTCATACCGTGATCGTAGCATGCATGGGCGCGACTCATATGACTGGGATTTCCATGAAAAAGGTTGTGGGCCGAAAATGGGTGATCAATGTTCATTTCTCTTCTGTTTCCTACTTATATTTCTATTTTACCTCCTCAATTTAGCATTATGGACAGGGAAAGATCTAATCTAAGATCTGCACAAAAATATTTTGCCTTCAATTTCATACCATGATCGTAGCATGCATGGACTCGACTCATATGACTGGGCTTTCCATGAAAAAGATTGTGGGCCGAAAATGGGTGATCACTGCACATTTCTCTTCTGTTTCCTCTTTATATTTATATTTTACCTCCTCAATTTAGCATTATGGACAGGGAAAGACCTAATCTAAGCTCTGCAAAAAAATATTTTGCCTTCAAATACATACCGTGATCGTAGCATGTATGGACTCGACTCATATGACTGGGATATCCATGAAAAAGATTGTGGGCAGATAATGGGTGATCACTGTATATTTCTCTACTGTTTCCTATTTACATTTCCATTTTACCTCCTCAATTTAGCATTATGGTCAGGGAGAGACCAAATTTAAGATCTGCAAAAAAATATTTTGCCTTCAAATTCATACCGTGATCGTAGCATGTATGGACTGGACTCATATGACTGGGATATCGATGAAAAAGATTGTGGGCCGAAAATGGGTGATCACTGTACATTTCTCTTCTGTTTACTATTTATATTTCTATTTTACCTCCTCAATTTAGCATTATGGACAGGAAAAGACCTAATCTAAGCTCTGCAAAAACATATTTTGCCTTCAAATTCATACCGTGATCGTAGCATGCATGGACTCGACTCATATGACTGGGATTTCCATGTAAAAGATTGTGGGCAGAAAATGGGTGATCACTGTGTATTTCTCTTCTGTTTTCTATTTATATTTCTATTTTACCTCCTCAATTTAGCATTATGGACCGGGAAAGACCTAATCTAAACTCTGCAAAAAAATATTTTGCCTTCAAATTCATACCGTGATCGTAGCATGTAGACTCGACTCATATGACTGGGATATCCATGAAAAAGATTGAGGGCAGAAAATGGGTGATCACTGTACATTTCTCTTCTGTTTCTTATTTATATTTCTATTTTACCTCCTCAATTTAGCATTATGGACAGGGAAAGACCTAATCTAAATTCTGCACAAAAATATTTTGCCTTCAAATTCATAACGTGATCGTAGCATGCATGGACTCGAGACATATGACTGGGATTTCCATGAAAAAGATTGTGGGCAGAAAATGGGTGATCACTGTACATTTCTCTTCTGTTTCCTATTTATATTTATATTTTACTTCCTTCATTTAGCATTATGGACAGGGAAAGACCTAATCTAAGCTCTGCAAAAAAAAATTTTGCCTTCAAATTCATACCGTGATCGTAGCATGTATGGACTCGACTCATATGATTGGGATTTCCATGACAAAGATTGTGTGCAGAAAATGGGTGAACACTGTACATTTCTCTTCTGTTTCCTATTTATATTTATATTTTACCTTCTCAACTTAGCATTATGGACAGGGAAAACCTAATCTAAGATCTTCAAAAAAATATTTTGCCTTCAAATTCATACCGTGATCGTAGCATGCATGGACTCGACTGATATGACTGGGATTTCCATGAAAAAGATTGCGGGCAGAAAATGGGTGATCACCATACATTTCTCTTCTGTTTCCTATTTATATTTATATATTACTTCCTCAATTTAACATTATGGACAGTGAAAGACCAAATATAAGATCTGCAAAAAAATATTTTGCCTTCAAATTCATACCATGATCTTACCTAGCATGGTCTCGAGTCATATGACTGGGATTTCCATGAAAAAGATTGTGGGCAGAAAATGGGCGATCACTGTACATTTCTCTTCTGTTTCTTATTACTATTTCACTTCCTTAATTCAGCATTATGGACTGGGAAAGACCTAATCTAAGATCTGCACAAAAATATTTTGCCTTCAAATTCATACCGTGATCGTAGCCTGCATGGACTCGACTCATATGACTGGGATTTCCATGAAAAAGATTGTAGGCCGAAAATGGGTGATCACTGTACATTTCTCTTCTGTTTCCTATTTATATTTCTATTTACCTCCTCAATTTAGCATTATGGACTGTGAAAGACCTAATCTAAAATCTGCACAAAAATATTTAGCCTTCAAATTCATACCGTGATCGTAGCATGCATGGACTCGACTTATATGACTGGGATTTCCATGAAAAAGATTTTGGGCCGAAAATGGGTGATCACTGTACATTTCTCTTCTGTTTCCTATTTATATTTCTATTTTACCTCCTCAATTTAGCATTATGGTCAGGGAAAGACCTAATCTAAAATCTGCACAAAAATATTTTGCCTTCAAATTCATACCGTCATCGTAGCGTGTATGTACTTGACTCATATGACAGGGATTTCCATGAAAAAGATTGTGGGCAGAAAATGGGTGATCACTGTACATTTCTCTTCTGTTTCCTATTTCTATTTTACCTCCTCAAGTTAGCATTATGGACAGGGAAAGACATAATCTAAATACTGCACAAAAATATTTTGCCTTCAAATTCATACCGTGATCGTAGCATGCATGGACTCGACTCATATGTCTGGGATTTCCATGAAAAAGATTGTGGGCCGAAAATGCGTGATCACTGTACATTTCTTTTCTGTTTCCTATTAATATTTCTATTTTCTTCCTTCATTTAGCATTATGGACAGGGAAAGACCTAATCTAAATTCTGCACAAAAATATTTTGCCTTCAAATTCATACCGTGATCGTAGCATGCATGGACTCGACTCATATGTCTGGGATTTCCATGAAAAAGATTGTGGGACGAAAATGGGTGATCACTGTACATTTCTCTTCTGTTTCCTATTTATATTTCTATTTTACTTCCTCAATTTAGCATTATTGACAGGGAAAGACCTAATCAAAGATCTGCTCAAAAATATTTTGCCTTCAAATTCATACCGTGATCTTACCTAGCATGGTCTCGAGTCATATGACTGGGATTTCCATGAAAAAGATTGTGGGCACAAAATGGGTGATCACTGTACATTTCACTTCTGTTTCCCATTACTATTTCTATTTTACTTCCTCAATTTAGCATTATGGACAGTGAAAGACATAATCTAAGATCTGCAATAAAATATTTTGCCTTCAAATTCATACCGTGAACGTAGCATGCATGGACTCGAGTCATATGACTGGGATTTCCATGAAAAAGATTGTGGGCACAAAATGGGTGATCACTGTACATTTCTCTTCTGTTTCCCATTACTATTTCTATTTTACTTCCTCAATTTAGCATTATGGAGAGGGAAAGACAAAATCTAAGATCTGCAAAAAAATATTTTGCCTTCAAATACAAACCGTGATCGTAGCATGCATGGATTCGTCTCATATGCCTGGGATTTCCAGGAAATAGACTGTGGGCACAAAATGGGTGATCACTGTACATTTCTTTTCTGTTTCCTATTTATATTTATATTTTATCTCCTAAATTTAGCATTATGGACAGGGAAAGACCTAATCTAAGCTCTGCAAAAAAATATTTTGCCTTCAAATTCATACCGTGATCGTAGCATGCATGGACTTGACTCATATGACTGGGATTGCCTTGAAAAAGATTGTCGGCAGAAAATGGGTGATCACTGTACATTTCTCTTCTGTTTCCTATTTATATTTCTTTTTTACATCCTCAATTTAGCATTATGGACAGGGAAAAACCTAATCTAAAATCTGCAAAAAAATATTTTGCTTTCAAATTCATACCGTGATCGTAGCATGCATGGACTCGACTCATACGACTGGGATTTCCCTGAAAAAGATAGTGGGCAGAAATGGGTGATCACTGTACATTTCTCTTCTGTTTCCTATTTATATTTCTATTTTACCTCCTCAATTTAGCATTATGCACAGGGAAAGACCTAATCGAAGATCTGCACAAAGATATTTTGCCTTCAAATTCATACCGTGATCGTAGCATGCATGGACTCGACTCATATGACGGAGATTTCCATGAAAAAGATTGTGGGCCGAAAACGGGTAATCACTGTACATTTCCCTTCTATTTCCTATTTATATTTATATTTTACCTCCTCAATTTAGCATTATGGACAGGGAAAGAACTAATCTAAGCTCTGCACAAAAATATTTTGCCTTCAAATTCATACCGTGATCGTAGCATGCATGGACTTGACTCATATGACTGGGATTTCCATGAAAAAGATTGTGGGCCGAAAATGGGTGATCACTGTATATTTCTCTTCTGTTTCCTATTTATATTTCTATTTTACCTCCTCAATTTAGCATTATGGACAGGGAAAGACCTAATCTAAAATCTGCACAAAAATATTTTGCTTTAAAATTCATACCGTGATCGTAGCATGCATTGACTCGACTCATATGACTGCGATTTCCATGAAAAAGATTGTGGGCCGGAAATGGGTGATCACTGTACATTTCTCTTCTGTTTCCTATTTATATTTCTATTTTACCTCCTCAATTTAGCATTAAGGCCAGGGAAAGACCTAATCTAAGCTCCGCACAAAAATATTTTGCCTTCAAATTCATACCGTGATCGTAGCATGCATGGACTCGACTCATATGACTGGGATTTCCATGAAAAAGATGGTGGGCCGAAAATGGGTGATCACTGTACATTTTTCTTCTGTTTCCTATTCTTATTCGTATTTTACCTCCTCAATTTAGCATTATGGACAGGGAAAGACCTAATCTAAACTCTGCACAAAAATATTTTGCTTTAAAATTCATACCATGATCGTAGCATGCATGGACTCGACTCATATGACTGGGATTTCCATGAAAAAGAATGTGGGCCGAAAATGGGTGATCACTGTACATTTCTCTTCTGTTTCCTATTCTTATTCGTATTTTACCTCCTCAATTTAGCATTATGGACAGGGAAAGACCTAATCTAAGATCTGCAGAAAAATATTTTACCTTCAAATTCATACCGTGATCGTAGCATGCATGGACTCGACTCATATGACTGGGATTTCCATGAAAAAGATTGTGGGCCAAAAATGGGTGATCACTGTACATTTCTCTTCTGTTTCCTATTTATATTTATATTTACCTCCTCAATTTAGCATTATGGACAGGGAAAGACCTAATCTAAGATCTGCAGAAAAATATTTTACCTTCAAATTCATACCGTGATCGTAGCATGCATGGACTCGACTCATATGACTGGGATTTCCATGAAAAAGATTGTGGGCCAAAAATGGGTGATAACTGTACATTTCTCTTCTGTTTCCTATTCATATTTCTATTTTACCTCCTCAATTTAGCATTATGGACAGGGAAAGACCTAATCTAAAACCTGCACAAAAATATTTTGCCTTCAAATTCATAACGTGATCGTAGCATGCATGAACTCTACTCATATGACTGGGATTTCCATGAAAAAGTTTGTGGGCCGAAAATGGGTGATCACTGTACATTTCTCTTCTGTTTCCTATTTATATTTTTATTTTACCTCCTCAATTTAGCAATATGGCCAAGGAAAGTCCTAATCTAAACTCTGCAAAAAAATATTTTGCTTTCAAATTCATACCGTGATCGTAGCATGCATGGACTCGACTCATACGACTGGGGTTTCCCTGAAAAAGATAGTGGGCAGAAATGGGTGATCACTGTACATTTCTCTTCTGTTTCCTATTGATATTTCTATTTTACCTCCTCTATTTAGCATTATGCACAGGGAAAGACCTAATCGAAGATCTGCACAAAGATATTTTGCCTTCAAATTCATACCGTGATCGTAGCATGCATGGACTCGACTCATATGACGGAGATTTCCATGAAAAAGATTGTGGGCCGAAAACGGGTAATCACTGTACATTTCCCTTCTATTTCCTATTTATATTTATATTTTACCTCCTCAATTTAGCATTATGGACAGGGAAAGAACTAACCTAAGCTCTGCACAAAAATATTTTGCCTTCAAATTCATACCGTGATCGTAGCATGCATGGACTCGACTCATATGACTGGGATTTCCATGAAAATATTGTCCCCCGAAAATGGGTGATCACTGTACATTTCTCTTCTGTTTCCTATTTATATTTATATTTTACCTCCTCAATTTAGCATTATGGACAGGGAAAGACCTAATATAAAATCTGCACAAAATTATTTTGCCTTCAAATTCATAACTTGATCGTAGCATGCATGGACACGACTCATATGACTGGGATTTCCATGAAAAAGATTGTGGGCCGAAAATGGGTGATCACTGTACATTTCTCTTCTGTTTCCTATTTATATTTCTATTTTACCTCCTCAATTTAGCATTATGGACAGGGAAAGACCTAATTTAAAATCTGCAAAAAAATATGTTGCCTTCAAATTCATACCGTGATCGTAGCATGCATGGACACGACTCATATGACTGGGATTTCCATGAAAAAGATAGTGGGCAGAAATTGGTGATCACTGTACATTTCTCTTCTGTTTCCTATTTATATTTATATTTTACCTCCTCAATTTAGCATTATGGACAGAGAAAGAACTAATCTAAGCTCTGCACAAAAATATTTTGCCTTCAAATTCATACCGTGATCGTAGCATGCATGGACTCGACTCATATGACTGGGATTTCCATGAAAATATTGTCGGCCGAAAATGGGTGATCACTGTACATTTCTCTTCTGTTTCCTATTTATATTTCTATTTTACGTCCTCAATTTAGCATTATGGACAGGGAAAGACCTAATCTAAGATCTGCACAAAAATATTTTGCCTTCAAATTCATACCGTGATCGTAGCATGCATGAACTCGACTCATATGACTGGCATTTCCATGAAAAATATTGTGGGCCGAAAATGGGTGATCACTGTACTTTTCTCTTCTGTTTCCTATTTATATTTATATTTTAGCTCCTCAATTTAGCATTATGGCCAGTGAAAGACCTATTCTAATATCTGCACAAAAATATTTTGCCTTCAAATTCATACCGTGATCATAGCATGCATGGACTCGACTCATATGACTGGGATTTCCATGAAAAAGATTGTCGGCCGAAAATGGGTGATCACTGTACATTTCTCTTCTGTTTCCTATTTATATTTATATTTTACCTCCTCAATTTAGAATTATGGACAGGGAAAGACCTAATCTAAGCTCTGCACATAAATATTTTGCCTTCAAATTCATACCGTGATCGTAGCATGCATGGACTCGACTCATATGACTGGGATATCCATGAAAAAGATTGTCGGCCGAAAATGGGTGATCACTGTACATTTCTCTTCTGTTTCCTATTTATATTTCTATTTTACATCCTTAATTTAGCATTATGGACAGGGAAAGACCTAATCTAAGCTCTGCACAAAAATATTTTGCCTTCAAATTCATACCGTGATCGTAGCATGCATGGACTCGACTGATAAGACTGGGATTTCCATGAAAAAGATGGTGGGCCGAAAATGGGGGATCACTGTACATTTCTCTTCTGTTTCCTATTAATATTTATATTTTACTTCTTCAATTTATCATTATGGACAGGGAAAGACCTAATCTAAGCTCTGCACAAAAATATTTCGCCTTCAAATTCATACCGTGATCGTAGCATGCATGAACTCGACTCATATGACTGGGATTTCCATGAAAAACATTGTGGGCACAAAATGGGTGATCACTGTACATTTCTCTTCTGTTTTCTTTTTATATTTCTATTTTACCTCCTCAATTTAGCATTATGGCCAGGGAAAGACTTCAGCTCTGCACAAAAATATTTTGCCTTCAATTTCATACCGTGATCGTAGCATGCATGGACTCGACTCATATGACTTGGATTTCCATGAAAAAGATTGTGAGCAGAAAATGGGTGATCACTGTGCCTTTCTCTTCTGTTTCCTATTTATATCTATATTTTACCTCCTCAATTTAGCATTATGGCCAGGGAAAGACCTAATCTAAGATCTGCACAAAAATATCTTGCCTTCAAATACATACCGTGATCGTAGCATGCATGGACTCGACTCATATGACTGGGATTTCCATGAAAAAGTTTGTGGGCCGAAAACGGGTGATCACTGTACATTTCTCTTCTGTTTCCTATTTATATTTCTATTTTACCTCCTCAATTTAGCATTATGGCCAGGGATAGACCTAATGTAAGCACTGCACAAAAATATTTTGCCTTCAAATTCATACCGTGATCGTAGCATGCATGGACTCGACTCATATGACTTGGATTTCCATGAAAAAGATTGTGGGCAGAAAATGGGTGATCACTGTACATTTCTCTTCTGTTTCCTATATATATTTCTATTTTACCTCCTCAATTTAGCATTATGGACAGGGAAAGACCTATTCTAAGGTCTGCACAAAAATATTTTGCCTTCAAATTCATACCGTGATCGTAGCATGCATGGACTCGACTCATATGACTGGGAATTCCATGAAAAAGATTGTGAGCTGAAAATGTGTGATCAGTGTACATTTCTCTTCTGTTTCCTATATATATTTATATTTTACCTCCTCAATTTAGCATTATGGACAGGGAAAGACCTAATCTAAGATCTGCACAAAAATATTTTGCCTTCAAATTCATACCGTGATCGTAGCATGCATGGACATGACTCATATGACTGGGATTTCCATGAAAAAGATTGTGGGCCGAAAATGGGTGATCACTGTACATTTCTCTTCTGTTTCCTATTTATATTTATATTTTACCTCCTCAATTTAGCATTATGGACAGGGAAAGACCTAATCTAAGCTCTGCACAAAAATATTTTGCCTTCAAATTCATACCATGATCGTAGCATGCATGGACTCGACTCATATGACTGGGATTTCCATGAAAAAGATTGTGGGCCGAAAATGGGTGATCACTGTACATTTCTCTTCTGTTTCCTATTTATATTTCTATTTTACCTCCTCTATTTAGCATTATGGACAGGGAAAGACCTAATCTAAGCTCTGCACAAAAATATTTTGCCTTCAAATTCATACCATGATCGTAGCATGCATGGACTCGACTCATATGACTGGGATTTCCATGAAAAAGATTGTGGGCCGAAAATGGGTGATCACTGTACATTTCTCTTGTGTTTCCTATTTATATTTCTATTTTACCTCCTCAATTTAGCATTATGGACAGGGAAAGACCTAATCTAAGCTCTGCACAAAAATATTTTGCCTTCAAATTCATACCGTGATCGTAGCATGCATGGACATGACTCACATGACTGGGATTTCCATGAAAAAGATTGTGGGCCGAAAATGGGTGATCACTGTACATTTCTCTTCTGTTTCCTATTTATATTTCTATTTATCTCCTCAATTTAGCATTATGGACAGGTAAAGACCTAATCTAAGCTCTGCACAAAAATATTTGGCCTTCAAATTCATACCGTGATCGTACCATGCATGGACATGACTCATATGACTGGGATTTCCATGAAAAAGATTGTGGGCCGAAAATGGGTGATCACTGTACATTTCTCTTCTGTTTCCTATTTATATTTATATTTTACCTCCTCAATTTAGCATTATGGACAGGGAAAAACCCAATCTAAAATCTGCACAAAAATATTTTGCCTTCAAATTCATACCGTGATCGTAGCATGCATGAACTCGACTCATATGACTGGGATTTCCATGAAAAAGTTTGTGGGGCGAAAATGGGTGATGACTGTACATTTCTCTTCTGTTTCCTATTTATATTTCTATTTTACCTCCTCAATTTAGCATTATGGCCAGGGAAAGACCTAATGTAAGCTCTGCACAAAAATATTTTGCCTTCAAATTTATACCGTGATCGTAGCATGCATGGACTCGATTTATATGACTGTGATTTCCATGAAAAAGATTGTGGGCCGAAAATGGGTGATCACTGTACATTTCTCTTCTGTTTCCTATTTATATTTATATTTTATATCCTCAATTTAGCATTATGGACAGGGAAAGACCTAATCTAAGCTCTGCACAAAAATATTTTGCCTTCAAATTCATACCGTGATCGTAGCATGCATGGACATGACTCATATGACTGGGATTTCCTTGAAAAAGATTGTGGGCCGAAAATGGGTGATCACTGTACATTTCTCTTCTGTTACCTATTTATATTTCTATTTATCTCCTCAATTTAGCATTATGGAGAGGGAAAGACCTAATCTAAGATCTGCACAAAAATATTTTGCCTTCAAATTCATACCGTGATCGTACCATGCATGGACTCGACTGATATGACTGGGATTTCCATGAAAAAGATTGTGGGCCGAAAATGGGTGATCACTGTACATTTCTCTTCTGTTTCCTATTTATATTTCTATTTTACCTCCTCAATTTAGCATTATGGACAGGGAAAGACCTAATCTACAATCTGCACAAAAATATTGTGCCTTCAAATTCATACCGTGATCGTAGCATGCATGGACTCGACTCATATGACTGGGATTTCCATGAAAAAGATGATGGGCCGAAAATGGGTGATCACTGTACATTTCTCTTCTGTTTCCTATTTATATTTATATTTTACTTCCTCAATTTATCATTATGGACAGGGAAAGACCTAATCTAAGCTCTGCACAAAAATATTTCGCCTTCAAATTCATACCGTGACCGTAGCATGCATGAACTTGACTCATATGACTGGGATTTCCTTGAAAAAGATTGTGGGCACAAAATGGGTGATCACTGTACATTTCTCTTCTGTTTCCTATTACTATTTCTATTTTACCTCCTCAATTTAGCATTATGGACAGGGAAAGACCTAATCTAAAATCTGCACAAAAATATTTTGCCTTCAAATTCATACCATGATCGTAGCATGCATGGACTCGACTCATATGACTTGGATTTCCATGAAAAAGATTGTGAGCAGAAAATGGGTGATCACTGTACCTTTCTCTTCTGTTTCCTATTTATATTTATAATTTACCTCCTCAATTTAGCATTATGGCCAGGGAAAGACCTAATCTAAGCTCTGCACAAAAATATTTTGCCTTCAAATTCATACCGTGATCCTAGCATGCATGGACTCGATACATATGACTGGGATTTCCATGAAAAAGATTGTGGGCCGAAAATGGGTGATCACTGTACATTTCCTTTCTGATTCCTATTGATATTTATATTTTAACCCCTCAATTTAGCATTATGGACAGGGAAAGACATAATCTAAGTTCTGCACAAAAATATGTTGCCTTCAAATTCATACCGTGATCGTAGCATGCATGGACTCGACTCATATGACTGGGAATTCCATGAAAAAGATTGTGAGCCGAAAATGTATGATCACTGTACATTTCTCTTCTCTTTCCTATTTATATTTATATTTTACCTCCTCAATTTAGCATTATGGACAGGGAAAGACCTAATCTAAGATCTGCACAAAAATATTTTGCCTTCAAATTCATACCGTGATCGTGGCATGGATGGACTCGACTCATATGACTGGGATTGCCATGAAAAAGATTGTGGGCCGAAAATGGGTGATCACTGTACATTTCTCTTCTGTTTCCAATTTATATTTCTATTTTACCTCCTCAATTTAGCTATATGGACAGGGAAAGACCTAATCTATGCTCTGCACAAAAATATTTTGCCTTCAAATTTATACCGTGATCGTAGCATGCATGGACATGACTCATATGACTGGGATTTCCATGAAAAACATTGTGGGCACAAAATGGGTGATCACTGTACATTTCTCTTCTGTTTTCTTTTTATATTTCTATTTTACCTCCTCAATTTAGCATTATGGCCAGGGAAAGACTTCAGCTCTGCACAAAAATATTTTGCCTTCAATTTCATACCGTGATCGTAGCATGCATGGACTCGACTCATATGACTTGGATTTCCATGAAAAAGATTGTGAGCAGAAAATGGGTGATCACTGTGCCTTTCTCTTCTGTTTCCTATTTATATCTATATTTTACCTCCTCAATTTAGCATTATGGCCAGGGAAAGACCTAATCTAAGATCTGCACAAAAATATCTTGCCTTCAAATACATACCGTGATCGTAGCATGCATGGACTCGACTCATATGACTGGGATTTCCATGAAAAAGTTTGTGGGCCGAAAACGGGTGATCACTGTACATTTCTCTTCTGTTTCCTATTTATATTTCTATTTTACCTCCTCAATTTAGCATTATGGCCAGGGATAGACCTAATGTAAGCACTGCACAAAAATATTTTGCCTTCAAATTCATACCGTGATCGTAGCATGCATGGACTCGACTCATATGACTTGGATTTCCATGAAAAAGATTGTGGGCAGAAAATGGGTGATCACTGTACATTTCTCTTCTGTTTCCTATATATATTTCTATTTTACCTCCTCAATTTAGCATTATGGACAGGGAAAGACCTATTCTAAGGTCTGCACAAAAATATTTTGCCTTCAAATTCATACCGTGATCGTAGCATGCATGGACTCGACTCATATGACTGGGAATTCCATGAAAAAGATTGTGAGCTGAAAATGTGTGATCAGTGTACATTTCTCTTCTGTTTCCTATATATATTTATATTTTACCTCCTCAATTTAGCATTATGGACAGGGAAAGACCTAATCTAAGATCTGCACAAAAATATTTTGCCTTCAAATTCATACCGTGATCGTAGCATGCATGGACATGACTCATATGACTGGGATTTCCATGAAAAAGATTGTGGGCCGAAAATGGGTGATCACTGTACATTTCTCTTCTGTTTCCTATTTATATTTATATTTTACCTCCTCAATTTAGCATTATGGACAGGGAAAGACCTAATCTAAGCTCTGCACAAAAATATTTTGCCTTCAAATTCATACCATGATCGTAGCATGCATGGACTCGACTCATATGACTGGGATTTCCATGAAAAAGATTGTGGGCCGAAAATGGGTGATCACTGTACATTTCTCTTGTGTTTCCTATTTATATTTCTATTTTACCTCCTCAATTTAGCATTATGGACAGGGAAAGACCTAATCTAAGCTCTGCACAAAAATATTTTGCCTTCAAATTCATACCGTGATCGTAGCATGCATGGACATGACTCATATGACTGGGATTTCCATGAAAAAGATTGTGGGCCGAAAATGGGTGATCACTGTACATTTCTCTTCTGTTTCCTATTTATATTTCTATTTTACATCCTCAATTTAGCATTATGGACAGGGAAAGACCTAATCTAAGCTCTGCACAAAAATATTTTGCCTTCAAATTCATAGCGTGATCGTAGCATGCATGGACATGACTCACATGACTGGGATTTCCATGAAAAAGATTGTGGGCCGAAAATGGGTGATCACTGTACATTTCTCTTCTGTTTCCTATTTATATTTCTATTTATCTCCTCAATTTAGCATTATGGACAGGTAAAGACCTAATCTAAGCTCTGCACAAAAATATTTGGCCTTCAAATTCATACCGTGATCGTACCATGCATGGACATGACTCATATGACTGGGATTTCCATGAAAAAGATTGTGGGCCGAAAATGGGTGATCACTGTACATTTCTCTTCTGTTTCCTATTTATATTTATATTTTACCTCCTCAATTTAGCATTATGGACAGGGAAAAACCCAATCTAAAATCTGCACAAAAATATTTTGCCTTCAAATTCATACCGTGATCGTAGCATGCATGAACTCGACTCATATGACTGGGATTTCCATGAAAAAGTTTGTGGGGCGAAAATGGGTGATGACTGTACATTTCTCTTCTGTTTCCTATTTATATTTCTATTTTACCTCCTCAATTTAGCATTATGGCCAGGGAAAGACCTAATGTAAGCTCTGCACAAAAATATTTTGCCTTCAAATTTATACCGTGATCGTAGCATGCATGGACTCGATTTATATGACTGTGATTTCCATGAAAAAGATTGTGGGCCGAAAATGGGTGATCACTGTACATTTCTCTTCTGTTTCCTATTTATATTTATATTTTATATCCTCAATTTAGCATTATGGACAGGGAAAGACCTAATCTAAGCTCTGCACAAAAATATTTTGCCTTCAAATTCATACCGTGATCGTAGCATGCATGGACATGACTCATATGACTGGGATTTCCTTGAAAAAGATTGTGGGCCGAAAATGGGTGATCACTGTACATTTCTCTTCTGTTACCTATTTATATTTCTATTTATCTCCTCAATTTAGCATTATGGAGAGGGAAAGACCTAATCTAAGATCTGCACAAAAATATTTTGCCTTCAAATTCATACCGTGATCGTACCATGCATGGACTCGACTGATATGACTGGGATTTCCATGAAAAAGATTGTGGGCCGAAAATGGGTGATCACTGTACATTTCTCTTCTGTTTCCTATTTATATTTCTATTTTACCTCCTCAATTTAGCATTATGGACAGGGAAAGACCTAATCTACAATCTGCACAAAAATATTGTGCCTTCAAATTCATACCGTGATCGTAGCATGCATGGACTCGACTCATATGACTGGGATTTCCATGAAAAAGATGATGGGCCGAAAATGGGTGATCACTGTACATTTCTCTTCTGTTTCCTATTTATATTTATATTTTACTTCCTCAATTTATCATTATGGACAGGGAAATACCTAATCTAAGCTCTGCACAAAAATATTTCGCCTTCAAATTCATACCAGGATCGTAGCATGCATGAAATCGACTCATATGACTGGGATTTCCATGAAAAAGAGTGTGGGCACAAAATGGGTGATCACTGTACATTTCTCTTCTGTTTCCTATTACTATTTCTATTTTACCTCCTCAATTTATCATTATGGACAGGGAAAGACCTAATCTAAGCTCTGCACAAAAATATTTCGCCTTCAAATTCATACCGTGACCGTAGCATGCATGAACTTGACTCATATGACTGGGATTTCCTTGAAAAAGATTGTGGGCACAAAATGGGTGATCACTGTACATTTCTCTTCTGCTTCCTATTACTATTTCTATTTTACCTCCTCAATTTAGCATTATGGACAGGGAAAGACCTAATCTAAAATCTGCACAAAAATATTTTGCCTTCAAATTCATACCATGATCGTAGCATGCATGGACTCGACTCATATGACTTGGATTTCCATGAAAAAGATTGTGAGCAGAAAATGGGTGATCACTGTACCTTTCTCTTCTGTTTCCTATTTATATTTATAATTTACCTCCTCAATTTAGCATTATGGCCAGGGAAAGACCTAATCTAAGCTCTGCACAAAAATATTTTGCCTTCAAATTCATACCGTGATCCTAGCATGCATGAACTCGATACATATGACTGGGATTTCCATGAAAAAGATTGTGGGCCGAAAATGGGTGATCACTGTACATTTCTCTTCTGTTTCCTATTTATATTTCTATTTTACCTCCTCAATTTAGCATTATGGACAGGGAAAAACCCAATCTAAAATCTGCACAAAAATATTTTGCCTTCAAATTCATACCGTTATCGTAGCATGCATGGACTCGACTCATATGACTGGGATTGCCATGAAAAAGATTGTGGGCCGAAAATGGGTGATCACTGTACATTTCTCTTCTGTTTCCAATTTATATTTCTATTTTACCTCCTCAATTTAGCTATATGGACAGGGAAAGACCTAATCTATGCTCTGCACAAAAATATTTTGCCTTCAAATTTATACCGTGATCGTAGCATGCATGGACATGACTCATATGACTGGGATTTCCATGAAAAAGACTGTGGGCCGAAAATGGGTGATCACTGTACATTTCTCTTCTGTTTTCTATTCATATTTATATTTTACCTCCTCAATTTAGCATTATGGACAGGGAAAGACCTAATCTAAAATCTGCACAAAATATTTTGCCTTCAAATTCATACCGTGAACGTAGCATGCATGGACTCAACTCATATGACTGGGATTCCATGAAAAAGATTGTGGGCCGAAGATGGGTGATCACTGTACATTTCTCTTCTGTTTCCTATTTATATTTCTATTTTACCTCCTCAATTTAGCATTATGGACAGGGAAAGACCTAATCTAAAATCTGCACGAAAATATTTTGCCTTCAAATTCATACCGTGATCGTAGCATGCATGGACTCGACTCATATGACTTGGATTTCCATGAAAAAGATTGTGGGCAGAAAATGGGTCATCACTGTACATTTCTCTTCTGTTTCCGATTTATATTTATATTTTACCTCCTCAATTTAGCATTATAGACAGGGAAAGACCTAATCTAAGGTCTGCACCAAAATATTTTGCCTTCAAATTCATACCGTGATCGTAGCATGCATGGACTCGACTCATATGACTGGGATTTCCATGAAAAAGATTGTGGGCCGAAAATGGGTGATCACTGTACATTTCTCTTCTGTTTCCTATTTATATTTATATTTTACCACCTCAATTTAGCATTATGGACAGCGAAAGACCTAATCTAAGCTCTGCACATAAATATTTTGCCTTCAAATTCATACCGTGATCGTAGCATGCATGGACTCGACTCATATGACTGGGATTTCCATGAAAAAGATTGTGGGCACAAAATGGGTGATCACTGTACATTTTCCTTCTGTTTTCTATTTATATTTATATTTTACTTCCTCAATTTAGCATTATGGACAGCTAAAGACCTAATATAAAATCTGCACAAAAATATTTTGCCTTCAAATTCATACCATGATCGTAGCATGCATGGACACGACTCATATGACTGGGATTTCCATGAAAAAGGTTGTGGGCCAAAAATGGGTAATCACTGTACATTTCTCTTCTGTTTCCTATTTATATTTATATTTTACCTCCTCAATTTAGCATTATGGACAGGGAAAGACCTAATCTAAGCTCTGCAAAAAAATATTTTGCTTTCAAATTCATACCGTGATCGTAGCATGTATGGACTCGACTCATATGACTGGGATTTCCATGAAAAAGATTGTGGGCAGAAAATGGGTGATCACTGTACATTTCTCTTCTGTTTCCTATTTATATTTATATTTTACCTCCTCAATTTAGCATTATGGACAGGGAAAGATATAATCTAAGCTCTGCACAAAAATATTTTGCCTTCAAATTCATACCGTGATCGTAGCATGCATGGACTCGACTCATATGACTTGGATTTCCATGAAAAAGATTGTGGGCAGAAAATGGGTCATCACTGTACATTTCTCTTCTGTTTCCGATTTATATTTCTATTTTACCTCCTCAATTTGGCATTATGGACAGGGAAAGACCTAATCTAAGATCTGCACAAAAATATTTTGCCTTCAAATTCATACCATGATCGTAGCATGCATGGACTCGTTTCATATGACTGGGATTTCAATGAAAAAGATTGTCGGCCGCAAATTGGTGATCGCTGTACATTTCTCTTCTGTTTCCTATTTATATTTATATTTTACCTGCTCAATTTAGCATTATGGACAGGGAAAGACCTAATCTAAGATCAGCAAAAAAATATTTTGCCTTCAAATTCTTACCGTGAGCGTAGCATGCATGGACTCGTCTCATATGACTGGGATATCCATGAAAAAGATTGTGGGCCGAAAATGGGTGCTCACTGTACATTTCTCTTCTGTTTCCTATTTATATTTATCTTTTACTTCTTCAATTTAGCATTATGGACAGGGAAAGACCAAATCTAAGATCTGCAAAAAAATATTTTGCCTTCAAATTCATACCGTGATCGTCGCATGCATGGACTCGTCTCATATGACTGGGATTTCCATGAAAAAGATTGTGGGCCGAAAATGGGTGATCACTGTACATTTCTCTTCTGTTTCCTATTCATATTTCTATTTTAACTCCTCAATTTAGCATTATGGACAGGGAAAGACCTAATCTAAAATCTGCACAAAAATATTTTGCTTTCAAATTCATACCGTGATCGTTGCATGCATGGACTCGACTCATATGACTGGGATTTCCATGAAAAAGATTGTGGGCCGAAAATGGGTGCTCACTGTACATTTCGCTTCTGTTTGCTATTTATATTTATATTTTACCTCCTCAAATTACCATCATGGACATAAAAGGCCAAATCTAAGATCTGCAAAAAAATATTTTGCCTTCAAATTCATGCCGTGATCGTAGCATGCATGGACTCGTCTCATATGACTGGGATTTCCATGAAAAAGATTGTGGGCCGAAAATGGGTGATCACTGTACATTTGTCTTCTGTTTCCTATTTATATTTTAACTCTTCAATTTAGCATCATGGACAGGGAAAGACCAAATCTAAGATCTGCAAAAAAATATTCTGCCTTCAAATTCTTACCATTATCGTAGCATGCATGGACTCGTCTCATATGACTGGGATTTCCATGGAAAAGATTGTGGGCCGAAAATGGGTGATCACTGTACATTTCTCTTCTGTTTCCTATTCATATTTATATTTTACTTCTTCAGTTTAGCATTATGGACAGGGAAAGACCAAATCTAAGATCTGCAAAAAAATATTTTGCCTTCAAATTCATACCGTGATCGTCGCATGCATGGACTCGTCTCATATGACTGGGATTTCCATGAAAAAGATTGTGGGCCGAAAATGGGTGATCACTGTACATTTCTCTTCTGTTTCCTATTTATATTTATATTTTACTTCTTCAATTTAGCATTATGGACAGGGAAAGACCAAATCTAAGATCTGAAAAAAAATATTTTGCCTTCAAATTCATACCGTGATCGTCGCATGCATGGACTCGTCTCATATGACTGGGATTTCCATGAAACAGATTGTGGGCCGAAAATTGGTGATCACTGTACATTTCTCTTCTGTTTCCAATTTATATTTCTATTTTACCTCCTCAATTTAGCATTATGGACAGGGAAAGACCTAATCTAAAATCTGCACAAAAATATTTTGCTTTCAAATTCATACCGTGATCGTTGCATGCATGGACTCGACTCATATGACTGGGATTTCCATGAAAAAGATTGTGGGCCGAAAATGGGTGCTCACTGTACATTTCTCTTCTGTTTCCTATTTATATTTATATTTTACCTCCTCAATTTAGCATTATGGACAGGGAAAGACATAATCTAAGCTCTGCACATAAATATTTTGCCTTCAAATTCATACCATGATCGTAGCATGCATGTACTCGACTCATATAACTGGGATTTCCATGAAAAAGATTGTGGGCCGAAAATGGGTGATCACTGTACATTTCTCTTCTGTTTCCTATTTTTATTTTTATTTTACCTGCTCAATTTAGCATTATGGACAGGGAAAGACCTAATCTAAGATCTGCAAAAAAATATTTTGCCTTCAAATTCTTACCGTGATCGTAGCATGCATCGACTCGTCTCATATGACTGGGATTTCCATGAAAAAGATTGTGGGCCGAAAATGGGTGCTCACTGTACATTTCTCTTCTGTTTCCTATTTATATTTATATTTTACCTCCTCAATTTAGCATCATGGACAGGGAAAGACCAAATCTAAGATCTGCAAAAAAATATTTTGCCTTCAAATTCTTACCATTATCGTAGCATGCATGGACTCGTCTCATATGACTGGGATTTCCATGAAAATATTGTGGGCCGAAAATGGGTGATCACTGTACATTTCTCTTCTGTTTCCTATTTATATTTATATTTTACCTCCTCAATTTAGCATTATGGACAGGGAAAGACCTAATCTAAAATCTGCACAAAAATATTTTCCTTTCAAATTCATACCGTGATCGTAGCATCCATGGACTTGACTCATATGACTGGGATTTCCATGAAAAAGATTGTGGGCCGAAAATGGGTGCTCACTGTACATTTCTCTTCTGTTTGCTATTTATATTTATATTTTACCTCCTCAAATTAGCATCATAGACAGGGAAAGACCAAATCTAAGATCTGCAAAAAAATATTTTGCCTTCAAATTCTTAACGTGATCGTAGCATGCATGGACTCGACTCATATGACTGGTATTTCCATGAAAAAGATTGTGGGCAGATAATGGGCGATCACAGTACATTTATCTTCTGTTTCCTATTTATATTTATATTTTAATTCCTTAATTTAGCATTGTGGACAGGGAAAGACCTAATCTAAAATCTGCAAACAAATATTTTGCCTTCAAATGCATAGCATGATCGTAGCATGCATGGACTTCTCTCATATGACTGGCATTTACATGAAAAAGATTGTGGGCAGAAAATGGGTGATCACTGTACATTTCTCTTCTGTTCCTTATTTAAATTTCTATTTTACTATCTTAATTTAGCATTATGGACAGGGAAAGAACTAATCTAAAATCTGCAAAAAAATATTTTTCCTTCAAATTCATACCGTGATCGTAGCATGCATGGATTCGACTCATATGACTGGGATTTCCATGAAAAAGATTGTGGCCATATAATGGCTGATCTCTGTACATTTCTCTTCTGTTTCCTATTTACATTTCTATTTTAATTTCTTAATTTAGCATTGTGGACAGGGAAAGACCTAATCTAAAATCTGCAAAAAAATATTTTGCCTTCAAATTCATACCGTGATCGTAGCATGCATGGACTCTACTCATATGACTGGGATTTCCATGAAAAAGATTGTGGGCAGAAAATGGGTGATCACTGTACATTTCTCTTCTGTTTCCTATTTATATTTATATTTTACTTCCTTAATTTAGCATTATGGACAGAGAAAGACCTAATCTAAAATCTGCAAACAAATATTTTGCCTTCAAATTCATACCGTGATTGTAGCATGCATGGACTTGACACATAGGACTGGGATTTTCATGCAAAAGATTCTGGGCAGAAAATGGGTGATCACTGTGCATTTCTCTTTTGTTTCCTATGTATATTTCTATTTTACTTCCTTAATTTAGCATTGTGGACAGGGAAAGACCTAATCTAAGATCTGCACAAAAATATTTTGCCTTCAAATTCATACCGTGATCGGAGCATGCATGGACTCGACACATATGACTGGGATTTCCATGAAAAAGATTGTGGGCCGAAAATGGGTGATCACTGTACATTTCTCTTCTGTTTCCTATTTATATTTATATTTTACCTCCTCAATTTAGCATTATGGCCAGGGAAAGACCTAATCTAAGCTCTGCACAAAAATATTTTGCCTTCAAATTCATACCGTGATCGTAGCATGCATGGACTCGACTCATATGACAGGGATTTCCATGAAAAAGATTGTGGGCCGAAAATGGGTGATCACTGTACATTTCTCTTCTGTTTCCTATTTATATTTATATTTTACCTCCTCAATTTAGCATTATGGACAGGGAAAGACCTAATCTAAGATCTGCACAAAAATATTTTACCTTCAAATTCATACCGTGATCGTAGCATGCATGGACTCGACTCATATGACTGGGATTTCCATGAAAAAGATTGTGGGCCGAAAATGGGTGATCACTGTACATTTCTCTTCTGTTTCTTATTTATATTTCTATTTTACCTCCTCAATTTAGCATTATGGACAGGGAAAGACCTAATCTAAAATCTGCACAAAAATATTTTGCCTTCAAATTCATAACGTGATCGTAGCATGCATGAACTCTACTCATATGACTGGGATTTCCATGAAAAAGATTGTGGGCCGAAAATGGGTGATCACTGTACATTTCTCTTCTGTTTCCTATTTATATTTATATTTTACCTCCTCAATTTAGCATTATGGACAGGGAAAGACCTAATCGAAGATCTGCACAAAAATATTTTGCCTTCAAATTAATACCGTGATCGTAGCATGCATGGACTCGACTCATATGACTGGGATTTCCATGAAAAAGATTGTCGGCCGAAAATGGGTGATCACTGTACATTTCTCTTCTGTTTCCTATTTATATTTGTATTTTACCTCCTCAATTTAGTATTATGGACAGGGAAAGACCTAATCTAAGATCTGCACAAAAATATTTTGCCTTCAAATTCATACCGTGATCGTAGCATGCATTGACACGACTCATATGACTGGGATTTCGATGAAAAAGTTTCTGGGCCGAAAATGGGTGATCACTGTACATTTTTCTTCTATTTCCTATTTATATTTCTATTTACCTCCTCAATTTAGCATTATGGACAGGGAAAGACCTAATCTAAGATCTGCACAAAAATATTTTGCCTTCAAATTCATACCGTGATCGTAGCATGCATGGACTCGACTCATATGACTGGGATATCCATGAAAAAGATTGTGGGCCGAAAATGGGTGATCACTGTACATTTCTCTTCTGTTTCTTATTTATATTTATATTTTACCTCCTCAATTTAGCATTATGGCCAGGGAAAGACCTAATCTAAGCTCTGCAGAAAAATATTTTGCCTTCAAATTCATACCGTGATCGTAGCATGCATGGACTTGACTCATATGACTGGGATTTCAATGAAAAAGATTGTGGGCCGAAAATGGGTGATCACTGTACATTTTTCTTCTGTTTCCTATTTATATTTATATTTACCTCCTCAATTTAGCATTATGGACAGGGAAAGACCTAATCTAAGATCTGCACAAAAATATTTTGCCTTCAAATTCATAACGTGATCGTAGCATGCATGGACTCGACTCATATGACTGGGATTTCCATGAAAAAGATTGTCGGCCGAAAATGGGTGATCACTGTACATTTCTCTTCTGTTTCCTATTTATATTTGTATTTTACCTCCTCAATTTAGTATTATGGACAGGGAAAGACCTAATCTAAGATCTGCACAAAAATATTTTGCATTCAAATTCATACCGTGATCGTAGCATGCATGGACACGACTCATATGACTGGGATATCGATGAAAAAGATTGTGGGCCGAAAATGGGTGATCACTGTACATTTTTCTTCTGTTTCCTATTTATATTTATATTTTACCTCCTCAATTTAGCATTATGGACAGGGAAAGACCTAATATAAAATCTGCAAAAAAATATGTTCCCTTCAAATTCATACCGTGATCGTAGCATGCATGGACTCGACTCATATGACTGGGATTACCATGAAAAAGATTGTGGGCCGAAAATGGGTGATCACTGTACATTTCTCTTCTATTTCCTATTTATATTTCTATTTTACCTCCTCAATTTAATATTATGGACAAGGAAAGACCTAATCTAAATCTGCACAAAAATATTTTGACTTCAAATTCATACTGTGATCGTAGCATGCATTGACTCGACTCATATGACTGGGATTTCCATGAAAAAGATTGTTGGCCGAAAATGGGTGATCACTGTACATTTCTCTTCTGTTTCCTATTTATATTTCTATTTTACCTCCTCAATTTAGCATTATGGCCAGGGAAAGACCTAATCTAAAATCTGCACAAAAATATTTTGCCTTCAAATTCATACCGTGATCGTAGAGTGCATGGACTCGAGTCATATGACTGGGATTTCAATGAAAAAGATTGTGGGCCGAAAATGGGTGATCACTGTACATTTCTCTTCTGTTTCCTATTTATATTTCTATTTTACCTCCTCAATTTAGCATTATGGACATGGAAAGACCTAATCTAAGCTCTGCACAAAAATATTTTGCCTTCAAATTCATACCTTGATCGTAGCATGCATGGACTCCACTCATATGACAGGGATTTCCATGAAAAAGATAGTGGGCAGAAATGGGTGATAACTGTACATTTCTCTTCTGTTTCATATTTATATTTCTATTTTACCTCCTCAATTTAGCATTATGGACAGGGAAAGACCTCATCTAAGATCTGCACAAAAAAATTTTGCCTTCAAATTCATACCGTGATCGTAGCATGCATGGACTCGACACATATGACTGGGATTTCCATGAAAAAGTTTCTGGGCTGAAAATGGGTTATCACTGTACATTTCTCTTCTTTTTCCTATTTATATTTCTATTTTACCTCCTCAATTTAGCATTATGGACAGGGAAAGACCTAATCTAAGATCTGCACAAAAATATTTTGCCTTCAAATTCATACCCTGATCGTAGCATGCATGGACTGGACTCATATGACTCGGATTTCCATGAAAAAGCTTGTGGGCCAAAAATGGGTGATCACTGTACATTTCTCTTCCGTTTCCTATTTATATTTCTATATTACTTCCTCCATTTACAATTATGGACAGGGAAAGACCTAATCTAAGCTCTGCACGAAAATATTTTGCCTTCAAATTCATACCGTGATCCTAGCATGCATGGACTTGAATCATATGACTGGGATTTCCATGAAAAAGATTGTGCGCCGAAAATGGGTGATCACTGTACATTTCTCTTCTGTTTCCTATTTATATTTCTATTTTACTTCCATCATTTAGCATTATGAACAGGGAAAGACCTAATCTAAGATCTGCAAGAAAATATTTTGCCTTCAGATTCATACCGTGATTGTAGCATGCATGGACTCGACCCATATGACTGCGTTTTCCATGAAAAAGGTTGTGGGCAGAAAATGGGTGATCACTGTACATTTCTCTTCTGTTTCCTATTTATATTTATATTTTACCTCCTCAATTTAGCATTATGGACAGGGAAAGACCTAATCTAAGATCTGCACAAAAATATTTTGCCTTCAAATTCATACCGTGAACGTAGCATGCATGGACTCGGCTCATATGACTGGGATTTCCATGAAAAAGATTGTGGGCCGAAAATGGGTGATCACTGTACATTTCTCTTCTGTTTCCTATTTATATTTCTATTTTACCTCCCCAATTTGGCATTATGGACAGGGAAAGACCTAATCTAAGATCTGCAAAAAAATATTTTGCCTTCAAATTCATACCGTGATCGTAGCATGCATGTACTCGACTCATATGACTGATTTCCATGAAAAAGATTTTGGGCCGAAAATGGGTGATCACTGTACATTTCTCTTCGGTTTCCTATTTATATTTATATTTTACCTCCTCAATTTGGCATTATGGAGAGGGAAAGACCTAATCTAAGATCTGCACAAAAATATTTTGCCTTCAAATTCATACCTTGATCGTAGCATGCATGGACTCGACTCATATGACTGGGATTTCAATAAAAAAGATTGTGGGCCGAAAATGGGTGATCACTGTACATTTCTCTTCTGTTTCCTATTTATATTTCTATTTTACCTCCTCAATTTAGCATTATGGACAGGGAAAGACCTAATCTAAGATCTGCAAAAAAATATTTTGCCTTCAAATTCATACTGTGATCGTAGCATGTATGGACTCGACTCATATGACTGGGATTTCCATGAAAAAGATAGTGGGCCGAAAATGGGTGATCACTGTACATTTCTCTTCCGTTTCCTATTTATATTTCTAATTTATCTCCTCAATTTAGCATTATGGACAGGGAAAAACCTAATCTAAGATCTGCACAAAAATATTTTACCTTCAAATTCATACCGTGATCGTAGCATGCATGGACTTGACTCATATGACTGCGATTTCCATGAAAAAGGTTGTGGGCAGAAAATGGGTGATCACTGTACATTTCTCTTCTGTTTCCTATTTATATTTATATTTTACCTCCTCAATTTAGCATTATGGACAGGGAAAGACCTAATCTAAGATCTGCAAAAAAATATTTTGCCTTCAAATTCATACTGTGATCGTAGCATGTATGGACTCGACTCATATGACTGGGATTTCCATGAAAAAGATTGTGGGCAGAAAATATGTGATCACCGTGCATTTCTCTTCTGTTTCCTATTTATATTTATATTTTACTTGCTTCATTTAGCATTATGGACAGGGAAAGACCTAATCTAAGATCTGCAAAAAAATATTTTGCCTTCAAATTCTTACCGTGATCGTAGTATACATGGAATCGACTCATATGACTGGGATTTCCATGAAAAAGATTGTGGCAGAAAATGGGTGATCACTGTACATTTCTCTTCTGTTTCCTATTTATATTTATATTTTACTTCCTCAATTTAGCATTATAGACAGTGAAAGACCAAATATAACATCTGGAAAAAAATATTTTGCCTTCAAATTCATACCGTGATCGTAGCATGTATGGACTCGACTCATATGACTGGGATTTCCATGAAAAAGATTGTAGGCCGAAAATGGGTGATCACTGTACATTTCTCTTCTGTTTCCTATTTATATTTCTATTTACCTCCTCAATTTAGCATTATGGACTGTGAAAGACCTAATCTAAAATCTGCACAAAAATATTTTGCCTTCAAATTCATACCGTGATCGTAGCATGCATGGACTCGACTTATATGACTGGGATTTCCATGAAAAAGATTTTGGGCCGAAAATGGGTGATCACTGTACATTTCTCTTCTGTTTCCTATTTATATTTATATTTTACCTCCTCAATTTAGCATTATGGACAGGGAAAGACCTAATCTAAGCACTGCACAAAAATATTTTGCCTTCAAATTCATACCGTGATCGTAGCATGTATGTACTCGACTCATATGACTGGGATTTCCTTGAAAAACGTTGTGGGCCGAAAGTGGGTGATCACTGTACATTTCTCTTCTGTTTCCTATTTATATTTCTATTTTACATCCTCAATTTAGCATTATGGACAGGGAAAGACCTAATCTAAATCTGCTCAAAAATATTTTGCCTTCAAATTCATACCGTGACCGTACCATGCATGGACTCGATTCATATGACTGGGATTTCCATGAAAAAGATTGTGGGCCGAAAATGGGTGATCACTGTACATTTCTCTTCTGTTTCCTATTTATATTTCTATTTTACTTCCTTCATTTAGCATTATGGACAGGGAAAGACCTAATCTAAGCTCTGCAAAAAAATATTTTGCCTTCAAATTCATACCATGATCGTAGCATGCATGGACTCAACTCATATGACTGGGATTTCCATGAAAAAGATTGTGGGCAGAAAATGGGTGATCACTGTACATTTCTCTTCCGTTTCCTATTTATTTTTATATTTTACCTTCTCAATTTAGCATTATGGACTGGGAAAGACCTAATCTAAGATCTGCAAAAAAATATTTTGCCTTCAAATTCATACCGTGATTGTACCATTCATGGACTCGACTCATACGACTGGCATTTCCATGAAAAAGATTGTGGGCAGAAAATGGGTGATCACTGTACATTTCTCTTCTGTTTCCTATATATATTTATATTTTACTTCCTCAATTTAGCATTATGGACAGTGAAAGACCTAATCTAAGATCTGCAAAAAAATATTTTGCCTTCAAATTCATACTGTGATCGTAGCATGTATGGACTCGACTCATATGACTGGGATTTCCATGAAAAAGATTGTGGGCCGAAAATGGGTGATCACTGTACATTTCTCTTCCGTTTCCTATTTATATTTCTAATTTACCTCCTCAATTTAGCATTATGGACAGGGAAAGAGCTAATCTAAGATCTGCAAAAAAATATTTTGCCTTCAAATTCATACTGTGATCGTAGCATGTATGGACTCGACTCATATGACTGGGATTTCCATGAAAAAGATTGTGGGCAGAAAATATGTGATCACCGTGCATTTCTCTTCTGTTTCCTATTTATATTTATATTTTACTTGCTTCATTTAGTATTATGGACAGGGAAAGTCCTAATCTAAGATCTGCAAAAAAATATTTTGCCTTCAAATTCATACCGTGATCGTAGCATGCATGGACTCGACTCATATGACTGGGATTTCCACGAAAAAGATTGTAGGCCGAAAATGGGTGATCACTGTACATTTCTCTTCTATTTCCTATTTATATTTCTATTTACCTCCTCAATTTAGCATTATGGACTGTGAAAGACCTAATCTAAAATCTGCACAAAAATATTTTGCCTTCAAATTCATACCGTGATCGTAGCATGCATGGACTCGACTTATATGACTGGGATTTCCATGAAAAAGATTTTGGGCCGAAAATGGGTGATCACTGTACATTTCTCTTCTGTTTCCTATTTATATTTATATTTTACCTCCTCAATTTAGCTTTATGGACAGGGAAAGACCTAATCTAAAATCTGCACAAAAATATTTTGCCTTCAAATTCATACCGTCATCGTAGCATGTATGTACTTGACTCATATGACAGGGATTTCCATGAAAAAGATTGTGGGCGGAAAATGGGTGATCACTGTACATTTCTCTTCTGTTTCCTATTTATATTTCTATTTTACCTCCTCAATTTAGCATTATGGACAGGGAAAGACCAAATCTAAGATCTGCACAAAAATATTTTGCCTTCAAATTCATACCATGATCGTAGCATGCATGGACTCGACTCATATGACTGGGATTTCCATGAAAAAGATAGTGGGCAGAAAATGGGTGATCACTGTACATTTCTCTTCTGTTTCCTATTACTATTTCTATTTTACTTCCTTAATTTAGCATTATGGACAGGGAAAGACCTAATCTAAGATCTACAAAAAATATTTTGCCTTCAAATTCATACCGTGATCTTACCTAGCATGGTCTCGACTCATATGACTGGGATTTCCATGAAAAAGTTTGTGGGCAGAAAATGGGTGATCACTGTACATTTCTCTTCTGTTTCCTATTACTATTTCTATTTTACTTCCTTAATTCAGCATTATAGACTGTGAAAGACCTAATCTAAGATCTGCACAAAAATATTTTGCCTTCAAATTCATACCGTGATCGTAGCATGCATGGACTCGACTCATATGACTGGGATTTCCATGAAAAAGATTTTGGGCCGAAAATGGGTGATCACTGTACATTTCTCTTCTGTTTCCTATTTATATTTCTATTTTACCTCCTCAATTTAGCATTATGGACAGGGAAAGACCTAATCAAAAAATCTGCACAAAAATATTTTGCCTTCAAATTCATACCGTCATCGTAGCATGTATGTACTTGACTCATATGACAGGGATTTCCATGAAAAAGATTGTGGGCCGAAAATGGGTGATCACTGTACATTTCTCTTCTGTTTCCTATTTATATTTCTATTTTACCTCCTCAATTTAGCATTATGGACAGGGAAAGACCTAATCTAAGATCTGCACAAAAATATTTTGCCTTCAAATTCATACCATGATCGTAGCATGCATTGACTCGACTCATATGACTGGGATGTCCATGAAAAAGATTGTGGGCAGAAAATGGGTGATCACTGTACATTTCTCTTCTGTTTCCTATTTATATTTCTATTTTAACTCCTCAATTTAGCATTACGGACAGGGAAAGACCTAATCTACATTCTGCACAAAAATATTTTGCCTTCAAATTCATACCGTGATCGTACCATGCATGGACTTGACTCATATGACTGGGATTTCCATGAAAAAGATTGTGGGCCGAAAATGGGTGATCACTGTACATTTCTCTTCTGTTTCCTATTTATATTTTTATTTTACCTCCTCAATTTAGCATTATTGACAGGGAAAGACCTAATCTAAAATCTGCACAAAAATATTTTGCCTTCAAATTCATACCGTGATCGTAGCATGCATGGACTCGTCTCATATGACTGGGATTTCAATGAAAAAGATTGTGGGCTGAAAATGGATGATCACTGTACATTTCTCTTCTGTTTCCTATTTATATTTCTATTTTACCTCCTCAATTTAGCATTATGGACAGGGAAAGACCTAATCTAAAATCTGCACAAAAATATTTTGCCTTCAAATTCATAACGTGATCGTAGCATGCATGGACTCGACTCATATGACTGGGATTTCCATGAAAATGATTGTGGGCGGAAAATGGGTGATCACTGTACATTTCTCTTCTGTTTCCTATTTATATTTCTATTTTACCTCCTCAATTTAGCATTATGGACAGGGAATGACCTAATCGAAGATCTGCACAAAAATATTTTCCCTTCAAATTCATACCCTGATCGTAGCATGTATGGACTCGACTCATGTGACTGGGATTTCCATGAAAAAGATTGTGGGCCGAAAATGGGTGATCACTGTACATTTCTCTTCTGTTTCCTATTTATATTTCTATTTTACTTCCTCAATTTAGCATTATGGACAGGGAAAGACCAAATCTAAGATCTGCACAAAAATATTTTGCCTTCAAATTCATACCGTGATCGTAGCATTGCATGGACTCGACTCATATGACTGGGATTTCCATGAAAAAGATTGTGGGCCGAAAATGGGTGATCATTGTACATTTCTCTGCTGTTTCCTATTTATATTTATATTTACCTCCTCAATTTAGCATTATGGACAGTGAAAGACCTAATCTAAAATTTGCACAAAAATATTTTGCCTTCAAATTCATACCGTGATCGTAGCATGTATGGACTTGACTCATATGACTGGGATTTCCATGAAAAAGATTGTGGGCACAAAATGGGTGATCACTGTACATTTCTCTTCTATTTCCCATTAGTATTTCTATTTTACTTCCTCAATTTAGCATTATGGACAGGGAAAGACATAATGTATGTTCTGCTAATAAATATTTTGCCTTCAAATTCATACCGTGATCGTAGCATGCATGGACTCGACTCATATGACTGGGATTTCCATGAAAAAGATTTTGGGCCGAAAATGGGTGATCACTGTACATTTCTCTTCTGTTTCCTATTTATATTTCTATTTTACCTCCTCAATTTAGCATTATGGACAGGGAAAGACCTAATCAAAAAATCTGCACAAAAATATTTTGCCGTCAAATTCATACCGTCATCGTAGCATGTATGTACTTGACTCATATGACAGGGATTTCCATGAAAAAGATTGTGGGCCGAAAATGGGTGATCACTGTACATTTCTCTTCTGTTTCCTATTTATATTTCTATTTTAACTCCTCAATTTAGCATTACGGACAGGGAAAGACCTAATCTACATTCTGCACAAAAATATTTTGCCTTCAAATTCATACCGTGATCGTACCATGCATGGACTTGACTCATATGACTGGGATTTCCATGAAAAAGATTGTGGGCCGAAAATGGGTGATCACTGTACATTTCTCTTCTGTTTCCTATTTATATTTTTATTTTACCTCCTCAATTTAGCATTATTGACAGGGAAAGACCTAATCTAAAATCTGCACAAAAATATTTTGCCTTCAAATTCATACCGTGATCGTAGCATGCATGGACTCGTCTCATATGACTGGGATTTCAATGAAAAAGATTGTGGGCTGAAAATGGATGATCACTGTACATTTCTCTTCTGTTTCCTATTTATATTTCTATTTTACCTCCTCAATTTAGCATTATGGACAGGGAAAGACCTAATCTAAAATCTGCACAAAAATATTTTGCCTTCAAATTCATACCGTGATCGTAGCATGCATGGACTCGACTCATATGACTGGGATTTCCATGAAAATGATTGTGGGCGGAAAATGGGTGATCACTTTACATTTCTCTTCTGTTTCCTATTTATATTTCTATTTTACCTCCTCAATTTAGCATTATGGACAGGGAATGACCTAATCGAAGATCTGCACAAAAATATTTTCCCTTCAAATTCATACCCTGATCGTAGCATGTATGGACTCGACTCATGTGACTGGGATTTCCATGAAAAAGATTGTAGGCCGAAAATGGGTGATCCCTGTACATTTCTCTTCTGTTTCCTATTTATATTTATATTGTACCTCCTCAATTTAGCATAATGGACAGTGAAAAACCTAATCTAAAATTTGCACAAAAATATTTTGCCTTCAAATTCATACCGTGATCGTAGCATGCATGGACTCGACTCATATGACTGGGATTTCCATGAAAAAGATTGTGGGCCGAAAATGGGTGATCACTGTACATTTCTCTTCTGTTTCCTATTTATATTTCTATTTTACTTCCTCAATTTAGCATTATGGACAGGGAAAGACCAAATCTAAGATCTGCACAAAAATATTTTGCCTTCAAATTCATACCGTGATCGTAGCATTGCATGGACTCGACTCATATGACTGGGATTTCCATGAAAAAGATTGTGGGCCGAAAATGGGTGATCATTGTACATTTCTCTGCTGTTTCCTATTTATATTTATATTTACCTCCTCAATTTAGCATTATGGACAGTGAAAGACCTAATCTAAAATTTGCACAAAAATATTTTGCCTTCAAATTCATACCGTGATCGTAGCATGTATGGACTTGACTCATATGACTGGGATTTCCATGAAAAAGATTGTGGGCACAAAATGGGTGATCACTGTACATTTCTCTTCTATTTCCCATTAGTATTTCTATTTTACTTCCTCAATTTAGCATTATGGACAGGGAAAGACATAATGTATGTTCTGCTAATAAATATTTTGCCTTCAAATTCATACCGTGATCGTAGCATGCATGGACTCGACTCATATGACTGGGATTTCCATGAAAAAGATTGTGGGCACAAAATGGGTGATCACTGTACATTTCTCTTCTGTTTCCCATTACTATTTCTATTTTACTTCCTCAATTTAGCTTTATGG
Source organism: Acanthosepion lycidas (assembly GCA_963932145.1). Classification (NCBI taxonomy): domain Eukaryota; kingdom Metazoa; phylum Mollusca; class Cephalopoda; order Sepiida; family Sepiidae; genus Acanthosepion; species Acanthosepion lycidas. The sequence continues at coordinate 98,146,600 of OZ010597.1, read as the reverse complement.
ACAGTGAAAGACCTAATCTAAGATCTGTAATAAAATATTTTGCCTTCAAATTCATACCGTGATCGTAGCATGCATGGACTCGACTCATATGACTGGGATTTCCATGAAAAAGATTGTGGGCCGAAAATGGGTGATCACTGTACATTTCTCTTCTGTTTCCTATTTATATTTCTATTTTACATCATCAATTTAGCATTATGGACAGGGAAAGACCTAATCTCAGCTCTGCACAAAAATATTTTGCCTTCAAATTCATACCGTGATCGTAGCATGCATGGACATGACTCATATGACTGGGATTTCCATGAAAAACATTTTGGGCCGAATATGGGTGATCACTGTACATTTCTCTTCTGTTTCCTATTTATATTTCTATTTTACATCCTCAATTTAGCATTATGGACAGGGAAAGACCTAATCTAAGCTCTGCACAAAAATATTTTGCCTTCAAATTCATACCGTGATCGTAGCATGCATGGACATGACTCATATGACTGGGATTTCCATGAAAAAGATTGTGGGCCGAAAATGGGTGATCACTGTACATTTCTTTTCTGTTTCCTATTTATATTTCTATTTATCTCCTCAATTTAGCATTATGGCCAGGGAAAGACCTAATGTAAGCACTGCACAAAAATATTTTGCCTTCAAATTTATACCGTGATCGTAGCATGCATGGACTCGACTTATATGACTGTGATTTCCATGAAAAAGATTGTGGGCCGAAAATGGGTGATCACTGTACATTTCTCTTCTGTTTCCTATTTATATTTCTGTTTTACCTCCTCAATTTAGCATTATGGACAGGGAAAGACCTAATCTAATATCTGCACAAAAATATTTTGCCTTCAAATTCATACCGTCATCGTAGCATGCATGGACTCGACTGATATGACTGGGATTTCCATGAAAAAGATGGTGGGCCGAAAATGGGTGATCACTGTACATTTCTCTTCTGTTTCCTATTTATATTTATATTTTACTTCTTCAATTTATCATTATGGACAGGGAAAGACCTAATCTAAGCTCTGCACAAAAATATTTCGCCTTCAAATACATACCATGATCGTAGCATGAATGAACTCGACTCATATGACTGGGATTTCCATGAAAAAGATTGTGGGCACAAAATGGGTGATCACTGTACATTTCTCTTCTGTTTCCTAATACTATTTCTATTTTACCTCCTCAATTTAGCATTATGGCCAGGGAAAGACATAATCTAAAATCTGCACAAAAATATTTTGCCTTCAAATTCATACCGTGATCGTAGCATGCATGGACATGACTCATATGACTGGGATTTCCATGAAAAAGATTGTGGGTCGAAAATGGGTGATCACTGTACATTTCTTTTCTGTTTCCTATTTATATTTCTATTTATCTCCTCAATTTAGCATTATGGCCAGGGAAAGACCTAATGTAAGCTCTGCACAAAAATATTTTGCCTTCAAATTTATACCGTGATCGTAGCATGCATGGACTCGACTTATATGACTGTGATTTCCATGAAAAAGATTGTGGGCCGAAAATGGGTGATCACTGTACATTTCTCTTCTGTTTCCTATTTATATTTCTATTTTACATCCTCAATTTAGGATTATGGACAGGGAAAGACCTAATCTAAGCTCTGCACAAAAATATTTTGCCTTCAAATTCATACCGTGATCGTGGCATGGATGGACTCGACTCATATGACTGGGATTGCCATGAAAAAGATTGTGAGCCGAAAATGGGTGATCACTGTACATTTCTCTTCTGTTTCCTATATATATTTATATTTTACCTCCTCAATTTAGCATTATGGACAGGGAAAGACCTAATCTAATATCTGCACAAAAATATTTTGCCTTCAAATTCATACCGTGATCGTGGCATGGATGGACTCGACTCATATGACTGGGATTGCCATGAAAAAGATTGTGGGCCGAAAATGGGTGATCACTGTACATTTCTCTTCTGTTTCCAATTTATATTTATATTTTACCTCCTCAATTTAGCTATATGGACAGGGAAAGACCTAATCTAAGCTCTGTACAAAAATATTTTGCCTTCAAATTCATACCGTGATCGTAGCATGCATGGACATGACTCATATGACTGGGATTTCCATGAAAAAGATTGTGGGCCGAAAATGGGTGATCACTGTACATTTCTCTTCTGTTTCCTATGTATATTTATATTTTACCTCCTCAATTTAGCATTATGGAGAGGGAAAGACCTAATTTAAGATCTGCACAAAAATATTTTGCCTTCAAATTCATACCGTGATCGTACCATGCATGGACTCGACTCATATGACTGGGATTTCCATGAAAAAGATTGTGGGCCGAAAATGGGTGATCACTGTACATTTCTCTCCTGTTTCCTATTTATATTTCACCTCCTCAATTTAGCATTATGGACAGGGAAAGACCTAATCGAAGATCTGCACAAAGATATTTTGCCTTCAAATTCATACCGTGTTCGTACCATGCATGGACTCGACTCATAAGACTGGGATTTCCATGAAAAAGATTGTGGGCCGGAAATGGGTGATCACTGTACATTTCTCTTCTGTTTTCTATTTATATTTATATTTTACCTCCTCAATTTAGCATTATGGACTGGGAAAGACCTAATCTAAGCTCTGCACAAAAATATTTCGCCTTCAAATTCATACCGTGATCGTAGCATGCATGGACTGGTCTCATATGACTGGGATTTCCATGAAAAAGATAGTGGGCCAAAAATGGGTGATCACTGTACATTTCTCTTCTGTTTCCTATTTATATTTATATTTTACTTCCTTCATTTAGCATTATGGACAAGGAAAGACCTAATCGAAGCTCTGCAAAAAAATATTTTGCCTTCAAATTCATACCGTGATCGTAGCATGTATTGACTCGACTCATATGACTGGGATTTCCATGAAAAAGATTGTGGGCCAAAAATGGGTGATCACTGTACAATATCTCTTCTGTTTCCTATTTATATTTCTATTTTACCTCCTCAATTTATATTTATATTTTACCTCCTCAATTTAGCATTATGGACAGGGAAAGACAATCTAAGGTCTGCACAAAAATATTTTGCCTTCAAATTCATACCGTGATCGTAGCATGCATGGACTCGACTCATATGACTGAGATTTCAATGAAAAAGATTGAAGGCCGAAAATGTTTGATCTCTGTACATTTCTCTTCTGTTTCCTATTTATATTTCTATTTTACCTCCTCAATTTAGCATTATGGACAGGGAAAGACCAAATCTAAGATCTGCACAAAAATATTTTGCCTTCAAATTCATACCGTGATCGTAGCATGCATGGACTTGACTCATATGACTGGGATTTCCATGAAAAAGATTGTGGGCAGAAAATGGGTGATCACTGTACATTTCTCTTCTGTTTCCTATTTATATTTCTATTTTACCTCCTCAATTTAGCATTATGGACAGGGAAAGACCTAATCTAAAATCTGCACAAAAATATTTTGCCTTCAAATTCATACTGTGATCGTAGCATGCATGGACTCGACTCATATGACTAGGATTTCCATGAAAAATATTGTGGGCCGAAAATGGGTGATCACTGTACATTTGCTTCTGTTTCCTATTTATATTTATATTTTACCTCCTCAATTTAGCATTATGGACATGGAAAGACCTAATCTAAAATCTGCACAAAAATATTTTGCCTTCAAATTCATACCGTGATCGTAGCATGCATGGATTCGACTCATATGACTGGGATTTCCATGAAAAAGATTGTGGGCCGAAAATGGGAGATCACTGTACGTTTCTCTCCTGTTTCCTATTTATATTTATATTTTACTTCCTCAATTTAGCATTATGGACAGGGAAAGACCTAATCTAAGCTCTGCACAAAAATATTTTGCCTTCAAATTCATGCAGTGATTGTAGCATGCATGGACTCGACTCATATGACTGGGATTTGCATGAAAACATTGCGGGCCAAAAATGGGTGATCACTGTACATTTCTCTTCTGTTTCCTATTTATATTTCTATTTTACCTCCTCAATTTAGCATTATGGACAGGGAAATACCTAATCTAAGATCTACACAAAAATATTTTGCCTTCAAATTCATACCGTGATCGTAGCATGCATGGACTCGACTCATATGACTGGGATTTCCATGAAGAAGATTGTGGGCCGAAAATGGGTGATCACTGTACATTTCTCTTCTGTTTCCTATTCATATTTGTATTTTAACTCCTCAATTTAGCATTATGGACAGGGAAAGACCCAATCTAAGATCTGCACAAAAATATTTTGCCTTCAAATTCATACCGTGATCGTAGCATGCATGGACTCGACTCATATGACTGGGATTTCCATGAAAAAGATTGTGGGCCGAAAATGGGTGATCACTGTATATTTCTCTTCTTTTTCCTATTCATATTTGTATTCTACCTCCTCAATTTAGCATTATGGACAGGGAAAGACCTAATCTAAGATCTGCACAAAAATAATTTGCCTTCAAATTCATACCGTGATCGTAGCATGCATGGACTCGACTCATATGACTGGGATTTCCATGAAAAAGATTGTGGGCCGAAAATCGGTGATCACAGTACATTTCTCCTCTGTTTCCTATTTATATTTATATTTTACCTCCTCAATTTAGCATTATGGACAGGGAAAGACCTAATCTAAGATCTTCACAAAAATATTTTGCCTTCAAATTCATACCGTGATCGTAGCATGCATGGACTCGATACATATGACTGGGATTTCCATGAAAAATATTGTCGGCCGAAAATGGGTGATCACTGTACATTTCTCTTCTGCTTCCTATTTATATTTATATTTTACCTCCTCAATTTAGCATTATGGACAGGGAAAGACCTAATTTAAAATCTGCAAAAAAATATGTTGCCTTCAAATTCATACCGTGACCGTAGCATGAATGGACTCGACTCATATGACTGGGATTTCCATTAAAAAGATTGTGGGCCAAAAATGGGTGATCTCTGTACATGTCTCTTCTGTTTCCTATTTATATTTCTATTTTACCTCCTCAATTTAGCATTATGGACAGGGAAAGACCTAATTTAAAATCTGCAAAAAAATATGTTGCCTTCAAATTCATACCGTGATCGTAGCATGCATGGACTCGACTCATATGACTGGGATTACCATGAAAAAGATTGTGGGCCGAAAATGGGTGATCACTGTACATTTCTCTTCTGTTTCCTATTTATATTTCTATTTTACCTCCTCAATTTAGCATTATGGACAGGGAAAGACCTAATCTAAAATCTGCACAAAAATATTTTGCGTTCAAATTCATAACGTGATCGTAGCATGCATGAACTCTACTCATATGACTGGGATTTCCATGAAAAAGATTGTGGGCCGAAAATGGGTGATCACTGTACATTTCTCTTCTGTTTCCTATTTATATTTATATTTTACCTCCTCAATTTAGCATTATGGCCAGGGAAAGACCCAATCTAAGATCTGTACAAAAATATTTTGCCTTCAAATTCATACCGTGATCGTAGCATGCATGGACTCGACTCATATGACGGAGATTTCCATGAAAAAGATTGTGGGCCGAAAACGGGTAATCACTGTACATTTCCCTTCTGTTTCCTATTTATATTTATATTTTACCTCCTCAATTTAGCATTATGGACAGGGAAACAACTAATCTAAGCTCTGCACAAAAATATTTTGCCTTCAAATTCATACCGTGATCGTAGCATACATGGACTCGACTCATATGAGTGGGATTTCCATGAAAAAGATTGTTGGCCGAAAATGGGTGATCACTGTACATTTCTCTTCTGTTTCCTATTTATATTTATATTTTACCTCCTCAATTTAGCATTATGGCCAGGGAAAGACCTAATCTAAGATCTGCACAAAAATATTTTGCCTTCAAATTCTTACCGTGATCGTAGCATGCATGAACTCGACTCATATGACTGGGATTTCCATGAATAAGATAGTGGGCAGAAATGGGTGATCACTGTACATTTCTCTTCTGTTTCCTATTTATATTTATATTTACCTACTCAATTTAGCATTATGGACAGGGAAAGACCTAATCTAAAACCTGCACAAAAATATTTTGCCTTCAAATTCATAACGTGATCGTAGCATGCATGAACTCTACTCATATGACTGGGATTTCCATGAAAAAGATTGTGGGCCGAAAATAGGTGATCACTGTACATTTCTCTTCTGTTTCCTATTTATATTTATATTTTACCTCCTCAATTTAGCATTATAGCCAGGGAAAGACCCAATCTAAGATCTGTACAAAAATATTTTGCCTTCAAATTCATACCGTGATCGTAGCATGCATGGACTCGACTCATATGACTGGGATTTCCATGAAAAAGATAGTGGGCAGTAATTGGTGATCACTGTACATTTCGCTTCTGTTTCCTATTTATATTTCTATTTTACCTCCTCAATGTAGCATTATGCACAGGGAAAGACCTAATCTAAGATCTGCACAAAGATATTTTGCCTTCAAATTCATACCGTGATCGTAGCACGCATGGACTCGTCTCATATGACTGGGATTTCCATGAAAAAGATTGTGGGCCGAAAATGGGTGATCACTGTACATTTCTCTTCTGTTTCCTATTTATATTTCTATTTTACCTCCTCTATTTAGCATTATGCACAGGGAAAGACCTAATCTAAAATCTACACAAAAATATTTTACCTTCAAATTCATACCGTGATCGTAGCATGCATGGACTCGACTCATATGACTGGGATTTCCATGAAAAAGATTGTGGGCCGAAAATGGGTGATCACTGTACATTTCTCTTCTGTTTCCTATTCATATTTATATTTTACCTTTTCAATTTAGCATTATGGACAGGGAAAGACCTAATCTAAGCTCTGCACAAAAATATTTTGCCTTAAAATTCATACCGTGATCGTAGCATGCATGGACTCGACTCATATGACTGGGATTTCCATGAAAAAGATTGTGGGCCGAAAATGGGTGATCACTGTACATTTCTCTTCTGTTTCCTATTTATATTTATATTTTACCTCCTCAATTTAGCATTATGGCCAGGGAAAGACCTAATCTAAGATCTGCACAAAAATATTTTGCCTTCAAATTCTTACCGTGATCGTAGCATGCATGAACTCGACTCATATGACTGGGATTTCCATGAATAAGATAGTGGGCAGAAATGGGTGATCACTGTACATTTCTTTTCTGTTTCCTATTTATATTTCTATTTTACCTCCTGAATTTAGCATTATGGACAGGGAAAACCTAATCTAAAATCTGCAAAAAAATATGTTGCCTTCAAATTCATACCGTGATCGTAGCATGCATTGACTCGACTCATATGACTGGGATTTCCATGAAAAAGATTGTTGGCCGAAAATGGGTGATCACTGTACATTTCTCTTCCGTTTCCTATTTATATTTCTATTTTACCTCCTCAATTTAGCATTATGGCCAGGGAAAGACCTAATCTAAGATCTACACAAAAATATTTTGCCTTCAAATTCATACCGTGATCGTAGAGTGCATGGACTCGACTCATATGACTGGGATTTCAATGAAAAAGATTGTGGGCTGAAAATGGGTGATCACTGTACATTTCTCTTCTGTTTCCTATTTATATTTATATTTACCTCCTCAATTTAGCATTATGGACAGGGAAAGACCTAATCTAAAATCTGCACAAAAATATTTTGCCTTCAAATTCATAACGTGATCGTAGCATGCATGAACTCTACTCATATGACTGGGATTTCCATGAAAAAGATTGTGGGCCGAAAAGAGGTGATCACTGTACATTTCTCTTCTGTTTCCTATTTATATTTATATTTTACCTCCTCAATTTAGCATTATAGCCAGGGAAAGACCCAATCTAAGATCTGTACAAAAATATTTTGCCTTCAAATTCATACCGTGATCGTAGCATGCATGGACTCGACTCATATGACTGGGATTTCCATGAAAAAGATAGTGGGCAGTAATTGGTGATCACTGTACATTTCGCTTCTGTTTCCTATTTATATTTCTATTTTACCTCCTCAATGTAGCATTATGCACAGGGAAAGACCTAATCTAAGATCTGCACAAAGATATTTTGCCTTCAAATTCATACCGTGATCGTAGCACGCATGGACTCGTCTCATATGACTGGGATTTCCATGAAAAAGATTGTGGGCCGAAAATGGGTGATCACTGTACATTTCTCTTCTGTTTCCTATTTATATTTCTATTTTACCTCCTCTATTTAGCATTATGCACAGGGAAAGACCTAATCTAAAATCTACACAAAAATATTTTACCTTCAAATTCATACCGTGATCGTAGCATGCATGGACTCGACTCATATGACTGGGATTTCCATGAAAAAGATTGTGGGCCGAAAATGGGTGATCACTGTACATTTCTCTTCTGTTTCCTATTCATATTTATATTTTACCTTTTCAATTTAGCATTATGGACAGGGAAAGACCTAATCTAAGCTCTGCACAAAAATATTTTGCCTTAAAATTCATACCGTGATCGTAGCATGCATGGACTCGACTCATATGACTGGGATTTCCATGAAAAAGATTGTGGGCCGAAAATGGGTGATCACTGTACATTTCTCTTCTGTTTCCTATTTATATTTATATTTTACCTCCTCAATTTAGCATTATGGCCAGGGAAAGACCTAATCTAAGATCTGCACAAAAATATTTTGCCTTCAAATTCTTACCGTGATCGTAGCATGCATGAACTCGACTCATATGACTGGGATTTCCATGAATAAGATAGTGGGCAGAAATGGGTGATCACTGTACATTTCTTTTCTGTTTCCTATTTATATTTCTATTTTACCTCCTGAATTTAGCATTATGGACAGGGAAAACCTAATCTAAAATCTGCAAAAAAATATGTTGCCTTCAAATTCATACCGTGATCGTAGCATGCATTGACTCGACTCATATGACTGGGATTTCCATGAAAAAGATTGTTGGCCGAAAATGGGTGATCACTGTACATTTCTCTTCCGTTTCCTATTTATATTTCTATTTTACCTCCTCAATTTAGCATTATGGCCAGGGAAAGACCTAATCTAAGATCTACACAAAAATATTTTGCCTTCAAATTCATACCGTGATCGTAGAGTGCATGGACTCGACTCATATGACTGGGATTTCAATGAAAAAGATTGTGGGCTGAAAATGGGTGATCACTGTACATTTCTCTTCTGTTTCCTATTTATATTTATATTTACCTCCTCAATTTAGCATTATGGACAGGGAAAGACCTAATCTAAAATCTGCACAAAAATATTTTGCCTTCAAATTCATAACGTGATCGTAGCATGCATGAACTCTACTCATATGACTGGGATTTCCATGAAAAAGATTGTGGGCCGAAAAGAGGTGATCACTGTACATTTCTCTTCTGTTTCCTATTTATATTTATATTTTACCTCCTCAATTTAGCATTATAGCCAGGGAAAGACCCAATCTAAGATCTGTACAAAAATATTTTGCCTTCAAATTCATACCGTGATCGTAGCATGCATGGACTCGACTCATATGACTGGGATTTCCATGAAAAAGATTGTGGGCCGAAAATGGGTGATCACTGTACATTTCTCTTCTGTTTCCTATTCATATTTATATTTTACCTTTTCAATTTAGCATTATGGACAGGGAAAGACCTAATCTAAGCTCTGCACAAAAATATTTTGCCTTAAAATTCATACCGTGATCGTAGCATGCATGGACTCGACTCATATGACTGGGATTTCCATGAAAAAGATTGTGGGCCGAAAATGGGTGATCACTGTACATTTCTCTTCTGTTTCCTATTTATATTTATATTTTACCTCCTCACTTTAGCATTATGGACAGGGAAAGACCTAATCTAATATCTGCACACAAATATGTTGCCTTCAAATTCATACCGTGATCGTAGCATGCATGGACTCCACTCATATGACTGGGATTTCCATGAAAAAGTTAGTGGGCAGAAATGGGTGATCACTGTACATTTCTCTTCTGTTTCCTATTTATATTTATATTTTACCTCCTCAATTTAGCATTATGGACAGGGAAAGTCCCAATCTAAGCTGTGCTCAAAAATATTTTGCCTTCAAATTCATACCGTGATCGTAGCATGCATGGACTCGACTCATATGACTGGGATTTCCATGAAAAAGATTGTGGGCCGAAAATGGGTGATAACTGTACATTTCTCTTCTGTTTCCTATTTATATTTCTATTTTACCTCCTCAATTTAGCATTATGGACAGGGAAAGACCTAATCTAAGATCTGCACAAAAATATTTTGCCTTCAAATTCATAGCGTGATCGTAGCATGCATGAACTCGACTCATATGACTGGGATTTCCATGAAAAAGATTGTGGGCCGAAAATGGGTGATCACTGTACTTTTCTCTTCTATTTCCTATTTATATTTATATTTTAGCTTATCAATTTAGCATTATGGCCAGTGAAAGACCTAATCTAATATCTGCACAAAAATATTTTGCCTTCAAATTCATAACGTGATCGTAGCATGCATGGAGTCGACTGATATGACTGGGATTTCCATGAAAAAGATGGTGGGCCAAAAATGGGTGATCACTGTACATTTCTCTTCTGTTTCCTATTTATATTTATATTTTACTTCCTCAATTTATCATTATGGACAGGGAAAGACCTAATCTAAGCTCTGCACAAAAATATTTCGCCTTCAAATTCATACCAGGATCGTAGCATGCATGAACTCGACTCATATGACTGGGATTTCCATGAAAAAGATTGTGGGCACAAAATGGGTGATCACTGTACATTTCTCTTCTGTTTCCTATTCATATTTACTTCCTCCATTTAGCATTATGGACAGGGAAAGACATAATCTTAAAAAAATATTTTGCCTTCAAATTCATACTGTGATCATAGCATACATGGACTCGACTCATATGACTAGGATTTACATGAAAAATATAGTGGGCCGAAAATGGGTGATCACTGTACATTTCTCTTCTGTTTCCTATTTATATTTCTAATTTACCTCCTCAATTTAGTATTATTGACAGGGAAAGACCTAATCTAAGATCTGCAAAAAAATATTTTGCCTTCAAATTCATACCGTGATCGTAGCATGCATGGACTCGAATCATATGACTGTGATTTCCATGAAAAAGATTGTGTGCAGAAAATGGGTGATCACTGTACATTTCTCTTCTGTTTCCTATTACTATTTCTATTTTACTTCCTTAATTTAGCCTTATGGATAGGGAAAGACCTAATCTAAGATCTGCAAAAAATATTTTGCCTTCAAATTCATACCGTGATCGTAGCATGCTTGGACTCGACTCATATGACTGGGATTTCCATGAAAAAGATTGTGGGCAGTAAATGGGTGATCACTGTATAATTCACTTCTGTTTCCTATTTATATTTATATTTTACTTCCTTCATTTAGCATTATGGACAGGGAAACACCTAATCTAAGATCTGCAAAAAAATATTTTGCCTTCAAATTCATACCGTGATCGTAGCATGCATGGACTCGACTCATATGTCTGGGATTTCCATGAAAAAGATTTTGGGCAGAAAATGGGTGATACCTGTACATTTCTCTTCTGTTTCCGGTTACTATTTCTATTTTCCTTCCTTAATTCAGCATTATGGACTGGGAAAGACCTAATCTAATATTGCACAAAAATATTTTGCCTTCAAATTCATACCGTGAACGTAGCATGCATGGACTCGACTCTTATGACTGGGATTTCCATGAAAACGATTGTGGGCAGAAAATGGGTGATCACTGTACATTTCTCTTCTGTTTCCTATTACTATTTCTCTTTTACTTCCTTAATTTAGCATTATGGACAGGGAAAGACCTAATCTAAGATCTACAAAAAAATATTTTGCCTTCAAATTCATACCGTGATCTTAGCATGCATGGACTCGACTCATATGTCTGGGATTTCCATGAAAAAGATTGTGGGCAGAAAATGGGTGATCACTGTACATTTCTCTTCTGTTTCCTATTTATATTTCTATTTTACCTCCTCAATTTAGCATTATGGACAGGGAATGACCTAATCTAAGATCTGCAAACAAATATTTTGCCTTCAAATTCATACCGTGATCGTAGGATGCATGGACTCTACTCATATGACTGGGATTTCCATGAAAAAGATTGTGTGCAGAAAATTGGTGATCACTGTACATTTCTCTTCTATTTCCTATTTATATTTATATTTTACTTTCTTAATTTAGCATTGTGGACAGGGAAAGACCAAATCTAAAATCTGCAAAAAAATATTTTTCCTTCAAATTCATACCGTGATCGTAGAATGCATGGACTCGACTCATGTGACTGGGATTTCCATGAAAAAGATTGTGGGCATATAATGGGTGATCACTGTACATTTCTCTTCTGTTTCCTATTTACATTTCTATTTTAATTCCTTAATTTAGCATTGTGGACAGGGAAAGACCTAATCTAAAATCTGCAAAAAAATATTTTGCCTTGAAATGCATAGCGTGATCGTAGCATGCATGGACTCTACTCATATGACTGGGATTTCCATGAAAAAGATTGTGAGCAGAAAATTGGTGATCACTGTACATTTCTCTTCTGTTTCCTATTTATATTTCTATTTTACTTCCTTAATTTAGCATTATGGACAGGGAAAGACCCAATCTAAAATCTGCAAACAAATATTTTGCCTTCAAATTCATACCGTGATCGTAGCATGCATGGACTCGACTCATATGACTGGGATTTCCATGAAAAAGATTGTGGGCCGAAAATGGGTGATCACTGTACATTTCTCTTCTGTTTCCTATTTATATTTCCTTCATTTAGCATTATGGACAAGGAAAGACCTAATCTAAGATCTGCACAAAAAGATTTTGCCTTCAAATTCATACCGTGATCATAGCATGCATGGACTCGACTCATATGACAGGGATTTCCATGAAAAAGATTGTGGGCAGGAAATGGATGATCACTGTACATTTTTTTTCTGTTTCTTATTTATATTTATATTTTACTTCCTCAATTTAGCATTATGGACAGGGAAAGACCTAATCTAAGCTCTGCAAAAAAATATTTTGCCTTCAAATTCATACCGTGATCGTAGTATGCATGGACTCGACTCATATGACTGGGATTTCCATGAAAAAGATTGTGGGCAGAAAATGGGTGATCACTGTACATTTCTCTTCTGTTTCCTATTTATATTTCTATTTTACATCCTTCATTTAGCATTATGGACAAGGAAAGACGTAATCTAAGCTCTGCACAAAAATATTTTGCCTTCAAATTCATACCGTGATCGTAGCATGCATGGACTCGACTCATATGACAGGGATTTCCATGGAAAAGATTGTGGGCACAAAATGGATGTTCGCTGTACATTTGTTTTCTGTTTTCTACTTATATTTATATTTTACTTCCTTAATTTAGCATTATGGATAGGTAAAGACCTAATCTAAGATCTGCAAAAAAATATTTTGCCTTCAAATTCATACCGTGATCGTAGCATGCATGGACTCGACTCATATGACTGGGATTTCCATGAAAAAGATTGTGGGCACAAAATGGGTGATCACTGTACATTTCTCTTCTGTTTCCTATTTATATTTCTATTTTACCTCCTCAATTTAGCATTATCGCCAGTGAAAGACCTAATCTAAGCTCTGCACAAAAATATTTTCCCTTCAAATTCATACCGCGATCGTAGCATGCATAGACTCAACTCATATGACTGGGATTTCGATGAAAAAATTGTGGGCAGAAAATGTGTGATCACTGTAAATTTCTCTTCTGTTTCCTATTTATATTTATATTTTACTTCCTTCATTTAGCATTATGGAGAGGGAAAGACATAATCTAAGCACTGCACAAAAATATTTTGCCTTCAAATTCATACCGTGATCGTAGTATGCATGGTCTCGACTCATATGACTGGGATTTCCATGAAAAAGATTGTGGGCAGAAAATGGGTGATCAGTGTACATTTCTATTCTGTTTCCTTTTTATATTTATATTTTACCTCCTCAATTTAGCATTATGGACAGGGAAAGACCTAATCTAAGATCTGCAAAAAAATATTTTGCCTTCAAATTCACACCGTGATCGTAGCATGCATCGACTCGACTCATATGACTGGGATTTCCATGAAAAAGATTGTGGGCAGAAAATGGGTGATCTCTGTACATTTCTCTTCTGTTTCCTTTTTATATTTCTATTTTACCTTCTCAATTTAGCATTATGGACAGGGAAAGACCTAATCTAAGATCTGCAAAAAAATATTTTGCCTTCAAATTCACACCGTGATCGTAGCATGCATCGACACGACTCATATGACAGGGATTTCCATGAAAAAGATTGTGGGCAGAAAATGGGTGATCACTTTATATTTCTCTTCTGTTTCCTATTTATATTTATATTTTACCTCTTCAATTTAGCATTATGGACAGGGAAAGACCTAATCTAAGATCCGCAAAAAAATATTTTGCCTTCAAATTCATACCGTGATCGTAACATGCATGGACTCGACTCATATGACTGGGATTTCCATGAAAAAGATTGTGGGCCGAAAATGGGTGATCACTGTACATTTCTCTTCTGTTTCTTATTTATATTTCTAATTTACCTCCTCAATTTAGCATTTTGGACCGGAAAATACTTAATCTAAAATCTGCACAAAAATATTTTGCCTTCAAATTCATACCGTGATCGTAGCATGCATGAACTCGACTCATATGACTGGGATTTCCATGAAAAAGATTGTGGGCCGAAAATGGGAGATCACTGTACATTTCTCTTCTGTTTCCTATTTATATTTATATTTTACCTCCTCAATTTAGCATTATGGCCAGGGAAAGACCTAATCTAATCTCTGCACAAAAATATTTTGCCTTCAAATTCATAACGTGATCGTAGCATGCATGGACGCGACTCATATGACTGGGATTTCCATGAGAAAGATTGTGGGCCGACAATGGGTGATCTCTGTACATTTCTCTTCTGTTTCCTATTTATATTTCTATTTAACTCCTCAATTTAGCATTATGGACAGGGAAAGACCTAATCTAAGATCTGCACAAAAATATTTTGCCTTCAAATTCATACCGTGAATGTAGCATGCATGGACTCGACTCATATGACTGGGATTTCCATGAAAGAGATTGTGGGCGGAGAATGGGTGATCTCTGTACATTTCTCTTCTGTTTCCTATTTATATTTATATTTTACCTCCTCAATTTAGCATTATGGACAGGGAAGACCTAATCTAAGATCTGCACAAAAATATTTTGCCTTCAAATTCATACCGTGATCGTAGCATGCATTGACTCGATTCATATGACTGGGATTTCCATGAAAAAGATAGTGGGCCGAAAATGGGTGATCCCTGTACATTTCTCTTCTGGTTCCTATTTATATTTCTATTTAACTCCTCAATTTAGCATTATGGACAGGGAAAGACCTAATCTAAGATCTGCACAAAAATATTTTGCCTTCAAATTCATACCGTGAATGTAGCATGCATGGACTCGACTCATATGACTGGGATTTCCATGAAAGAGATTGTGGGCGGAGAATGGGTGATCTCTGTACATTTCTCTTCTGTTTCCTATTTATATTTATATTTTACCTCCTCAATTTAGCATTATGGACAGGGAAGACCTAATCTAAGATCTGCACACAAATATTTTGCCTTCAAATTCATACCGTGATCGTAGCATGCACTGACTCAACTCATATGACTGGGATTTCCATGAAAAAAATTGTGGGCCGAAAATGGGTGATCACTGTACATTTCTCTTCTGTTTCCTATTTATATTTATATTTTACCTCCTCAATTTAGCATTATGGACATGGAAAGACCTAATCTAAGATCTGCACAAAAATATTTGGCCTTCAAATTCATACCGTGATCGTAGCATGCATGGAATCGACTCATATGACTGGGATTTCCATGAAAAAGATTGTGGGCCGAAAATGGGTGATCACTGTACATTTCTCTTCTGTTTCCTATTTATATTTATATTTTACCTCCTCAATTTAGCATTATGGACAGGGAAAGACCTAATCTAAGATCTGCAAAAAAATATTTTGCCTTCAAATTCACACCGTGATCGTAGCATGCATCGACACGACTCATATGACGGGGATTTCCATGAAAAAGATTGTGGGCAGAAAATGGGTGATCACTTAATATTTCTCTTCTGTTTCCTATTTATATTTATATTTTACCTCTTCAATTTAGCATTATGGACAGGGAAAGACCTAATCTAAGATCCGCAAAAAAATATTTTGCCTTCAAATTCATACCGTGATCGTAACATGCATGGACTCGACTCATATGACTGGGATTTCCATGAAAAAGATTGTGGGCCGAAAATGGGTGATCACTGTACATTTCTCTTCTGTTTCTTATTTATATATCTAATTTACCTCCTCAATTTAGCATTTTGGACCGGAAAATACTTAATCTAAAATCTGCACAGAAATATTTTGCCTTCAAATTCATACCGTGATCGTAGCATGCATGAACTCGACTCATATGACTGGGATTTCCATGAAAAAGATTGTGGGCCGAAAATGGGAGATCACTGTACATTTCTCTTCTGTTTCCTATTCATATTTCTATTTTACCGCCTCAATTCAGCATTATGGACAGGGAAAGACCTAATCTAAGATCTGCACAAAAATATTTTGCCTTCAAATTCATACCGTGAACGTAGCATGCATGGACTCGACTCATATGACTGGGATTTCCATGAAAGAGATTGTGGGACGAAAATGGGTGATCTCTGTTCATTTCTCTTCTGTTTCCTATTTATATTTATATTTATATTTTACCTCCTCAATTTAGCATTATGGACAGGGAAGACCTAATCTAAGATCTGCACAAAAATATTTTGCCTTCAAATTCATACCGTGATCGTAGCATGCATTGACTCGATTCATATGACTGGGATTTCCATGAAAAAGATAGTGGGCCGAAAATGGGTGATCCCTGTACATTTCTCTTCTGGTTCCTATTTATATTTCTATTTAACTCCTCAATTTAGCATTATGGACAGGGAAAGACCTAATCTAAGATCTGCACAAAAATATTTTGCCTTCAAATTCATACCGTGATCGTAGCATGCATGGACTCGACTCATATGACTGGGATTTCCATGAAAAAGATTGTGGGCCGAAAATGGGTGATCACTGTACATTTCTCTTCTGTTTCCTATTTATATTTCTATTTTACCTCCTCAATTTAGCATTATGGACAGGGAAAGACCTAATCTAAGATCTGCACGAATATATTTTGCCTTCAAATTCATACCGTGATCGTAGCATGCATGGACTCGACTCATATGACTGGGATTTCCATGAAAAAGATTGTGGGCCGAAAATGGGAGATCACTGTACATTTCTCTTCTGTTTCCTATTTATATTTTTATTTTACCTCCTCAATTTAGCATTTTGTACAGGGAAAACTTTATCTAAGCTCTGCACACAAATATTTTGCCTTCAAATTCATACCGTGATCGTAGCATGCACTGACTCAACTCATATGACTGGGATTTCCATGAAAAAAATTGTGGGCTGAAAATGGGTGATCACTGTACATTTCTCTTCTGTTTCCTATTTATATTTATATTTTACCTCCTCAATTTAGCATTATGGACATGGAAAGACCTAATCTAAGATCTGCACAAAAATATTTGGCCTTCAAATTCATACCGTGATCGTAGCATGCATGGAATCGACTCATATGACTGGGATTTCCATGAAAAAGATTGTGGGCCGAAAATGGGTGATCACTGTACATTTCTCTTCTGTTTCCTATTTATATTTATATTTTACCTCCTCAATTTAGCATTATGGACAGGGAAAAACCTAATCTAAGATCTGCACAAAAATATTTTGCCTTCAAATTCATACCGTGATCGTAGCATGCATGGACTCGACTCATATGACTGGGATTTCCATGAAAAAGATTGTGGTCCGAAAATGAGTGATCACTGTACATTTCTCTTCTGTTTCCTATTTATATTTCTATTTTACCTCCTCAATTCAGCATTATGGACAGGGAAAGACCTAATCTAAGATCTGCACAAAAATATTTTGCCTTCATATTCATACCGTAATCGTAGCATGCATGGACTCGACTCATTTGACTGGGATTTCCATGAAAAAGATTGTGGGCCGAAAATGGGTGATCACTGTACATTTCTCTTCTGTTTCCTATTTATATTTCTATTTTACCACCTCAATTCAGCATTATGGACAGGGAAAGACCTAATCTATGATCTGCACAAAAATATTTTGCCTTCAAATTCATACCGTGATCGTAGTATGCATGGACTCGACTCATATGACTGGGGTTTCCATGAAAGAGATTGTGGGCCGAAAATGGGTGATCACTGTACATTTCTCTTCTGTTTCCTATTTATATTTCTATTTTACTTCCACAGTTTAGCATTGTGGACAGGGAAAGACCTAATCTAAGATCTGCACAAAAATATTTTGCCTTCAAATTCATACCGTGATCGTAGCATGCATGGACTCGACTCATATGTCTGGGATTTTCATGAAAAAGATTGTGGGCCGAAAATGGGTGATCACTGTACATTTCTCTTCTGTTTCCTATTTATATTTATATTTTACCTACTCAATTTAGCATTATGGACAGGGAAAGACCTAATCAAAGATCTGCACAAAAATATTTGCCTTCAAATTCATACCGTGATCGTAGCATGCATGGACTCGACTCATATGACTGGGATTTCCATGAAAAAGATTGTGGACTGAAAATGGGTGATCACTGTACATTTCTCTCCTGTTTCCTATTTATATTTATATTTTACCTCCTCAATTTAGCATTGTGGATAGGGAAAGACCTAATCTAAAATCTGCACAAAAATATTTTGCCTTCAAATTCATACCGTGATCGTAGCATGCATGGACTCAAATCATATGACTGGGATTTCCATGAAAAAATTGTGGGCAGAAAATGGGTGATCACTGTACATTTCTCTTCTGTTTCCTATTTATATTTCTATTTTACCTTCTCAATTTAGAATTTTCGAACGGGAAAGACCTAATCTAAAATCTGCACAAAAATATTTTGCCTTCAAATTCATACCGTGATCGTAGCATGCATGTACTCGACTCATATGACTGGTATATTTCCATGAAAAATATTGTGGGCCGAAATTGGGTGATCACTGTACATTTCCCTTCTCAATTTAGCATTATGGTCAGGGAAAGACCTAATCTAAATCTGCACAAAAATATTTTGCCTTCAAATTCATACCGTGATCGTAGAGTGCATGGACTCGACTCATATGACTGGGATTTCCATGAAAAAGATTGTGGGCCGAAAATGGGTGATCACTGTACATTTCTCTTCTGTTTCCTATTTATATTTGTATTTTACCTCCTCACTTAACATTATGGACAGGGAAAGACCTAATCTACGATCTGTACAAAAATATTTTGCCTTCAAATTCATACCGTGATCGTAGCATGCATGGCCTCGACTCATATGACTGGGATTTCCATGAAAAAGATTGTGGGCCAAAAATGGGTGATCACTGTACATTTCTCTTCTGTTTCCTATTTATATTTATATTTTACCTCCTCAATATTGCATTATGGACAGGGAAAGACCTAATCTAATATCTGCACAAAAATATTTTGCTTTCAAATTCATACCATGATCGTAGCATGCATGTACTGGACTCATATGACTGGGATTTCCATGAAAAAGATTGTGGGCCGAAAATGGGTGATCACTGTACATTTCTCTTCTGTTTCCTATTTATATTTGTATTTTACCTCTTCAATTTAGCATTATGGACAGGGAAAAACGTAATCTAAGATCTGCACAAAAATATTTTGCCTTCAAATTCATACCGTGTTCGTAGCATGCATGGACTCGACTCATATGACTGGGATTTCCATGAAAAAGATTGTGGGCCGAAAATGGGTGATCACTGTACATTTCTCTTCTGTTTCGTATTTACATTTATATTTTACCTCCTAAATTTAGCATTATGGCCAGGGAAAGACCTAATCTAAGATCTGCACAAAAATATTTTGCTTTCAAATTCATACCATGATCGTAGCATGCATGTACTGGACTCATATGACTGGGATTTCCATGAAAAAGATTGTGGGCCGAAAATGGGTGATCACTGTACATTTCTCTTCTGTTTCCTATTTATATTTCTATTTTACCTCCTCAATTTAGCATTATGGACAGGGAAAGACCTAATCTAAAATCTGCACAAAAATATTTTGCCTTCAAATACATACCGTGATTGTAGCATGCATGGACTCGACTCATATGACTGGGATTTCCATGAAAAAGATTGTGGCCCGAAAATGGGTGATCACTGTACATTTCTCTTCTGTTTCCTATTTATATTTGTATTTTACCTCTTCAATTTAGCATTATGGACAGGGAAAAACGTAATCTAAGATCTGCACAAAAATATTTTGCCTTCAAATTCATACCGTGTTCGTAGCATGCATGGACTCGACTCATATGACTGGGATTTCCATGAAAAAGATTGTGGGCCGAAAATGGGTGATCACTGTACATTTCTCTTCTGTTTCGTATTTACATTTATATTTTACCTCCTAAATTTAGCATTATGGCCAGGGAAAGACCTAATCTAAGATCTGCACAAAAATATTTTGCCTTCAAATTCATACCGTGATCGTAGCATGCATGGACTCGACTCATATGACTGGGATTTCCATGAAAAAGATTGTGGCCCGAAAATGGATGATCACTGTACATTTCTCTTCTGTTTCCTATTTATATTTCTATTTTACCTCCTCAATTTAGCATTATGGACAGGGAAAGACCTAATCTAAGATCTGCACAAAAATATTTTGTCTTCAAATTCATACCGTGATCGTAGCATGCATGGACTCGACTCATATGACTGGGATTTCCATGAAAAAGATTGTGGGCCGAAAATCGGTGACCACTGTACATTTCTCTTCTGTATTCTATTTATATTTATATTTTCCCTTCTCAATTTAGCATTATGGACAGTGAAAGACCTAATCTAAGATCTGCACAAAAATATTTTGTCTTCAAATTCATACCGTGATCGTAGCATGCATGGACTCGACTCATATGACTGGTATTTCCATGTAAAAGATTGTGGGCCGAAAATGTGTGATCACTGTACATTTCTCTTCTGTTTCCTATTTATATTGCTATTTTATCTCCTCAATTTAGCATTATGGCCAGGGAAAGACCTAAACTAACTCTGCACAAAAATATTTTGCCTTCAAATTCATACCGTGATCGTAGCATGCATGGATTCGACACATATGACTGGGATTTCCATGAAAAATATTGTCGGCCGAAATTGGGTGATCACTGTACATTTCTCTTCTGTTTCTTATTTATATTTCTATTTTACCTCCTCAATTTAGCATTATGCATAGGGAAAGACCAAATCTAAGATCTGCACAAAAATATTTTGCCTTCAAATTCATACTGTGATCGTAGCATGCATGGACTCGACTCATATGACTGGGATTTCCATGAAAAAGATTGTTGGCCGAAAATGGGTGATCACTGTACATTTCTCTTCTGTATTCTATTTATATTTATATTTTCCCTTCTCAATTTAGCATTATGGACAGGGAAAGACCTAATCTAAGTTCTGCACAAAAATGTTTTGTCTTCAAATTCATACCGTGATCGTAGCATGCATGGACTCGACTCATATGACTGGGATTTCCATGAAAAAGATTGTGGGCCGAAAATGGGTGATCACTGTACATTTCTCTTCTGTATTCTATTTATATTTATATTTTCCCTTCTCAATTTAGCATTATGGCCAGGGAAAGACCTAATCTAAGATCTGCACAAAAATATTTTGCCTTCAAATTCATACCGTGATCGTAGCATGCATCGACTCGACTCATATGACTGGGATTTCCATGAAAAAGATTGTGGGCCGAAAATGGGTGATCACTGTACATTTCTCTTCTGTTTCCTATTTATATTTGTATTTTACCTCCTTAATTTAGCATTATGGACAGGGAAAGACCTAATCTAAGCTCTGCACAAAAATATTTTGCCTTCAAATTCATACCGTGATCGTAGCATGCATGGACTCGGCTCATATGACTGGGATTTCCATGAAAAAGATTGTGGGCCGAAAATGGGTGATCACTGTACATTTCCCTTCTCAATTTAGCATTATGGCCAGGGAAATACCTAATCTAAAATCTGCACAAATATTTTGCCTTCAAATTCATACCGTGATCGTAGCATGCATGGACTCGACTCATTTGACTGGGATTTCCATGAAAAAGATTGTGGGCCGTAAATGGGTGATCACTGTACATTTCTCTTCTGTTTCCTATTAATATTTATATTTTACCTCCTCAATTTAGCATTATGGACAGGGAAAGACCTAATCTAAGATCTGAACAAAAATATTTTGCCTTCAAATTCATACCGTGATTGTAGCATGCATGGACTCGTCTCATATGACTGAGATTTCCATGAAAAAGGTTGTGGACCGAAAATGGATGATCACTGTACATTTCTCTTCTATTTTCTATTTATATTTATATTTTACCTCCTCAATTTAGCATTATGGACAGGGAAAGACCTAATCTAAGCTCTGCACAAAAATATTTTGCCTTCAAATTCATACCGTGATTGTAGCATGCATGGACTCGACTCATATGACTGGGATTTCCATGAAAAAGATAGTGGGCAAAAAATGGGTGATCACTGTACATTTCTCTTCTGTTACCTATTTATATTTATATTTTATCTCCTCAATTCAGCATGGTGGACAGGGAAAGACCTAATCTAAGATCTGCACAAAAATATTTTGCCTTCAAATTCATACCGTGATCGTAGCATGCATGGACTCGACTCATATGACTGGGATTTCCATGAAAAAGATTGTGGGCCGAAAATGGGTGATCACTGTACATTTCTCTACTGTTTCCTATTTATATTTATATTTACCTCCTCAATTTAGCATTATGGACAGGGAAAGACCTAATCTAAGCTCTGCACACAAATATTTTGCCTTCAAATTCATACCGTGAACAAAGCATGCATGGACTCAGCTCATATGACTGGGATTTCCATGAAAAAGATTGTCGGCCGAAAATGGTTGATCACTGTACATTTCTCTTCTGTTTCTTATTTATATTTCTAGTTTACCTCCTCAATTTAGCATTATTGACAGGGAAAGACCTAATCTAAGCTCTGCACAAAAATATTTTGCCTTCAAATTCATACCGTGTTCGTAGCATGCATGGACTCAGCTCATATGACTGGGATTTCCATGAAAAAGATTGTGGGCCGAAAATGGGTGATCATTGTACATTTCTCTTCTGTTTCCTATTTATATTTCTATTTTACCTCCTCAATTTAGCATTATGGACAGGGACAGACCTAATCTAAGATCTGCACAAAAATATTTAGCCTTCAAATTCATACCGTGATCGTAGCATGCATGGACTCGACTCATATGACTGGGATTTCCATGAAAAAGATTGTGGGCAGAAAATGGGTGATCACTGTACATTTCTCTTCTGTTTCCTATTTATATTTCTATTTTACCTCCTCAATTTAGCATTATGGACAGGGAAAGAACTAATATAAGCTCTGCACAAAAATATTTTGCCTTCAAATTCATACCGTGATCGTAGCATGCATGGGCTCGGCTCATATGACTGGGATTTCCATGAAAAAGATTGTGGGCCGAAAATGGGAGATCACTGTACATTTCTCTTCTGTTTCCTATTTATATTTATATTTTACCTCCTCAATTTAGCATTATGGACAGGGAAAGACCTAATCTAAGATCTGCACAAAAATATTTTGCCTTCAAATTCATACCATGATCGTAGCATGCATGGACTCGGCTCATATGACTGGGATTTCCATGAAAAATATAGTGGGCCGAAAATGGGTGATCACTGTACATTTTTCTTCTGTTTCCTATTTATATTTATATTTTACCTCCTCAATTTAGCATTATGGACAGGGAAAGACCTAATCTAAGATCTGCACAAAAATATTTTGCCTTCAAATTCATACCATGATTGTAGCATGCATGGACTCGACTCATATGACTGGGATTTCCATGAAAAAGATTGTGGGCCGAAAATGGGTGATCACTGTACATTTCTCTTCTGTTTCCTATTTATATTTCTATTTTACCTCCTCAATTTAGCATTATGGACAGGGAAAGACCTAATCTAAGATCTGCACAAAAATATTTTACCTTCAAATTCATACCGTGATCGTAGCATGCATGGACTCGACTCATATGACTGGGATTTCCATGAAAAAGATTGTGGGCCGAAAATGGGTGATCACTGTACATTTCTCTTTTGTTTCCTATTTACATTTATATTTTACCTCCTCAATTTAGCATTATGGACAGGGAAAGACGTAATATAAGCTCTGCACAAAAATATTTTGCCTTCAAATTCATACCGTGATCGTAGCATGCATGGACTAGAGTGATATGACAGGGATTTCCATGAAAAAGATTGTGGGCCCAAAATGGGTGATCAATGTATATTTCTCTTCTGTTTCCTATTTATATTTATATTTTACCTCCTCAATTTAGCATTATGGACAGGGAAAGACCTAATCTAAGCGCTTCACAAAAATATTTTGCCTTCAAATTCATTCCGTGATCGTAGCATGCATGGACTCGACTCATATGACTGGGATTTCCATGAAAAACATTTTGGGCAGAAGATGGGTGATCACTGTATATTTCTCTTCTGTTTCTTATATATATTTCTATTTTACTTCTTCAATTTAGCATTATGGACAGGGAAAACCTAATCTAAGCTCTGCACAAAAATATTTTGCCTTCAAATTCATGCCGTGATCGTAGCATGCATGAACTCGACTCATATGACTGGGATTTCCATGAAAAAGATTGTGGGCCGAAAATGGGTGATAACTGTACATTTCTCTTCTGTTTCCTATTTATATTTATATTTTACCTCCTCAATTTAGCATTATGGACAGGGAAAGACCTAATCTAAGCTCTGCACAAAAATATTTTGCCTTCAAATTCATACCGTGATCATAGCATGCATGGACTAGAGTGATATGACTGGGATTTCCATGAAAAAGATTGTGGGCCCAAAATGGGTGATCACTGTACATTTCTCTTCTGTTTCCTATTTATATTTATATTTTACCTCCTCAATTTAGCATTATGGACAGGGAAAGACCTAATCTAAGCTCTGCTCAAAAATATTTTGCCTTCAAATTCATACCGTGATCGTAGCATGCATGGACTCGACTCATATGACTGGGATTTCCATGAAAAAGATTGTGGGCCGAAAACGGGTGATCACTGTACATTTCTCTTCTGTTTCCTATTTATATTTCTATTTTACCTCCTCAATTTAGCATTATGGACAGGGAAAGACCTAATCTAAAATCTGCACAAAAATATTTTCCTTTCAAATTCATACCGTGATCGTAGCATGCATGGACTCGACTCATATGACTGGGATTTCCATGAAAAAGATTGTGGGCCGAAAATGGGTGATCACTGTACATTTCTCTTCTTTTTCCTATTTATATTTCTATTTTACCTCCTCAATTTAGCATTATGGATAGGGAAAGACCTAATCTAAAATCTGCACAAAAATATATTGCTTTCAAATTCATACCGTGATTGTAGCATGCATGGACTCGACTCATATGACTGGGATTTCCATAAAAAAGATTGTGGGCCGAGAATGGGTGATCACTGTACATTTCTCTTCTATTTCCTATTTATATTTCTATTTTACCTCCTCAATTTAGCATTATGGACAGGGAAAGACCTAATCTTAAATGTGCACAGAAATATTTTGCCTTCAATTTCATACCGTGATCGTAGCATGCATGGACTCGACTCATATGACTGGGATTTCCATGAAAAAGTTTGTGGGCCGAAAATCGGTGATCCCTGTACATTTCTCTTCTGTTTCCTATTTATATTTCTATTTTACCTCCTCAATTTAACATTATGGACAGGGAAAGACCTAATCTAAAATCTGCACAAAAGTATTTTGCCTTCAAATTCATACCGTGATCGTAGCATGCATGGACTCGACTCATATGACTGGGATTTCCATGAAAAAGATTGTGGGCCAAAAACTGGTGATCACTGTACATTTCTCTTCTGTTTCCTATTTATATTTATATTTTACCTCCTCAATTTAGCATTATGGACAGGGAAAAACCTAATCTAAAATCTGCTCAAAAATATTTTGCTTTCAAATTCATACCGTGATCGTAGCATGCATGGACTCGTCTCATATGACTGGGATTTCCATGAAAAAGATTGTGGGCCGAAAATGGTTGATCACTGTACATTTCTCTTCTGTTTCCTATTTATATTCATATTTTACCTCCTCAACTTAGCATTATGGACAGGGAAAGACCTAATCTAAAATCTGCACAAAAATATTTTGCTTTCAAATTCATACCGTGATCGTAGCATGCATGAACTCGACTCATATGACTGGGATTTCCATGAAAAAGATTGTGGGCCGAAAATGGGTGATCACTGTACATTTCTCTTCTGTTTCCTATTTATATTTCTATTTTACTTCCTTCATTTAGCATTATGGACAGGGAAAGGCCTAATCTAAGCTCTGCAAAAAATATTTTGTTTTCAAATTCATACCGTGATCGTAGCATGTATGGACATGACTCATATGACTGGGATTTCCATGAAAAAGATTCTGGGCAGAAAATGCGGGATCACTGTACACTTCTCTTCTGTTGCCTATTTATATTTATATTTTACTTCCTTCATTTAGCATTATGGACAGGGAAAGACCTAATCTAAGATCTGCAAAAAAATATTTTGCCTTCAAATTCATACCGTGATCGTAGCATGTATGGAATCGACTCATATGACTGGGATTTCCATGAAAATATTGTGGGCAGAAAATGGGTGATCTCTGTACATTTCTCTTCTGTTTCCTATTTATATTTATATTTTACTTCCTTCATTTAGCATTATGGACAGGGAAAGACATAATCTAAGATCTGCACAAAAATATTTTGACTTCAAATTCATACCGTGATCGTAGCATGCATGGACTCGACTCATATGACTGGGATTTCCATGAAAAAGATTGTGGGCCGAAAATGGGTGATCACTGTACATTTCTCTTCTGTTTCCTATTTATATTTATATTTAACTCCTCAATTTAGCATTATGGACAGGGAAAGACCTAATCTAATCTCTACACAAAAATATTTTGCCTTCAAATCATACCGTGATCGTAGCATGCATGGACTCGACTCATATGACTAGGATTTCCATGAAAAAGATTGTAGGCCGAAAATGGGTGATCACTGTACATTTCTCTTCTGTTTCCTATTTATATTTCTATTTTACCTCCTCAATTTAGCATTATGGACAGGGAAAGACCTAATCTAAAATCTGCACAAAAATATTTTGCCTTCAAATTCATACCGTGATCGTAGAATGCATGGACTCGACTCATATGACTGGGATTTCCATGAAAAAGATTGTGGGCCGAAAATGGGTGATCACTGTACATTTCTCTTCTGTTTTCTATTTATATTTATATTTTACCTACTCAATTTAGCATTATGGACAGGGAAAGACCTAATCTAAGCTCTGCACAAAAATATTTTGCCTTCAAATTCATACCGTGATCGTAGCATGCATGGACTTGACTCATATGACAGGGATTTCAATGAAAAAGATTGTGGGCCTAAAATGGCTTATCACTGTACATTTCTTTTCTGTTTCCTATTTATATTTCTATTTTACCTCCTCAATTTAGCATTATGGACAGGGAAAGACCTAATCTAACATCTGCACAAAAATATTTTGCTTTCAAATTCATACCGTGATCGTAGCATGCATGGACTCGACTCATATGACTGGGATTTCCATGAAAAAGATTGTGGGCCGAAAATGGGTGATCACTGTACATTTCTCTTCTTTTTCCTATTTATATTTCTATTTTACCTCCTCAATTTAGCATTATGGACAGGGAAAGACCTAATCTAAAATCTGCACAAAAATATATTGCTTTCAAATTCATACCGTGATTGTAGCATGCATGGACTCGACTCATATGACTGGGATTTCCATAAAAAAGATTGTGGGCCGAGAATGGGTGATCACTGTACATTTCTCTTCTATTTCCTATTTATATTTCTATTTTACCTCCTCAATTTAGCATTATGGACAGGGAAAGACCTAATCTTAAATGTGCACAAAAATATTTTGCCTTCAATTTCATACCGTGATCGTAGCATGCATGGACTCGACTCATATGACTGGGATTTCCATGAAAAAGTTTGTGGGCCGAAAATCGGTGATCCCTGTACATTTCTCTTCTGTTTCCTATTTATATTTCTATTTTACCTCCTCAATTTAACATTATGGACAGGGAAAGACCTAATCTAAAATCTGCACAAAAGTATTTTGCCTTCAAATTCATACCGTGATCGTAGCATGCATGGACTCGACTCATATGACTGGGATTTCCATGAAAAAGATTGTGGGCCAAAAACTGGTGATCACTGTACATTTCTCTTCTGTTTCCTATTTATATTTATATTTTACCTCCTCAATTTAGCATTATGGACAGGGAAAAACCTAATCTAAAATCTGCTCAAAAATATTTTGCTTTCAAATTCATACCGTGATCGTAGCATGCATGGACTCGTCTCATATGACTGGGATTTCCATGAAAAAGATTGTGGGCCGAAAATGGTTGATCACTGTACATTTCTCTTCTGTTTCCTATTTATATTCATATTTTACCTCCTCAACTTAGCATTATGGACAGGGAAAGACCTAATCTAAAATCTGCACAAAAATATTTTGCTTTCAAATTCATACCGTGATCGTAGCATGCATGAACTCGACTCATATGACTGGGATTTCCATGAAAAAGATTGTGGGCCGAAAATGGGTGATCACTGTACATTTCTCTTCTGTTTCCTATTTATATTTCTATTTTACTTCCTTCATTTAGCATTATGGACAGGGAAAGGCCTAATCTAAGCTCTGCAAAAAATATTTTGTTTTCAAATTCATACCGTGATCGTAGCATGTATGGACATGACTCATATGACTGGGATTTCCATGAAAAAGATTCTGGGCAGAAAATGCGGGATCACTGTACACTTCTCTTCTGTTGCCTATTTATATTTATATTTTACTTCCTTCATTTAGCATTATGGACAGGGAAAGACCTAATCTAAGATCTGCAAAAAAATATTTTGCCTTCAAATTCATACCGTGATCGTAGCATGTATGGAATCGACTCATATGACTGGGATTTCCATGAAAATATTGTGGGCAGAAAATGGGTGATCTCTGTACATTTCTCTTCTGTTTCCTATTTATATTTATATTTTACTTCCTTCATTTAGCATTATGGACAGGGAAAGACATAATCTAAGATCTGCACAAAAATATTTTGACTTCAAATTCATACCGTGATCGTAGCATGCATGGACTCGACTCATATGACTGGGATTTCCATGAAAAAGATTGTGGGCCGAAAATGGGTGATCACTGTACATTTCTCTTCTGTTTCCTATTTATATTTATATTTAACTCCTCAATTTAGCATTATGGACAGGGAAAGACCTAATCTAATCTCTACACAAAAATATTTTGCCTTCAAATCATACCGTGATCGTAGCATGCATGGACTCGACTCATATGACTAGGATTTCCATGAAAAAGATTGTAGGCCGAAAATGGGTGATCACTGTACATTTCTCTTCTGTTTCCTATTTATATTTCTATTTTACCTCCTCAATTTAGCATTATGGACAGGGAAAGACCTAATCTAAAATCTGCACAAAAATATTTTGCCTTCAAATTCATACCGTGATCGTAGAATGCATGGACTCGACTCATATGACTGGGATTTCCATGAAAAAGATTGTGGGCCGAAAATGGGTGATCACTGTACATTTCTCTTCTGTTTTCTATTTATATTTATATTTTACCTACTCAATTTAGCATTATGGACAGGGAAAGACCTAATCTAAGCTCTGCACAAAAATATTTTGCCTTCAAATTCATGCCGTGATCGTAGCATGCATTGACTCGACTCATATGACTGGGATTTCCATGAAAAAGATTGTGGGCCGAAAATGGGTGATCACTGTACATTTCTCTTCTGTTTCCTATTTATATTTCTATTTTACGTCATCAATTTAGCATTATGGACAGGGAAAGACCTAATCTAAAATCTGCACAAAAATATTTTGCTTTCAAATTCATACCGTGATCGTAGCATGCATGGACTCGACTCATATGACTGGGATTTCCATGAAAAAGATTGTGGGCCAAAAATGGGTGATCACTGTACATTTCTCTTCTGTTTCCTATTTATATTTCTATTTTACCTCCTCAATTTAGCATTATGGACAGGGAAAGACCTAATCTAAAATCTGCACAAAAATATTTTGCCTTCAAATTCATACCGTGATCGTAGCATGCATGACTTGACTCATATGACTGGGATTTCCATGAAAAAGAATGTGGGCCGAAAATGGGTGATCACTGTACATTTCTCTTCTGTTTCCTATTTATATTTTACCTCCTCAATTTAGCATTATGGACAGGTAAAGACCTAATCTAAGCTCTGCACAAAAATATTTTGCCTTCAAATTCATACCGTGATCGTATCATGCATGGACTCGACACATATGACTGGGATTTCCATGAAAAAGATTGTGGGCCGAAAATGGGTGATCACTGTACATTTCTCTTCTGTTTCATATTTATATTTATATTTTACCTCCTCAATTTAGCATTATGGACAGTGAAAGACCTAATCTAAAATCTGCACAAAAATATTTTGCCTTCAAATTCATGCCGTGATCGTAGAATGCATGGACTCGACTCATATGACTGGGATTTCCATGAAAAAGATTGTGGGCCGAAAATGGGTGATCACTGTACATTTCTCTTCTGTTTTCTATTTATATTTATATTTTACCTACTCAATTTAGCATTATGGACAGGGAAAGACCTAATCTAAGCTCTGCACAAAAATATTTTGCCTTCAAATTCATGCCGTGATCGTAGCATGCATTGATTCGACTCATATGACTGGGATTTCCATGAAAAAGATTGTGGGCCGAAAATGGGTGATCACGGTACATTTCTCTTGTGTTTTCTATTTATATTTATATTTTACCTACTCAATTTAGCATTATGGACAGGGAAAAACCTAATCTAAAATCTGCTCAAAAATATTTTGCTTTCAAATTCATACCGTGATCGTAGCATGCATGGACTCGTCTCATATGACTGGGATTTCCATGAAAAAGATTGTGGGCCGAAAATGGTTGATCACTGTACATTTCTCTTCTGTTTCCTATTTATATTCATATTTTACCTCCTCAACTTAGCATTATGGACAGGGAAAGACCTAATCTAAAATCTGCACAAAAATATTTTGCTTTCAAATTCATACCGTGATCGTAGCATGCATGAACTCGACTCATATGACTGGGATTTCCATGAAAAAGATTGTGGGCCGAAAATGGGTGATCACTGTACATTTCTCTTCTGTTTCCTATTTATATTTCTATTTTACTTCCTTCATTTAGCATTATGGACAGGGAAAGGCCTAATCTAAGCTCTGCAAAAAATATTTTGTTTTCAAATTCATACCGTGATCGTAGCATGTATGGACATGACTCATATGACTGGGATTTCCATGAAAAAGATTCTGGGCAGAAAATGCGGGATCACTGTACACTTCTCTTCTGTTGCCTATTTATATTTATATTTTACTTCCTTCATTTAGCATTATGGACAGGGAAAGACCTAATCTAAGATCTGCAAAAAAATATTTTGCCTTCAAATTCATACCGTGATCGTAGCATGTATGGAATCGACTCATATGACTGGGATTTCCATGAAAATATTGTGGGCAGAAAATGGGTGATCTCTGTACATTTCTCTTCTGTTTCCTATTTATATTTATATTTTACTTCCTTCATTTAGCATTATGGACAGGGAAAGACATAATCTAAGATCTGCACAAAAATATTTTGACTTCAAATTCATACCGTGATCGTAGCATGCATGGACTCGACTCATATGACTGGGATTTCCATGAAAAAGATTGTGGGCCGAAAATGGGTGATCACTGTACATTTCTCTTCTGTTTCCTATTTATATTTATATTTAACTCCTCAATTTAGCATTATGGACAGGGAAAGACCTAATCTAATCTCTACACAAAAATATTTTGCCTTCAAATCATACCGTGATCGTAGCATGCATGGACTCGACTCATATGACTAGGATTTCCATGAAAAAGATTGTAGGCCGAAAATGGGTGATCACTGTACATTTCTCTTCTGTTTCCTATTTATATTTCTATTTTACCTCCTCAATTTAGCATTATGGACAGGGAAAGACCTAATCTAAAATCTGCACAAAAATATTTTGCCTTCAAATTCATACCGTGATCGTAGAATGCATGGACTCGACTCATATGACTGGGATTTCCATGAAAAAGATTGTGGGCCGAAAATGGGTGATCACTGTACATTTCTCTTCTGTTTTCTATTTATATTTATATTTTACCTACTCAATTTAGCATTATGGACAGGGAAAGACCTAATCTAAGCTCTGCACAAAAATATTTTGCCTTCAAATTCATGCCGTGATCGTAGCATGCATTGACTCGACTCATATGACTGGGATTTCCATGAAAAAGATTGTGGGCCGAAAATGGGTGATCACTGTACATTTCTCTTCTGTTTCCTATTTATATTTCTATTTTACGTCATCAATTTAGCATTATGTACAGGGAAAGACCTAATCTAAAATCTGCACAAAAATATTTTGCTTTCAAATTCATACCGTGATCGTAGCATGCATGGACTCGACTCATATGACTGGGATTTCCATGAAAAAGATTGTGGGCCAAAAATGGGTGATCCCTGTACATTTCTCTTCTGTTTCCTATTTATATTTCTATTTTACCTCCTCAATTTAGCATTATGGACAGGGAAAGACCTAATCTAAAATCTGCACAAAAATATTTTGCCTTCAAATTCATACCGTGATCGTAGCATGCATGACTTGACTCATATGACTGGGATTTCCATGAAAAAGAATGTGGGCCGAAAATGGGTGATCACTGTACATTTCTCTTCTGTTTCCTATTTATATTTTACCTCCTCAATTTAGCATTATGGACAGGTAAAGACCTAATCTAAGCTCTGCACAAAAATATTTTGCCTTCAAATTCATACCGTGATCGTATCATGCATGGACTCGACACATATGACTGGGATTTCCATGAAAAAGATTGTGGGCCGAAAATGGGTGATCACTGTACATTTCTCTTCTGTTTCATATTTATATTTATATTTTACCTCCTCAATTTAGCATTATGGACAGTGAAAGACCTAATCTAAAATCTGCACAAAAATATTTTGCCTTCAAATTCATGCCGTGATCGTAGAATGCATGGACTCGACTCATATGACTGGGATTTCCATGAAAAAGATTGTGGGCCGAAAATGGGTGATCACTGTACATTTCTCTTCTGTTTTCTATTTATATTTATATTTTACCTACTCAATTTAGCATTATGGACAGGGAAAGACCTAATCTAAGCTCTGCACAAAAATATTTTGCCTTCAAATTCATGCCGTGATCGTAGCATGCATTGATTCGACTCATATGACTGGGATTTCCATGAAAAAGATTGTGGGCCGAAAATGGGTGATCACGGTACATTTCTCTTGTGTTTTCTATTTATATTTATATTTTACCTACTCAATTTAGCATTATGGACAGGGAAAGACCTGATCTAAGCTCTGCACAAAAATATTTTGCCTTTAAATTCATACCGTGATCGTAGCATGCATGGACTCGACTCATATGACTTGCATTTCCATGAAAAAGATTGTGGGACGAAAATGGGTGATCACTGTACATTTCTCTTCTGTTTCCTATTTATATTTCTATTTTACGTCATCAATTTAGCATTATGGACAGGGAAAGACCTAATCTAAAATCTGCACACAAATATTTTGCCTTCAAATTCATACCGTGATCGTAGCATGCATGGACTCTACTCATATGACTGGGATTTCCATGAAAAAGATTGTGGGCCGAAAATGGGTGATCACTGTAATATTTCTCTTCTGTTTCCTATTTATATTTATATTTTCCCTCCTCAATTTAGCATTATGGACAGGGAAAGACCTAATCTAAAATCTGCACAAAAGTATTTTGCCTTCAGATTCATACCGTGATCGTAGCATGCATGGACTCAACTCATATGACTGGGATTTCCATGAAAAAGATTGTGGGCAGAAAATGGGTGATCACTGTACATTTCTCTTCAGTTTCCTATTTATATTTCTATTTTACCTCCTCAATTTAGCATTATGGACAGGGAAAGATCTAATCTAAGATCTGCACAAAAATATTTTGCCTTCAAATTCATACCGTGATCGTAGCATGCATGGACTCGACTCATATGACTGGGATTTCCATGAAAAAGATTGTGGGCCGAAAATGGGTGATCACTGTACATTTCTCTTCTGTTTCCTATTTATATTTATATTTTCCCTCCTAAATTTAGCATTATGGACAGGGAAAGACCTAATCTAAGCTCTGCACACAAATATTTTGCCTTCAAATTCATACCGTGATCGTAGCATGCATGGACTCTACTCATATGACTGGGATTTCCATGAAAAAGATTGTGGGCCGAAAATGGGTGATCACTGTAATATTTCTCTTCTGTTTCCTATTTATATTTATATTTTCCCTCCTCAATTTAGCATTATGGACAGGGAAAGACCTAATCTAAAATCTGCACAAAAGTATTTTGCCTTCAGATTCATACCGTGATCGTAGCATGCATGGACTCAACTCATATGACTGGGATTTCCATGAAAAAGATTGTGGGCAGAAAATGGGTGATCACTGTACATTTCTCTTCAGTTTCCTATTTATATTTCTATTTTACCTCCTCAATTTAGCATTATGGACAGGGAAAGATCTAATCTAAGATCTGCACAAAAATATTTTGCCTTCAAATTCATACCGTGATCGTAGCATGCATGGACTCGACTCATATGACTGGGATTTCCATGAAAAAGATTGTGGGCCGAAAATGGGTGATCACTGTACATTTCTCTTCTGTTTCCTATTTATATTTATATTTTCCCTCCTAAATTTAGCATTATGGACAGGGAAAGACCTAATCTAAGCTCTGCACAAAAATATTTTGTCTTCAAATTCATACCGTGATCGTAGCATGCATGGACTCGACTCATATGACTGGGATTTCCATGAAAAAGATTGTGGGCCGAAAATGGGTGATCACTGTACATTTCTCTTCAGTTTCCTATTTATATTTCTATTTTACATCCTCAATTTAGCATTATGGACAGGGAAAGATCTAATCTAAGATCTGCACAAAAATATTTTGCCTTCAAATTCATACCGTGATCGTAGCATGCATGGACTCGACTCATATGACTGGGATTTCCATGAAAAAGATTGTGGGCCGAAAATGGGTGATCACTGTACATTTCTCTTCTGTTTCCTATTTATATTTATATTTTCCCTCCTAAATTTAGCATTATGGACAGGGAAAGACCTAATCTAAGCTCTGCACACAAATATTTTGCCTTCAAATTCATACCGTGATCGTAGCATGCATGGACTCTACTCATATGACTGGGATTTCCATGAAAAAGATTGTGGGCCGAAAATGGGTGATCACTGTAATATTTCTCTTCTGTTTCCTATTTATATTTATATTTTCCCTCCTCAATTTAGCATTATGGACAGGGAAAGACCTAATCTAAAATCTGCACAAAAGTATTTTGCCTTCAGATTCATACCGTGATCGTAGCATGCATGGACTCAACTCATATGACTGGGATTTCCATGAAAAAGATTGTGGGCAGAAAATGGGTGATCACTGTACATTTCTCTTCAGTTTCCTATTTATATTTCTATTTTACCTCCTCAATTTAGCATTATGGACAGGGAAAGATCTAATCTAAGATCTGCACAAAAATATTTTGCCTTCAAATTCATACCGTGATCGTAGCATGCATGGACTCGACTCATATGACTGGGATTTCCATGAAAAAGATTGTGGGCCGAAAATGGGTGATCACTGTACATTTCTCTTCTGTTTCCTATTTATATTTATATTTTCCCTCCTAAATTTAGCATTATGGACAGGGAAAGACCTAATCTAAGCTCTGCACAAAAATATTTTGTCTTCAAATTCATACCGTGATCGTAGCATGCATGGACTCGACTCATATGACTGGGATTTCCATGAAAAAGATTGTGGGCCGAAAATGGGTGATCACTGTACATTTCTCTTCAGTTTCCTATTTATATTTCTATTTTACATCCTCAATTTAGCATTATGGACAGGGAAAGATCTAATCTAAGATCTGCACAAAAATATTTTGCCTTCAAATTCATACCGTGATCGTAGCATGCATGGACTCGACTCATATGACTGGGATTTCCATGAAAAAGATTGTGGGCCGAAAATGGGTGATCACTGTACCTTTCTCTTCTGTTTCCTATTTATATTTATATTTTCCCTCCTAAATTTAGCATTATGGACAGGGAAAGACCTAATCTAAGCTCTGCACAAAAATGTTTTGTCTTCAAATTCATACCGTGATCGTAGCATGCATGGACTCAACTCATATGACTGGGATTTCCATGAAAAAGATTGTGGGCCGAAAATGGGAGATCACTGTACATTTCTCTTCTGTTTCCTATTTATATTTTACCTCCTCAATTTAGCATTATGGACAGGTAAAGACCTAATCTAAGCTCTGCACAAAAATATTTTGCCTTCAAATTCATACCGTGATCGTAGCATGCATGGACTCTACTCATATGACTGGGATTTCCATGAAAAAGATTGTGTGCCGAAAATGGGTGATCACTGTAATATTTCTCTTCTGTTTCCTATTTATATTTATATTTTCCCTCCTCAATTTAGCATTATGGACAGGGAAAGACCTAATCTAAAATCTGCACAAAAGTATTTTGCCTTCAAATTCATACCGTGATCGTAGCATGCATGGACTCAACTCATATGACTTGGATTTCCATGAAAAAGATTGTGGGCAGAAAATGGGTGATCACTGTACATTTCTCTTCAGTTTCCTATTTATATTTCTATTTTACCTCCTCAATTTAGCATTATGGACAGGGAAAGATCTAATCTAAGATCTGCACAAAAATATTTTGCCTTCAAATTCATACCGTGATCGTAGCATGCATGGACTCGACTCATATGACTGGGATTTCCATGAAAAAGATTGTGGGCCGAAAATGGGTGATCACTGTACATTTCTCTTCTGTTTCCTATTTATATTTATATTTTCCCTCCTAAATTTAGCATTATGGACAGGGAAAGACCTAATCTAAGCTCTGCACAAAAATGTTTTGTCTTCAAATTCATACCGTGATCGTAGCATGCATGGACTCAACTCATATGACTGGGATTTCCATGAAAAAGATTGTGGGCAGAAAATGGGTGATCACTGTACATTTCTCTTCTGTTTCCTATTTATATTTCTATTTTACCTCCTCAATTGAGCATTATGGACAGGGAAAGACCTAATCTAAGATCTGCACAAAAATATTTTGCCTTCAAATTTATACCGTGATCGTAGCATGCCTGGACTCGACAAATATGACTGGGTTTTCCATGAAAAAGTTTGTGGGCCGAAAATGGGTGATCACTGTACATTTCTCTTCTGTTTCCTATTTATATTTCTACTTTACCTCCTCAATTTAGCATTATGGACAGGGAAAGACCTAATTTAAGCTCTGCACACAAATATTTTGCCTTCAAATTCATACCGTGATCGTACCATGCATGGACTCGACTCATATGACTTGCATTTCCATGAAAAAGATTGTGGGACGAAAATGGGTGATCACTGTACATTTCTCTTCTGTTTCCTATTTATATTTATATTTTACGTCATCAATTTAGCATTATGGACAGGGAAAGACCTAATCTAAAATCTGCACAGAAATATTTTGCCTTCAAATTCATACCGTGATCGTAGCATGCATGGACTCTACTCATATGACTGGGATTTCCATGAAAAAGATTGTGGGCCGAAAATGGGTGATCACTGTAATATTTCTCTTCTGTTTCCTATTTATATTTATATTTTCCCTCCTCAATTTAGCATTATGGACAGGGAAAGACCTAATCTAAAATCTGCACAAAAGTATTTTGCCTTCAAATTCATACCGTGATCGTAGCATGCATGGACTCAACTCATATGACTGGGATTTCCATGAAAATGTTTGTGGGCTGAAAATGGGTGATCACTATACATTTCTCTTCTGTATTCTATTTATATTTCTATTTTACCTCCTCAATTTAGCATTATGGCCAGGGAAAGACCTAATCTAAGCTCTGCACAAAAATATTTTGCCTTCAAATTCATAACGTGATCGTAGCATGCATGGACTCGACTCATATGACTGGGATTTCCATGAAAAAGTTTATGGGCCGAAAATGGGTGATCACTGTACATTTCTCTTCGGTTTCCTATTTATATTTCTTTTTTACCTCCTCAATTTAGCATTATGGCCAGGGAAAGACCTAATCAAAGCTCTGCACAAAAATATTTTGCCTTCAAATTCATACCGTGATCATAGCATGCATGTACTCGACTCATATGACTGGGATTTCCATGAAAAAGATTGTGGGCCGAAAATGGGTGATCACTGTACATTTCTCTTTTGTTTCCTATTTATATTTATATCTTACCTCCTCAATTTAGCATTATGGACAGGGAAAGACCTAATCTAAGCTCTGCACAAAAATATTTTGCCTTCAAATTCATACCGTGATCGTAGCATGCATGGACTCTACTCATATGACTGGGATTTCCATGAAAAAGATTGTGGGACGAAAATGGGTGATCACTGTACATTTCTCTTCTGTTTCCTATTTATATTTCTATTTTACCTCCTCAATTTAGCATTATGGACAGGGAAAGACCTAATCTAAAATCTGCACAAAAATATTTTGCTTTCAAATTCATACCGTGATCGTTGCATGCATGACTCGACTCATATGACTGGGATTTCCATGAAAAAGATTGTGGGCCGAAAATAGGTGATCACTGTACATTTCTCTTCTGTTTCCTATTTATATTTCTATTTTACCTCCTCAATTTAGCATTATGGACAGGGAAAGACCTAATCTAAGATCTGCACAAAAATATTTTACCTTCAAATTCATACCGTGATAGTAGCATGCATGGACTCGACTCATATGACTGGGATTTACATGAAAAATATTGTGGGCCGAAAATGGGTGATCACTGTTCATTTCTCTTCTGTTTCCTATTTATATTTCTATTTTACCTCCTCAATTTAGCATTATGGCCAGGGAAAGACCTAATCTAAAATCTGCACAAAAATATTTTGCCTTCAAATTAACACTGTGATCGTGGCATGCATGGACTCGACTCATATGACCGGGATTTCCATGAAAAAGATTCTGGGCCGAAAATGGGTGATCACTGTACATTTCTCTTCTGTTTCCTATTTATATTTCTATTTTACCTCCTCAATTTAGCATTATGGACAGGGAAAGACCTAATGTAAGCTCTGTACAAAAATATTTTGCCTTCAAATTCATACCGTGATGGTAGCATGCATGGACTCGACTCATATGACTGAGATTTCCATGAAAAAGATTGTGGCCCGAAAATGGGTGATCACTGTACATTTCTCTTCTGTTTCCTATTTATATTTCTTTTTTACCTCCTCAATTTAGCATTATGGACAGGGAAAGACCTAATCTAAGATCTGCACAAAAATATTTTGCCTTAAAATTCATACCGTGATCGTAGCATGCATAGACTCGACTCATATGACTGGGATTTCCATGAAAAGATTGTGGGCCGAAAATGGGTGATCACTGTACATTTCTCTTCTATTTCGTATTTATATTTCTATTTTACCTCCTCAATTTAGCATTATGGACAGGGAAAGACCTAATCTAAGATCTGCACATAAATATTTTGCCTTCAAATTCATACCGTGATAGTAGCATGCATGGACTCGACTCATATGACTGGGATTTCCATGAAAAATAATGTGGGCCTAAAATGGGTGATCACTGTACATTTCTCTTCTGTTTCCTCTTTATATTTATATTTTACCTCCTCAATTTAGCATTATGGACAGGGAAAGACCTAATCTAAGATCTGCACAAAAATATTTTACCTTCAAATTCATACCGTGATAGTAGCATGCATGGACTCGACTCATATGACTGGGATTTACATGAAAAATATTGTGGGCCGAAAATGGGTGATCACTGTTCATTTCTCTTCTGTTTCCTATTTATATTTATATTTTACTTCTTAAATTTAGCATTATGGACAGGGAAAGACCAAATTTAAGATCTGCAAAAAAATATTTTGCCTTCAAATTCATACCATGATCGTAGCATGCACTGACACGACTCATATGACTGGGATTTCCATGAAAAAGATTGTGGGCCGAAAATGGGTGATCACTATAAATTTCTCTCTGTTTCCTATTTATCTTTATATTTTACCTCCTCAATTTAACATTATGGACAGGGAAAGACCTAATCTAAGATCTGCACAAAAATATTTTGCCTTCAAATTCATACCGTGATCGTGGCATGCATGGACTCGATTCATATGACTGGGATTTCCATGAAAAAGATTGTGGGCCGAAAATGGGTGATCACTAAACATTTCTCTCTGTTTCCTATTTATCTTTATATTTTACCTCCTCAATTTAGTATTATGGACAGGGAAAGACCTAATCTAAGATCTGCACAAAAATATTTTGCTTTCAAATTCATACCGTGATCGTGGCATGCATGGACTCGATTCATATGACTGGGATTTCCATGAAAAAGATTGTGGGCCGAAAATGGGTGATCACTGTACATTTCTTTCTGTTTCCTATTTATATTTATATTTTCCCTTCTCAATTTAGCGTTATGGACAGGGAAAGACCTAATCTAAAATCTGCACAAAAATATTTTGCCTTCAAATTCATACCGTGATCGTAGCATGCATGGACTCGACTCATATGACTGGGATTTCCATGAAAACGATTGTGGGCCAAAAATGGGTGATCACTGTACATTTCTCTTCTGTTTCCTATTTATATTTTACCTCCTCAATTTAGCATTATGGACAGGGAAAGACCTAATCTAAAATCTGCACAAAAATATTTTGCCTTCAAATTCATACCGTGATCGTAGCTTGCATGGACTCAACTCACATGACTGGGATTTCCATGAAAAACATTGTGGCCCGAAAATGGGTGATCACTGTACATTTCTTTTCTGTTTCCTATTTATATTTATATTTTACCTCCTCAATTTAGCATTATGGACAGGGAAAGAACTAATCCAAAATCTGCACAAAAATATTTTGCTTTCAAATTCATACCATGATCGTAGCATGCATGGACTCAACTCACATGACTGGGATTTCCATGAAAAACATTGTGGGCCGAAAATGGGTGATCACTGTACATTTCTTTCTGTTTCCTATTTATATTTATATTTTACCTTCTCAATTTAGCATTATGGACTGGGAAAGACCTAATCTAAAATCGGCACAAAAATATTTTGCCTTCAAATTCATACCGTCATCGTAGCATGCATGGACTCGACTCATATGACTGGGATTTCCATGAAAAAGATTGTGGGCCGAAAATTGGTGATCACTGTACATTTCTCTTCTGTTTCCTATTTATATTTATATTTTACCTCCTCAATTTAGCATTATGGACAGGAAAAGATATAATCTAAAATCTGCACCAAAATATTTTACCTTCAAATTCATACCGTGATAGTAGCATGCATGGACTCGACTCATATGACTGGGATTTACATGAAAAATATTGTGGGCCGAAAATGGGTGATCACTGTTCATTTCTCTTCTGTTTCCTATTTATATTTATATTTTACTTCTTAAATTTAGCATTATGGACAGGGAAAGACCAAATTTAAGATCTGCAAAAAAATATTTTGCCTTCAAATTCATACCATGATCGTAGCATGCACTGACACGACTCATATGACTGGGATTTCCATGAAAAAGATTGTGGGCCGAAAATGGGTGATCACTATAAATTTCTCTCTGTTTCCTATTTATCTTTATATTTTACCTCCTCAATTTAGCATTATGGACAGGGAAAGACCTAATGTAAAATCTGCACAAAAATATTTTACCTTCAAATTCACACCGTGATCGTAGCATGCATAGACTCGACTCATATGACTGTGATTTCCATGAAAAACATTGTGGGCCGAAAATTGGTGGTCACTGTACGTTTCTCTCTGTTTCCTATATATATTTATATTTTACCTCCTGAATTTAGCATTATGGACAGGGAAAGACCTAATCTTAAATCTGCACAAAAATATTTTGCCTTCAAATTCATACCGTGATCGTAGCATGCATGGAC
This sequence comes from Acanthosepion lycidas, assembly GCA_963932145.1. NCBI lineage: Eukaryota > Metazoa > Mollusca > Cephalopoda > Sepiida > Sepiidae > Acanthosepion > Acanthosepion lycidas. The sequence goes on along the minus strand of OZ010597.1, from coordinate 98,104,045 downwards.
TCGACTCATATGACTGGGATTTCCATGAAAAAGATTGTGGGCAGAAAATTGGTGGTCACTGTACGTTTCTCTCTGTTTCCTATTTATATTTATATTTTACCTCCTGAATTTATCATTATGGACAGGGAAAGACCTGATCTAAAATCTGCTCAAAAATATTTTGCCTTCAAATTCATACCGTGATCGTAGCATGCATGGACTCGACTCATATGACTGGGATTTCCATGAAAAAGATTGTGGGCCGAAAATGGGTGATCACTGTACGTTTCTCTCTGTTTCCTATTTATATTTATATTTTACCTCCTGAATTTAGCATTATGGACAGGGAAAGACCTAATCTAAAATCTGCACGAAAATATTTTGCCTTCAAATTCATACCGTGATCTTGCATTGCATGGACTCAACTCACATGACTGGGATTTCCATGAAAAAGATTGTGGGCCGAAAATGGGGGATCACTGTACATTTCTCTTCTGTTTCCTATTTATATTTATATTTTACCTCCTCAATTTAGCATTATGGACAGGGAAAGACCTAATCTAAAATCTGCACAAAAATATTTTGCCTTCAAATTCATACCGTGATCGTAGCATGCATGGACTCGACTCACATGACTGGGATTTCCATGAAAAAGATTGTGGGCCGAAAATGGGGGATCACTGTACATTTCTCTTCTGTTTCCTATTTATATTTATATTTTACCTCCTCAATTTAGCATTATGGACAGGGAAAGACCTAATCTAAAATCTGCACAAAAATATTTTGCCTTCAAATTCATACCGTGATCGTAGCATGCATGGACTCAACTCACATGACTGGGATTTCCATGAAAAACATTGTGGCCCGAAAATGGGTGATCACTGTACATTTCTTTTCTGTTTCCTATTTATATTTCTATTTTACCACCTCAATTTAACATTATGGACAGGGAAAGACCTAATCTAAAATCTGCACAAAAATATTTTGCCTTCAAATTCATACCGTGATCGTAGCATGCATGGACTCAACTCACATGACTGGGATTTCCATGAAAAAGATTGTGGCCCGAAAATGGGTGATCACTGTACATTTCTCTTCTGTTTCCTATTTATATTTATATTTTACTTCCTCAATTTAGCATTATGGACAGGGAAAGACCTAATCTAAGATCTGCACAAAAATATTTTGCCTTCAAATTCATACCGTGATCGTAGCATGCATGGACTCGACTCATATGACTGGGATTTCCATGAAAAAGATTGTGGGCAGAAAATGGGTGATCACTAAACATTTCTCTTCGGTTTCCTATTTATATTTATATTATACTTCCTCAATTTAGCATTATGGACAGGGAACAACCTAATCTAAGGTCTGCACAAAAATATTTTGCCTTCAAATTCATACCGGGGTCGTAGCATGCATGGACTCGACTCATATGACTTGGATTTCAATGAAAAAGATTGTGGGCCGAAAATGGGTGATCACTGTACATTTCTTTCTGTTTCCTATTTATATTTATATTTTACCTTCTCAATTTAGCATTATGGACAGGGAAAGACCTAATCTAAAATCTGCACAAAAATATTTTGCCTTCAAATTCATACCGTGATCGTAGCATGCATGGACTCGACTCATATGACTGGGATTTCCATGAAAACGATTGTGGGCCAAAAATGGGTGATCACTGTACATTTCTCTTCTGTTTCCTATTTATATTTTACCTCCTCAATTTAGCATTATGGACAGGGAAAGACCTAATATAAGATCAGCACAAAAATATTTTGCCTTCAAAATCTTAGCGTGATCGTAGCATGCATGGACTCGACTCATATGACTGGGATTTCCATGAAAAAGATTGTGGGCCAAAAATGGTTGATCACTGTACATTTCTCTTCTGTTTCCTATTTATATTTATATTTTACCTCCTCAATTTAGCATTATGGACATGGAAAGACCTAATCTAAGATCTGCACAAAAATATTTTGCCTTCAAATTCATACCGTGATCGTAGCATGCATGGACTCGACTCATATGATTGGAATTTCCATGAAAAAGATTGTGGGCCGAAAATGGGTGATCACTGTACATTTCTCTACTGTTTCCTATGTATATTTCTATTTTACCTCCTCAATTTAGCATTATGGCCAGGGAAAGACCTAATCTACAATCTGCACAAAAATATTTTGCCTTCAAATTCATACCGTGATCGTAGCATGCATGGACTCGACTCATATGACTGGGATTTTCTTGAAAAAGATTGTGGGCCGAAAATGTGTGATCACTGTACATTTCTCTTCTGTTTCCTATTTATCTTTATATTTTACCTCGTCAATTTAGCATTATGGACAGGGAAAGACCTAATCTAAGCTCTGCACAAAAATATTTTGCCTTCAAATTCATACCGTGATCGTAGCATGCATGGACTCGACTCATATGACTGGGATTTCCATGAAAAAGATTGTGGGCAGAAAATGGTTGATCACTGTACAATTCTCTTCGGTTTCCTATTTATATTTATATTTTACCTCCCCAATATAGCATTATGGACAGGGAAAGACCTAATCTAAAATCTGCACAAAAATATTTTGCCTTCAAATTCATACCGTGATCGTAGCATGCATGGACTCGACTCATATGACTGGGATTTCCATGAAAAAGATTGTAGGCCGAAAATGGGTGATCACTGTACATTTCTCTTCTGTTTCCTATTTATATTTCTATTTTACCTGCTCAATTTAACATTATGGACAGGGAAAGACCTAATCTAAAATCTGCACAAAAATATTTTGCCTTCAAATTCATACCGTGATCGTAGCATACAGGGAATCGACTCATATGACTGGGATTTCCATGAAAAAGATTGTGGGCCGAAAATGGGTGATCACTGTACATTTCTCTTCTGTTTCCTATTTATATTTATATTTTACCTCCCCAATATAGCATTATGGACAGGGAAAGACCTAATGTAAAATCTGCACAAAAATATTTTGCCTTCAAATTCATACGGTGATCGTAGCATGCATGGAATCGACTCATATGACTGGGATTTCCATGAAAAAGATTGTGGGCCGAAAATGGGTGATCACTGTACATTTCTCTTCTGTTTCCTATTTATATTTATATTTTACCTCCTCAATTTAGCATTATGGACAGAGAAAGACCTAATCTAAAATCTGCACAAAAATATTTTGCTTTCAAATTCATACCGTGATTGTAGCATGCATGGACTCGACTCATATGACTGGGATTTCCATGAAAAAGATTGTGGGCCGAAAATAGGTGATCACTGTACATTTCTCTTCATTTTCCTATTTATATTTCTATTTTACCTCCTCAATTTAGCATTATGGACAGGGAAAGACCGAATGTAAGCTCTGCAAAAAAATATTTTGCCTTCAAATTCATACCGTGATCGTAGCATGCATGGACTCGACTCATATGACTGGGATTTCCATGAAAAAGATTGTGGGCCGAAAATGGTTGATCGCTGTACATTTCTCTTCTGTTTCCTATTTATATTTCTATTTTACATCCTCAATTTAGCATTAAGGACAGGGAAAGACATAATCTAAAATCTGCACAAAAATATTTTGCCTTCAAATTCATACCGTGATCGTAGCATGCATGGACTGGACTCATATGACTGGGATTTCAATGAAAAAGATTGTGGGACGAAAATGGTTGATCACTGTACATTTCTCTTCTGTTTCCTATTTATATTTATATTTTACCTCCTCAATTTAGCATTAAGGACAGGGAAAGACCTAATCTAATCTCTGCACAAAAATATTTTGCCTTCAAATTCATACCGTGATCGTAGCATGCTTGGACTAAACTCATATGACTTGGATTTCAATGAAAAAGATTGTGGGCCGAAAATGGGTGATCACTGTACATTTCTCTTCTGTTTCCTATTTATATTTCTATTTTACATTGTAAATTTAGCATTATGGACAGGGAAAGACCTAATGTAAGATCTGCACAAAAATATTTAGCCTTCAAATTCATACCGTGATCGTAGCATGAAGGGACTCGACTCATATGACTGGGATTTCCATGAAAAAGATTGTGGGCCGAAAATGGGTGATCACTGTAGATTTCTCTTCTGTTTCCTATTTATATTTCTGTTTTACCTCCTCAATTTAGCATTATGGACAGGGAAAGACCTTCTCTAAGATCTGCACAAAAATATTTAGCCTTCAAATTCATACCGTGATCGTAGCATGTATGGACTCGACTCATATGACTGGGATTTCCATGAAAAAGATTGTGGGCCGAAAATGGGTGATCACTGTACATTTCTCTTCTGTTTCCTATTTATATTTATATTTTACCTCCTCAATTTAGCATTATGGCCAGGGAAAGACCTAATCTAAGCTCTGCACAAAAATATTTTGCCTTCAAATTCATACCGTGATCGTAGCATGCATGGACTCGACTCATATGACTGGGATTTCCATGAAAAAGATTGTGGGCCGAAAATGGGTGATCAATGTACATTTCTCTTCTGTTTCCTATTTATATTTCTATTTTACCTCCTCAATTTAGCATTATGGACAGGGAAAGAACTAATCTAAGATCTGCACAAAAATATTTTGCCTTCAAATTCATACCGTGATCGTAGCATGTATGGACTCGACTCATATGACTGGGATTTCCATGAAAAAGATTGTGGGCCGAAAATGGGTGATCACTGTACATTTCTCTTCTGTTTCCTATTTATATTTATATTTTACCTCCTCAATTTAGCATTATGGCCAGGGAAAGACCTAATCTAAGCTCTGCACAAAAATATTTAGCCTTCAAATTCATACCGTGATCGTAGCATGCATGGACTCGACTCATATGGCTGGGATTTCCATGAAAAAGATTGTGGGCCGAAAATGGGTGATCCCTGTACATTTCTCTACTGTTTCCTATTTATATTTCTATTTTACCTCCTCAATTTAGCATTACGGTCAGGGAATGACCTAATCTATGATCTGCACAAAAATATTTTGCCTTCAAATTCATACCGTGAACGTAGCATGCATGGACTCGACTCATATGACTGGGATTTCCATGAAAAAGATTGTGGGCCGAAAATGGGTGATCACTGTACATTTCTCTTCTGTTTCCTATTTATATTTCTTTTTTACCTCCTCAATTTAGCATTATGGACAGGGAAAGACATAATCTAAGATCTGCACAAAACTATTTTGCCTTCAAATTCATACCGTGATCGTAGCATGAATGGACTCGACTCATATGACTCGGATTTCCATGAAAAAGATTGTGGGCCGAAAATGGGTGATCACTGTTCATTTCTCTTCTGTTTCCTATTTATATTTATATTTTATCTCCTCAATTTAGCATTATGGACAGGGAAAGACCTAATATAAGATCTGCACAAAAATATTTAGCCTTCAAATTCATACCGTGATCGTAGCATGAATGGACTCGACTCATATGACAGGGATTTCCATGAAAAAGATTGTGGGCCGAAAATGGGTGATCACTGTACATTTCTCTTCTGTTTCCTATTTATATTTATATTTTACGTCCTCAATTTAGCATTATGGACAGGGAAAGACCTAATCTAAGATCTGCACAAAAATATTTTGCCTTCAAATTCATACCGTGATCGTAGCATGCATGGACTCGACTCATATGACTGGGATTTCCATGAAAAAGATAGTGGGCCGAAAATGGGTGATCACTGTACATTCCTATTCTGTTTCCTATTTATATTTATATTTTACGTCCTCAATTTAGCATTATGGACAGGGAAAGACCTAATCTAAAATCTGCACAAAAATATTTTGCCTTCAAATTCATACCGTGATCGTAGCATGCATGGACTCGACTCATATGACTGGGATTTCCATGGAAAAGATTTTGGGCGGAAAATGGTTGATCACTGTACATTTCTCTTCTGTTTCCTATTTATATTTATATTTTAACTCCTCAATTTAGCATTATGGACAGGGAAAGACCTAATCTAAAATCTGCACAAAAATATTTTGCCTTCAAATTCATACCGTGATCGTAGCATGCATTGAATCGACTCATATGACTGGGAATTCCATGAAAAAGATTGTGCGCCGAAAATGGGTGATCACTGTACATTTCTTTCTCTTCTCTTTCCTATTGATATTTCTATTTTAACTCCTCAATTTAGCATTATGGACAGGGAAAGACCTAATCTAAAATCTGCACAAAAATATTTTGCCTTCAAATTCATACCGTGATCGTAGTATGAATGGATTCGACTCATATGACTGGGATTTCCATGAAAAAGATTGTGGGCCGAAAATGGGTGGTCACTGTACATTTCTCTTCTGTTTCCTATTTATATTTATATTTTACCTCCTCAATTTAGCATTATGAACAAGGAAAGACCTAATCTAAGCTCTGCAAAAAAATATTTTGCCTTCAAATTCATACCGTGATCGTAGCATACATGGACTCGACTAATATGACTGGGATTTCCATGAAAAAGATTGTGGGCCAAAAATGGGTGATCACTGTACATTTCTCTTCTGTATCCTATTTATATTTATATTTTACCTCTTTAATTTAGCATTATAGACAGGGAAAGACATAATCTAAGATCTGCACAAAAATATTTTGCCTTCAAATTCATACCGTGATCGTAGCATGCATGGACGCGACTCATATGACTGGGATTTCCATGTAAAAGATTGTGAGCCGAAAATGGGTGATCACTGTACATTTCTCTTCTGTTTCCTATTTATATTTCTATTTTACCTCCTCAATTTAGCATTATGGATAGGGAAAGACCTAATCTAAGCTCTGCACAAAAATATTTTGCCTTCAAATTCATACCGTGATCGTAGCATGCATGGACTCGACTCATATGACTGGGATTTCCATGAAAACGATTGTGGGCCGAAAATGGGTGATCACTGTACATTTCTCTTCTGTTTCCTATTTATATTTATATTTTACCTCCTCAATTTAGCGTTATGGACAAGGAAAGACATAATCTAAGCCCTGCAAAAAAATATTTTGCCTTCAAATTCATACCGTTATCGTAGCATACATGGACTCGACTCATATGACTGGGATTTCCATGAAAATATTGTGGGCCGGAAATGGGTGATCACTGTACATTTCTCTTCTGTTTGCTATTTATATTTATATTTTACCTCCTCAATTTAGCATTATGGACAGTGAAAGACCTAATCTAAGATCTGCACAAAAATATTTTGCCTTCAAATTCATACCGTGATCGTAGCATGCATGGACTTATATGACTTGGATTTCAATGAAAAAGATTGAGTGCAGAAAATGGGTGATCACTGTACATTTCTCTTCTGTTTCCTATTTATATTTCTATTTTACCTCCTCAATTTAGCATTATGGACAGGGAAAGACCTAATCTAAGCTCTGCACAAAAATATTTTGCCTTCAAATTCATACCGTGATCGTAGCATGCATGGACTCGACTCATATGACTGGGATTTCCATGAAAAAGATTGTGGGCCGAAAATGGGTGATCACTATACATTTCTCTTCTGTTTCCTATTCATATTTCTATTTTACCTCCTCAATTTAGCATTATGGCCAGGGAAAGACCTAATCCAAGCTCTGTACAAAAATATTTTGCCTTCAAATTCATACCGCGATCGTAGCATGCATGGACTCGACTCATATGACTGGGATTTCCATGAAAATATTGTGAGCCAAAAATGGGTGATCGCTGTACATTTCTCTTCTGTTTCCTATTTATATTTCTTTTTTACCTCCTCAGTTTAGCATTATGGACAGGGAAAGACCTAATCGAAGATCTGCACAAAAATATTTTGCCTTCAAATTCATACCGTGATCGTAGCATGCATGGACTCGACTCATATGACTGGGATTTCCATGAAAAAGATTGTGGGCCGAATATGGGTGATCACTGTACATTTCTCTTCTATTTCCTATTTATATTTATATTTTACCTCCTAAATTTAGCATTATGGACAGGGAAAGAACTAATCTGAATTCTGCACAAAAATATTTTGCTTTCAAATTCATACTGTGATCGTAGCATGCATGGACTCGACTCATATGACTGGGATTTCCATGAAAAAGATTGTGGGCCGAAAATGGGCAATCACTGTACATTTCTCTTCTGTATTCTATTTATATTTCTATTTTACCTCCTCAATTTAGCATTATGGCCAGGGAAAGACTTAATCTAAGCTCTGCACAAAAATATTTTGCCTTCAAATTCATACCGTGATCGTAGCATGCATGGTCTCGACTCATATGACTGGGATTTCCATGAAAAAGATTGTGGGCCAAAAATGGGTGATCACTGTACATTTCTCTTATGTTTCCTATTTATATTTATATTTTACATCATCAATTTAGCATTATGGACAGGGAAAGACCTAATCTAACATCTGCACAAAAATATTTTGCCTTCAAATTCATACCGTGATCGTAGCATGCATGTACTCGACTCATATGACTGGGATTTCCATGAAAAAGTTTGTGGGCCGAAAAAGGGTGATCACTGTACATTTCTTTTCTGTTTCCTATTTATATTTCTATTGTACCTCCTCAATTTAGCATTATGGACAGGGAAAGACCTAATCTAAAATCTGCACAAAAATATTTTTACCTTCAAATTCATACCATGATCGTAGCATGCATGGATTCGACTTATATGACTGGGATTTCCATGAAAAAGATTGTGGGCCGAAAATGGGCCATCACTGTACATTTCTCTTCTGTTTCTTATTTATATTTCTATTTTACCTCCTCAATTTAGCATTATGGACCGGGAAAGACCTAATCTAAAATCTGCACAAAAATATTTTGCATTCAAATTCATACCGAGATCGTAGCATGCATGGACTCGACTCATATGACTGGGATTTCCATGAAAAAGATTGTGGGCCGAAAATGGGTGATCACTGTACATTTCTCTTCTGTTTCTTATTTATATTTATATTTTACCTCCTCAATTTAGCATTATGGACAGGGAAAGACATAATCTAAAATCTGAACAAAAATATTTTGCCTTCAAATTCATACCGTGATCGTAGCATGCATGGACTCGACTCATATGACTGGGATTTCCATGAAAAAGATTGCGGGCAGAAAATGGGCGATCACTGTACATTTCTCTTCTGTTTCCATGTTTATATTTATATTTTAACTCCTCAATTTAGCATTATGGACAGGGAAAACCGAATCTAAAATCTGCACCAAAAATTTTGCCTTCAAATTCATACCGTGATCGTAGCATGCATGGACTCGACTCATATGACTGGGATTTCAATGAAAAAGATTGTGGGCCGAAAATGGGTGATCACTGTACATTTCTCTTCTGTTTCCTATTTATATTTATATTTTACCTCCTCAATTTAGCATTATGGACATGGAAAGACCTAATCTAAAATCGGCACAAAAATATTTTGCCTTCAAATTCATACCGTGATCGTAGCATGCATGGACTCGACTCATATGACTGGGATTTCCATGGAAAAGATTGTGGGCGGAAAATGGGTGATCACTGTACATTTCTCTTCTGTTTCCTATTTATATTTCTATTTTACCTCCTTAATTTAGCATTATTGACAGGGAAAGAACTAATCTAAAATCTGCACAAAAATGTTTTGCCTTCACATTCTTACCGTGATCGTAGCATGCATGGACTCGACTCATATGACTGGGATTTCCATGAAAAAGATTGTGGGCGGAAAATGGGTGATCAGTGTACATTTCTCTTCTGTTTCCTATTTATATTTCTATTTTACCTCCTCAATTTAGCATTATGGACAGGGAAAGACCTAATCTAAAATCTGCACAAAAATATTTTGCCTTCAAATTCATACCGTGATCGTAGCATGCATGGACTCGACTCATATGACTGGGATTTCCATGAAAAAGATTGTGGGCCGAAAATAGGTGATCACTGTACATTTCTCTTCTGTTTCCTATTTATATTTCTATTTTACCTCCTTAATTTAGCATTATGGACAGGGAATGACCTAATCTAAAATCTGCACAAAAATATTTTGCCTTCAAATTCATACCGTGATCGTAGCATGCATGGACTCGACTCATATGACTGGGAATTCCATGAAAAAGATTTTGGGTAGAAAATGGGTGATCACTGTACATTTCTCTTCTGTTTCCTATTTATATTTCTATTTTACCTCCTCAATTTAGCATTATGGACAGGGAAAGACATAATCTAAAATCTGCACAAAAATATTTTGCCTTCAAATTCATACCGTGATCGTAGCATGCATGGACTCGACTCATATGACTGCGATTTCCAGGAAAAAGATTGTGGGCCGAAAATGGGTGATCACTGTACATTTCTCTTCTGTTTCCTATTTATATTTATATTTTACCTCCTCAATTTAGCATTATGGACAGGGAAAGAACTAATCTAAAATCTGCACAAAAATGTTTTGCCTTCACATTCTTACCGTGATCGTAGCATGCATGGACTCGACTCATATGACTGGGATTTCCATGAAAAAGATTGTGGGCCGAAAATGGGTGATCACTGTACATTTGTCTTCTGTTACCTATTTATATATATATTTTACCTCCTCATTTTAGCATTATGGACAGGGAAATATATCTAAGCTCTGTACACAAATATTTTGCCTTCAAATTCATACCGTAATCGTAGCATGCATGGACTCAACTCACATGACTGGGATTTCCATGAAACAGATTGTGGGCAGAAAATGGGTGATCACTGTACATTTCTTTTCTATTTCCTATTTAGATTTATATTTTAACTCCTCAATTTAGCATTATGGACAGGGAAAGACCTAATCTAAGATCTGCACAAAAATATTTTGCTTTCAAATTCATACCATGATCGTAGCATGCATGGACTCGATTCATATGACTGAGATTTCCATGAAAAAGATTGTGGGCCGAAAATGGGTGATCACTGTACATTGTTCTTCTGTTTCCTATTTATATTTATATTTTACCTCCTCAATTTAGCATTATGGACAGGGAAAGACCTAATCTAAAATCTGTACAAAAATATTTTGCCTTCAAATTCATACCGTCATCGTAGCATGCATGGACTCGACTCATATGACTGGGATTTCCATGAAAAAGATTGTGGCCCGAAAATGGGTGGTCAGTGTACGTTTCTCTTCTGTTTCCTATTTATATTTATATTTTACCTCCTCAATTTAGCATTATGGACAGAGAAAGACCTATTCTAAAATCTGCACGAAAATATTTTGCCTTCAAATTCATACCGTGATCGTAGCATGCATGGACTCGACTCATATGACTGGGATTTCCATGAAAAAGATTGTGGGCCGAAAATTGGTGATCACTGTACATTCCTCTTCTGTTTCCTATTTATATTTCTATTTTACCTCCTCAATTTAGCATTATGGACAGGGAAAGACCTAATCTAAAATCTGCACAAAAATATTTTGCCTTCAAATTCATACCGTGATCGTAGCATGCATGGACTCGACTCATATGACTGTGATTTCCATGAAAAAGATTGTGGGCCGAAAATGTGTGGTCACTGTACATTTGTCTCTGTGTCCTATTTATATTTATATTTTACCTCCTGAATTTAGCATTATGGACAGGGAAAGACCTAATCTAAAATCTGCACAAAAATATTTTGCCTTCAAATTCATACCGTGATCATAGCATGCATTAACTCGACTCATATGACTGGGATTTCCATGAAAAAGATTGTGGGCCGAAAATGGGTGATCACTGTACATTTCTCTTCTGTATTCTATTTATATTTATATTTTACCTCCTTACTTCAGCACTATGGCCAGGGAAAGACCTAATCTAAGCTCTGCACAAAAATATTTTGCCTTCAAATTCATACCGTGATTGTAGCATGCATGGACTCGACTCATATGACTGGAATTTCCATAAAAAAGATTGTGGGCGGAAAATGGGTGGTCACTGTACATTTCTTTTCTTTTTCCTATTTATATTTATATTTTACCTCCTCAATTTAGCATTATGGACAGGGAAAGACCTAATCTAAAATCTGCACAAAAATATTTTGCCTTCAAATTCATACCGTGATTGTAGCATGCATGGACTCGACTCATATGACTGGGATTTCCATGAAAAAGTTTGTGGGCCGAAAATGTGTGATCACTGTACATTTCTCTTCTATTTCCTATTTATATTTATATTTTACCTCCTCAATTTAGCATTATGGACAGGGAAAGACCTAATCTAAAATCTGCACAAAAATATTTTGCCTTCAAATTCATACCGTGATCGTAGCATGCATGGACTCGACTCGTATGACTGGGATTTCCATGAAAAAGATTGTGGGCCGAAAATGGGTGATCACTGTACATTTCTCTTCTGTTTCCTATTTATATTTCTATTTTACCTCCTCAATTTAGCATTATAGATAGGGAAAGACCTAATCTAAAATCTGCACAAAAATATTTTGCCTTCAAATTCATACCGTGATCGTGGCATGCATGGAATCGACTCATATGACTGGGATTTCCATGAAAAAGATTGTGGGCCGAAAATGGGTGATCACTGTACATTTCTCTTCTGTTTCCTATTTATATTTCTATTTTACCTCCTCAATTTAGCATTATGGGCAGGGAAAGACATAATCTAAAATCTGGACAAAAATATATTGCCTTCAAATTCATACCGTGATCGTAGCATGCATTGAATCGACTCATATGACTGGGATTTCCATGAAAAAGATTGTTGGCCGAAAATGGGTGATCACTGTACATTTCTCTTCTGTTTTCTATTTATATTTCTATTTTACCTCCTCAATTTAGCATTATGGACAGGGAATGTCCTAATCTAAAATCTTCACAAAAATATTTTGCTTTCAAATTCATACCGTGATCGTAGCATGCATGGACTCGACTCATATGACTGGGATTTCCATGAAAAAGATTGTAGGGCGAAAATGGGTGATCACTGTACATTTCTCTTCTATTTCCTATTTATATTTATATTTTACCTCCTCAATTTACCATTATGGACAGGGAAAGACCTAATCTAAGATCTGCACAAAAATATTTTGCCTTCAAATTCATACCGTGATCATAGCATGCATGAACTCGACTCATATGACTGGGATTTCCATGAAAAAGATTGTGGGCCGAAAATGGGTGATCACTGTACATTTCTCTTCTGTATTCTATTTATATTTATATTTTACCTCCTCACTTCAGCACTATGGCCAGGGAAAGACCTAATCTAAGCTCTGCACAAAAATATTTTGCCTTCAAATTCATACCGTGATCGTAGCATGCATGGACTCGACTCATATGACTGGGATTTCCATAAAAAAGATTGTGGGCGGAAAATGGGTGGTCACTGTACATTTCTTTTCTTTTTCCTATTTATATTTATATTTTACCTCCTCAATTTAGCATTATGGACAGGGAAAGACCTAATCTAAAATCTGCACAAAAATATTTTGCCTTCAAATTCATACCGTGATTGTAGCATGCATGGACTCGACTCATATGACTGGGATTTCCATGAAAAAGGTTGTGGGCCGAAAATGTGTGATCACTGTACATTTCTCTTCTATTTCCTATTTATATTTATATTTTACCTCCTCAATTTAGCATTATGGACAGGGAAAGACCTAATCTAAGATCTGCACAAAAATATTTTGTCTTCAAATTCATACCGTGATCGTAGCATGCATGGACTCGACTCATATGACTGGGATTTCCATGAAAAAGATTGTGGGCCGAAAATGGGTGATCACTGTACATTTCTCTCCTCTTTCCTATTTATATTTTTATTTTACCTCCTCAATTTAGCATTATGGACAGGGAAAGACCTAATCTAAAATCTGCACAAAAATATTTTGCTTTCAAATTCATACCGTGTTCGTAGCATGCATGACTCGACTCATATGACTGGGATTTCCAGGAAAAAGATTGTGGGAGGAAAATTGGTGATCACTTTACATTTCTCTTCTGTTTCCTATTTATATTTCTATTTTACCTCCTCAATTTAGCATTATAGATAGGGAAAGACCTAATCTAAAATCTGCACAAAAATATTTTGCCTTCAAATTCATACCGTGATCGTAGCATGCATGGAATCGACTCATATGACTGGGATTTCCATGAAAAAGATTCTGGGCCGAAAATTCGTGATCACTGTACATTTCTCTTCTGTTTCCTATTTATATTTCTATTTTACCTCCTCAATTTAGCATTATGAACAGGGAAAGACATAGTCTAAAATCTGGACAAAAATATATTGCCTTCAAATTCATACCGTGATCGTAGCATGCATTGAATCGACTCATATGACTGGGATTTCCATGAAAAAGATTGTTGGCCGAAAATGGGTGATCACTGTACATTTCTCTTCTGTTTTCTATTTATATTTCTATTTTACCTCCTCAATTTAGCATTATGGACAGGGAATGTCCTAATCTAAAATCTTCACAAAAATATTTTGCTTTCAAATTCATACCGTGATCGTAGCATGCATGGACTCGACTCATATGACTGGGATTTCCATGAAAAAGATTGTAGGGCGAAAATTGGTGATCACTGTACATTTCTCTTCTCTTTCCTATTTATATTTATATTTTACCTCCTTAATTTAGCATTATGGACAGGGAAAGATATTATCTAAGGTCTGCACACAAATATTTTGCCTTCAAATTCATACCGTGATCGTAGCATGCATGGACTCGACTCATATGACTGGGATTTCCATGAAAACGATTGTGGGCCGAAAATGGGTGATCACTGTACATTTCTCTTCTGTATTCTATTTATATTTCTATTTTACCTCCTCAATTTAGCATTATGGACAGGTAAAGTCCTAATCTAAAATCTTCACAAAAATATTTTGCTTTCAAATTCATACCGTGATCGTAGCATGCATGGACTCGACTCATATGACTGGGATTTCCATGAAAAAAATTGTAGGGCGAAAATGGGTGATCACTGTACATTTCTCTCCTGTTTCCTATTTGTATTGATATTTTACCTCCTTAATTTAGCATTATGGACAGGGAAACATATTATCTAAGGTCTGCACACAAATATTTTGCCTTCAAATTCATACCGTGATCGTAGCATGCATGGACTCGAATCATATGACTGGCATTTCCATGAAAAAGATTGTGTGCCGAAAATAGGTGATCACTGTACATTTCTCTTCATTTTCCTATTTATATTTCTATTTTACCTCCTCAATTTAGCATTATGGACAGGGAAAGACCTAATCTAAGATCTGCACAAAATATTTTGCCTTCAAATTCATACCGTGATCGTAGCATGCATGGACTCGACTCATATGACTGGGATTTCCATGAAAAAGATTGTTGGCCGAAAATGGGTGATCACTGTACATTTCTCTTCTGTTTCCTATTTATATTTATATTTTACCTCCTCAATTTAGCATTATGGACAGGGAAAGAACTAATCTAAAATCTATACAAAAATATTTTGCCTTCAAAATCTTAGCGTGATCGTAGCATGCATGGACTCGACTCATATGACTGGGATTTCCATGAAAAAGATTGCTGGCCGAAAATAGGTGATCACTGTACATTTCTCTTCTGTTTCCTATTTATATTTATATTTTACCTCCTCAATTTAGCATTATGGACAGGGAAAGACCTAATCTAAGATCTGCACAAAAATATTTTGCCTTCAAATTCATACCGTGATCGTAGCATGCCTGGACTCGACTCATATGACTGGGATTTCCATGAAAAAGATTGTGGCCCGAAAATGGGTGATCACTGTACATTTCTCTTCTGTTTCCTATTTATATTTATATTTTACCTCCTCAATTTAGCATTATGGCCAGGGAAAGACCTAATGTAAGCTCTGTACAAAAATATTTTGCCTTCAAATTCATACCGTGATCGTAGCATGCATGGACTCGACTCATATGACTGGGATTTCCATGAAAATGATTGTGGGCCGAAAATGGGTGATCACTGTACATTTCTCTACTGTTTCCTATTTATATTTCTATTTTACCTCCTCAATTTAGCATTATGGACAGGGAAAGTCCTAATCTAAGATATGCACAAAACTATTTTGCCTTCAAATTCATACCGTGAGCGTAGCATGCATGGACTCGACTCATATTACTGGGATTTCCATGAAAAAGATTGTGGGCTTAAAATGGGTGTTCACTGTACATTTCTCTTCTGTTTCCTATTGATATTTCTATTTTAACTGCTCAATTTAGCATTATGGACAGGGAAAGACCTAATCTAAAATCAGCACAAAAATATTTTGCCTACAAATTTATACCGTGATCTTAGCATGCATGGACTCGAATCATATGACTGGGATTTCCATGAAAAAGATTGTAGGGCCGAAAATAGGTGATCACTGTACATTTCTCGTCTGTTTCCTATTCATATTTCTATTTTACCTCCTCAATTTAGCATTATGGACAGGGAATGACCTAATCTAAGATCTGCACAAAAATATTTTGCCTTCAAATTCATACCGTGATCGTAGCATGCATGGACTCGACTCATATGACTTGGATTTCCATGAAAAAGATTTTGGGCCGAAAATGGGTTATCACTGTACATTTCTCTTCTGTTTCCTATTTATATTTCTATTTTACCTCCTCAATTTAGCATTATGGACAGGGAAAGACCTAATCTGAAATCTTCACAAAAATATTTTGCCTTCAAATTCATACCGTGATCGTAGCATGCATGGACTCGACTCATATGACTGGGATTTCCATGAAAAAGATTGTGGGCCGAAAATGGGTGGTCACTGTACATTTCTCTTCTGTTTCCTATTTATATTTATATTTTACCTCCTCAATTTAGCATTATGGCGAGGCAACGACCAAATCTAAGGTCTGCACAAAAATATTTTGCCTTCAAATTCATACCGTGATCGTAGCATGCATGGACTCGACTCATATGACTGGGATTTCCATGAAAAAGATTGTGGGCCGAAAATGGGTGATCACTGTACATTTCTCTTCTGTTTCCTATACATATTTCAATTTTCCTTCCGCAATTTAGCATTATGGACAGGGAAAGAACTGAACTAAAATCTGCACAAAAATATTTTGCCTTCAAATTCATTCCGTGATCGTAGCATGCATGGACTCGACTCATATGACTGGGATTTCCATGAAAAAGATTGTGGGCCGAAAATGTGTGATCGCTGTACATTTGTCTTCTGTTTCCTATTTATATTTCTATTTTACCTCCTCAATTTAGCATTATGGACAGGGAAAGACCGAATCTAAGCTCTGCACAAGAATATTTTGCCATCAAATTCATACCGTGATCGTAGCATGCATGGACTCGACTCATATGACTGGGATTTCCATGAAAAAGATTGTAGGCCGGAAATGGGTGATCACTGTACATTTCTCTTCTGTTTCCTATTTCTATTTCTATATTACCTCCTCAATTTAGCATTATGGACAGGGAAAGACCTAATCTAAGATCTGCACAAAAATATTTTGCCTTCAAATTCATACCGTGATCGTAGCATGCATGGACATGACTCATATGACTGGGATTTCCATGAAAAAGATTGTGGGCCGAAAATGGGTGATCACTGTACATTTCTCTACTGTTTCCTATTTATATTTCTATTTTACCTCCTCAATTTAGCATTATGGCCAGGGAAAGACCTAATCTAAGCTCTGCACAAAAATATTTTGCCTTCACATTCATACCGTGATCGTAGCATGCATGGACTCGACTCATATGACTGGGATTTCTATGAAAAAGATTTTGGGCCGAAAAAGGGGGATCACTGTACATTTCTCTTCTGTTTCCTATTTATATTTCTGTTTTACCTCCTCAATTTAGCATTATGGACAGGGAAAGACCTAATCTAAGATCTGCACAAAAATATTTTGCCTTCAAATTCATACCGTGATCGTAGCATGCATGGACTCGACTCATATGACTGGGATTTCCATGAAAAAGATTGTGGGCCGAAAATGGGTGATCACTGTACATTTCTCTTCTGTTTCCTATTTATATTTCTATTTTACCTCCTCAATTTAGCATTATGGACAGGGAAAGACCTAATATAAAATCTGCACAAAAATATTTTGCCTTCAAATTCATACCGTGATCGTAGCATGCATGGACTCGAATCATATGACTGGGATTTCCATGAAAAAGATTGTGGGCCGAAAATGGGTGATGACTGTACATTTCACTTCTGTTTCCTATTTATATTTCTATTTTACCTCCTCAATTTAGCATTATGGACAGGGAAAGACCCAATCTAAAATCTGCACAACAATATTTTGCCTTCAAATTCATACCGTGATCGTAGCATGCATGGACTCGAATCATATGACTGGGATTTCAATGAAAAAGATTGTGGGCTGAAAATGGGTGATCACTGTACATTTCACTTCTGTTTCCTATTTATATTTCTATTTTACCTCCTCAATTTAGCATTATGGACAGGGCAAGAACTAATCTAAAATCTGCACAAAAATATTTTGCCTTCAAATTCATACCGTGATCGTAGCATGCATGGACTCGATTCATATGACTGGCATTTCCATGAAAAAGATTGTGGGCCGAAAATGGGTGATCACTGTACAATTCTCTTCTGTTTTCTATTTATGTTTCTATTTTACTTCCTTCATTTAGCATTATGGACAGGGAAAGACCTAATCTAAGCTCTGCGCAAGAATATTTTGCCTTCAAATTCATACCGTGATCGTAGCATGCATGGACTCGACTCATATGACTGGGATTTCCATGAAAAAGATTGTAGGCCGAATATGGGTGATCACTGTACATTTCTCTTCTGTTTCCTATTTCTATTTCTATTTTACCTCCTCAATTTAGCATTATGGACAGGGAAAGACCTAATCTAAAATCTGCACAAAACTATTTTGCCTTCAAATTCATACCGTGATCGTAGCATGCATGGACTCGACTCATATGACTGGGATTTCCATGAAAAAGATTGTGGGCCGAAAATGGGTGATCACTGTACATTTCTCTTCTGTTTCCTATTTATATTTCTATTTTACCTCCTCAATTTAGAATTATGGACAGGGAAAGACCTAATCTAAAATCTGCACAAAAATATTTTGCCTTCAAATTCATACCGTGATCGTAGCATGCATGGACTCGTCTCATATGACTGGGATTTCCATGAAATGTTTGTGGGCCGAAAATGGGTGATCACTGTACATTTCTCTTCTGTTACCTATTTATATTTCTATTTTACCTCCTCAATTTAGCATTATGACCAGGGAAAGACGTAATCTAAGCTCTGCACAAAAATATTTTCCATTCAAATTCATACCGTGATCGTAGCATGCATGGACTCGACTCATATGACTGGGATTTCCATGAAAAAGATTGTGGGCCGAAAATGGGTGATCACTGTACATTTCTCTTCTGTTTCCTATTTATATTTATATTTTACCTCCTCAATTTAGCATTATGGACAGGGAAAGACCTAATCTAAAATCTGCACAAAAATATTTTGCCTTCAAATTCATACCGTGATCTTAGCATGCATGGACTCGACTCATATGACTGGGATTTCCATGAAAAAGATTGTGGGCCGAAAATAGGTGATCACTGTACGTTTCTCGTCTGTTTCCTATTTATATTTATATTTTACCTCCTCAATTTAGCATTATGGACAGGGAATGACCTAATCTAAGATCTGCACAAAAATATTTTGCCTCCAAATTCATACTGTGAACGTAGCATGCATGGACTCGACTCATATGACTGGGATTTCCATGAAAAAGATTGTGGGCCGAAAATGGGTGGTCACTGTACATTTCTCTTCTGTTTCCTATTTATATTTAGATTTTACCTCCTCAATTTAGCATTATGGACAGGGAAAGACCAAATCTAAAATCTGCACAAAAATATTTTGCCTTCAAATTCATACCGTGATCGTAGCATGCATGGATTCGACTCATATGACTGGGATTTCCATGAAAAAGATTTTTGGCCAAAAATGGGTAATCACTGTATATTTCTCTTCTGTTTCCTGTTTATATATCTATTTTACCTCCTCAATTTAGCATTATGGACAGGGAAAGACCTGATGTAATCTCTGTACAAAAATATTTTGCCTTCAAATTCATACCGCGATCGTAGCATGCATGGAGTCGACTCATATGACTGGGGTTTCCATCAAAAAGATTGTGAGCCGAAAATGGGTGATCACTGTACATTTCTCTTCTGTTTCCTATTTATATTTCTTTTTTACCTCCTCAATTTAGCATTATGGCCAGGGAAAGACCTAATCTAAGCTCTGCTCAAAAATATTTTGCCTTCAAATTCATACCGTGATAGTAGCATCCATGGACTCGACTCATATGACTTGGATTTCCATGAAAAAGATTTTGGGCCGAAAATGGGTTATCACTGTACATTTCTCTTCTGTTTCCTATTTATATTTCTATTTTACCTCCTCAATTTAGCATTATGGACAGGGAAAGACCTAATCTGAAATCTTCACAAAAATATTTTGCCTTCAAATTCATACCGTGATCGTAGCATGCATGGACTCGACTCATATGACTGGGATTTCCATGAAAAAGATTGTGGGCCGAAAATGGGTGGTCACTGTACATTTCTCTTCTGTTTCCTATTTATATTTATATTTTACCTCCTCAATTTAGCATTATGGCGAGGCAACGACCAAATCTAAGGTCTGCACAAAAATATTTTGCCTTCAAATTCATACCGTGATCGTAGCATGCATGGACTCGACTCATATGACTGGGATTTCCATGAAAAAGATTGTGGGCCGAAAATGGGTGATCACTGTACATTTCTCTTCTGTTTCCTATACATATTTCAATTTTCCTTCCGCAATTTAGCATTATGGACAGGGAAAGAACTGAACTAAAATCTGCACAAAAATATTTTGCCTTCAAATTCATTCCGTGATCGTAGCATGCATGGACTCGACTCATATGACTGGGATTTCCATGAAAAAGATTGTGGGCCGAAAATGTGTGATCGCTGTACATTTGTCTTCTGTTTCCTATTTATATTTCTATTTTACCTCCTCAATTTAGCATTATGGACAGGGAAAGACCGAATCTAAGCTCTGCACAAGAATATTTTGCCATCAAATTCATACCGTGATCGTAGCATGCATGGACTCGACTCATATGACTGGGATTTCCATGAAAAAGATTGTAGGCCGGAAATGGGTGATCACTGTACATTTCTCTTCTGTTTCCTATTTCTATTTCTATATTACCTCCTCAATTTAGCATTATGGACAGGGAAAGACCTAATCTAAGATCTGCACAAAAATATTTTGCCTTCAAATTCATACCGTGATCGTAGCATGCATGGACATGACTCATATGACTGGGATTTCCATGAAAAAGATTGTGGGCCGAAAATGGGTGATCACTGTACATTTCTCTACTGTTTCCTATTTATATTTCTATTTTACCTCCTCAATTTAGCATTATGGCCAGGGAAAGACCTAATCTAAGCTCTGCACAAAAATATTTTGCCTTCACATTCATACCGTGATCGTAGCATGCATGGACTCGACTCATATGACTGGGATTTCTATGAAAAAGATTTTGGGCCGAAAAAGGGGGATCACTGTACATTTCTCTTCTGTTTCCTATTTATATTTCTGTTTTACCTCCTCAATTTAGCATTATGGACAGGGAAAGACCTAATCTAAGATCTGCACAAAAATATTTTGCCTTCAAATTCATACCGTGATCGTAGCATGCATGGACTCGACTCATATGACTGGGATTTCCATGAAAAAGATTGTGGGCCGAAAATGGGTGATCACTGTACATTTCTCTTCTGTTTCCTATTTATATTTCTATTTTACCTCCTCAATTTAGCATTATGGACAGGGAAAGACCTAATATAAAATCTGCACAAAAATATTTTGCCTTCAAATTCATACCGTGATCGTAGCATGCATGGACTCGAATCATATGACTGGGATTTCCATGAAAAAGATTGTGGGCCGAAAATGGGTGATGACTGTACATTTCACTTCTGTTTCCTATTTATATTTCTATTTTACCTCCTCAATTTAGCATTATGGACAGGGAAAGACCCAATCTAAAATCTGCACAACAATATTTTGCCTTCAAATTCATACCGTGATCGTAGCATGCATGGACTCGAATCATATGACTGGGATTTCAATGAAAAAGATTGTGGGCTGAAAATGGGTGATCACTGTACATTTCACTTCTGTTTCCTATTTATATTTCTATTTTACCTCCTCAATTTAGCATTATGGACAGGGCAAGAACTAATCTAAAATCTGCACAAAAATATTTTGCCTTCAAATTCATACCGTGATCGTAGCATGCATGGACTCGATTCATATGACTGGCATTTCCATGAAAAAGATTGTGGGCCGAAAATGGGTGATCACTGTACAATTCTCTTCTGTTTTCTATTTATGTTTCTATTTTACTTCCTTCATTTAGCATTATGGACAGGGAAAGACCTAATCTAAGCTCTGCGCAAGAATATTTTGCCTTCAAATTCATACCGTGATCGTAGCATGCATGGACTCGACTCATATGACTGGGATTTCCATGAAAAAGATTGTAGGCCGAATATGGGTGATCACTGTACATTTCTCTTCTGTTTCCTATTTCTATTTCTATTTTACCTCCTCAATTTAGCATTATGGACAGGGAAAGACCTAATCTAAAATCTGCACAAAACTATTTTGCCTTCAAATTCATACCGTGATCGTAGCATGCATGGACTCGACTCATATGACTGGGATTTCCATGAAAAAGATTGTGGGCCGAAAATGGGTGATCACTGTACATTTCTCTTCTGTTTCCTATTTATATTTCTATTTTACCTCCTCAATTTAGAATTATGGACAGGGAAAGACCTAATCTAAAATCTGCACAAAAATATTTTGCCTTCAAATTCATACCGTGATCGTAGCATGCATGGACTCGTCTCATATGACTGGGATTTCCATGAAATGTTTGTGGGCCGAAAATGGGTGATCACTGTACATTTCTCTTCTGTTACCTATTTATATTTCTATTTTACCTCCTCAATTTAGCATTATGACCAGGGAAAGACGTAATCTAAGCTCTGCACAAAAATATTTTCCATTCAAATTCATACCGTGATCGTAGCATGCATGGACTCGACTCATATGACTGGGATTTCCATGAAAAAGATTGTGGGCCGAAAATGGGTGATCACTGTACATTTCTCTTCTGTTTCCTATTTATATTTATATTTTACCTCCTCAATTTAGCATTATGGACAGGGAAAGACCTAATCTAAAATCTGCACAAAAATATTTTGCCTTCAAATTCATACCGTGATCTTAGCATGCATGGACTCGACTCATATGACTGGGATTTCCATGAAAAAGATTGTGGGCCGAAAATAGGTGATCACTGTACGTTTCTCGTCTGTTTCCTATTTATATTTATATTTTACCTCCTCAATTTAGCATTATGGACAGGGAATGACCTAATCTAAGATCTGCACAAAAATATTTTGCCTCCAAATTCATACTGTGAACGTAGCATGCATGGACTCGACTCATATGACTGGGATTTCCATGAAAAAGATTGTGGGCCGAAAATGGGTGGTCACTGTACATTTCTCTTCTGTTTCCTATTTATATTTAGATTTTACCTCCTCAATTTAGCATTATGGACAGGGAAAGACCAAATCTAAAATCTGCACAAAAATATTTTGCCTTCAAATTCATACCGTGATCGTAGCATGCATGGATTCGACTCATATGACTGGGATTTCCATGAAAAAGATTTTTGGCCAAAAATGGGTAATCACTGTATATTTCTCTTCTGTTTCCTGTTTATATATCTATTTTACCTCCTCAATTTAGCATTATGGACAGGGAAAGACCTGATGTAATCTCTGTACAAAAATATTTTGCCTTCAAATTCATACCGCGATCGTAGCATGCATGGAGTCGACTCATATGACTGGGGTTTCCATCAAAAAGATTGTGAGCCGAAAATGGGTGATCACTGTACATTTCTCTTCTGTTTCCTATTTATATTTCTTTTTTACCTCCTCAATTTAGCATTATGGCCAGGGAAAGACCTAATCTAAGCTCTGCTCAAAAATATTTTGCCTTCAAATTCATACCGTGATAGTAGCATCCATGGACTCGACTCATATGACTGGGATTTCCATGAAAAAATTGTGGGCCGAAAATGGGTGATCACTGTACATTACTCTTCTGTTTCCTATTTATATTTCTATTTTACTTCCTCAATTTAGCATTATGGACAGGGAAAGACCTAATCTAAGTTCTGCACAAAAATATTTTGCCTTCAAATTCATTCCGTGATCGTAGCATGCATGGACTCGACTCATATGACTGGGATTTCCATGAAAAATATTGTGGGCCGAAAATGGGTGATCACTGTACATTTCTCTTCTGTTTCCTATTTATATTTCTATTTTCCCTCCTCAATTTAGCATTATGGACAGGGAAAGACCTAATCTAAGATCTGCACAAAAATATTTTGCCCTCAAATACATACCGTGATCGTAGCATGCATGGACTCGACTCATATGACTGGGATTTCCATGAAAAAGATTGTGGGCAGAAAATGGGTGATCACTGTACATTTCTCTTCGGTTTCCTATTTATATTTATATTTTACCTCCTCAATTTAGCATTATGGACAGGCAACGACCAAATCTAAGATCTGCACAAAAATATTTTGCCTTCAAATTCATACCGTGATCGTAGCATGCATGGACTCGACTCATATGACTGGGATTTCCATGAAAAAGATTGTGGGCCGAAAATGGGTGATCACTGTACATTTCTCTTCTGTTTCCTATTTATATTTCTATTTTACCTCCTCAATTTAGCATTATGGACAGGGAAAGACCTAATCTAAAATCTGCACAAAAATATTTTGCCTTCAAATTCATACCGTGATCGTAGCATGCATGGACTCGACTCATATGACTGGGATTTCCATGAAATGTTTGTGGGCCGAAAATGGGTGATCACTGTACATTTCTCTTCTGTTACCTATTTATATTTCTATTTTACCTCCTCAATTTAGCATTATGACCAGGGAAAGACGTAATCTAAGCTCTGCACAAAAATATTTTCCATTCAAATTCATACCGTGATCGTAGCATGCATGGACTCGACTCATATGACTGGGATTTCCATGAAAAAGATTGTGGGCCGAAAATAGGTGATCACTGTACATTTCTCGTCTGTTTCCTATTTATATTTATATTTTACCTCCTCAATTTAGCATTATGGACAGGGAAAGACCTAATCTAAAATCTGCACAAAAATATTTTGCCTTCAAATTCATACCGTGATCATAGCATGCATGGACTCGATTCATATGACTGGCATTTCCATGAAAAAGATTGTGGGCCGAAAATGGGTGATCACTGTACAATTCTCTTCTGTTTCCTATTTATATTTATATTTTAACTCCTCAATTTAGCATTATGGACAGGGAAAGACCTAATCTAAAATCTGCACAAAAATATTATGCCTTCAAATTCGTACTGTGATCGTAGCATGCATGGACTCGACTCATATGACTGGGATTTCCATGAAAAAGATTGTGGGCCGAAAATGTGTGATCGCTGTACATTTCTCTTCTGTTTCCTATTTATATTTCTATTTTACCTCCTCAATTTAGCATTATGGACAGGGAAAGACCTAATCTAAAATCTGCACAAAAATATTTTGCCTTCAAATTCATACCGTGATCGTAGCATGCATGGACTCGACTCATATGACTGGGATTTCCATGAAAAAGATTTTTGGCCGAAAATGGGTAATCACTGTACATTTCTCTTCTGTTTCCTATTTATATTTCTATTTTACCTCCTCAATTTAGCATTATGGACAGGGAAAGACCTAATCTGAAACCTTCACAAAAATATTTTGCCTTCAAATTCATACCGTGATCGTAGCATGCATGGACTCGACTCATATGACTGGGATTTCCATGAAAAAGATTGTGGGCCGAAAATGGGTGGTCACTGTACATTTCTGTTCTGTTTCCTATTTATATTTATATTTTACCTCCTCAATTTAGCATTATGGACAGGCAATGACCAAATCTAAGATCTGCACAAAAATATTTTGCCTTCAAATTCATACCGTGATCGTAGCATGCATGGACTCGACTCATATGACTGGGATTTCCATGAAAAAGATTGTGGGCCGAAAATGGGTGATCACTGTACATTTCTCTTCTGTTACCAATTTATATTTCTATTTTACCTACTCAATTTAGCATTATGGACAGGGAAAGACCTAATCTAAAATCTGCACAACAATATTTTGCCTTCAAATTCATACCGTGATCGTAGCATGCATGGACTCGAATCATATGACTGGGATTTCCATGAAAAAGATTGTGGGCAGAGAATGGGTGATCACTGTACATTTCACTTCTGTTTCCTATTTATATTTCTATTTTACCTCCTCAATTTAGCATTATGGACAGGGAAAGAACTAATCTAAAATCTGCACAAAAATATTTTGCCTTCAAATTCATACCGTGATCGTAGCATGCATGGACTCGATTCATATGACTGGCATTTCTATGAAAAAGATTGTCGGCCGAAAATGGGTGATCACTGTACAATTCTCTTCTGTTTCCTATTTATGTTTCTATTTTAGTTCCTTCATTTAGCATTAAGGACAGGGAAAGACCTAATCTAAGCTCTGCACAAGAATATTTTGCCTTCAAATTCATACCGTGATCGTAGCATGCATGGACTCGACTCATATGACTGGGATTTCCATGAAAAAGATTGTAGGCCGAAAATGGGTGATCACTGTACATTTCTCTTCTGTTTCCTATTTATATTTCTATTTTACCTCCTCAATTTAGAATTATGGACAGGGAAAGACCTAATCTAAAATCTGTACAAAAATATTTTGCCTTCAAATTCATACCGTGATCATAGCATGCATGGACTCGAATCATATGACTGGGATTTCCATGAAAAAGATTGTGGGCAGAAAATGGGTGATCACTGTACATTTCACTTCTGTTTCCTATTTATATTTCTATTTTACCTCCTCAATTTAGCATTATGGACAGGGAAAGAACTAATCTAAAATCTGCACAAAAATATTTTGCCTTCAAATTCATACCGTGATCGTAGCATGCATGGACTCGATTCATATGACTGGCATTTCCATGAAAAAGATTGTCGGCCGAAAATGGGTGATCACTGTACAATTCTCTTCTGTTTCCTATTTATGTTTCTATTTTAGTTCCTTCATTTAGCATTAAGGACAGGGAAAGACCTAATCTAAGCTCTGCACAAGAATATTTTGCCTTCAAATTCATACCGTGATCGTAGCATGCATGGACTCGACTCATATGACTGGGATTTCCATGAAAAAGATTGTAGGCCGAAAATGGGTGATCACTGTACATTTCTCTTCTGTTTCCTATTTATATTTCTATTTTACCTCCTCAATTTAGAATTATGGACAGGGAAAGACCTAATCTAAAATCTGTACAAAAATATTTTGCCTTCAAATTCATACCGTGATCATAGCATGCATGGACTCGACTCATATGACTGGGATTTCCATGAAAAAGATTGTGGGCCGAAAATGGGTGATCACAGTACATTTCTCTTCTGTTTCCTATTTATATTTCTATTTTACTTCCTCAATTTAGCATTATGGACAGGGAAAGACCTAATCTAAAATCTGCACAAAAATATTTTGCCTTCAAATTCATACCGTGATCGTAGCATGCATGGACTCGACTCATATGACTGGGATTTCCATGAAAAAGAATGTGGGCCGAAAATGGGTGATCACTGTACATTTCTCTTCTGTTTCCTATTTATATTTCTATTTTACCTCCTCAATTTAGAATTATGGACAGGGAAAGACCTAATCTAAAATCTGTACAAAAATATTTTGCCTTCAAATTCATACCGTGATCATAGCATGCATGGACTCGACTCATATGACTGGGATTTCCATGAAAAAGATTGTGGGCCGAAAATGG
Source organism: Acanthosepion lycidas (assembly GCA_963932145.1). Taxonomy (NCBI): domain Eukaryota; kingdom Metazoa; phylum Mollusca; class Cephalopoda; order Sepiida; family Sepiidae; genus Acanthosepion; species Acanthosepion lycidas. Next base: position 98,076,076 of record OZ010597.1, on the reverse strand, counting down.
GTAATCACTGTACATTTCTCTTCTGTTACCAATTTATATTTCTATTTTACCTACTCAATTTAGCATTATGGACAGGGAAAGACCTAATCTAAAATCTGCACAACAATATTTTGCCTTCAAATTCATACCGTGATCGTAGCATGCATGGACTCGAATCATATGACTGGGATTTCCATGAAAAAGATTGTGGGCAGAAAATGGGTGATCACTGTACATTTCACTTCTGTTTCCTATTTATATTTATATTTTACCTCCTCAATTTAGCATTATGGACAGGGAATGACATAATCTAAGTTCTGGACAAAAATATTTTGCTTTCAAATTCATACCGTGAACGTAGCATGCATGGACTCGATTCATATGCCTGGGATTTGCATGAAAAATATTGTGGGCCGAAAATGGGTGGTCACTGTACATTTCTCTTCTGTTTCCTATTTATATTTATATTTTACGTCCTCAATTTAGCATTATGGACAGGGAAAGACCAAATCTAAGATCTGTACAAAAATATTTTGCCTTCAAATTCATACCGTGATCGTAGCATGCATGGACTCGACTCATATGACTGGGATTTCCATGAAAAAGATTGTGGGCCGAAAATTTGTGATGACTGTACATTTCTCTTCTCTTTCCTAATTATATTTCTATTTTACCTCCTCAATTTAGCATTATGGACATGGAAAGACCAAATCTAAAATCTGCACAAAAATATTTTGCCTTCAAATTCATACCGTGATCGTAGCATGCATGAACTCGACTCATATGACTGGGATTTCCATGAAAAAGATTGTGGGCCGAAAATGGGTGATCACTGTACATTTCTCTTCTGTTTCCTTTTTATATTTGTATTTTACCTCCTCAATTTAGCATTATGGACATGGAAAGACCTAATCTAAAATCTGCACAAAAATATTTTGCTTTCGAATTCATACCGTGATCGTAGCATGCATGGACTCGACTCATATGACTGGGATTTCCATGGAAAAGATTGTGGGCAGAAAATGGGTGATCACTGTACATTTCTCTTCTGTTTTCTATTTATATTTCTATTTTACCTCCTCAATTTCACATTATGGACAGGGAAAGACCAAATCTAAAATCTGCACAAAAATATTTTGCTTTCGAATTCATACCGTGATCGTAGCATGCATGGACTCGACTCATATGACTGGGATTTCCATGGAAAAGATTGTGGGCGGAAAATGGGTGATCACTGTACATTTCTCTTCTGTTTCCTATTGATATTTCTATTTTAACTCCTCAATTTAGCATTATGGACAGGGAAAGACCTAATCTAAAATCTGCACAAAAATATTTTGCCTTCAAATTCATACCGTGAACGTAGCATGCATGGACTCGACTCATATGACTGGGATTTCCATGAAAAAGATTGTGGGCGGAAAATGGGTGATCACTGTACATTTCTCTTCTGTTTTCTATTTATATTTATATTTTACCTCCTCAATTTAGCATTATGGACAGGGAATGATATAATCTAAGATCTGCACAAAAATATTTTGCCTTCAAATTCATACCGTGAACGTAGCATGCATGGACTCACTCATATGACTGGGATTTCCATGAAAAAGATTGTGGGCTGAAAATAGGTGATCACTGTACATTTCTCTTCTGTTTCCTATTTATATTTCTATTTTACCTCCTCAATTTAGCATTATGGACAGGGAATGATATAATCTAAGATCTGCACAAAAATATTTTGCCTTCAAATTCATACCGTGAACGTAGCATTCATGGACTCGACTCATATGACTGGGATTTCCATGAAAAAGATTGTGGGCCGAAAATGGGTGGTCACTGTACATTTCTCTTCTGTTTCCTATTTATATTTGTATTTTACCTCCTCAATTTAGCATTATGGACAGGGAATGACCTAATCTAAGATCTGCAAAAAAATATTTTGCCTTCAAATTCATACCGTGATCGTAGCATGCATGGACTAGACTCATATGACTGGGATTTCCATGAAAAAGATTGTCGGTAGAAAATGGATGAACACTGTACATTTCTCTTCTGTTTCCTATTTATATTTCTATTTTACCTCCTCAATTTAGCATTATCGACAGGGAAAGACCTAATCTAATATCTTCAAAAAAATATTTTGCCTTCAAATTCATACCGTGATCGTAGCATGCATGGACTCAACTCATATGACTGGGATTTCCATGAAAAATATTGTGGGCAGAAAATGGGTGATAACTGTATATTTCTCTTCTGTTTCCTATTTATATTTATATTTTACTTCCTCAATTTAGCATTATGGACAGGGAAAGACCAAATCTAAGATCTGCAAAAAAATATTTTGCCTTCAAATTCATAATGTGATCGTAGCATGCATGGACTTGACTCATATGACTGGGATTTCCATGAAAAAGATTGTGGGACGAAAATTGGTGATCACTGTACATTTCTCTTCTGTTTCCTATTTATATTTATATTTTACCTCCTCAATTTAGCATTATGGACAGTGAAAGAGCTAATCTAAGATCTGCAAAAAAATATTTTCCCTTCAAAGTCATACCGTGATCGTAGCATGCATGGACTCGACTCATATGACTGGGATTTCCATGAAAAAGATTGTGGGCAGAAAATGGGTGATCACTGTATATTTCTCTTCTGTTTCCTATTTATATTTATATTTTACTTCCTCAATTTAGCATTATGGACAGGGAAAGACCAAATCTAAGATCTACAAAAAAATATTTTGCCTTCAAATTCATAATGTGATCGTAGCATGCATGGACTCGACTCATATGACGGATTTCCATGAAAAAGATTGTGGGACGAAAATGGGTGACCACTGTACATTTCTCTTCTGTTTCCTATTTATATTTCTATTTTACTTCCTCAATTTAGCATTATGGACAGGGAAAGACCTAATCTAAGCTCTGCACAAAAATATTTTGTCTTCAAATTCATAATGTGATCGTAGCATGCATGGACTCAACTCATATGACTGGGATTTCCATGAAAAAGATTGTGGGCAGAAAATGGGTGATCACTGTACATTTCTCTTCTGTTTCCTATTTATATTTATATTTTACTTCCTCAATTTAGCATTATGGACAGGGAAAGACCTAATCTAAGCTCTGCAAATAAATATTTTGCCTTCAAATTCATACCGTGATCGTAGCATGCATGGACTCGACTCATATGACTGGGATTTCCATGAAAAAGATTGTGGCCAGAAATTGGTGATCACTGTACATTTCTCTTCTGTTTCCTATTTATATTTCTATTTTACTTCCTCAATTTAGCATTATGGGCAGTGAAAGACCTAATCTAAGCTCTGCACAAAAATATTTTGTCTTCAAATTCATACCGTGATCGTAGCATGCATGGACTCGACTCATATGACTGGGATTTCTATGAAAAAGATTGTGGGCTGAAAATGTGTGATCACTGTACATTTCTCTTCTGTTTCCTATTTATATTTCTATTTTACCTCCTCAATTTAGCATTATGGACAGGGAATGACCTAATCTAAAATCTGCACAAAAATATTTTGCCTTTAAATTCATATCGTGGTCGTAGCATGCATGGACTCGAATCATATGACTGGGATTTCCATGAAAAAGATTTGGGGCAGAAAATGGGTGATCACTGTACATTTCTCTTCTGTTTCCTATTTATATTTATATTTTACCTCCTCAATTTAGCATTATGGACAGGGAAAGACCTAATCTAAAATCTGCACAAAAATATTTTCCCTTCAAATTCATACCGTGATTGTAGCATGCATGGACTCGACTCATATGACTGGGATTTCCATGAAAAAGTTTGTGGGCGGAAAATGGGTGATCACTGTACATTTCTCTTCTGTTTCCTATTTATATTTATATTTTACCTCGTCAATTTAGGATTATGGACAGGGAAAGACCTAATCTAAAATCTGCACAAAAATATTTTGCCTTCAAATTCATACCGTGATCGTAGCATGCATGGACTCGACTCATATGACTGGGATTTGAATGAAAAAGATTGTGGGCTGAAAATGGGTGATCACTGTACATTTCTCTTCTGTATTCTATTTATATTTCTATTTTACCTCCTCAATTTAGCATTATGGACAGGGAAAGACCTAATCTAAGCTCTGCAAAAAAATATTTTGCTTCAAATTCATACCGTTATCGTAGCATGCATGGACTTGACACTTATGACTGGGATTTCCATGAAAAAGATTGTGGGGAGAAAATGGGTGTTCACTGTACATTTCTCTTCTGTTTCCTATTTATATTTATATTTTACCTCCTCCATTTAGCATTATGGACAGGGAATGACCTAATCTAAGATCTGCAAAAAAATATTTTGCCTTCAAATTCATACCGTGATCGTAGCATGCATGGACTCGACTCATATGACTGGGATTTCCATGAAAAAGATTGTCGGCAGAAAATGGATGAACACTGTACATTTCTCTTCTGTTTCCTATTTATATTTCTATTTTACCCCCTCAATTTAGCATTATCGACAGGGAAAGACCTAATCTAATATCTTCAAAAAAATATTTTGCCTTCAAATTCATACCGTGATCGTAGCATGCATGGACTCAACTCATATGACTGGGATTTCCATGAAAAAGATTGTGGGACGAAAATGGGTGATCAATGTACATTTCTCTTCTGTTTCCTATTTATATTTCTATTTTACTTCCTCAATTTAGCATTATGGACAGGGAAAGACCTAATCTAAGCTCTGCACAAAAATATTTTGTCTTCAAATTCATACCGTGATCGTAGCATGCATGGACTCAACTCATATGACTGGGATTTCCATGAAAAAGATTGTGGGCAGAAAATGGGTGATCACTGTACATTTCTCTTCTGTTTCCTATTTATATTTTTATTTTACTTCCTTCATTTAGCATTATGGACAGGGAAAGACCTAATCTAAGATCTGCAAAGAAATATTTTGCCTTCAAATTCATACCGTGATCGTAGCATGCATGTACTCGACTCACATGACTGGGATTTCCATGAAAAAGATTGTGGGCCGAAAATGGGTGATCACTGTACATTTCTCTTCTGTTTCCTATTTATATTTCTATTTTACCTCCTCAATTTAGCATTATGGTCAGGGAAAGACCTAATCTGAGCTCTGCAAAAAAATATTTTGCCTTCAAATTCATACCGTGATCGTAGCATGCATGGACTCGACTCATATGACTGGGATTTCCATGAAAAAGATTGTGGGCTGAAAATGGGTTATCACTGTACATTTCTCTTCTGTTTCCTATTTATATTTCTATTTTACCTCCTCAATTTAGCATTATGGACAGAGAAAGACCTAATCTAATATCTGCAAAAAAATATTTTGCCTTCAAATTCATACCGTGATCGTAGCATGCATGGACTCAACTCATATGACTGAGATTTCCATGAAAAAGATTGTGGGCATAAAATGGGTGATCACTGCACATTTCTCTTCTGTTTCCTATTTATATTTCTATTTTACTTCCTTCATTTAGCATTATGGACAGGGAAAGACCTAATCTAAGATCTGCAAAAAAATATTTTGCCTTCAAATTCATACGGTGATCGTAGCATGTATGGACTCGACTCATATGACTGGGATTTCCATGACAAAGATTGTGGGCACAAAATAGCTGATCACTGTACATTTCTCTTCTGTTTCCTATTTATATTTATATTTTACCTCCTCAATTTAGCATTATGGACAGGGAAAGACCTAATCTAAAATCTGCACAAAAATATTTTGCCTTCAAATTCATACCGTGATCGTAGCATGCATGGACTCGACTCATATGACTGGGATATCCATGAAAAAGATTGTGGGCAGAATATGGGTGATCACTGTACATTTCTCTTCTGTTCCCTATTTATATTTATATTTTACCTCCTCAATTTAGCATTATGGACAGGGAAAGACCTAATCTAAAATCTGCACAAAAATATTTTACCTTCAAATTCATACTGTGATCGTAGGATGCATGGACTCGAGTCATATGACTGGGATTTCCATGAAAAAGATTGTGGCCAGAAAATGGGTGATTACTGCACATTTCTCTTCTGTTTCCTATTTATATTTATATTTTACTTCCTCAATTTAGCATTATGGACGGGGAAAGACCTAATCTGAGTTCTGCAAAAAAATATTTTGCCTTCAAATTCATACCGTGATCGTAGCATGCATGGACTCGACTCATATGACTGGGATTTCCATGAAAAAGATTGTGGGCAGAAAATGGGTTATCACTGTACATTTCTCTTCTGTTTCCTATTTATATTTCTATTTTACCTCCTCAATTTAGCATTATGGACAGGGAAAGACCTAATCTAATATCTGCAAAAAAATATTTTGCCTTCAAATTCATGCTGTGATCGTAGCATGCATGGACTCAACTCATATGACTGAGATTTCCGTGAAAAAGATTGTGGGCAGAAAATGGGTGATCACTGTACATTTCTCTTCTGTTTCCTATTTATATATCTATTTTACTTCCTTCATTTAGCATTATGGACAGGGAAAGAACTAATCTAAGATCTGCAAAAAAATATTTTGCCTTCAAATTCATACCGTGATCGTAGCATGTATGGACTCGACTCATATGACTGGGATTTCTATGAAAAAGATTGTGTGCAGAAAATGGGTGATCACTGTACATTTCTCTTCTGTTTCTTATTTATATTTTTATTTTACTTCCTTCATTTAGCATTATGGACAGGGAAAGACCTAATCTAAGATCTGCAAAGAAATATTTTGCCTTCAAATTCATACCGTGATTGTAGCATGCATGGACTCGACTTATATGACTGGGATTTCCATGAAAAAGATTGTGGGCCGAAAATGGGTGATCACTGAAAATTTCTCTTCAGTTTCCTATTTATATTTATATTTTACTTCCTTCATTTAGCATTATGGACAGGGAAAGACCTAATCTAAGATCTGCACAAAAATATTTTGCCTTCAAATTCATACCGTGAGCGTAGCATGCATGGACTCGACTCATATGACTGGGATTTCCAAGAAAAATATTGTGGGCAGAAAATGGGTGATCACTGTACATTTCTCTTCTGTTTCCTATTTATATTTCTATTTTACTTCCTTCATTTAGCATTATGGACAGGGAAAGACATAATCTAAGATCTGCAAAAAAAAAATTTGCCTTCAAATTCATACCGTGATCGTAGCATGTATGGACTCGACTCATATGACTGGGATTTCCATGACAAAGATTGTGGGCACAAAATAGGTGATCACTGTACATTTCTCTTCTGTTTCCTATTTATATTTATATTTTACCTCCTCAATTTAGCATTATGGACAGGGAAAGACCTAATCTAAAATCTGCACAAAAATATTTTGCCTTCAAATTCATACCGTGATCGTAGCATGCATGGACTCGACTCATATGACTGGGATTTCCAAGAAAAAGACTGTGGGCAGAAAATGGGTGATCACTGTACATTTCTCTTCTGTTTCATATTTATATTTCTATTTAACTCCTCAATTTAGCATTATGGGCAGGGAAAGACCTAATCTGAGCTCTGCAAGAAAATATTTTGCCTTCAAATTCATACCGTGATCGTAGCATGCATGGACTCGAATCATATGACTGGGATTTCCATGAAAAAGATTGTGGGCTGAAAATGGGTTATCACTGTACATTTCTCTTCTGTTTCCTATTTATATTTCTATTTTACCTCCTCAATTTAGCATTATGGACAGAGAAAGACCTAATCTAATATCTGCAAAAAAATATTTTGCCTTCAAATTCCTACCGTGATCGTAGCATGCATGGACTCAACTCATATGACTGAGATTTCCATGAAAAAGATTGTGGGCATAAAATGGGTGATCACTGCACATTTCTCTTCTGTTTCCTATTTATATTTCTATTTTACTTCCTTCATTTAGCATTATGGACAGGGAAAGACCTAATCTAAGATCTGCAAAAAAATATTTTGCCTTCAAATTCATACCGTGATCGTAGCATGTATGGACTCGACTCATATGACTGGGATTTCCATGACAAAGTTTGTGGGCACAAAATAGGTGATCACTGTACATTTATCTTCTGTTCCCTATTTATATTTATATTTTACCTCCTCAATTTAGCATTATGGACAGGGAAAGACCTAATCTAAAATCTGCACAAAAATATTTTACCTTCAAATTCATACTGTGATCGTAGGATGCATGGACTCGACTCATATGACAGGGATTTCCATGAAAAAGATTGTGGGCAGAAAATGGGTGATCACTGTACATTTCTCTTCTGTTTCCTATTTATATTTTTATTTTACCACCTCAATTTAGCATTATGGACAGGGAAAGACCTAATCTGAGTTCTGCAAAAAAATATTTTGCCTTCAAATTCATACCGTGATCGTAGCATGCATGGACTCGACTCATATGACTGGGATTTCCATGAAAAAGATTGTGGGCAGAAAATGGGTTATCACTGTACATTTCTCTTCTGTTTCCTATTTATATTTCTATTTTACCTCCTCAATTTAGCATTATGGACAGGGAAAGACCTAATCTAAAATCTGCAAAAAATATTTTGCCTTCAAATTCATACCGTAATCGTAGCATGTATGGACTCGACTCATATGACTGGGATTTCCATGAAAATATTATGGGCAGAAAATGGGTGATCACTGTACATTTCTCTTCTGTTTCCTATTTATATTTATATTTTACTTCCTTCATTTAGCATTATGGACAGGGAAAGACCTAATCTAAGATCTGCAAAGAAATATTTTGCCTTCAAATTCATACCGTGATTGTAGCATGCATGGACTCGACTTATATGACTGGGATTTCCATGAAAAAGATTGTGGGGCGAAAATGGGTGATCACTGAAAATTTCTCTTCCGTTTCCTATTTATATTTATATTTTACTTCCTTCATTTAGCATTATGGACAGGGAAAGACCTAATCTAAGATCTGCAAAAAAATATTTTGCCTTCAAATTCATACCGTGAGCGTAGCGTGCATGGAATCGACTCATATGACTGGGATTTCCTTGAAAAAGATTGTGGGCAGAAAATGGGTGATCACTGTACATTTCTCTTCTGTTTCCTATTTATATTTTCATTTTACTTCCTTCATTTAGCATTATGGACAGGGAAAGACCTAATCTAAGATCTGCAAAAAAATATTTTGCCTTCAAATTCATACCGTGATCGTAGCATGTATGGACTCGACTCATATGACTGGGATTTCCATGACAAAGATTGTGGGCACAAAATAGCTGATCACTGTACATTTCTCTTCTGTTTCCTATTTATATTTATATTTTACCTCCTCAATTTAGCATTATGGACAGGGAAAGACCTAATCTAAAATCTGCACAAAAATATTTTGCCTTCAAATTCATACCGTGATCGTAGCATGCATGGACTCGACTCATATGACTGGGATTTCCAAGAAAAAGACTGTGGGCAGAAAATGGGTGATCACTGTACATTACTCTTCTGTTTCATACTTATATTTCTATTTAACTCCTCAATTTAGGATTATGGGCAGGGAAAGACCTAATCTGAGCTCTGCAAAAAAATATTTTGCCTTCACATTCATACCGTGATCGTAGCATGCATGTACTCGATTCATATGACTGGGATTTCCATGAAAAAGATTGTGGGCCGAATATGGGTGATCACTGTACATTTCGCTTCTGTTTCCTATTTATATTTCTATTTTACCTCCTCAATTTAGCATTATGGACAGGGAAAGACCTAATCTAAAATCTGCAAAAAAATATTTTGCCTTCAAATTCATACCGTGATCGTAGCATGCATGGACTCGACTCATATGACTGGGATTTCTATGAAAAAGATTGTGTGCAGAAAATGGGTGATCACTGTACATTTCTCTTCTGTTTCCTATTTATATTTTTATTTTAATTCCTTCATTTAGCATTATGGACAGGGAAAGACCTCATCTAAGATCTGCAAAAAAATATTTTGCCTTCAAATTCATACCGTGATCGTAGCATGCATGTACTCGACTCATATGACTGGGATTTCCATGAAAAAGATTGTGGGCCGAAAATGGGTGATCACTGTACATTTGTCTTCTGTTTCCTATTTATATTTCTATTTTACCTCCTCAATTTAGCATTATGGACAGGGAAAGACCTAATCTAAGCATTACACAAAAATATTCTGCCTTCAAATTCATACCGTGTTCATAGCCTGCATGAACTCGACTCACATGACTGGGATTTCCATGAAAATATTGTGTGCACAAAATGGGTGATCACTGTACATTTCTCTTCTGTTTCCTATTTATATTTCTATTTAACTCCTCAATTTAGCATTATGGGCAGGGAAAGACCTAATCTGAGCTCTGCAAAAAAATATTTTGCCTTCAAATTTATACCGTGATCGTAGCATGCATGGACTCGACTCATATGACTGGGATTTCCATGACAAAGATTGTGGGCACAAAATAGGGGTTCACTGTACATATCTCTTCTGTTTCCTATTTATATTTTACCTCCTCAATTTAGCATTATGGACAGGGAAAGACCTAATCTAAAATCTGCACAAAAATATTTTGCCTTCAAATTCATACCGTGAGCGTAGCATGCATGGACTCGACTCATATGACTGGGATTTCCAAGAAAAATATTGTGGGCAGAAAATGGGTGATCACTGTACATTTCTCTTCTGTTTCCTATTTATATTTCTATTTTACTTCCTTCATTTAGCATTATGGACAGGGAAAGACATAATCTAAAATCTGCACAAAAATATTTTGCCTTCAAATTCATACTGTGATCGTAGCATGCATGGACTTGACTCATATGACTGGGATTTCCATGAAAACGATTGTGGGCACAAAATGGGTGATCACTGTACATTTCTCTTCTGTTTCCTATTTATATTTCTATTTTACCTCCTCAATTTAGCATTATGGACAGGGAAAGACCTAATCTAAAATCTGCACAAAAATATTTTGCCTTCAAATTCATACCGTGATCGTAGCATGCATGGACTCGACTCATATGACTGGGATATCCATGAAAAAGATTGTGGGCAGAATATGGGTGATCATTGTACATTTCTCTTCTGTTTCCTATTGATATTTATATTTTACTTCCTCAATTTAGCCTTATGGACAGGGAAAGACCTCATCTAAGATCTGCAAAAAAATATTTTACCTTCAAATTCATACTGTGATCGTAGGATGCATGGACTCGACTCATATGACTGGGATTTCCATGAAAAAGATTGTGGCCAGAAAATGGGTGATCACTGCACATTTCTCTTCTGTTTCCTATTTATATTTATATTTTACTTCCTCAATTTAGCATTATGGACGGGGAAAGACCTAATCTGAGTTCTGCAAAAAAATATTTTGCCTTCAAATTCATACCGTGATCGTAGCATGCATCGACTCGACTCATATGACTGGGATTTCCATGAAAAAGATTGTGGGCAGAAAATGGGTTATCACTGTACATTTCTCTTCTGTTTCCTATTTATATTTATATTTTACCTCCTCAATTTAGCATTATGGACATGGAAAGACCTAATCTAATATCTGCAAAAAAATATTTTGCCTTCAAATTCATGCTGTGATCGTAGTATGCATGGACTCAACACATATGACTGAGATTTCCATGAAAAAGATTGTGGGCAGAAAATGGGTGATCACTGTACATTTCTCTTCTGTTTCCTATTTATATTTCTATTTTACTTCCTTCATTTAGCATTATGGACAGGGAAAGACCTAATCTAAGAACTGCAAAAAAATATTTTGCCTCAAATTCATACCGTGATCGTAGCATGTATGGACTCGACTCATATGACTGGGATTTCCATGACAAAGATTGTGGGCACAAAATAGGTGATCACTGTACATTTCTCTTCTGTTTCCTATTTATATTTATATTTTACCTCCTCAATTTAGCATTATGGACAGTGAAAGACATAATCTAAGCTCTGCACAAAAATATTTTGCCTTCAAATTTCATACCGTGATCGTAGCATTCATGGACTCGACTCATATGACTGGGATTTCCATGACAAAGTTTGTGGGCCGAAAATGGGTGATCACTGTACATTTCTCTTCTGTTTCCTATTTATATTTATATTTTACCTCCTCAATTTAGCATTATGGACAGCGAAAGATCTAATCTAAGATCTGTACAAAAATATTTTGCATTCAAATTCATACCGTGATCGTAGCATGGATGGACACGACTCATATGACTGGAATTTGCATGAAAAAGATTGTGGGCCGAAAATGGGTGATCACTGTACATTTCTCTTCCGTTTTCTATTTATATTTTACCTCCTCAATTTAGCATTATGGCCAGTGAAAGAACCAATCTAAGCTCTGCACAAAAATATTTTGCCTTTAAATACATACCGTGATCGTAGCATGCATGGACACGACTCATATGACTGGGATTTCCATGAAAAAGATTGTGTGCAGCAAATGGGTGATCACTGTAAATTTCTCTTCTGTTTCCTATTTATATTTATATTTTACCTCCTAAATTTAGCATTATGGACAGGGAAAGACCTAATCTAAGCTCTGCACAAAAATATTTTGCCTTCAAATTCATACCGTGATCGTAGCATGCATGGACTCGACTCATATGACTGGGATTTCCATGAAAAAGATTGTGGGCCGAAAATGGGTGATCACTGTACATTTCTCTTCTGTTTCCTATTTATATTTCTATTCTACCTCCTCAATTTAGCATTATGTACATGGAAAGACCTAATCTAAAATCTGCACAAAAATATTTTGCTTTCAAATTCATACCGTGATCGTAGCATGCATGGACTCAACTCATATTCCTGGTATTTCCATGAAAAAGATTGTGGGCCGAAAATGGGTGATCACTGTACATTTCTCTTCTGTTTCCTATTTATATTTCTATTTTACCTCCTCAATTTAGCATTATGGACAAGGAAAGACCTAATCTAAAATCTATACAAAAATATTTTGCTTTCAAATTCATACCGTAATCGTAGCATGCAAGGTATGGACTCATATGACTGGGATTTCCATGAAAAAAGATTCTGGGCCGAAAATGGGTGATCACTGTACATTTCTCTTCTGTTTCCTATTTATATTTCTATTCTACCTCCTCAATTTAGCATTATGTACATGGAAAGACCTAATCTAAAATCTGCACAAAAATATTTTGCTTTCAAATTCATACCGTGATCGTAGCATGCATGGATTCGACTCATATGACTGGGATTTCCATGAAAAAGATTGTGGGCCGAAAATTGGTGATCTCTGTACATTTCTCTTCTGTTTCCTATTTATATTTCTATTTTACCTCCTCAATTTAGCATCATGGACAGGGAAAGACCTAATCTAAAATCTGCACAAAAATATTTTGCTTTCAAATTCATACCGTGATCGTAGCATACAAGGTCTCGACTCATATGACTGGGATTTCCATGAAAAAGATTGTGGCCCGAAAATGGGTGATCACTGTACATTTCTCTTCTGTTTCCTATTTATATTTCTATTTTACCTCCTCAATTTAGCATTATGGACAGGGAAATACCTAATCTAAAATCTGCACAAAAATATTTTGCTTTCAAATTCATACCGTGATCGTAGCATGCATGGACTCGACTCATATGACTGGGAGTTCCATAAAAAAGATTGTGGGCAGAAAATGGGTGATCACTGTTCATTTCTCTTCTGTTTCCTATTTAAATTTGTATTTTCCTTCCTCAATTTAGCATTATGGACAGGGAAAGACCTAATCTAAGCTCTGCAAAAAAATATTTTGCCTTCAAATTCATACCGTGATCGTAGCATGCATGGACTCGACTCATGTGACTGGGATTTCCAGGAAAAAGATTGTCGGCCGAAAATGGGTGATCACTGTACAATTCTCTTCTGTTTCCTATTTATGTTTCTATTTTAGTTCCTTCATTTAGCATTAAGGACAGGGAAAGACCTAATCTAAGCTCGGCACAAGAATATTTTGCCTTCAAATTCATACCGTGATCGTAGCATGCATGGACTCGACTCATATGACTGGGATTTCCATGAAAAAGATTGTAGGCCGAAAATGGGTGATCACTGTACATTTCTCTTCTGTTTCCTATTTATATTTCTATTTTACCTCCTCAATTTAGAATTATGGACAGGGAAAGACCTAATCTAAAATCTGTACAAAAATATTTTGCCTTCAAATTCATACCGTGATCATAGCATGCATGGACTCGACTCATATGACTGGGATTTCCATGAAAAAGATTGTGGGCCGAAAATGGGTGATCGCTGTACATTTCTCTTCTGTTTCCTATTAATATTTCTATTTTACTTCCTTCATTTAGCATTATGGAGAGGAAAGACCTAATCTAAGATCTGCAAAAAAATATTTTGCCTTCAAATTCATACCGTGATAGTAGCATGCATGGACTCGACTCATATCACTGGGATTTCGATTAAAAAGATTGTGGGCAGAAAATGGGTGATCACTGTACATTTCTCTTCAGTTTCCTATTTCTATTTCTATTTTTCCTCCTCAATTTAGCATTATGGACAGGGAAAGACCTCATCTAAAATCTGCACATAAATATTTTGCTTTCAAATTCATACCGTGATTGTAGCATGCATGGACTCGAATCATATGACTGGGATTTCCATGAAAAAGATTTTGGGCCGAAAATGGTTAATCACTGTACATTTCACTTCTGTTTCCTATTTCTATTTCTATTTTACCTCCTCAATTTAGCATTATTGACAGGGAAAGACCTAATCTAAGATCTGCAAAAAAATATTTTGCCTTCAAATTCATACTGTGATCGTTGCATGCATGGACTCGACTGATATGACTGGGATTTCCATAAAAAAGAGGGTGGGCAGAAAATGGGTGATCACTGTACATTTTTCTTCTGTTTCTTATTTATATTTAAATTTTACTTCCTCAATTTAGCATTATGGACAGGGAAAGACCTAATCTAAGATCTGCAAAAAATATTTTGCCTTCAAATACATACCGTGATCGTAGCATGCATGGACTCGACTCATATGTCTGGGATTTCCATGAAATAGATTGTCGGCAGAAAATGGTTGATCACTGTACATTTCTCTTCTGTTTCCTATTTATATTTCTGTTTTACTTCCTTCATTTTGCATTATGGACAGGGAAAGACCTAATCTAAGATCTGCAAAAAAATATTTTGCCTTCAAATTCATACCGTGATCGTAGCATGCATGGACTCCACACATATGACTGGGATTTCCATGAAAAAGATTGTGGGCAGAAAATTGGTAATCACTGTACATTTTTCTTCTGTTTCTTATTTATATTTATATTTTACTTCCTCAATTTAGCATTATGGACAGGGAAAGCCCTAATCTAAGATCTGCAAAAAATATTTTGCCTTCAAATACATACCGTGATCGTAGCATGCATGGACTCGACACATATGACTGGGATTTCCATGAAAAAGATTGTCGGCAGAAAATGGGTGATCACTGTACATTTCTCTTCTGTTTCCTATTTATATTTATATTTTACTTCCTCAATTTAGCATTATGGACAGGGAAAGACCTAATCTAAGATCTGCAAAAAATATTTTGCCTTTAAATACATACCGTGATCGTAGCATGCATGGACACGACTCATATGACTGGGATTTCCATGAAAAAGATTGTGTGCAGCAAATGGGTGATCACTGTAAATTTCTCTTCTGTTTCCTATTTATATTTATATTTTACCTCCTAAATTTAGCATTATGGACAGGGAAAGACCTAATCTAAGCTCTGCACAAAAATATTTTGCCTTCAAATTCATACCGTGATCGTAGCATGCATGGACTCGACTCATATGACTGGGATTTCCATGAAAAAGATTGTGGGCCGAAAATGGGTGATCACTGTACATTTCTCTTCTGTTTCCTATTTATATTTCTATTCTACCTCCTCAATTTAGCATTATGTACATGGAAAGACCTAATCTAAAATCTGCACAAAAATATTTTGCTTTCAAATTCATACCGTGATCGTAGCATGCATGGATTCGACTCATATGACTGGGATTTCCATGAAAAAGATTGTGGGCCGAAAATTGGTGATCTCTGTACATTTCTCTTCTGTTTCCTATTTATATTTCTATTTTACCTCCTCAATTTAGCATCATGGACAGGGAAAGACCTAATCTAAAATCTGCACAAAAATATTTTGCTTTCAAATTCATACCGTGATCGTAGCATACAAGGTCTCGACTCATATGACTGGGATTTCCATGAAAAAGATTGTGGCCCGAAAATGGGTGATCACTGTACATTTCTCTTCTGTTTCCTATTTATATTTCTATTTTACCTCCTCAATTTAGCATTATGGACAGGGAAATACCTAATCTAAAATCTGCACAAAAATATTTTGCTTTCAAATTCATACCGTGATCGTAGCATGCATGGACTCGACTCATATGACTGGGAGTTCCATAAAAAAGATTGTGGGCAGAAAATGGGTGATCACTGTACATTACTCTTCTGTTTCCTCTTCATATTTATATTTTACTTCCTCAATGTAGCATTATGAACTGGGAAAGACCTGACCTAAAATCTGCAAAAAAATATTTTGCCTTCAAATTCATACCATGATCGTAGCATGCATGGACTCGACTCATATGACTGGGATTTCCTTTTAAAAGATTGTGGGCCGAAAATGGGTGATCACTGTTCATTTCTCTTCTGTTTCCTATTTAAATTTATATTTTACTTCCTCAATTTAGCATTATGGACAGGGAAAGACCTAATCTAAGCTCTGCAAAAAAATATTTTGCCTTCAAATTCATACCGTGATCGTAGCATGCATGGACTCGACTCATGTGACTGGGATTTCCATGAAAAAGATTGTGGGCCGAAAATGGGTGCTCACTGTACATTTCTCTTCTGTTTCCTATTGATATTTCTATTTTACCTCCTCAATTTAGCATTATGGACAAGGAAAGACCTAATCTAAAATCTATACAAAAATATTTTGCTTTCAAATTCATACCGTGATCGTAGCATGCAAGGTCTCGACTCATATGACTGGGATTTCCATGAAAAAGATTGTGGGCCGAAAATGGGTGATCACTGTACATTTCTCTTCTGTTTCCTATTTATATTTCTATTCTACCTCCTCAATTTAGCATTATGTACATGGAAAGACCTAATCTAAAATCTGCACAAAAATATTTTGCTTTCAAATTCATACCGTGATCGTAGCATGCATGGATTCGACTCATATGACTGGGATTTCCATGAAAAAGATTGGGAGCAGAAAATGGGTGATCACTGTACATTTCTCTTCTGTTTCCTATTTATATTTCTATTTTACATTCTCAATTTAGCATTATGGACATGGAAAGACCTAATCTAAAATCTGCACAAAAATATTTTGCTTTCAAATTCATACCGTGATCGTAGCATGCATGGACTCAACTCATAGTCCTGGTATTTCCATGAAGAAGATTGTGGGCAGAAAATGGGTGATCACTGTACATTTCTCTTCTGTTTCCTATTCATATTTATATTTTACCTCCTCAATTTAGCATTATGGACAGGGATAGATTTAATCTAAGATTTGCAAAAAAAATTTTGCCTTGAAATTCATACGGTGATCGTAGCATGCATGGACTCAACTCATATGACTGGGATTTCCATGAAAAAGATTGTGGGCATAAAATGGGTGATCACTGTACATTTCTCTTCTGTTTCCTATTTATATTTATATTTTACCTCCTCAATTTAGCATTATGGACAGCTAAATACATAATCTAAGCTCTGCAAAAAAATATTTTGCCTTCAAATTCATACCGTGATCGTGGCATGCATGGACTCGACTCATATGACTGGGATTTCCATGAAAAAGATTGTGGGCACAAAATGGGTGATCACTGTACATTTCTTCTGTTTCCTATTTATATTTATATTTTACCTCCTCAATTTAGCATTATGGACAGGGAAAGATCAAATCTAAGATCTGCAAAAAAATATTTAGCCTTCAAATCCATACCGTGATCGTAGCATGCATGGACTCGACTCATATGACTGGGATTTCCATGAAAAAGATTATGGGCAGAAAATGGGTGATCAATGTACATTTCTCTTCTGTTTCCTATTTATATTTCTATTTTACCTCCTCAATTTAGCATTATGGAAATGGAAAGATCAAATCTAAGATCTGCAAAAAAATATTTTGCCTTCAAATTCATACCGTGATCGTAGCATGCATGGACTTGACTCATATGACTTGGATTTCCATGAAAAAGATTGTGGGCCGAAAATGGGTGATCACTGTACATTTCTCTTCTGTTTCCTATTTATATTTCTATTTTACATCCTGAATTTAGCCTTATGGACAGGGAAAGACCTAATCTAACAAACTGCAAAAAAATATTTTGCCATCAAATTCATACCGTGATCGTAGCATGCATGGAATCGACTCATATTACTGGGATTTCCATGAAAAAGATTGTGGGCACAAAATGGGTGATCACTGTACATTTCTCTTCTGTTTTCCGTTACTATTTCTATTTTACTTCCTTCATTTAGCATTATGGACAGGGAAAGACCTAATGTAAGATCTGCAAAAAAATATTTTGCCTTCATATTCATACCGTGATCGTAGCATGCATGGACTGTACTCATATGACTGGGATTTCCATGACAAAGATTGTGGGCAGAAAATCGGTGATCACAGTACATTTCTCTTCTGTTTCCTATTTATATTTGTAATTTATCTCCTCAATTTAGCATTATGGACAGGGAAAGACCTAATCTAAGCTCTGCAAAAAATATTTTGCTTTCAAATTCATACGGTGATCGTAGCATGTATGGACTCGACTCATATGACTGTGATTTCCATGAAAAGATTGTGGGCCGAAAATGGGTGATCACTGTACATTTCTTTTCTGTTTCCTATTTATATTTCTATTTTACCTCCTCAATTTAGCATTATGGACAGGGAAAGATCTAATCTAAAATCTGCACAAAAATATTTTGCCTTCAAATTCCTACCGTGATCGTAGCATGCATAGACTCGACTCATATGACTGGGATTTCCATGAAAAAGAGTGTGGGCCGAAAATGGGTGATAACTGTACATTTTTCTTCTGTTTCCTATTTATATTTATATTTTACCTCCTCAATTTAGCATTATGGAAAGGAAAGACCTAATCTAAGCTCTGCACAAAAATATTTTGCCTTCAAATTCATACCGTGATCGTAGCATGCATGGACTCGACTCATATGACTGGGATTTCTATGAAAAAGATTGTGGGCCGAAAATGGGTGATCACTGTACATTTCTCTTCTGTTTCCTATTTATATTTCTATTTTACTTCCTCAATTTAGCATTATGGAAAGGGAAAGACCTAATCTAAAATCTTCATAAAAATATTTTGCTTTCAAATTCATACCGTGATCGTAGCATGCATGGACTCGACTCATATGACTGGGATTTCCATGAAAAAGATTGTGGGCGGAAAATGGGTGATCACTGTACATTTCTCTTCTGTTTCCTATTCATATTTATATTTTACCTCCTCAATTTAGCATTATGGACAGGGAAAGATATTATCTAAGCTCCGCACAAAAATATTTTGCCTTCAAATTCATACCGTGATTGTAGCATGCATAGACTCGACTCATATGACTGGGATTTCCATGAAAAAGATTGTGGGCCGAAAATGGGTGATCACTGTACATTTCTCTTCTGTTTCCTATTTATATTTCTATTCTACCTCCTCAATTTAGCATTATGTACATGGAAAGACCTAATCTAAAATCTGCACAAAAATATTTTGCTTTCAAATTCATACCGTGATCGTAGCATGCAAGGTCTCGACTCATATGACTGGGATTTCCATGAAAAAGATTGTGGGCCGAAAATGGGTGATCACTGTACATTTCTCTTCTGTTTCCTATTTATATTTCTATTCTACCTCCTCAATTTAGCATTATGTACATGGAAAGACCTAATCTAAAATCTGCACAAAAATATTTTGCTTTCAAATTCATACCGTGATCGTAGCATGCATGGATTCGACTCATATGACTGGGATTTCCATGAAAAAGATTGGGAGCAGAAAATGGGTGATCACTGTACATTTCTCTTCTGTTTCCTATTTATATTTCTATTTTACATTCTCAATTTAGCATTATGGACATGGAAAGACCTAATCTAAAATCTGCACAAAAATATTTTACTTTCAAATTCATACCGTGATCGTAGCATGCATGGACTCAACTCATATTCCTGGTATTTCCATGAAAAAGATTGTGGGCCGAAAATGGGTGATCACTGTACATTTCTCTTCTGTTTCCTATTTATATTTCTATTCTACCTCCTCAATTTAGCATTAAGGACAGGGAAAGACCTAATCTAAAATCTGCACAAAAATATTTTGCTTTCAAATTCATACCGTGATCGTAGCATGCATGGATTCGACTCATATGACTGGGATTTCCATGAAAAAGATTGTGGGCCGAAAATTGGTGATCACTGTACATTTCTCTTCTGTTTCCTATTTATATTTCTATTTTACCTCCTCAATTTAGCATTATGGACAGGGAAAAACCTAATCTAAAATCTGCACAAAAATATTTTGCTTTCAAATTCATACCGTGATCGTAGCATGCATGGACTCGACTCATATGACTGGGATTTCCATGAAAAAGATTGTGGGCCGAAAATGGGTGATCACTGTACATTTCTCTTCTGTTTCCTATTTATATTTCTATTCTACCTCCTCAATTTAGCATTATGTACATGGAAAGACCTAATCTAAAATCTATACAAAAATATTTTGCTTTCAAATTCATACCGTGATCGTAGCATGCAAGGTCTCGACTCATATGACTGGGATTTCCATGAAAAAGATTGTGGGCCGAAAATGGGTGATCACTGTACATTTCTCTTCTGTTTCCTATTTATATTTCTATTCTACCTCCTCAATTTAGCATTATGTACATGGAAAGACCTAATCTAAAATCTGCACAAAAATATTTTGCTTTCAAATTCATACCGTGATCGTAGCATGCATGGATTCATCTCATATGACTGGGATTTCCATGAAAAAGATTGTGGGCCGAAAATGGGTGATCACTGTACATTTCTCTTCTGTTTCCTATTTATATTTATATTTTAACTCCTCAATTTAGCATTATGGACAAGGAAAGACCTAATCTAAAATCTATACAAACATATTTTGCTTTCAAATTCATACCGTGATCGTAGCATGCAAGGTCTCGACTCATATGACTGGGATTTCCATGAAAAAGATTGTGGGCCTAAAATGGGTGATCACTGTACATTTCTCTTCTGTTTCCTATTTATATTTCTATTTTACCTTCTCATTTTAGCATTATGGACATGGAAAGACCTAATCTAAAATCTGCACAAAAATATTTTGCTTTCAAATTCATACCGTGATCGTAGCATGCATGGACTCAACTCATATTCCTGGTATTTCCATGAAAAAGATTGTGGGCCGAAAATGGGTGATCACTGTACATTTCTCTTCTGTTTCCTATTTATATTTATATTTTACCTCCTCAATTTAGCATTATGAACAGGGAAAGACCTAATCTAAGCTCTGCACAAAAATATTTTGCCTTCAAATTCATACCGTGATCGTAGCATGCATGGACTCGACTCATATGACTGGGATTTCCATGAAAAATATTGTGGGCCGAAAATGGGTGATCACTGTACATTTCTCTTCTGTTTCCTATTTATATTTATATTTTACCTCCTCAATTTAGCCTTATGGACAGGGAAAGAACTAATCTAAAATCTGCACAAAAATATTTTGACTTCAAATTCATACTGTGATCGTAGCATGCATGGACTCGACTCATATGACTGGGATTTCCATGAAAAAGATTGTGGGCCGAAAATGGATAATCACTGTATATTTCTCTTCTGGTTCCTATTTATATTTCTATTTTACCTCCTCAATTTAGCATTATGGACAGGGAAAGAGCTCATCTAAGATCTGCAAAAAATATTTTGCCTTCAAATTCATACCGTGATCGTGGCATGCAGGAAGTCGACTCATATGACTGGGATTTCCATGAAAAAGATTGTGGGCCGAAAATGTGTGATCACTGTACATTTCTCTTCTGTTTCCTATTTATATTTATATTTTATCTCCTAAATTTAGCATTATGGACAGGGAAAGACATTATCTAAGGTCTGCACAAAAATATTATGCCTTCAAATTCATACCGTGATCGTAGCATGCATGGACTCGACTCATATGACTGGGATTTCCATAAAAAAGATTGTCGGCCGAAATTGGTGATCACTCTACATTTCTCTTCTGTTTCCTATTTATATTTATATTTTACTTCCTCAATTTAGCATTATGGACAGGGAAAGACCTAATCTAAACTCTGCACAAAAATATTATGCCTTGAAATTCTTACGGTGATCGTAGCATGCATGGACTAGACTCATATGACTAGGATTTCCATGAAAACGATTTTTGGCCGAAAACGGTTGATCACTGTACATTTCTCATATGTTTCCTATTTATATTTCTATTTTACTTCTTCAATTTAGCATTATGGACAGGAAAAGACCAAATCTAAGATCTGCAAAAAATATTTTGCCTTCAAATTCATACCGTGATCGTAGCATGCATGGACTCGACTCATATGACTGGGATTTCCATGAAAAAGATTGTGGGCCGAAAATGGGTGATCACTGTACATTTCTCTTCTGTTTCCTATTTATATTTCTATTTTACCTCCTCAATTTAGCATTAGGGACAGGGAAAGACCTAATCTAAGCTCTGCACAAAAATATTTTGCCTTCAAATTCATACTGTGATCGTAGCATGCATGGAATAGACTCATATGACTGGGATTTCCATGAAAAAGATTGTGGGCAGAAAATGGGTGATCACTGTACATTTCTCTTCTGTTTCCTATTTATATTTCTATTTTACCTCCTCAATTTAGCATTATGGACAGGGAAAGACCTAATCTAAAATCTGCACAAAAATATTTTGCTTTCAAATTCATACCGTGATCGTAGCATGCATGGACTCGACTCATATGACTGGGATTTCCAGGAAAAAGATTGTGGGCCGAAAATGGGTGATCCCTGTACATTTCTCTTCTGTTTCCTATTTATATTTATATTTTACCTCCTCAATTTAGCATTATGGACAGGGAAAGATCTAATCTAAGCTCTGCACAAAAATATTTTGCCTTCAAATTCATACCGTGATCGTAGCATGCATGAACACGACTCATATGACTGGGATTTCCATGATAAAGATTGTGTGCCGAAAATGGGTGATCACTGAACATTTCTCTTCTGTATTCTATTTATATTTCTATTTTACCTCGTCAATTTATCATTATGGACAGGGAGAGACCTAATCTAAGTTCTGCACAAATATATTTTGCGTTCTAATTCATACCGTGATCGTAGCATGCATGGACTCGACTCATATGACTGGGATTTCCATGAAAAAGATTGTGGTCTGAAAATGGGTGATCACAGTACATGTCTCTTCTGTTTCCTATTTATATTTATATTTTACCTCCTCAATTTAGCATTATGGACAGGGAAAGACCTAATCTAAGCTCTGCACAAAAATATTTTGCGTTCTAATTCATACCGTGATCGTAGCATGCATGGACTCGACTCATATGACTGGGGTTTCCATGAAAAAGATTGTGGGCCCAAAACGGGTGATCACTGTACATTTCTCTTCTGTTTCCTACTTATATTTCTATTTTACCTCCTCAATTTAGCATTATGGACAGGGAAAGACCTAATCTAAGCTCTGCACAAAAATATTTTGCCTTCAAATTCATACCGTGATCGTGGCATGCATGGACTCGACTCATATGACTGGGATTTCCATGAAAAAGATTGTGGGACGAAAATGGGTGATCACTGTGCATTTCTCTTCTGTTTCCTATTTATATTTCTATTTTACCTCCTCAATTTAGCATTATGAACAGGGAAAGACCTAATCTAAGCTCTGCACAAAAATATTTTGCCTTCAAATTCATACCGTGATCGTAGCATGCATGGACTCGACTCATATGACTGGGATTTCCATGAAAAATATTGTGGGCCGAAAATGTGTGATCACTGTTCATTTCTCTTCTGTTTCCTATTTATATTTATATTTTACCTCCTCAATTTAGCATTATGGACAGGGAAAGAACTAATCTAAAATCTGCACAAAAATATTTTGCCTTCAAATTCATACCGTGATCGTAGCATGCATGGACTCGACTCATATGACTGGGATTTCCATGAAAAAGATTGTGGGCCGAAAATGGATAATCACTGTACATGTCTCTTCTGGTTCCTATTTATATTTCTATTTTACCTCCTCAATTTAGCATTATGGACAGGGAAAGACATTATCTAAGGTCTGCACAAAAATATTTTGCCTTCAAATTCATACCGTGATCGTAGCATGCATGGACTCGACTAATATGACTGGGATTTCCATGAAAAAGATTGTGGGCCGAAAATGTGTGATCACTGTATATTTCTCTTCTGTTTCCTATTTATATTTATATTTTACCTCCTCAATTTAGCATTAGGGACAGGGAAAGACATTATGTAAGTTCTGTACAAAAATATTTTGCCTTCAAATTCATACCGTGATCGTAGCATGCATGGACTCGACTCATATGACTGGGATTTCCTTCAAAAAGATTATGGGCCAAAAATGGGTGATCACTGTATTTTTCTCTTCTGTTTCCTATTCATATTTATATTTTACCCCCTCAATTTAGCATTATGGACAGGGAAAGACCTAATCTAAACTCAGCACAAAAATATTATGCCTTGAAATTCTTACGGTGATCGTAGCATGCATGGACTCGACTCATATGACTGGGATTTGCATGAAAAAGTGTGTGGGCAGAAAATGGGTGATCACTGTACATTTCTCTTCTGTTTCCTATTTATATTTATATTTTACCTCCTAAATTTAGCATTATGGACAGGGAAATACCTCATCTAAATTCTGCACAAAAATATTTTGCCGTCAAATTCATACCATGATCGTAGCATGCATGGACTCGACTCATATGACTGGGATTTCCATGAAAAACATTGTGGGCCGAAAATTGGTGATCACTGTACATTTTTCTTCTGTTTCCTATTTATATTGATATTTTACCTTCTCAATTTAGCATTATGGGCAGGGAAAGACCTAATGTAAGCTATGCACAAAAATATTTTGCGTTCAAATTCATACCCTGATCGTAGCATGCATGGACTCGACTCATATGACTGGGATTTCCATGAAAAAGATTGTGGGCCGAAAATGGGTTATCACTGTACATTTCTATTCTGTTTCCTATTTATATTTACATTTTACCTCCTCAATTTAGCATTATGGGCTCTGAAAGACCTAATCTAATATCTGCACCAAAATATTTTGCCTTCAAAATCATACCGTGATCGTAGCATGCATGGACTCGACTCATATTACTGGGATTTCCATGAAAAAGATTGTGGGTAGAAAATGGGTGATCACTGTACATTTCTCTTCTGTTTCCTATTTATATTTATATTTTCTTTCCTCAATTTAGTATTATGGACAGGGAAAGACCTAATCTAAGATCTGCAAAAAAATATTTTGCTTCAAATTCATACTGTGATCGTAGCATGTATGGACTCGACTCATATGACTGGGATTTCCATGAACAAGTTTGTGGGAAGAAAATGGGTGATCACTGTACATTTCTCTTCTGTTTCCTATTTATATTTATATTTTACTTCCACAATTTAGCATTATGGACGGGGAAAGACCTCAACTAAGATCTGCACAAAAATATTTTGCCTTCAAATTCATACCGTGATCGTAGCATGCATGGACTCGACTGATATGACTGGGATTTCCATGAAAAAGATTGTGGGCAGAAAATCGGTGATCACTGTACATTTCTCTTGTGTTTCCTTTTTATATTTCTATTTTACTTCCTGAATTCAGCTTTATGGACAGGGAAAGACCTAATCTAAGATCTGCACAAAAATATTTTGCCTTCAAATTCATACCGTGATCATAGCATGCATGGACTCGAATCATATGACTGGGATTTCCATGAAAAAGACTGTGGCCAGAAAATGGCTGATCACTGTACATTTCTCTTCTGTTTCCCATTACTATTTCTATTTTACTTCCTTAATTTAGCATTATGGACAGGGAAAGACCTAATCTAAGACTGCAAAAAAATATTTTGCCTTCAATTTCATACCGTGATAGTAGCATGCATGGACTCGACTCATATAAAGTGGGAGTTCCATGAAAAAGATGGTGGCCAGAAAATGGGTGATCACTGTACATTTCTCTTCTGTTTCCTATTTCTCTTTATATTCTACTTCCAAAATTTAGCATTATGGACAGGGAAAGACCTAATCTAAAATCTGCACAAACATACTTTGCCTTCAAATTCATACCGTGATCGTAACATGCATGGAATCGACTCATATGACTGGGATTTCCATGAAAAAGATTGTGAGCCGAAAATTGCTGATCACTGTACATTTCTCTTCTGTTTCCTATTTATATTTATATTTTACCTCCTCAATTTAGCATTATGGACAGGGAAAGACCTAATCTAAAATCTGCTAAAAAATATTTTGCCTTCAAATTCATACCGTGATCGTAGCATGCATGAACTCGACTCATATGACTGGGATTTCCATGAAAACATTGTGGGCCGAAAATGGGTGATCACTGTACATTTCTCTTCTGTTTCCTATTTATATTTCTTTTTTACCTCCTCAATTTAGCATTATGGACATGGAAAGACCTAATCTAAGCTCTGCACAAAAATATTTTACCTTCAAATTCATAACTTGATCGTAGCATGCATGGACTCGACTCATATGACTTGGATTTCCATGAAAATATTGTGGGCCGAAAATGGGTGATCACTGTACATTTCTCTTCTGTTTCCTATTTATATTTCTATTTTACCTCCTCAATTTAGCATTGTGGACAGGGAAAGACCAAATCTAAGATCTGCAAAAAAATATTTTGCCTTCAAATTCATACGGTGATCGTAGCATGCATGGACTCAACTCATATGACTGGGATTTCCATGAAAAAGATTGTGGGCAGAAAATGGGTGATCACTGTACATTTCTCTTCTGTTTCCTATTTATATTTGTAATTTATCTCCTCAATTTAGCATTATGGACAGGGAAAGACCTAATCTAAGCTCTGCAAATATATTTTGCTTTCAAATTCATACGGTGATCGTAGCATGTATGGACACGACTCATATGACTGGGATTTCCATGAAAAAGATTCTGGGCAGAAAATGGGTGATAACTGTACATTTCTCTTCTGTTTCTTATTTATATTTATATATTACTTCCTTCATTTAGCATTATGGACAGGGAAAGACCTAACCTTAAATCTGCACAAAAATATTTCGCCTTCAAATTCATACCGTGATCGTAGCATGTATGGACTCGACTCATATGACTGGGATTTCCATGAAGAAGATTGTGGGCAGAAAATGGGTGATCACTGTACATTTCTCTTCTGTTTCCTATTCATATTTATATTTTACCTCCTCAATTTAGCATTATGGACAGGGATAGATTTAATCTAAGATTTGCAAAAAAAATTTTGCCTTGAAATTCATACGGTGATCGTAGCATGCATGGACTCAACTCATATGACTGGGATTTCCATGAAAAAGATTGTGGGCATAAAATGGGTGATCACTGTACATTTCTCTTCTGTTTCCTATTTATATTTATATTTTACCTCCTCAATTTAGCATTATGGACAGCTAAATACCTAATCTAAGCTCTGCAAAAAAATATTTTGCCTTCAAATTCATACCGTGATCGTGGCATGCATGGACTCGACTCATATGACTGGGATTTCCATGAAAAAGATTGTGGGCACAAAATGGGTGATCACTGTACATTTCTTCTGTTTCCTATTTATATTTATATTTTACCTCCTCAATTTAGCATTATGGACAGGGAAAGATCAAATCTAAGATCTGCAAAAAAATATTTAGCCTTCAAATCCATACCGTGATCGTAGCATGCATGGACTCGACTCATATGACTGGGATTTCCATGAAAAAGATTATGGGCAGAAAATGGGTGATCAATGTACATTTCTCTTCTGTTTCCTATTTATATTTATATTTTACCTCCTCAATTTAGCATTATGGAAATGGAAAGATCAAATCTAAGATCTGCAAAAAAATATTTTGCCTTCAAATTCATACCGTGATCGTAGCATGCATGGACTTGACTCATATGACTTGGATTTCCATGAAAAAGATTGTGGGCCGAAAATGGGTGATCACTGTACATTTCTCTTCTGTTTCCTATTTATATTTCTATTTTACATCCTGAATTTAGCCTTATGGACAGGGAAAGACCTAATCTAACAAACTGCAAAAAAATATTTTGCCATCAAATTCATACCGTGATCGTAGCATGCATGGAATCGACTCATATTACTGGGATTTCCATGAAAAAGATTGTGGGCACAAAATGGGTGATCACTGTACATTTCTCTTCTGTTTTCCGTTACTATTTCTATTTTACTTCCTTCATTTAGCATTATGGACAGGGAAAGACCTAATGTAAGATCTGCAAAAAAATATTTTGCCTTCATATTCATACCGTGATCGTAGCATGCATGGACTGTACTCATATGACTGGGATTTCCATGACAAAGATTGTGGGCAGAAAATCGGTGATCACAGTACATTTCTCTTCTGTTTCCTATTTATATTTGTAATTTATCTCCTCAATTTAGCATTATGGACAGGGAAAGACCTAATCTAAGCTCCGCAAAAAATATTTTGCTTTCAAATTCATACGGTGATCGTAGCATGTATGGACTCGACTCATATGACTGTGATTTCCATGAAAAGATTGTGGGCCGAAAATGGGTGATCACTGTACATTTCTTTTCTGTTTCCTATTTATATTTCTATTTTACCTCCTCAATTTAGCATTATGGACAGGGAAAGATCTAATCTAAAATCTGCACAAAAATATTTTGCCTTCAAATTCCTACCGTGATCGTAGCATGCATAGACTCGACTCATATGACTGGGATTTCCATGAAAAAGAGTGTGGGCCGAAAATGGGTGATAACTGTACATTTTTCTTCTGTTTCCTATTTATATTTATATTTTACCTCCTCAATTTAGCATTATGGAAAGGAAAGACCTAATCTAAGCTCTGCACAAAAATATTTTGCCTTCAAATTCATACCGTGATCGTAGCATGCATGGACTCGACTCATATGACTGGGATTTCTATGAAAAAGATTGTGGGCCGAAAATGGGTGATCACTGTACATTTCTCTTCTGTTTCCTATTTATATTTCTATTTTACTTCCTCAATTTAGCATTATGGAAAGGGAAAGACCTAATCTAAAATCTTCATAAAAATATTTTGCTTTCAAATTCATACCGTGATCGTAGCATGCATGGACTCGACTCATATGACTGGGATTTCCATGAAAAAGATTGTGGGCGGAAATGGGTGATCACTGTACATTTCTCTTCTGTTTCCTATTCATATTTATATTTTACCTCCTCAATTTAGCATTATGGACAGGGAAAGATATTATCTAAGCTCCGCACAAAAATATTTTGCCTTCAAATTCATACCGTGATTGTAGCATGCATAGACTCGACTCATATGACTGGGATTTCCATGAAAAAGATTGTGCGCCGAAAATGGGTGGTCACGGTACATTTCTTTTCTGTTTCCTATTTATATTTATATTTTACCTCCTCAATTTTGTATTATGGACAGGGAAAGACCAAATCTAAGATCTGCACAAAAATATTTTGCCTTCAAATTCATACCGTGATCGTAGCATGCATGGACTCGACTCATATGACTGGGATTTCCATGAAAGAGATTGTGGGCCGAAAATTGGTGATCACTGTACATTTCTCTTCTGTTTCCTATTTATATTTCTATTTTACCTCCTCAATTTAGCATTATGGACAGGGAAAGACATAATCTAAGATCTGCACAAAAATATTTTGCCTTCAAATTCATACCGTGATCGTAGCATGCATGGACTCGACTCATATGACTGGGATTTCCATGAAAAAGATAGTGGGCCGAAAATGGTTGATCACTGTACATTTCTCTTCTGTTTCCTATTTATATTTATATTTTACCTCCTGAATTTAGCATTATGGACAGGGAATGACCTAATCTAAGATCTGCACAAAAATATTTTGCCTCCAAATTCATACCGTGAACGTAGCATGCATGGACTCGACTCATATGACTGGGATTTCCATGAAAGAGATTGTGGGCCGAAAATGGGTGATCACTGTACATTTCTCTTCTGTTTCCTATTTATATTTCTTTTTTACCTCCTCAATTCAGCATTATGGACAGGGAAAGACCTAATCTAAGATCTGCACAAAAATATTTTGCCTGCAAATTCATACCGTGATCGTAGCATGCATGGACTCGACTCATATGACTGGGATTTCCATGAAAAATATTGTGGGCCGAAAATGTGTGATCACTGTATATTTCTCTTTTGATTCCTATTTATATTTCTATTTTACCTCCTCAATTTAGCATTATGGACAGGGAAAGACATAATCTAAGATCTGCACAAAAATATTTTGCCTTCAAATTCATACCGTGATCGTAGCATGCATGGACTCGACTCATATGACTGGGATTTCCATGAAAAAGATAGTGGGCCGAAAATGGTTGATCACTGTACATTTATCTTCTGTTTCCTATTTATATTTATATTTTACCTCCTGAATTTAGCATTATGGACAGGGAATGACCTAATCTAAGATCTGCACAAAAATATTTTGCCTCCAAATTCATACCGTGAACGTAGCATCCATGGACACGACTCATATGACTGGGATTTCAATGAAAGAGATTGTGGGCCAAAAATGGGTGATCACTGTACATTTCTCTTCTGTTTCCTATTTATATTTCTTTTTTACCTCCTCAATTCAGCATTATGGACAGGGAAAGACCTAATCTAAGATCTGCACAAAAATATTTTGCCTTCAAATTCATACCGTGATCGTAGCATTCATGGACTCGACTCATATGACTGGGATTTCCATGAAAGAGATTGTGGGCCGAAAATCGGTGATCACTGTACATTTCTCTTCTGTTTCCTATTTATATTTCTTTTTTACCTCCTCAATTCAGCATTATGTAGAGGGAAAGACCTAATCTAAGATCTGCACAAATATATTTTGCCTTCAAATTCATACCGTGATCGTAGCATGCATGGACTCGACTCATCTGACTTGGTTTTCCATGAAAATGATTGTGGGCCGAAAATGGGTGATCACTGTACATTTCTCTTCTGTTTCCTATTTATATTTCTATTTTACCTCCTCAATTTAGCATTATGGACAGGGAAAGACCTAATCTAAGATCTGCACAAAAATATTTTGCCTTCAAATTCATACCGTGATCGTAGCATGCATGGACTCGACTCATATGACTGGGATTTCCATGAAAAAGATTGTGCGCCGAAAATGGGTGGTCACGGTACATTTCTCTACTGTTTCCTATTTATATTTATATTTTACCTCCTCAATTTAGTATTATGGACAGGGAAAGACCAAATCTAAGATCTGCACAAAAATATTTTGCCTGCAAATTCATACCGTGATCGTAGCATGCATGGACTCGACTCATACGACTGGGATTTCCATGAAAAAGATTGTGGGCCGAAAATGCGTGATCACTGTATATTTCTCTTTTGATTCCTATTCATATTTCTATTTTACCTCCTCAATTTAGCATTATGGACAGGGAAAGACCTAATCTAAGATCTGCACAAAAATATTTTGCCTTCAAATTCATACCGTGATCGTAGCATGCATGGACTCGACTCATATGACTGGGATTTCCATGAAAAAGATAGTGGGCTGAAAATGGTTGATCACTGTACATTTCTCTTCTGTTTCCTATTTATATTTATATTTTACCTCCTGAATTTAGCATTATGGACAGTGAAAGACCTAATCTAAAATCTGCACAAAAATATTTTGCATTCAAATTCATACTGTGATCATAGCATGCATGGACTCGACTCATATGACTGGGATTTCCATGAAAAAGATTGTGGGCCGAAAATGGGTGATCACTGTACATTTCTCTTCTGTTTCATATTTATATTTATATTTTACCTCCTCAATTTAGCATTATGGAGAGGGAAAGACCAAATCTAAGATCTGCACAAAAATATTTTGCCTGCAAATTCATACCGTGATCGTAGCATGCATGGACTCGACTCATATGACTGGGATTTCCATGAAAAAGATTGTGGGCCGAAAATGCGTGATCACTGTATATTTCTCTTTTGATTTCTATTTATATTTCTATTTTACCTCCTCAATTTAGCATTATGGACTGGGAAAGACGTAATCTAAGATCTGCACAAAAATATTTTGCCTTCAAATTCATACCGTGATCGTATCATGCATGGACTCGACTCATATGACTGGGATTTCCATGAAAAAGATAGTGGGCTGAAAATGGTTGATCACTGTACATTTCTCTTCTGTTTCCTATTTATATTTATATTTTACCTCCTGAATTTAGCATTATGGACAGGGAATGACCTAATCTATGATCTGCACAAAAATATTTTGCCTTCAAATTCATACCGTGATCGTAGCATGGATGGACTCGACTCATATGACTGGGTTTTCCATGAAAATGATTGTGGGCCGAAAATGGGTGATCACTGTACATTTCTCTTCTGTTTCCTATTTATATTTATATTTTACCTCCTCAATTTAGCATTATGGACAGGGAAAGACCTAATCTAAGATCTGCACAAAAATATTTTGCCTTCAAATTCATACCGTGATCGTAGCATGCATGGACTCGTCTCATATGACTGGATTTCCACGAAAAAGATTGTGGGCCGAAAATGGATGATCACTGTACATTTCTGTTCTGTTTCCTATTCATATTTCTATTTTACCTCCTCAATTTAGCATTATGGCCAGGGAAAGACCTAATCTAAGCCCTGCACAAAATATTTTGCCTTCAAATTCATACCGTGACCGTAGCATGCATGAACTCGACTCATATGACTGGGATTTCCATGAAAAAGATTGTGGGCGGAAAATGCGTGATCACTCTACATTTCTCTTCTGTTTCCTATTTATATTTCTATTTTACCTCCTCA
Source organism: Acanthosepion lycidas (assembly GCA_963932145.1). Taxonomy (NCBI): domain Eukaryota; kingdom Metazoa; phylum Mollusca; class Cephalopoda; order Sepiida; family Sepiidae; genus Acanthosepion; species Acanthosepion lycidas. The sequence goes on along the minus strand of OZ010597.1, from coordinate 98,042,901 downwards.
ATTTAGCATTATGGACAGGGAAAGACCTAATCTAAAATCTGCACAAAAATATTTTGCATTCAAATTCATACTGTGATCATAGCATGCATGGACTCGACTCATATGACTGGGATTTCCATGAAAAAGATTGTGGCCGAAAATGGGTGATCACTGTACATTTCTCTTCTGTTTCCTATTTATATTTCTATTTTACCTCCTCAATTTAGCATTATGGAGAGGGAAAGACCTAATCTAAAATCTGCAGAAAAATATTTTGCCTTCAAATTCATACCGTGATCGTAGCATGCATGGACTCGACTCATATGACTGGGATTTCCATGAAAGAGATTGTGGGCCGAAAATGGGTGATCACTGTATATTTCTCTTCTGTTTCCTATTTATATTTCTTTTTTACCTCCTCAATTCAGCATTATGGACAGGGAAAGACCTAATCTAAGATCTGCACAAAAATATTTTGCCTTCAAATTCATACCGTGATCGTAGCATGGATGGACTCGACTCATATGACTGGGTTTTCCATGAAAATGATTGTGGGCCGAAAATGGGTGATCACTGTACATTTCTCTTCTGTTTCCTATTTATATTTCTATTTTACCTCCTCAATTTAGCATTATGGACAGGGAATGACCTAATCTAAGATCTGCACAAAAATATTTTGCCTCCAAATTCATACCGTGAACGTAGCATGCATGGACTCGACTCTTATGACTGGGATTTCTATAAAAAAGATTGTGCGCCGAAAATGGGTGGTCACGGTACATTTCTCTTCTGTTTCCTATTTATATTTATATTTTACCTCCTCAATTTAGTATTATGGACAGGGAAAGACCAAATCTAAGATCTGCACAAAAATATTTTGCCTGGAAATTCATACCGTGATCGTAGCATGCATTGACTCGACTCATATGACTGGGATTTCCATGAAAAAGATTGTGGGCCGAAAATGCGTGATCACTGTATATTTCTCTTTTGATTCCTATTTATATTTCTATTTTACCTCCTCAATTTAGCATTATGGACAGGGAAAGACGTAATCTAAGATCTGCACAAAAATATTTTGCCTTCAAATTCATACCGTGATCGTAGCATGCATGGACTCGACTCATATGACTGGGATTTCCATGAAAAAGATAGTGGACCGAAAATGGTTGATCACTGTACATTTCTCTTCTGTTTCCTATTTATATTTATATTTTACCTCCTGAATTTAGCATTATGGACAGGGAAACCTAATCTAAGATCTGCACAAAAATATTTTGCCTCCAAATTCATACCGTGAACGTAGCATGCATGGACTCGACTCATATGACTGGGATTTCCATGAAAGAGATTGTGGGCCGAAAATGGGTGATCACTGTACATTTCTCTTCTGTTTCCTATTTATATTTCTTTTTTACCTCCTCAATTCAGCATTATGGACAGGGAAAGACCTAATCTAAGATCTGCACAAAAATATTTTGCCTTCAAATTCATACCGTGATCGTAGCATGCATGGACTCGACTCATATGACTGGGATTTCCATGAAAGAGATTGTGGGCCGAAAATCGGTGATCACTGTGCATTTCTCTTCTGTTTCCTATTTATATTTCTTTTTTACCTCCTCAATTCAGCATTATGTACAGGGAAAGACCTAATCTAAGATCTGCACAAAAATATTTTGCCTTCAAATTCATACTGTGATCGTAGCATGGATGGACTCGACTCATATGACTGGGTTTTCCATGAAAATGATTGTGGGCCGAAAATGGGTGATCACTGTACATTTCTCTTCTGTTTCCTATTTATATTTATATTTTACCTCCTCAATTTAGCATTATGGACAGGGAAAGACCTAATCTAAAATCTGCACAAAAATATTTTGCATTCAAATTCATACTGTGATCATAGCATGCATGGACTCGACTCATATGACTGGGATTTCCATGAAAAAGATTGTGGGCCGAAAATGCGTGATCACTGTATATTTCTCTTTTGATTCCTATTTATATTTCTATTTTACCTCCTCAATTTAGCATTATGGACAGGGAAAGACGTAATCTAAGATCTCCACAAAAATATTTTGCCTTCAAATTCATACCGTGATCGTAGCATGCATGGACTCGACTCATATGACTGGGATTTCCATGAAAAAGATAGTGGGCCGAAAATGGTTGATCACTGTACATTTCTCTTCTGTTTCCTATTTATATTTATATTTTACCTCCTGAATTTAGCATTATGGACAGGGAATGACCTAATCTAAGATCTGCACAAAAATATTTTGCCTCCAAATTCATACCGTGAACGTAGCATGGATGGACTCGACTCATATGACTGGGTTTTCCATGATAATGATTGTGGTCCGAAAATGGCTGATCACTGTACATTTCTCTTCTGTTTCATATTTATATTTCTATTTTACCTCCTCAATTTAGCATTATGGACAGGGAAAGACATAATCTAAGATCTGCACAAAAATATTTTCCCTTCAAATTCATACCGTGATCGTAGCATGCATGGACTCGACTCATATGACTGGGATTTCCATGAAAAAGATTGTGGGCTGAAAATAGGTGATCACTGTACATTTCTCTTCTGTTTCCTATTTATATTTCTATTTTACCTCCTCAATTTAGCATTATGGACAGGGAATGACCTAATCTAAGATCTGCACAAAAATATTTTGCCTCCAAATTCATACCCTGAACGTAGCATGCATGGACTCGACTCATATGACTGGGATTTCCATGAAAAAGATTGTGCGCCGAAAATGGGTGGTCACTGTACATTTCTCTTCTGTTTCCTATTTATATTTATATTTTACCTCCTCAATTAAGCATTATGGACAGGGAAAGACCTAATCTAAAATCTGCACAAAAATATTTTGCCTTCAAATTCATACTGTGATCGTAGCATGCATGTACTCGACTCATATGACTGGGATTTCCATGAAAAACATTGTGGGCCGAAAATGGGTGATCACTGTACATTTCTCTTCTGTTTCCTATTTATATTTCTATGTTATTACGTTGGTGCAAAAATAATTTTGTTTTCTAACATATGTTACTATGTGAGAAAACGAAATTATTTTTGCACCAACCTAATACCTCCTCAATTTAGCATTATGGATAGTGAAAGACCTAATCTCAAATCTGCACAAAAATATTTTGCCTTCAAATTCATACTGTGATCGTAGCATGCATGGACTCGACTCATATGACTGGGATTTCCATGAAAAAGATTGTGGGCGGAAAATGGGTGATCACTGTACATTTCTCTTCTGTTTCCTATTTATATTTATATTTTACCTCCTCAATTTAGAATTATGGACAGGGAAAAACCTAATCTAAAATCTGCACAAAAATATTTTGCATTCAAATTCATACCGTAATCGTAGCATGCATGGACTCGACACATATGACTGGGATTTCCATGAAAATATTGTGGTCCGAAAGTCGGTGATCACTGTACATTTCTCTTCTGTTTCCTATTTATATTTCTATTTTACCTCCTAAATTTAGCATTATGGACAGGGAAAGACCTAATCTAAAATCTGCACAAAAATATTTTGCCTTCAAATTCATACCGTGATGGTAGCATGAATGGACTCGAATCATATGACTGGGATTTCCATGGAAAAGATTGTGGACGGAAAATAGGTGATCACTGTACATTTCTCTTCTGTTTCCTATTGATATTTCTATTTTAACTCCTCAATTTTGCATTATGGACAGGGAAAGACCTAATCTAAAATCTGCACAAAAATATTTTGCCGTCAAATTCCTACCGTGATCGTAGCATGCATTGACTCGACTCATATGACTGGGATTTCCATGAAAAAGATTGTGGGCCGAAAATGGGTGATCACTGTACATTTCTCTTCTGTTTCCTATATATATTTATATTTTACTTCCTCAATTTAGCATTATGGACAGGGAAAGACCTAATCTAAAATCAGCACAAAAATATTTTGCCCTCAAATTCATACCGTGATTGTAGCATGCATGGACTCGACTCATATGACTGGGATTTCCATGAAAAAGATTGTGGACGGAAAATGGGTGATCACTGTACATTTCTCTTCTGTTTCCTATTTATATTTATATTTTACCTCCTAAATTTAGCATTATGGACAGGGAAAGACCTAATCTAAATTCTGCACAAAAATATTTTGCATTCAAATTCATACCGTGATCGTAGCATGCATGGACTCGACTCATATGACTGGGATTTCCATTAAAAAGATTGTGGGCCGAAAATGGGTGATCACTGTACATTTCTCTTCTGTTTCCTATTTATATTTCTATTTTACCTCCTCAATTTAGCATTATGGACAGGGAAAGACCAAATCTAAGATCTGCACAAAAATATTTTGCCTTCAAATTCATACCGTGATCGTAGCATGCATGGACTCGACTCATATGACTGGGATTTCTATGAAAATGATTGTGGGCCGAAAATGCGTGATCACTGTATATTTCTCTTTTGTTTCCTATTTATATTTCTATTTTCCCTCCTCAATTTAGCATTATGGACAGGGAAAGACCTAATCTAAGATCTGCACAAAAATATTTTGCCTTCAAATTCATACCGTGATCGTAGCATGCATGGACTCGACTCATATGACTGGGATTTCCATGAAAAAGATTGTGGGCCGAAAATGGGTGATCACTGTACATTTCTCTTCTGTTTCCTATTTATATTTATATTTTACCTCCTCAATTTAGCATTATGAACAGGGAAAGACCAAATCTAAGATCTGCACAAAAATATTTTGCCTTCAAATTCCTACCGTGATCGTAGCATGCATGGACTCGACTCATATGACTGGGATTTCTATGAAAAAGATTGTTGGCCGAAAATGGGTGATCACTGTACATTTCTCTTCTGTTTCCTATTTATATTTATATTTTACCTCCTCAATTTAGCATTATGGACAGGGAAAGACCTAATCTAAAATCAGCACAAAAATATTTTGCCTTCAAATTCATACCGTGATCGTAGCATGCATGGATTCGACTCATATGACTGGGATTTCCATGAAAAAGATTGTGGGCGGAAAATGGGTGTTCACTGTACATTTCTCTTCTGTTTTCTATTTATATTTCTATTTTACCTCCTCAATTTAGCATTATGGACAGGGAAAGACCTAATCTAAAATCTGCACAAAAATATTTTGCCTTCAAATTCATACTGTGATCGTAGCATGCATGGACTTGACTCATATGACTGGGATTTCCATTAAAAAGATTGTGGGCCGAAAATGGGTGATCACTGTACATTTCTCTTCTGTTTCCTATTTATATTTCTATTTTACCTCCTCAATTTAGCATTATGGACAGGTAAAGACCTAATCTAAAATCTGCACAAAAATATTTTGCCTTCAAATTCATACCGTGATCGTAGCATGCATGTACTCGACTCATATGACTGGGATTTCCATGAAAAACATTGTGGGCCGAAAATGGGTGATCACTGTACATTTCTCTTCTCTTTCCTATTTCTATTTTACCTCCTCAATTTAGCATTATGGACAGGGAAAGACCTAATCTAAAATCTGCACAAAAATATTTTGCTTTCAAATTCATACCGTGATCGTAGCATGCATGACTCGACTCATATGACTGGGATTTCCATGAAAAAGATTGTGGGCCGAAAATGGGTGATCACTGTACATTTCTCTTCTGTTTCCTATTTATATTTATATTTTACCTCATCAATTTAGCATTATGGACAGGGAAAGACCTAATCTAAAATCTGCACAAAAATATTTTGCCTTCAAATTCATACCGTGATCGTAGCATGCATTGACTCGACTCATATGACTGGGATTTCCATGAAAAAGATTGTGGCCCGAAAATGGGTGATCACTGTAAATTTCTCTTCTGTTTCCTATTTATATTTCTATTTTACCTCCTCAATTTAGCATTATTTACAGGGAAAGACCTAATCTAAAATCTGCACAAAAATATTTTGCATTCAAATTAATACCGTGAACGTAGCATGCATGGACTCGACTCATATGACTGGGATTTCCATGAAAAAGATTGTGGGCCGAAAATCGGTGATCACTGTACATTTCTCTTCTGTTTCCTATTTATATTTATATTTTACCTCCTCAATTTAGCATTATGGACAGGGAAAGACCTAATCTAAAATCTGCACAAAAATATTTTGCTTTCAAATTCACACCATGTTCGTAGCATGCATGACCCGACTCATATGACTGGGATTTCCAGGAAAAAGATTGTGTGCCAAAAATGGGTGATCAGTCTACATTTCTCTTCTGTTTCCTATTTATATTTATATTTTACTTCCTTAATTTAGCATTATGTTCAGTGAAAGACCTAATCTAAGATCTGTAAAAATATATTTTGCCTTCATATTCATACCGTGATCGTGGCATGCATGGACTCGCCTCATATGACTGGGATTTCCATGAAAAAGATTGTCGGCCGAAAATGGGTGATCACTGTACATTTCTCTTCAGTTTCCTATTTATATTTATATTTTACCTCCTCAATTTAGCATTATGGCCAGGTAAAGACCTAATCTAAGATCTGCACAAAAATATTTTGCCTTCAAATACATACCGTGATCGTAGCATGCATGGACTCGACTCATATGACTGGGATTTCCATGAAAAAGATTGTGGGCCGGAAATGGGTGATCACTGTAATTTCTCTTCTGTTTCCTATTTACATTTCTATTTTACCTCCTCAATTTAGCATTATGGACAGTGAAAGACCTAATCTAAGCTCTGCACAAAAATATTTTGCCTTCAAATTCATACCGTGATCGTAGCATGCATGACTCGACTCATATGACTGGGATTTCCATGAAAAAGATTGTGGGCCGAAAATGGGTGATCACTGTACATTTCTCTTCTGTTTCCTATTTATATTTATATTTTACCTCATCAATTTAGCATTATGGACAGGGAAAGACCTAATCTAAAATCTGCACAAAAATATTTTGCCTTCAAATTCATACCGTGATCGTAGCATGCATTGACTCGACTCATATGACTGGGATTTCCATGAAAAAGATTGTGGCCCGAAAATGGGTGATCACTGTAAATTTCTCTTCTGTTTCCTATTTATATTTCTATTTTACCTCCTCAATTTAGCATTATTTACAGGGAAAGACCTAATCTAAAATCTGCACAAAAATATTTTGCATTCAAATTAATACCGTGAACGTAGCATGCATGGACTCGACTCATATGACTGGGATTTCCATGAAAAAGATTGTGGGCCGAAAATCGGTGATCACTGTACATTTCTCTTCTGTTTCCTATTTATATTTATATTTTACCTCCTCAATTTAGCATTATGGACAGGGAAAGACCTAATCTAAAATCTGCACAAAAATATTTTGCTTTCAAATTCACACCGTGTTCGTAGCATGCATGACCCGACTCATATGACTGGGATTTCCAGGAAAAAGATTGTGTGCCAAAAATGGGTGATCAGTCTACATTTCTCTTCTGTTTCCTATTTATATTTATATTTTACTTCCTTAATTTAGCATTATGTTCAGTGAAAGACCTAATCTAAGATCTGTAAAAATATATTTTGCCTTCATATTCATACCGTGATCGTAGCATGCATGGACTCGCCTCATATGACTGGGATTTCCATGAAAAAGATTGTCGGCCGAAAATGGGTGATCACTGTACATTTCTCTTCAGTTTCCTATTTATATTTATATTTTACCTCCTCAATTTAGCATTATGGCCAGGTAAAGACCTAATCTAAGATCTGCACAAAAATATTTTGCCTTCAAATACATACCGTGATCGTAGCATGCATGGACTCGACTCATATGACTGGGATTTCCATGAAAAAGATTGTGGGCCGGAAATGGGTGATCACTGTAATTTCTCTTCTGTTTCCTATTTACATTTCTATTTTACCTCCTCAATTTAGCATTATGGACAGTGAAAGACCTAATCTAAGCTCTGCACAAAAATATTTTGCCTTCAAATTCATACCGTGATCGTAGCATGCATGGACTCGACTCATATGACTGGGATTTCCATGAAAAAGATTGTCGTGCGAAAATTGGTGATCACTGTACATTTCTCTTCTGTTTCCTATTTATATTTATATTTTACTTCCTTCATTTAGCATTATGGACAGGGAAAGACCTAATCTAAGCTCTGCACAAAAATATTTCGCCTTCAAATTCATACCGTGATCGCAGCATGCATGGACTCGACTCATATGACTGGGATTTCTATGAAAAAGATTGTCGGCCGAAAATGGGTGATCACTGTATATTTCTCATCTGTTTCCTATTAATATTTCTATTTTACTTCCTTAATTTAGCATTATAGACAGGGAAAGACCTAATCCAAGCTCTGCACAAAAATATTTTGCCTTCATATTCATACCGTGATCGTAGCATGCATGGACTCGACTCATATGACTGGGATTTCCATGAAAAAATTGTGGGCCGGAAATGAGTGATCACTGTAATTTCTCTTCTGTTTCCTATTTATATTTCTATATTACCTCGTCAATTTAGCATTATGGACAGGGAAAGACCTAATCTAAAATCAGCACAAAAATATTTTGCCTTCAAATACATACCGTGATCGTAGCATGCATGGACTCGACACATATGACTGGGATTTCTATGAAAAAGATTGTGGGACGAAAATGGGTGATCACTGTACATTTCTCTTCTCTTTCCTATTTCTATTTTACCTCCTCAATTTAGCATTATGGACAGGGAAAGAGCTAATCTAAAATCTGCACAAAAATATTTTGCTTTCAAATTCATACCGTGATCGTAGCATGCATGCACTCGACTCATATGACTGGGATTTCCATGAAAAAGATTGTGGGCCGAAAATGGGTGATCACTGTACATTTCTCTTCTGTTTCCTATTTATATTTATATTTTACCCCCTCAATTTAGCATTATGGACAGGGAAAGACCTAATCTAAAATCTGCACAAAAATATTTTGCCTTCAAATTCATACCGTGATCGTAGCATGCATTGACTCGACTCATATGACTGGGATTTCCATGAAAAAGATTGTGGCCCGAAAATGGGTGATCACTGTAAATTTCTCTTCTGTTTCCTATTTATATTTCTATTTTACCTCCTCAATTTAGCATTATTTACAGGGAAAGACCTAATCTAAAATCTGCACAAAAATATTTTACATTCAAATTAATACCGTGAACGTAGCATGCATGGACTCGACTCATATGACTGGGATATCCATGAAAAAGATTGTGGGCCGAAAATCGGTGATCACTGTACATTTCTCTTCTGTTTCCTATTTATATTTCTATTTTACCTCCTCAATTTAGCATTATGGACAGGGAAAGACCTAATCTAAAATCTGCACAACAATATTTTGCCTTCAAATTCATACCGTGATCGTAGCATGCATGGACTCGACTCATATGACTGGGATTTCCATGAAAAAGATTGTCGGCCGAAAATGTGTGGTCACTGTACATTTCTCTTCTGTTTCCTATTTATATTTCTATTTTACTTCCTTCATTTAGCATTATGGACAGGGAAAGACCTAATCTAAGCTCTGCACAAAAATATTTTGCCTTCAAATTCATACCGTGATTGTAGCATGCATGGACTCGACTCATATGAATGGGATTTCCATGAAAAAGATTGTCGGGCGAAAATGGGTGATCACTGTACATTTCTCTTCTGTTTCCTATTTATATTTCTATTTTACTTCCTTCATTTAGCATTATGGACAGGGAAAGACCTAATCTAAGCTCTGCACAAAAATATTTCGCCTTCAAATTCATACCGTGATCGCAGCATGCATGGACTCGTCTCATATGACTGGGATTTCTATGAAAAAGATTGTCGGCCGAAAATGGGTGATCACTGTACATTTCTCTTCTCTTTCCTATTTATATTGCTATTTTACCTCCTCAATTTAGCATTATGGACAGTGAAAGACCTAATCTAAACTCTGCACAAAAATATTTTGCCTTCAAATTCATACTGTGATCGTAGCATGCATGGAATCGACTCATATGACTGGGATTTCCATGAAAAAGATTGTGGGCTGAAAATGGGTGATCACTGTACAGTTCTTTTCTGTTTCCTATTTACATTTCTATTTTCCCTCCTCAATTTAGCATTATGAACAGTGAAAGACCTAATCTAAGCTCTGCACAAAAATATTTTGCCTTCAAATTCATACCGTGATCGTAGCATGCATGGACTCGACTCATATGACTGGGATTTCCATGAAAAAGATTGTGGTCCGAAAATGGGTGATCACTGTACATTTCTCTTCTGTTTCCTATTTCTATTTTACCTCCTCAATTTAGCATTATGGACAGGGAAAGAGCTAATCTAAAAATCTGCACAAAAATATTTTGCTTTCAAATTCATACCGTGATCATAGCATGCATGACTCGACTCATATGACTGGGATGTCCATGAAAAAGATTGTGGGCCGAAAATGGGTGATCACTGTACATTTCTCTTCTGTTTCCTATTCATCTTTATATTTTACCTCCTCAATTTAGCATTATGGACAGGGAAAGACCTAATCTAAAATCTGCACAAAAATATTTTGCCTTCAAATTCATACCGTGATCGTAGCATGCATGGACTCGACTCATATGACTGGGATTTCCATGAAAAAGATTGTGGTCCGAAAATGGGTGACCACTGTACATTTCTCTTCTGTTTCCTATTCATATTTATATTTTACCTCCTCAATTTAGCATTATGGACAGGGAAAGACCTAATCTAAAATCTGCACAAAAATATTTTGCCTTCAAATTCATACCGTGATCGTAGCATGCATTGACTCGACTCATATGACTGGGATTTCCATGAAAAAGATTGTGGCCCGAAAATGGGTGATCACTGTAAATTTCTCTTCTGTTTCCTATTTATATTTCTATTTTACCTCCTCAATTTAGCATTATTTACAGGGAAAGACCTAATCTAAAATCTGCACAAAAATATTTTGCATTCAAATTAATACCGTGATCGTAGCATGCATGGACTCGACTCATATGACTGGGATTTCCATGAAAAAGATTGTGGGCCGAAAATGGGTGATCACTGTACATTTCTCTTCTGTTTCCTATTTATATTTCTATTTTACCTCCTCAATTTAGCATTATGGGCAGGGAAAGACCTAATCTAAGCTCTGCACAAAAATATTTTGCCTTCAAATTCATACCGTGATCGTAGCATGCATGGACTCGACTCATATGACTGGCATTTCCATGAAAAAGATTGTGGGATGAAAATGGGTGATCACTGTACATTTCTCTTCTGTTTCCTATTTATATTTTACCTCCTCAATTTAGCATTATGGACAGGGAAAGAGCTAATCTAAAATCTGCACAAAAATATTTTGCTTTCAAATTCATACCGTGATCGTAGCATGCATGACTCGACTCATATGACTGGGATTTCCGTGAAAAAGATTGTGGGCCGAAAATGGGTGATCACTGTACATTTCTCTTCTGTTTCCTATTTATCTTTATATTTTACCTCTTCAATTTAGCATTATGGACAGGGAAAGAGCTAATCTAAAATCTGCACAAAAATATTTTGCCTTCAAATTCATACCGTGATCGTAGCAAGCATGGAATCGACTCATATGACTGTGATTTCCATGAAAAAGTTTGTGGGCCGAAAATGGGTGATCACTGTACATTTCTCTCCTGTTTCCTCTTTATAATTATATTTTACCTCCTCAATTTAGCATTTCGGACAGGGAAAGACCTAATCTAAAATCTGCACAAAAATATTTTGCTTTCAAATTCATACCGTGATCGTAGCATGCATGGACTCGACTCATATGACTGGGATTTCCATGAAAAAGATTGTGGGCCGAAAATGGGTGATCTCTGTACATTATTCTTCTCTTTCCTATTTATATTTCTCTTTTACCTCCTCAATTTAGCATTATGGACAGTGAAAGACATAATCTAATATCTGCACAAAAATATTTTGCCTTCAAATTCATACCGTGATCGTAGCATGCATGGACTCGACTCATATGACTGGGATTTCCATGAAAAAGATTGTGGTCCGAAAATGGGTGATCACTGTACATTTCTCTTCTGTTTCCTATTTATATTTATATTTTACCTCCTCAATTTAGCATTATGGACAGGGAAAGACCTAATCTAAAATCTGCACAAAAATATTTTGCCTTCAAATTCATACCGTGATCGTAGCATGCATGGACTCGACTCATATGACTAACATTTCCATGAAAAAGATTGTGGCCCGAAAATAGGTGATCACTGTAAATTTCTCTTCTGTTTCCTATTTATATTTCTATTTTACCTCCTCAATTTAGCATTATTTACAGGGAAAGACCTAATCTAAAATCTGCACAAAAATATTTTGCATTCAAATTAATACCGTGATCGTAGCATGCATGGACTCGACTCATATGACTGGGATTTCCATGAAAAAGATTGTGGGCCGAAAATGGGTGATCACTGTACATTTCTCTTCTGTTTCCTATTTATATTTCTATTTTACCTCCTCAATTTAGTATTATGGGCAGGGAAAGACCTAATCTAAGCTCTGCACAAAAATATTTTGCCTTCAAATTCATACCGTGATCGTAGCATGCATGGACTCGACTCATATGACTGGCATTTCCATGAAAAAGATTGTGGGACGAAAATGGGTGATCACTGTACATTTCTCTTCTGTTTCCTATTTCTATTTTACCTCCTCAATTTAGCATTATGGACAGGGAAAGAGCTAATCTAAAATCTGCACAAAAATATTTTGCTTTCAAATTCATACCGCGATCGTAGCATACATGGACTCGACTCATATGACTAACATTTCCATGAAAAAGATTGTGGGACGAAAATGGGTGATCACTGTACATTTCTCTTCTGTTTCCTATTTATATTTATATTTTACCTCCTCAATTTAGCATTATGGACAGGGAAAGACCTAATCTAAAATCTGCACAAAAATATTTTGCTTTCAAATTCATACCGTGATCGTAGCATGCATGGACTCGACTCATATGACTGGGATTTACATGAAAAAGATTGTGGGCCAAAAATGGGTGATCACTGTACATTTCTCTTCTGTTTCCTATTTATATTTATATTTTACCTCCTCACTTTAGCATTTAGGACCGGAAAAGAACTAATCTAAAATCTGCACAAAAATATTTTGATTCAAATACATACCGTGATCGTAGCATGCATGGACTCGACACATATGACTGGGATTTCCATGAAAGAGATTGTGGGCCGAAAATGGGTGATCACTGTACATTTCTCTTCTATTTCCTATTTATATTTATATTTTAGATTCTCAATTTAGCATTATGGACAAGGAAAGTCCTAATCTAAAATCTTCACAAAAATATTTTGCTTTCAAATTCATACAGTGATCGTAGCATGCATGACTCGACTAATATGACTGGGATTTCCATGAAAAAGATTGTGGGCCGAGAATGGGTGATCACTGTACATTTCTCTTCTGTTTCCTATTTATATTTCTATTTTACCTCCTCAATTTAGCATTATGGACAGGGAAAGATCTAATCTAAAATCTGCACAAAAATATTTTGCTTTCAAATTCATACCGTGTCCGTAGCATGCATGACTCGACTAATATGACTGGGATTTCCATGAAAAAGATTGTGGGCCGAAAATGGGTGATCACTCTACATTTCTCTTCTGTTTCCTATTTATATTTATATTTTACCTCCTCAATTTAGCATTATTGACAGGGAAAGACCTAATCTAAGATCTGCACAAAAATATTTTGCCTTCAAATTCATTCCGTGATCGTAGCATGCATGGACTCGACTCATATGACTGGGATTTCAATGAAAAAGATTGTGGGCCGAAAATGGGTGATCACTGTACATTTCTCTCCTTTTCCAATTTATATTTCTATTTTACCTTCTGAATTTAGCATTATGGACAAGGAAAGTCCTAATCTAAAATCTTCACAAAAAAATTTTGCTTTCAAATTCATACTGTGATCGTAGCATGCATAGACTCGACTCATATGACTGGGATTTCAATGAAAAAGATTGTGGGCCGAAAATGGGTGATCACTGTACATTTCTCTTCTGTTTCCTATTTATATTTCTGTGTTACCTCCTCAATTTAGCATTATGGACACGGAAAGAACTAATCTAAGATCTGCACAAAAATATTTTGCTTTCAATTTCATGACGTGAACGTAGCATGCATGGACTCGACTCATATGACTGGGATTTCCATGAAAAAGATTGTGGGCAGAAAATGGGTGATCACTGTACATTTCTCTTCTGTTTCCTATTTATATTTATATTTTACCTCCTCAATTTAGCATTATGGACAGGGAAAGACCTAATCTAAGATCTGCACAAAAATATTTTGCCTCCAAATATATACCGTGATCGTAGCATGCATGGACTCGACTCATATGACTGGGATTTCCATGAAAAAGATTGCGGGCCGAAAATGGGTGATCACTGTACATTTCTCTACAGTTTCCTATTTATATTTATATTTTACCTCCTTAATTTAGCATTATGCCCAGGGAAAGACCTAATCTAAGCTCTGCACAAAAATATTTTGCCTTCAAATTCATACCGCGATCGTAGCATGCATGGACTCGACTCATATGACTGGGATTTCCATGAAAAAGATTGTGGGCCGAAAATGGGTGATCACTGTACATTTCTCTTCTGTATTCTATTGATATTTCTATTTTACCTCCTCAATTTAGCATTATGGACAGGGAAAGACCTAATCTAAAATCTGCACAAAAATATTTTGCCTTCAAATTCATACCGTGATCGTAGCATGCATGGACTCGACTCATATGACTGGGATTTCTATGAAAAAGATTGTGGGCCGAAAATGGGTGGTCACTGTACATTTCTCTTCTGTTTCCTATTTATATTTATATTTTACCTCCTCAATTTAGCATTATGGACAGGGAAAGACCAAATGTAAGATCTGCACAAAAATATTTTGCCTTCAAATTCATACCGTGATCGTAGCATGCATGGACTCGACTCATATGATTGGGATTTCCATGAAAAAGATTGTGCGCCGAAAATGGGTGATCACTGTACATTTCTCTTCTGTTTCCTATTTATATTTCTATTTTACCTCCTCAATTTAGCATTATGGACAGGGAATGACCTAATCTAAGATCTGCACAAAAATATTTTGCCTTCAAATTCATACCGTGATCGTAACATGCATGGACTCGACTCATATGACTGGGATTTCCATGAAAAAGATTGTGGGCCGAAAATGGGTGATCACTGTACATTTCTCTACTGTTTCCTATTTATATTTATATTTTACCTCCTCAATTTAGCATTATGGCCAGGGAAAGACCTAATCTAAGCTCTGCAAAAACATATTTTGCCTTCAAATTCATACCGTGAACGTAGCATACATGGACTCGACTCATATGACTGGGATTTCCATGAAAAAGATTGTGGGCTGAAAATGGTGATCACTGTACATTTCTCTACTGTTTCCTATTTATATTTATATTTTACTTCCTCAATTTAGCATAATGGACAGGGAAAGACCTAATCTAAAATCTGCACAAAAATATTTTGCCTACAAATTCATACCGTGATCGTAGCATTCATGGACTCGACTCATATGACTGGGATTTCCATGAAAAAGATTGTGGGCAGAAAATGGGTGATCACTGTACATTTCTCTTCTGTTTTATATTTATATTTCTATTTTATCTCCTCAATTTAGCATTATGGACAGGGAACGACCTAATCTAAAATCTGCACAAAAATATTTTGCCTTCAAATTCATACCGTGATCGTAGCATGCATGGACTCGACTCATATGACTGGGATTTCCATGAAAAAGATTTTGGTCCGAAAATAGGTGATCACTGTACATTTCTCTTCTGTTTCCTATTTATATTTATATTTTACCTCCTCAGTTTAGCATTATGGACAGGGAATGACCTAATCTAAGATCTGCACAAAAATATTTTGCCTTCAAATTCATACCGTGAACGTAGCATGCATGGACTCGACTCATATGACTGGGATTTCTATGAAAAATATTGTGGGCCGAAAATGGGTGGTCACTGTACATTTCTCTTCTGTTTCCTATTTATATTTATATTTTACCTCCTCAATTTAGCATTATGGACAGGGAAAGACCTAATCTGAAATCTGAACAAAAATATTTTGCTTTCAATTTCAGACTATGATCGTAGCATGCAGGGACTCGACTTATATGACTGGGATTTCCATGAAAAAGATTGTGGGCAGAAAATCGGTGATCTCTGTACATTTCGTTCGATTTCCTATTTATATTTATATTTTACTTCCTCAATTTAGCATTATGGACAGGGAAAGACCTAATCTAAGATCTGCACAAAAATATTTTGCCTTCAAATTCATTCCGTGATCGTAGCATGCATGGACTCGACTCATATGACTGGGATTTCCATGAAAAAGATTGTGGGCCGAAAATGGGTGATCACTGTACATTTCAATTCTGTTTCCTATTTATATTTCTATTTTACCTCCTCAATTTAGCATTATGGACAGGGAAAGACCTAATCTAAAATCTGCACAAAAATATTTTGCCTTCAAATTCATACCGTGAACGTAGCATGCATGGTCTCAACTCATATGACTCGGACTTCCATGAAAAATATTGTGCGCCGAAAATGGGTGATCACTGTACATTTCTCTTCTGTTTCCTATTTATATTTCTGTGTTACCTCCTCAATTTAGCATTATGGACACGGAAGGAACTAATCTAAGATCTGCACAAAAATATTTTGCCTTCAAATTCATACCGTGATCGTAGCATGCATGGACGCGACTCATATGACTGGGATTTCCATGTAAAAGTTTGTGGGCCGAAAATGGGTGATCACTGTACATTTCTCTCCTTTTCCTATTTATATTTCTATTTTACCTTCTCAATTTAGCATTATGGACAAGGAAAGTCCTAATCTAAAATCTTCACAAAAAAATTTTGCTTTCAAATTCATACCTTGATCGTAGCATGCATAGACTCGACGCATATGACTGGGATTTCCATGAAAAAGATTGTTGGCCGAAAATTGGTGATCACTGTACATTTCTCTTCTGTTTCCTATTTATATTTATATTTTACCTCCTCAATTTAGCATTATGGACAGGGAAAGAACTAATCTAAAATCTCCACAAAAATATTTTGCCTTCAAATTCATACCGTGATCGTAGCATGCATGGACTCGAATCATATGACTTGGATTTCCATGAAAAAGCTTGTGGGCCGAAAATCGGTGATCACTGTACATTTCACTTCTGTTTCCTATTTATATTTCTATTTTACCTCCTCAATTTAGCATTATGGACAGTGAAAGACCTAATCTAAGGTCTGCACAAATATATTTTGCTTTCATATTCATACCGTGATCGTAGCATGCATGGACTCATATGACTGTGATTTCCATGAAAAAGATTGTGGGCTGAAAATGGGTGATCACTGTACATTTCTCTTCTGTTTCCTATTTATATTTATATTTTACCTCCTCAATTTAGCATTATGAACAGCGAAAAACAAAATCTAAAATCTGCACAAAAATATTTTGCCTTCAAATTCATACCGTGATCGTAGCATGCACGGACTCGACTCATATGACTGGGATTTCCATGAAAAAGATTGTGGGCCGAAAATGAGTGATCACTGTACATTTCTCTTCTGTTTCCTCTTTATATTTCTATTGTACCTCCTCAATTTAGCATTATGGACAGGGAAAGACATAATCTAAAATCTGCACAAATATTTTACCTTCAAATTCATACTGTGATCGTAGCATGCATGGACTCGACTCATATGACTTGGATTTCCATGAAAAAGATTGTGGGCTGAAAATGGGTGGTCACTGTAGATTTCTCTTCTGTTTTCTATTCATATTTCTATTTTACCTCCTCAATTTAGCATTATGGACAGGGAAAGACCTAATCTAAAATCTGCACAAAAATATTTTGCCTTCAAATTCATACCGTGATCGTAGCATGCATGGACTCGACTCATATGACTGGGATTTCTATGAAAAAGATTGTGGGCCGAAAATGGGTGGTCACTGTACATTTCTCTTCTGTTTCCTATTTATATTTATATTTTACCTCCTCAATTTAGCATTATGGACAGGGAAAGACCAAATGTAAGATCTGCACAAAAATATTTTGCCTTCAAATTCATACCGTGATCGTAGCATGCATGGACTCGACTCATATGATTGGGATTTCCATGAAAAAGATTGTGCGCCGAAAATGGGTGATCACTGTACATTTCTCTTCTGTTTCCTATTTATATTTCTATTTTACCTCCTCAATTTAGCATTATGGACAGGGAATGACCTAATCTAAGATCTGCACAAAAATATTTTGCCTTCAAATTCATACCGTGATCGTAACATGCATGGACTCGACTCATATGACTGGGATTTCCATGAAAAAGATTGTGGGCCGAAAATGGGTGATCACTGTACATTTCTCTACTGTTTCCTATTTATATTTATATTTTACCTCCTCAATTTAGCATTATGGCCAGGGAAAGACCTAATCTAAGCTCT
This sequence comes from Acanthosepion lycidas, assembly GCA_963932145.1. Classification (NCBI taxonomy): domain Eukaryota; kingdom Metazoa; phylum Mollusca; class Cephalopoda; order Sepiida; family Sepiidae; genus Acanthosepion; species Acanthosepion lycidas. Next base: position 98,024,344 of record OZ010597.1, on the reverse strand, counting down.
GCAAAAACATATTTTGCCTTCAAATTCATACCGTGAACGTAGCATACATGGACTCGACTCATATGACTGGGATTTCCATGAAAAAGATTGTGGGCTGAAAATGGTGATCACTGTACATTTCTCTACTGTTTCCTATTTATATTTATATTTTACTTCCTCAATTTAGCATAATGGACAGGGAAAGACCTAATCTAAAATCTGCACAAAAATATTTTGCCTACAAATTCATACCGTGATCGTAGCATTCATGGACTCGACTCATATGACTGGGATTTCCATGAAAAAGATTGTGGGCAGAAAATGGGTGATCACTGTACATTTCTCTTCTGTTTTATATTTATATTTCTATTTTATCTCCTCAATTTAGCATTATGGACAGGGAACGACCTAATCTAAAATCTGCACAAAAATATTTTGCCTTCAAATTCATACCGTGATCGTAGCATGCATGGACTCGACTCATATGACTGGGATTTCCATGAAAAAGATTTTGGTCCGAAAATAGGTGATCACTGTACATTTCTCTTCTGTTTCCTATTTATATTTATATTTTACCTCCTCAGTTTAGCATTATGGACAGGGAATGACCTAATCTAAGATCTGCACAAAAATATTTTGCCTTCAAATTCATACCGTGAACGTAGCATGCATGGACTCGACTCATATGACTGGGATTTCTATGAAAAATATTGTGGGCCGAAAATGGGTGGTCACTGTACATTTCTCTTCTGTTTCCTATTTATATTTATATTTTACCTCCTCAATTTAGCATTATGGACAGGGAAAGACCAAATGTAAGATCTGCACAAAAATATTTTGCCTTCAAATTCATACCGTGATCGTAGCATGCATGTACTCGACTCATATGATTGGGATTTCCATGAAAAAGATTGTACGCCGAAAATGGGTGATCACTGTACATTTCTCTTCTGTTTCCTATTTATATTTCTATTTTACCTCCTCAATTTAGCATTATGGACAGGGAAAGACCTAATCTAAAATCTGCATAAAAATATTTTGCCTTCAAATTCATACCGTGATTGTAGCATGCATGGACTCGACTCATATGACTGGGATTTCCATGAAAAAGATTGTGGGCGGAAAATGGGTGATCACTGTACATTTCTCTTCTGTTTTCTATTTATATTTATATTTTATCTCCTCAATTTAGCATTATGGACAGGGAACGACCTAATCTAAAATCTGCACAAAAATATTTTGCCTTCAAATTCATACCGTGATCGTAGCATGCATGGACTCGACTCATATGACTGGGATTTCCATGAAAAAGATTTTGGTCCGAAAATAGGTGATCACTGTACATTTCTCTTCTGTTTCCTATTTATATTTATATTTTACCTCCTCAGTTTAGCATTATGGACAGGGAATGACCTAATCTAAGATCTGCACAAAAATATGTTGCCTTCAAATTCATACCGTGAACGTAGCATGCATGGACTCGACTCATATGACTGGGATTTCTATGAAAAAGATTGTGGGCCGAAAATGGGTGGTCACTGTACATTTCTCTTCTGTTTCCTATTTATATTTATATTTTACCTACTCAATTTAGCATTATGGACAGGGAAAGACCAAATGTAAATCTGCACAAAAATATTTTGCCTTCAAATTCATACCGTGATCGTAGCATGCATGGACTCGACTCATATGACTGGGATTTCCATGAAAAAGATTGTGGGCCGAAAATGGGTGCTCACTGTACATTTCTCTACAGTTTCCTATTTATATTTATATTTTACCTCCTCAATTTAGCATTATGGCCAGGGAAAGACCTAATCTAAGCTCTGCACAAAAATATTGTGCCTTCAAATTCATATCGTGATCGTAGCATGCATGGACTCGACTCATATGACTGGGATTTCCATGAAAAAGACTGTGGGCCGAAAATGGGTGATTACTGTACATTTCTTTCTGTTTCCTATTTATATTTCTATTTTAGCTCCTCAATTTAGCATTATGGACAGGGAAAGACCTAATCTAAAATCTGCACAAAAATATTATGCCTTCAAATTCATACCGTGATTGTAGCATGCATGGACTCGACTCATATGACTGGGATTTCCATGAAAAAGATTGTGGGCGGAAATTGTTGATCACTGTACATTTCTCTTCTGTTTCCTATTTATATTTCTATTTTACCTCCTCAATTTAGCATCATGGATTTGGAAAGACCTAATGTAAGACCTGCAAAAAAATATTTTGCCTTCAAATTCATACTGTGATCGTAGCATGTATGGACTGGACTCATATGACTGGGATTTCCATGAAAAAGATTGTGGGCCGAAAATGGGAGATCGCTGTACATTTCTCTTCTGTTTCCTATTTATATTTCTATTTTACCTCCTCAATTTAGCATTATGGACAGAGAAAGACCTAATCTAAAATCTGCACGAAAATATTTTGCCTTCAAATTCATACCGTGATCGTAGCATGCATGGACTCGACTCATATGACTGGGATTTCCATGAAAAAGATTGTGGGCCAAAAATAGGTGATCACTGTATATTTCTCTTCTGTTTCCTATTTATATTTATATTTTACCTCCTCAATTTAGCATTATGGACATGGAATGACCTAATCTAAGATCTGCACAAAATATTTTGCCACCAAATTCATACCGTGAATGTAGCATGCATGGACTCGACTCATATGACTGTGATTTCCATGAAAACATTGTCGGCCGAAAATGGGTGGTCACTGTACATTTCTCTTCTGTTTCCTATTTATATTTATATTTTACCTCCTCAATTTAGCATTATGGACAGGGAAAGACCTATTCTAAAATCTGCACAAAAATATTTTGCCTTCAAATTCATACCGTGATCGTAGCATGCATGGACTCGACTCATATGACTGGGATTTCCATGAAAAAGATTGTGCGCCGAAAATGGGTGATCACTGTACATTTCTGTTCTGTTTCGTATTCATATTTCTATTTTACCTCCTCAATTTAGCATTATAGACAGGGAAAGACCTAATCTAAAATCTGCACGAAAATATTATGCCGTCAAATTCATACCGTGATTGTAGCATGCATGTACTCGACTCATATGACTGGGATTTCCATGAAAAAGATTGTGGGCGGAAAATGGGTGATCACTGTACATTTCTCTTCTTTTTCCTATTTATATTTCTATTTTTCCTCCTCAATTTATCATTATGGACAGGGAAAGACCTAATCTGAAATCTGCACGAAAATATTATGCCTTCAAATTCATACTGTGATCGTAGCAGGTAAGGACTTGACTCATATGACTGGGATTTCCATGAAAAAGATTGTGGTCAGAAAATGGGTGATTACTGTACATTTCTCTTCTGTTTCCTATTTATATTTATATTTACCTCCTCAATTTAGCATTATGGACAGTGAAAGACCAAATCTAATATCTGCAAAAAAATATTTTGCCTTCAAATTCATACCGTGATCGTAGCATGCATGGACTCGACTCATATGACTGGGATTTCCATGAAATAGATTGTGGGCAGAAAATGGGTGATCACTGTACATTTCTCTTCTGTTTCCTATTTATATTTCTATTTTACCTCCTCAATTTAGCATTATGGACAGGGAAAGACCTAACCTAAGCTCTGCAAAAAAATATTTTGCCTTCAAATTCATACCGTGATCGTAGCATGCATGGAATCGGCTCATATGACTGGGATTTCCATGAAAAAGATTGTGGTCAGAAAATGGGTGATCACTGTACATTTCTCTTCTGTTTCCTATTTATATTTATATTTTACCTCCTCAATTTAGCATTATGGACAGGGAAAGACATAATCTAAGATCTGGAAAAAAATATTTTGTTCAAATTCATACCGTGATCTTACCATGCACGGACTCGACTCATATGACTGGGATTTCCATGAAAAAGATTGTGGGCACAAAATGGGTGATCACTGTACATTTCTCTTCTGTTTCCTATTCATATTTATATTTAATTCCTCAATTTAGCATTATGGACAGGGAAAGACCTAATCTAAGATCTACAAAAAAATATTTTGCCGTCAAATTCATACCGTGATCGTAGCATTCACGGATTCGAATCATATGACTGGGATTTCCATGAAAAAGATTGTGGGCACAAAATGGGTGATCACTGTACATTTCTCTTCTGTTTCCTCTTTATATTTCTATTTTACTTCCTTCATTTAGCATTATGGACAGGGAAAGACCTAATCTAAGCTCTGCAAAAAAATATTTTGCCTTCAAATTCATACCGTGATCATAGCATGCATGGACACGACTCATATGACTTGGATTTCCATTAAAAAGATTGTGGGCAGAAAATGGGTGATCACTGTACATTTCTCTTCTGTTTCCTATTTATATTTATATTGTACTTCCTTCATTTAGCATTATGGACAGGGAAAGACCTAATCTAAGCTCTGCAAAAAAATAATTTGCATTGAAATTCATACCGTGATCGTAGCATACATGGATTCGACTCATATGCCTAAGATTTCCATGAAAAAGATTGTGGGCAGAAAATGGGTGCTCACTGTACATTTCTCTTCTGTTTCCTATTTATATTTTACTTCCTTCATTTAGCATTATGGACAGGGAAAGACCTAATCTAAGATCTGCAAAAAAATATTTTCCCTTCAAATTCATACCGTGATCGTAGGATGCATGGACTCGACTCATATGACTTGGATTTCTATGAAAAAGATTGTAGGCAGAAAATGGCTGATCACTGTACATTTCTCTTCTGTTTCCTATTTATATTTATATTTTACTTCCTCAATTTAGCATTATTGACAGGGAAAGATCTAATCTAAGCTCCGCAAAAAAATATTTTGCCTTCAAATTCATACCGTGATCGTAGCATGCATGGACTCGACTCATATGACTGGGATTTCCATGAAAAAGATTGTAGGCAGAAAATGGGTGATCAATGTACATTTCTCTTCTGTTTCCTATTTATATTTATATTTTACTTCCTCAATTTAGCATTATTGACAGGGAAAGACCTAATCTAAGATCTGCACAAAAATATTTTGCCTTCAATTTCATACCGTGATCGTAGCATGCATGGACTCGACTCATATGACTGGGATTTCCATGAAATAAATTGTGGGCAGAAAATGGATGATCACTGTACATTTCTCTTCTGTTTCCTATTTATATTTTTATTTTACCTCCTCAATTTAGCAATATGGCCAGGGAAAGACCTAATCTAAGAACTGCACAAAAATATTTTGCCTTCAAATTCATACCGTGATCGTAGCATGCATGGACTCGACTCATATGACTGGGATTTCCATGAAAAAGATTGTAGTCCGAAAATAGGTGATCACTGTACATTTCTCTTGTTTCCTATTTATATTTATATTTTACCTCCTTAATTTAGCATTATGGTCAGGGAAAAAACCTAAACTAAAACCTTCAAAAAAGTATTTTGCCTTCAAATTCATACCGTGATCGTAGCATGCATGGACTCGACTCATATGACTGGGATTTCCATGAAAATATTTTGGGCCGAAAATGGGTGATCACTGTACATTTCTCATCTGTTTCCTATTTATATTTCTATATTACCTTCTCAATTTTGCATTATGGACAGGGAAAGCCCTAATCTAAGCTCTGCAAAAAAATATTTTGCCTTCAAATTAATACCGTGATCGTAGCATGCATGGACTCGACTCATATGACTGGGACTTCGATGAAAATGATTGTGGGCAGAAAATGGGTGATCACTGTACATTTCTCTTCTGTTTCCTATTTATATTTATATTTTGCTTCCTCAATTTAGGATTATGGACAGGGAAAGACCTAATCTAAGCTCTGCAAAAAAATATTTTGCTTTCAAATTCATACCGTGATCGTAGTATGCATGGACTCGAGTCATATGACTGGAATTTCCATGAAAAAGATTGTGAGCAGAAAATGGGTGATCTCTGTACATTTCTCTTCTGTTTCCTATTTAAATTTATATTTTACTTCCTTCATTTAGCATTATGGACATTGAAAGGCCTAATCTACGACCTGCAAAAAAATATTTTGCCATCAAATTCATACCGTGATCGTAGCATGCATAGACACGACTCATATGACTGGGATTTCCATGAAAAAGATTGTGGACAGAAAATGGGTGATCACTGAACATTTCTCTTCTGTTTCCTATTTATATTTATATTTTACTTCCTCAATTTAGCATTATGGACAGGGAAAGACCTAATCTAAGATCTGCCAAAAAAATATTTTGCCTTCAAATTCATACCGTGATCGTAGCATGCATGTATTCGACTCATATGACTGGGATTTCCATGAAAAAGATTATGAGCAGAATATGGGTGATCACTATACATTTCTCTTCTGTTTCCTATTTAAATTTTACTTACTTACTTAAGCATTATGGAAAGCGAAAGACCTAATCTAAGCTCTACAAAAAAATATTTTGCCTTCAAATTCATACCGTGATCGTAGCATGCATGGACACGACACATATGACTGGGATTTCCATGAAAAAGATTGTGGGCACAAAATGGGTGATCACTGTACATTTCTATTCTGTTTCCTATTTATATTTATATTTTACTTCCTTCATTTAGCATTATGGACATGGAAAGACCTAATCAACGATCTGCAAAAAAATATTTTGCCTTCAAATTCATACCGTGATAGTAGCATGCATGGACTCGACTCATCTGACTGGGATTTCCATGAAAAAGATTGTGGGCAGAAAATGGGTGATCCCTGTACATTTCTCTTCTGTTTCCTATTTATATTTATATTTTACTTCCTTCATTTAGCATTATGGTCATGGAAAGACCTAATCTACGATCTGCAAAAAAATATTTTGCCTTCAAATTCATACCGTGATCGTAGCATGCGTAGACACGACTCATATGACTGGGATTTCCATGAAAAAGTTTGTGGGCAGAAAATGGGTGATCACTGTACATTTCTCTTCTGTTTCCTATTTATATTTATATTTTACTTCCTTCATTTAGCATTATGGATATGGAAGGACCTAATCTAAGCTCTGCAAAAAAACATTTTGCCTTCAAATTCATACCGTGATCGTAGCATGCATGGACTCGTCTCATATGACTGGGATTTCAATGAAAAAGATTTTCGGACGCAAAATGTTGATCACTGTACATTTCTCTTCTGTTTCCTATTTATATTTATATTTTACCTCCACAATTTAGCATTATGGACAGGGAAAGACCTAATCTAAAATCTGCACAATAATATTTTGCCTTGAAATTCATACCGTGATCGTAGCATGCATGGACTCGAATCATATGACTGGGATTTCCATGAAAAATTTTGTGGGCCGAAAATGGGTGATCCTTGTACATTTCTCTTCTGTTTCCTATTTATATTTATATTTTATCTCCTCAATTTAGCATTATGGACAGGTAAAGACGTAATCTAAAATCTGCACAAAAATATTTTGCTTTCAAATTCATACCGTGATCGTAGCATGCATGGACTCGACTCATATGACTGAGATTTCCATGAAAAAGTTTGTGGGCCGAAAATGGGTGATCACTGTACATTTCTCTTCTGTTTCCTATTTATATTTATATTTTATCTCCTCAATTTAGCATTATGGACAGGGAAAGACCAAATCTAAGATCTGCAAAAAAATATTTTGCCTTCAAATTCATACCGTGATCGTAGCATGCATCGACTTGACTCATATGACTGGGATTTCCATGAAAAAGATTTTGGGCCGAAAATTGGTGATCACTGTACATTTCTCTTATGTTTCCTATTTATATTTATATTTTACCTCCTCAATTTAGCATTATGGACAGGGAAAGACCTAACCTAAAATCTGCACAAAAATATTTTTCCTTTCAAATTCATACCGTGATCGTAGCATGCATGGACACGACTCATATGACTGGGATTTCCATGAAAAAGATTGTGTGCCCAAAATGGGTGATCACTGTACATTTCTCTTCTGTTTCTTATTTATAATTATATTTTACCTCCTCAATTTAGCATTATGGACAGGGAAAGACCTAATCTAAAATCTGCACAAAAATATTTTGCCTTCAAATTCATACCGTGATCGTAGAATGCATGGACTCGTCTCATATGACTGGGATTTAAATGAAAAATATTGTCGGCCGAAAATGGGTGATCACCGTGCTTTTCTCTTCTGTTTCCTATTTATATTTATATTTTACCTCCTCAATTTAGCATTATGGACAGGGAAAGACCTAATCTAAAATCTGCACAAAAATATTTTGCCTTCAATTCATACCCTGATCGTAGCATGCATGTACTCGACTCATATGACTGGCATTTCGATGAAAAATTTTGTGGGCCGAAAATGGGTGATCACTGTACATTTCTCTTCTGTTTCCTATTTATATTTCTATTTTATCTCCTCAATTTAGCATTATGGACAGTGAAAGACCTAATCTAAGCGCTGCACAAAAATATTTTGCCTTCAAATTCATACCGTGATCGTAGCATGCATTGACACGACTCATATGACTGGGATTTCCATGATAAAGATTGTGCGCCGAAAATGGGTGATCACTGTACATTTCTCTTCTGTTTCCTATTTATATTTCTATTTTACCTCCTCAATTTAGCATTATGGACAGGGAAAGACCTAATCTAAAATCTGCACAAAAATATTTTGCTTTCAAATTCATACCGTGAACATAGCATGCATTGACACAACTCATATGACTGGGATTTCCATGGAAAAGATTGTGGGCCGAAAATGGGTGATCACTGTACATTTCTCTTCTGTTTCCTATTTATATTTATATTTTACCTCCTCAATTTAGCATTATGGACAGGGAAAGACCTAATCTAAAATCTGCACAAAAATATTTTGCCTTCAAATTCATACCGTGATCGTAGCATGCATGAACTCGACTCATAAGACTGGGATTTCCATGAAAAAGATTGTGGGCCGAAAATGGGTGATCACTGTACATTTCTCTTCTGTTTCCTATTTATATTTATATTTTACCTCCTCAATTTAGCATTATGGACAGGGAAAGACCTAATCTAAAATCTGCACAAAAATATTTTGCCTTCAAATTAATACCGTGATCGTAGCATGCATGGACTCGACTCATATGACTGGGATTTCCATGAAAAAGATTGTGGGCCGAAAATGGGTGATCACTGTACATTTCTCTTCTGTATTCTTTTTATATTTCTATTTTACCTCCTCAATTTAGCCTTATGGACAGGGAAAGACCTAATCTAAGCTCTGCACAAAACTATTTTGCCTTCAAATTCATACTGAGATCATAGCATGCATGGACTCGACTCATATGACTGGGATTTCCATGAAAAAGATTGTGGGCCGAAAATGGGTGATCACTGTACATTTCCCTTCTGTTTCCTATTTATATTTCTATTTTACCTCCTCAATTTAGCATTATGGACAGGGAAAGACCTAATCTAATCTCTGCACAAAAATATTTTGCCTTCAAATTCATTCCGTGATCATAGAATGCATGAACTCAATTCATATGACTGGGATTTCCATGAAAATGATTGGGGGCCGAAAATGGGTGATCACTGTACATTTCTCTTCTGTATTCTATTTATATTTCTATTTTACCTCCTCAATATAGCATTATGGCCAGGGAAAGACCTAATCTAATCTCTGCACAAAAATATTTTGCCTTCAAATTCATACCGTGTTCGAAGCATGCATGGACTTGACTCATATGACGGGGATTTCCATGAAAAAGATTATGGGACAAAAATGGGTGATCACTGTACATTTCTATTCTCTTTCCTATTTATATTTATATTTTACCTCCTCAATTCAGCATTATGGACAGGGAAAGACCTAATCTAAGCCCTGCACAAAAATATATTGCCTTCAAATTCATACGGTGATCGTAGCATGCATGGACTCGAATCATATGACTTGGATTTCACTAAAAAAAAATTGTGGGACGAAAATGGGTGATCACTGTACATTTCTCTTCTGTTTCCTATTTATATTTATATTTTCCCTCCTCAATTTAGCATTATGGACAGGGAAAGACCTAATCTAAAATCTGCACAAAAATATTTTGCCTTCAAATTCATACCGTGATCGTAGCTCGCATTGACACGACTCATATGACTGGGATTTCCATGAAAAAGATTGTGGGCCGAAAATGGGTTATCACTGTACATTTCTCTTCTGTTTCCTATTTATATTTATATTTTACCTCCTAAATTTAGCATTATGGACAGGGAAAGACCAAATCTAAGATCTGCAAAAAAATATTTTGCCTTCAAATTCATACCGTGATCGTAGCATGCATGGACTCGTCTCATATGACTGGGATTTAAATGAAAAGTATTGTCGGCCGAAAATGGGTGATCACCGTACATTTCTCTTCTGTTTCCTATTTATATTTATATTTTACCTCCTCAATTTAGCATTATGGACAGGGAAAGATCTAATCTAAAATCTGAACAAAAATATTTTGCCTACAATTCATACCCTGATTGTAGCATGCATGTACTCGACTCATATGACTGGGATTTCGATGAAAAATTTTGTGGGCCGAAAATGGGTGAACACTGTACATTTCTCTTTTGTTTCCTATTTATATTTCTATTTTATCTCCTCAATTTAGCATTATGGACAGTGAAAGACCTAATCTAAGCGCTGCACAAAAATATTTTGCCTTCAAATTCATACCGTGATCGTAGCATGCATTGACACGACTCATATGACTGCGATTTCCATGAAAAAGATTGTGCGCCGAAAATGGGTGATCACTGTACATTTCTCTTCTGTTTCCTATTTATATTTATATTTTACCTCCTCAATTTAGCATTATGGACAGGGAAAGACCTAATCTAAAATCTGCACAAAAATATTTTGCCTTCAAATTCATACCGTGATCGTAGCATGCATGGACTCGAATCATATGACTTGGATTTCACTAAAAAAAAATTGTGGGACGAAAATGGGTGATCACTGTACATTTCTCTTCTGTTTCCTATTTATATTTATATTTTACCTCCTCAATTTAGCATTATGGACAGGGAAAGACCTAATCTAAAATCTGCACAAAAATATTTTGCTTTCAAATTGATATCGTGATCGTAGCATGCATGGACTCGACTCATATGACTGGGATTTCCATGAAAAATATTGTGGGCCGAAAATGGGTGATCACCGTACATTTCTCTTCTGTTTCCTATTTATATTTATATTTTACCTCCTCAATTTAGCATTATGGACAGGGAAAGACCTAATCCAAGTTCTGAACAAAAATATTTTGCGTTCAATTTCATACCGTGATCGTAGCATGCATTGACTCCACTCATATGACTGGGATTTCCATGAAAAAGATTGTGGGCCGAAAATGGGTGATCACTGTACATTTCTCTTTTGTTTCCTATTTATATTTATATTTTACCTCCTCAATTTAGCATTATGGTCAGGGAAAGACCTAATCTAAGCTCTGCACAAAAATATTTTGCCTTCAAATTCATACCGTGATCGTAGCATGCATGGTCTCGACTCATATGACTGGGATTTCCATGAAAAAGATTGCGGGCCGAAAATGGGTGATCACTGTACATTTCTCTTCTGTTTCCTATTCTTATTCGTATTTTACCTCCTCAATTTAGCATTATGGACAGGGAAAGACCTAATCTAAAATCTGCACAAAAATATTTTGCTTTAAAATTCATACCGTGATCGTAGCATGCATTGACTCGACTCATATGACTGCGATTTCCATGAAAAAGATTGTGAGCCGAAAATGGGTGATCACTGTACATTTCTCTTCTGTTTCCTATTTATATTTAAATTTTACCTCCTCAATTTAGCATTATGGCCAGGGAAAGACCTAATCTAAGCTCTGCACAAAAATATTTTGCCTTCAAATTCACACCGTGATCGTAGCATGCTTGAACTCGACTCATATGACTGGGATTTCCATGAAAAAGATTGTGTGCCGAAAATGGGTGATCACTGTACATTTCTCTTCTGTTTCCTATTTATATTTCTATTTTACCTCCTCAATTTAGCCTTATGGACAGGGAAAGACCTAATCTAAAATCTGCACAAAAATATTTTGCCTTCAAATTCATACCGTGATCGTAGCATGCATGAACTCGACTCATATGACTGCGATTTCCATGAAAAAGATTGTGAGCCGAAAATGGGTGATCACCGTGCATTTCTCTTCTGTTTCCTATTTATATTTATATTTTACCTCCTCAATTTAGCATTATGGACAGGGAAAGACCTAATCTAAAATCTGCACAAAAATATTTTGCCTTCAATTCATACCCTGATCGTAGCATGCATGTACTCGACTCATATGACTGGCATTTCGATGAAAAATTTTGTGGGCCGAAAATGGGTGATCACTGTACATTTCTCTTCTGTTTCCTATTTATATTTCTATTTTATCTCCTCAATTTAGCATTATGGACAGTGAAAGACCTAATCTAAGCGCTGCACAAAAATATTTTGCCTTCAAATTCATACCGTGATCGTAGCATGCATTGACACGACTCATATGACTGGGATTTCCATGATAAAGATTGTGCGCCGAAAATGGGTGATCACTGTACATTTATCTTCTGTTTCCTATTTATATTTCTATTTTACCTCCTCAATTTAGCATTATGGACAGGGAAAGACCTAATCTAAAATCTGCACAAAAATATTTTGCTTTCAAATTCATACCGTGAACATAGCATGCATTGACACAACTCATATGACTGGGATTTCCATGGAAAAGATTGTGGGCCGAAAATGGGTGATCACTGTACATTTCTCTTCTGTTTCCTATTTATATTTATATTTTACCTCCTCAATTTAGCATTATGGACAGGGAAAGACCTAATCTAAAATCTGCACAAAAATATTTTGCCTTCAAATTCATACCGTGATCGTAGCATGCATGAACTCGACTCATAAGACTGGGATTTCCATGAAAAAGATTGTGGGCCGAAAATGGGTGATCACTGTACATTTCTCTTCTGTTTCCTATTTATATTTATATTTTACCTCCTCAATTTAGCATTATGGACAGGGAAAGACCTAATGTAAAATCTGCACAAAAATATTTTGCCTTCAAATTCATACCGTGATCGTAGCATGCATGAACTCGACTCATATGAGTGGGATTTCCATGAAAAAGATTGTGGGCCGAAAATGGGTGATCACTGTACATTTCTCTTCTGTATTCTTTTTATATTTCTATTTTACCTCCTCAATTTAGCCTTATGGACAGGGAAAGACCTAATCTAAGCTCTGCACAAAACTATTTTGCCTTCAAATTCATACTGTGATCATAGCATGCATGGACTCGACTCATATGACTGGGATTTCCATGAAAAAGATTGTGGGCCGAAAATGGTTAATCACTGTACATTTCTCTTCTGTTTCCTATTTATATTTATATTTTACCTCCTCAATTTAGCATTATGGACAGGGAAAGACCTCATCTAAGTTCTGCACAAAAATATTTTGCCTTCAAATTCATACCGTGATCGTAGCATGCATGGACTCGACTCATATGACTGTGATTTCCATGAAAAAGATTGTGGGCCGAAAATGGGTGATCACTGTACATTTCCCTTCTGTTTCCTATTTATATTTCTATTTTACCTCCTCAATTTAGCATTATGGACAGGGAAAGACCTAATCTAAGCTCTGCACAAAAATATTTTGCCTTCAAATTCATTCCGTGATCATAGAATGCATGAACTCAATTCATATGACTGGGATTTCCATGAAAATGATTGGGGGCCGAAAATGGGTGATCACTGTACATTTCTCTTCTGTATTCTATTTATATTTCTATTTTACCTCCTCAATATAGCATTATGGCCAGGGAAAGACCTAATCTAATCTCTGCACAAAAATATTTTGCCTTGAAATTCATACCGTGTTCGAAGCATGCATGGACTCGACTCATATGACGGGGATTTCCATGAAAAAGATTATGGGACAAAAATGGGTGATCACTGTACATTTCTATTCTCTTTCCTATTTATATTTATATTTTACCTCCTCAATTCAGCATTATGGACAGGGAAAGACCTAATCTAAGCCCTGCACAAAAATATATTGCCTTCAAATTCATACGGTGATCGTAGCATGCATGGACTCGAATCATATGACTTGGATTTCACTAAAAAAAAATTGTGGGACGAAAATGGGTGATCACTGTACATTTCTCTTCTGTTTCCTATTTATATTTATATTTTACCTCCTCAATTTAGCATTATGGACAGGGAAAGACCTAATCTAAAATCTGCACAAAAATATTTTGCCTTCAAATTCATACCGTGATCGTAGCTCGCATTGACACGACTCATATGACTGGGATTTCCATGAAAAAGATTGTGGGCCGAAAATGGGTTATCACTGTACATTTCTCTTCTGTTTCCTATTTATATTTATATTTTACCTCCTAAATTTAGCATTATGGACAGGGAAAGACCAAATCTAAGATCTGCAAAAAAATATTTTGCCTTCAAATTCATACCGTGATCGTAGCATGCATGGACTCGACTCATATGACTGGGATTTAAATGAAAAGTATTGTCGGCCGAAAATGGGTGATCACCGTACATTTCTCTTCTGTTTCCTATTTATATTTATATTTTACCTCCTCAATTTAGCATTATGGACAGGGAAAGACCTAATCTAAGTTCTGAACAAAAATATTTTGCCTTCAATTTCATACCGTGATCGTAGCATGCATTGACTCCACTCATATGACTGGGATTTCCATGAAAAAGATTGTGGGCCGAAAATGGGTGATCACTGTACATTTCTCTTTTGTTTCCTATTTATATTTATATTTTACCTCCTCAATTTAGCATTATGGTCAGGGAAAGACCTAATCTAAGCTCTGCACAAAAATATTTTGCCTTCAAATTCATACCGTGATAGTAGCATGCATGGACTCAACTCATATGACTGGGATTTCCATGAAAAAGATTGTGAGCCGAAAATGGGTGATCACTGTACATTTCTCTTCTGTTTCCTATTCTTATTCGTATTTTACCTCCTCAATTTAGCATTATGGACAGGGAAAGACCTAATGTAAAATCTGCACAAAAATATTTTGCTTTAAAATTCATACCGTGATCGTAGCATGCATTGACTCGACTCATATGACTGCGATTTCCATGAAAAAGATTGTGAGCCGAAAATGGGTGATCACTGTACATTTCTCTTCTGTTTCCTATTTATATTTATATTTTACCTCCTCAATTTAGCATTATGGCCAGGGAAAGACCTAATCTAAGCTCTGCACAAAAATATTTTGCCTTCAAATTCACACCGTGATCGTAGCATGCTTGAACTCGACTCATATGACTGGGATTTCCATGAAAAAGATTGTGTGCCGAAAATGGGTGATCACTGTACATTTCTCTTCTGTTTCCTATTTATATTTCTATTTTACCTGCTCAATTTAGCCTTATGGACAGGGAAAGACCTAATCTAAAATCTGCACAAAAATATTTTGCCTTCAAATTCATACCGTGATCGTAGCATGCATGAACTCGACTCATATGAGTGGGATTTCCATGAAAAAGATTGTGGGCCGAAAATGGGTGATCACTGTACATTTCTCTTCTGTATTCTTTTTATATTTCTATTTTACCTCCTCAATTTAGCCTTATGGACAGGGAAAGACCTAATCTAAGCTCTGCACAAAACTATTTTGCCTTCAAATTCATACTGTGATCATAGCATGCATGGACTCGACTGATATGACTGGGATTTCCATGAAAAAGATTGTGGGCCGAAAATGGGAGATCACTGTACATTTCTCTTCTGTTTCCTATTTATATTTATATTTTACCTACTCAATTTAGCATTATGGACAGGGAAAGACCTTATCTAAAATCTGCAAAAAAATATGTTGCCTTCAAATTCATACCATGATCGTAGCATGCATGGACTCGACTCATATGACTGGGATTTCCATGAAAAAGATTGTGGGCCGAAAATGGGAGATCACTGTACATTTCTCTTCTGTTTCCTATTTATATTTATATTTTACCTACTCAATTTAGCATTATGGACAGGGAAAGACCTAATCTAAGCTCTGCACAAAAATATTTTGCCTACAAATTCATACCGTGATCGTAGCATGCATGGACTCGACTCATATGACTGGGATTTCCATGAAAAAGATTGTGGGCCGAAAATGGGTGATCACTGTACATTTCTCTTCTGTTTCCTATTTATATTTATATTTTACCTCCTCTATTTAGCATTATGGACAGGGAAAGACCTAATCTAAGCTCTGCACAAAAATATTTTGCCTTCAAATTCATACCGTGATCGTAGCATGCATGGACTCGACTCATATGACTGGGATTTCCATGAAAAAGATTGTGGGCCGAAAATGGGTGATCATTGTACATTTAACATCTGTTTCCTATTTATATTTCTATTTTACCTCCTCAATTTAGCATTATGGCCAGGGAAAGACCTAATCTAAGCTCTGCACAAAAATATTTTGCCTTCAAATTCATACCGTTATCGTAGCATGCATGGACTCGACTCATATGACTGGGATTTCCATGAAAAAGATTGTGGGCCGAAAATGGGTGATCATTGTACATTTAACATCTGTTTCCTATTTATATTTCTATTTTACCTCCTCAATTTAGCATTATGGCCAGCGAAAGACCTAATCTAAGCTCTGAACAAAAATATTTTGCCTTGAAATTCATACCGTGATCGTAGCATGCATGGACTCGACTCATATGACTGGGATTTCCATGAAAAAGATTGTGGGCCGAAAATGGCTGATCACTGTACATTTCTCTTCTGTTTCCTATTTATATTTATATTTTACCTCCTCAATTTAGCATTATGGACAGGGAAAGACCTAATCTAAGCTCTGCACAAAAATATTTTGCCTTCAAATTCATAACATGATCGTAGCATGCATGGACTCGACTCATATGACTGGGATTTCCATGAAAAAGATTGTGGGCCGAAAATGGGTGATCACTGTACATTTCTCTTCTGTTTCCTATTTATATTTATATTTTACCTCCTCAATTTAGCATTATGGACAGGGAAAAACCTAATCTAAGCTCTGCACAAAAATATTTTGCCTTCAAATTCATAACATGATCGCAGCATGCATGGACTCGACTCATATGACTGGGATTTCCATGAAAAAGATTGTGGGCCGAAAATGGGTGATCACTGTACATTTCTCTTCTGTTTCCTATTCTTATTCGTATTTTACCTCCTCAATTTAGCATTATGGACAGGGAAAGACCTAATCTAAGCTCTGGAGAAAAATATTTTGCCTTCAAATTCATACCGTGATCGTAGCATGCGTGGACTCGACTCATATGACTGGGATTTCCATGAAAAAGATTGTGGGCTGAAAATGGGTGATCACTGTACATTTCTCTTCTGTTTCCTATTTATATTTCTATTTTACCTCCTCAATTTAGCATTATGGACTGGGAAAGACCTAATCTAAAATCTGCAAAAAAATATGTTGCCTTCAAATTCATACCGTGATCGTAGCATGCATGGACTCGACACATATGACTGGGATATCCATGAAAAAGACTGTGGGCCGAAAATGGGTGATCACTGTACATTTCTCTTCTATTTCCTATTTATATTTCTATTTTACCTCCTCTATTTAGCATTATGCACAGGGAAAGACCTAATCTAAATCTGCACAAAAATATTTTGACTTCAAATTCATACCGTGATCGTAGCATGCATGAACTCTACACATATGACTGGGATTTCCATGAAAAAGATTGTGGGCCGAAAATGGGTGATCACTGTACATTTCTCTTCTGTTTCCTATTTATATTTCTATTTTACCTCCTCAATTTAGCATTATGGATTGGAAAAGACCTAATCTAAAATCTGCAAAAAAATATGTTGCCTTCAAATTCATACCGTGATCGTAGCATGCATGGACTCGACACATATGACTGGGATATCCATGAAAAAGACTGTGTGCCGAAAATGGGTGATCACTGTACATTTCTCTTCTATTTCCTATTTATATTTCTATTTTACCTCCTCTATTTAGCATTATGCACAGGGAAAGACCTAATCTAAATCTGCACAAAAATATTTTGACTTCAAATTCATA
This sequence comes from Acanthosepion lycidas, assembly GCA_963932145.1. Classification (NCBI taxonomy): domain Eukaryota; kingdom Metazoa; phylum Mollusca; class Cephalopoda; order Sepiida; family Sepiidae; genus Acanthosepion; species Acanthosepion lycidas. The sequence continues at coordinate 98,006,248 of OZ010597.1, read as the reverse complement.
CCGTGATCGTAGCATGCATGAACTCTACACATATGACTGGGATTTCCATGAAAAAGATTGTGTGCCGAAAATGGGTGATCACTGTACATTTCTCTTCTGTTTCCTATTTATATTTCTATTTTGCCTCCTCAATTTAGCATTATGGACAGGGAAAGACCTAATCTAAGCTCTGCACAAAAATATTTTGCCTTCAAATTCATAACGTGATCGTAGCATGCATGGACTCGACTCATATGACTGGGATTTCCATGAAAAAGATAGTGGGCCGAAAATGGGTGATCACTGTACATTTCTCTTCTGTTTTTTATTTATATTTCTATTTTACCTCCTCAATTTAGCATTATGGCCAGTGAAAGAACTAATCTAAGATCTGCACAAAAATATTTTGCCTTCAATTTCATACCGTGATCGTAGCATGCATGGACTCCACTCATATGCCTGGGATTTCCATGAAAAAGATAGTGGGCAGAAATGGGTGATCACTGTACATTTCTCTTCTGTTTCCTATTTATATTTATATTTTACCTCCTCAATTTAGCATTATGGACAGGGAAATTCCTAATCTAAGCTGTGCACAAAAATATTTTGCCTTCAATTTCATACCGTGACCGTAGCATGCATGGACTCGACTCATATGACTGGGATTTCCATGAAAAACATTGTGGGCCGAAAATGGGTGATCATTGTACATTTCTCTTCTGGTTCCTATTTATATTTCAATTTTACCTCCTCAATTTAGCATTATGGACAGGGAAAGACCTCATCTAATATCTGCACAAAAATATTTTGCCTTCCAATTAATACCGTGATCGTAGCATGCATGGACTCGACTCATATGACTGGGATTTCCATGAAAAAGATTGTGTGCCGAAAACGGGTGATCACTGTACATTTCTCTTCTGTTTCCTATTTATATTTCAATTTTACCTCCTCAATGTAGCATTATGGCCAGGGAAAACCTAATCTAAGCTCTGCAAAAAAATATTTTGCTTTCAAATTCATACCGTGATCGTAGCATGCATGGACTCGACTCATATGACTGGGATTTCCCTGAAAAAGATTGTGGGCAGAAAATGGGTGATCACTGTACATTTCTCTTCTGTTTCCTATTTATATTTGTATTTTACCTCCTCAATTTAGCATTATGGACAGGGAAAGACCTAATCTAAGCTCTGCACAAAAATATTTTGCCTTCAAATTCATACCGTGATCGTAGCATGCATGGACTCGACTCATATGACTGGGATTTACATGAAAAAGATAGTGGGTAGAAAATGGGTGATTACTGTACATTTCTCTTCTGTTTCCTATTTATATTTGTATTTTACCTCCTCAATTTAGCATTATGGACAGGGAAAGACCTAATCTAAGATCTGCACAAAAATATTTTGCCTTCAAATTCATACCGTGATCGTAGCATGCATGGACTCGACTCATATGACTGGGATTTACATGAAAAAGATTGTGGGCAGAAAATGGGTGATCACTGTACATTTCTCTTCTGTTTCCTATTTATATTTCTATTTTACCTCCTCAATTTAGCATTATGGACAGGGAAAGACATAATCTAAGATCTGCACAAAAATATTTTGCCTTCAAATTCATACCGTGATCGTAGCATGCATGGACTCGACTCATATGACTGGCATTTCCATGAAAAAGATTGTGGGCCGAAAATGGGTGATCACTGTACATTTCTCTCCTGTTTCTTATTTATATTTCTATTTTACCTCCTCAATTTAGCATTATGGCCAGGGAAAGACCTAATCGAATCTCTGCACAAAAATATTTTGCCTTCAAATTCATAACGTGATCGTAGCATGCATGGACTCGACTCATATGACTGGGATTTCCATGAAAAAGATTGTGGGCCGAAAATGGGTGATCACTGTACATTTCTCTTCTGTTTCCTATTTATATTTATATTTTACCTCCTCAATTTAGCATTATGGACACGGAAAGACCTAATCTAAGATCTGCACAGAAATATTTTGCCTTCCAATTCATACCGTGATCGTAGCATGCATGGACTCGACTCATATGACTGGGATTTCCATGAAAAAGATTGTCGGCCGAAAATGGGTGATCACTGTACATTTCTCTTCTGTTTCCTATTTATATTTCTATGTTATGCCCTGAATTTAGCATTATGGACAGGGAAAAACTAATCTAAAAACTGCACAAAAATATTTTGCCTTAAATTCATACCGTGATCGTAGCATGCATGGACTCGACTCATATGACTGGGACTTCCATGAAAAAGATTGTGGGCCGAAAATGGGTGATCACTGTACATTTCTCTTCTGTATTCTATTTATGTTTCTATTTTACCTCCTCAATTTAGCATTATGGACAGGGAAAGACCTAATCTAAGATCTGCACAAAAATATTTTCCCTTCAAATTCATACCGTGATCGTAGCATGCATGGACTTGACTCATATAACTGTGATGTCCATGAAAAAGATTGTGGGCCGAAAATTGGTGATCACTGTACATTTCTCTTCTGTTTCCTATTTATATTTATAATTTACCTCCTCAATTTAGCATTATGGACAGGGAAAGACCTCATCTAAGATCTGCACAAAAATATTTTGACTTCAAATTCATACCGTGATCGTAGCATGCATGGACTCCACTCATATGACTGGGATTTCCATGAAAAAGATTGTGGGCAGAAAATGGGTGATCACTGTAAATTTCTCTTCTGTTTCCTATTTATATTTATATTTTACCTCCTCAATTTAGCATCATGGACAGGGAAAGACCTAATCTAAATTCTGCACAAAAATATTTTGCCTTCAAATTCATACCGTGATCGTAGCATGCATGGACTCGACTCATATGACTGGGATGTCCATGAAAAAGATTGCGGGGAGAAAATGGGTGATCACTGTACATTTCTCTTCTGTTTCCTATTTATATTTCTATTTTACCTCCTCAATTTAGCATTATGGACAGTGAAAGAACTAATCTAAAATCTATACAAAAATATTTTGCCTTCAAATTCATACCGTGATCGTAGCATGCATGGACTCGTCTCATATGACTGGGATTTCCATGAAAAAGATTTTGGGCAGAAAATCGGTGATCACTGTACATTTCTCTTCTGTTTCCTATTTATATTTCAATTTTACCTCCTCAATTTAGCATTATGGACAGTGAAAGACCTCATCTAAAATCTGCACAAAAATATTTTCCCTTCAAATTCATACCGTGATCGTAGCATGCATGGACTCGGCTCATATGACTGAGATTTCCATGAAAAAGATTGTGGGCCGAAAATGGGTGATCACTGTACATTTCTCTTTTTTTCCTATTTATATTTCTATTTTTCATCCTCAATTTAGCATTATGGACAGAGTAAGACCTAATCTAAGATCTGCACAAAAATATTTTGCCTTCAAATTCATACCGTGATCGTAGCATGCATGGACTCGGCTCATATGACTGGGATTTCCATGAAAAAGATTGTGGGCCGAAAATGGGTGATCACTGTACATTTCTCTTCTGTTTCCTATTTATATTTCTATTTTACCTCCTCAATTTAGCATTATGGACAGGGAAAGACCTAATCTAAGATCTGCACAAAAATATTTTGCCTTCAAATTCATACCGTGATCGTAGCATGCATGGACTCGGCTCATATGACTGGGATTTCCATGAAAAAGATTGTGGGCCGAAAATGGGTGATCACTGTACATTTCTCTTCTGTTTCCTATTTATATTTATATTTTACCTCCTCAATTTAGCATTATGGCCAGGGAAAGACCTAATCTAAGATCTGCACAAAAATATTTTGCCTTCAAATTCATACCGTGATCGTAGCATGCATGGACTCGACTCATATGACTGGGATTTCCATGAAAAAGATTGTGGGCCGAAAATGGGTGATAGCTGTACATTTCTCTTCTGTTTCCTATTTATATTTCTATTTTACCTCCTCAATTTAGCATTATGGACAGGGAAAGACCTAATCTAAGATCTGCACAAAAATATTTTGCCTTCAAATTCATACCGTGATCGTAGCATGCATGGACTCGACTCATATGACTGGGATTTCCATGAAAACGTTTGTGGGCCCAAAATGCGTGATCACTGTACATTTCTCTTCTGTTTCCTATTTATATTTCTATTTTACCTCCTCAATTTAGCATTATGGACAGTGAAAGACCTCATCTAAAATCTGCACAAAAATATTTTCCCTTCAAATTCATACCGTGATCGTAGCATGCATGGACTCGGCTCATATGACTGGGATTTCCATGAAAAAGATTGTGGGCTGAAAATGGGTGATCACTGTACATTTCTCTTCTTTCTCCTATTTATATTTCTATTTTACATCCTCAATTTAGCATTATTGACAGGGTAAGACCTAATCTAAGATCTGCACAAAAATATTTTGCCTTCAAATTCATACCGTGATCGTAGCATGCATGGACTCGGCTCATATGACTGGGATTTCCATTAAAAAGATTTTGGGCCGAAAATGGGTGATCACTGTACATTTCTCTTCTATTTCTATTTCTATTTTACCTCCTCAATTTAGCATTATGGACAGGGAAAGACCTAATCTAAGATCTGCACAAAAATATTTTGCCTTCAAATTCATACCGTGATCGTAGCATGCATGGACTTGACTCATATGACTGGGATTTCCATGAAAAAGATTGTGGGCCGAAAATGGGTGATCACTGTACATTTCTCTTCTGTTTCCTATTTATATTTCTATTTTACCTCCTCAATTTAGCATTATGGACAGTGAAAGAACTAATCTAAAATCTACACAAAAATATTTTGCCTTCAATTTAGTAGCGTGATCGTAGCATGCATGGACTCGAATCATATGACAGGGATTTCCAAGAAAAAGATTGTGGGCCGAAAATGGGTGATCACTGTACATTTCTCTTCTGTTTCCTATTTATATTTATATTTTATCTCCTCAATTTAGCATTATGGACAGGGAGAGACCTAATCTAAGGTCTGCACAAAAATAGTTTGCCTTCAAATACATACCGTGATCGTAGCATGCATGGACTCGACTCATATGACTGGGATTTCCATGAAAAAGATTGTGGGCCGAAAATGGGTGATCACTGTACATTTCTCTTCTGTTTCCTATTTATATTTCTATTTTACCTCCTCAATTTAGCATTATGGACAGGGAAAGACCTAATCTAAGTTCTGCACAAAAATATTTTGTCTTCAAATTCATACCGTGATCGTAGCATGTATGGACTCGACTCATATGACTGGGATTTCCATGAAAAAGATTGTGGGCCGAAAATGGGTGATCACTGTACATTTCTCTTAAGTTTCCTATTGATATTTATATTTACCTCCTCAATTTAGCATTATGGACAGGGAAAGACCTAATCTAAGATCTGCACAAAAATATTTTGCCTTCAAATTCATACTGTGAACGTAGCATGCATGGACTCGACTCATATGACTGGGATTTCCATGAAAAAGATTTGGGGCCGAAAATGGGTGATCACTGTACATTTCTCTTCTGTTTCCTGTTTATATTTCTATTTTACCTTCTCAATTTAGAATTTTGGAACGGGAAAGACCTAATCTAAAATCTGCACAAAAATATTTTGCCTTCAAATTCATACCGTGATCGTAGCATGCATGGACTTGACTCATATGACTGGGATTTCCATGAAAGAGATTGTGGGCCGAAAATGGGTGATCACTGTACAATTCTCTTCTGTTTCCTATTTATATTTATATTTTATCTCCTCAATTTAGCATTTGTACAGGGAAAACATTATCTAAGCTCTGCACACAAATATTTTGCCTTCAAATTCATACCGTGATCGTAGCATGCACTGACTCAACTCATATGACTGGGATTTCCATGAAAAAAATTGTGGGCCGAAAATGGGTGATCACTGTACATTTCTCTTCTGTTTCCTATTTATATTTCTATTTTACCTCCTCAATTTAGCATTATGGACAGTGAAAGAACTAATCTAAAATCTACAAAAAAATATTTTGCCTTCAAATTCATACCGTGATCGTAGCATGCATGGACTCGACTCATATGACTGGGATTTCCATGAAAGAGATTGTGGGCCGAAAATGGGTGATCAATGTACATTTCTCTTCTGTTTCCTATTTATATTTCTATTATACCTACACAATTTAGCATTTTGGACAGGGAAAACATTATCTAATCTCTGCACACAAATATTTTGCCTTCAAATTCATACCGTGATCGTAGCATGCATGGACTCGACTCATTTGACTGGGATTTGCATGAAAAAGATTGTGGGCCGAAAATGGGTGATCACTGTACATTTCTCTTCTGTTTCCTATTTATATTTATATTTTACCTCCTCAATTTAGCATTATGGACAGGGAAATACCTAATCTAAGATCTGCACAAAAATATTTGCCTTCAAATTCATACCGTGAAAGTAGCATGCATGGACTCGACTCATATGACTGGGATTTCCATGAAAAAGATTGTGGGCCGAAAATGGGTGATCACTGTACATTTCTCTTCTGTTTCCTATTTATATTTCTATTTTACCTCCTCAATTTAGCATTATGGACAGGGAAAGACCTAATCTAAGTTCTGCACAAAAATATTTTGTCTTCAAATTCATACCGTGATCGTAGCATGTATGGACTCGACTCATATGACTGGGATTTCCATGAAAAAGATTGTGGGCCGAAAATGGGTGATCACTGTACATTTCTCTTAAGTTTCCTATTTATATTTATATTTACCTCCTCAATTTAGCATTATGGACAGGGAAAGACCTAATCTAAGATCTGCACAAAAATATTTTGCCTTCAAATTCATACTGTGAACGTAGCATGCATGGACTCGACTCATATGACTGGGATTTCCATGAAAAAGATTTGGGGCCGAAAATGGGTGATCACTGTACATTTCTCTTCTGTTTCCTGTTTATATTTCTATTTTACCTTCTCAATTTAGAATTTTGGAACGGGAAAGACCTAATCTAAAATCTGCACAAAAATATTTTGCCTTCAAATTCATACCGTGATCGTAGCATGCATGGACTTGACTCATATGACTGGGATTTCCATGAAAGAGATTGTGGGCCGAAAATGGGTGATCACTGTACAATTCTCTTCTGTTTCCTATTTATATTTATATTTTATCTCCTCAATTTAGCATTTGTACAGGGAAAACATTATCTAAGCTCTGCACACAAATATTTTGCCTTCAAATTCATACCGTGATCGTAGCATGCACTGACTCAACTCATATGACTGGGATTTCCATGAAAAAAATTGTGGGCCGAAAATGGGTGATCACTGTACATTTCTCTTCTGTTTCCTATTTATATTTCTATTTTACCTCCTCAATTTAGCATTATGGACAGTGAAAGAACTAATCTAAAATCTACAAAAAAATATTTTGCCTTCAAATTCATACCGTGATCGTAGCATGCATGGACTCGACTCATATGACTGGGATTTCCATGAAAGAGATTGTGGGCCGAAAATGGGTGATCACTGTACATTTCTCTTCTGTTTCCTATTTATATTTATATTTTTCATCCTCAATTTAGCATTATGGACAGAGTAAGACCTAATCTAAGATCTGCACAAAAATATTTTGCCTTCAAATTCATACCGTGATCGTAGCATGCATGGACTCGACTCATATGACTGGGATTTCCATGAAAAAGATTGTGGGCCGAAAATGGGTGATCACTGTACATTTCTATTCTGTTTCCTATTTATATTTATATTTTACCTCCTCAATTTAGCATTATGGACAGGGAAAGACCTAATCTAAGATCTGCACAAAAATATTTTGCCTTCAAATTCATACCGTGATCGTAGCATGCATGGACTCGAATCATATGACAGGGATTTCCAAGAAAAAGATTGTGGGCCGAAAATGGGTGATCACTGTACATTTCTCTTCTGTTTCCTATTTATATTTCTATTTTACCTCCTCAATTCAGCATTATGGACAGGGAAAGACCTAATCTAAGATCTGCACAAAAATATTTTGCCTTCAAATTCATACTGTGATCGTAGCATGCATGGACTCGACTCATATGACTGGGATTTCCATGAAAAAGATTGTGGGCAAAAAATGGGTGATCACTGTACATTTCTCTTCTGTTTCCTATTTATATTTCTATTGTACCTCCTCAATTTAGCATTATGGACAGGGAAAGACCTAATCTAAGATCTGCAAAAAAATATTTTCCCTTCAAATTCATACCGTGATCGTAGCATGCATGGACTACACTCATATGACTGGGATTTCCATGAAAATGATTGTGGGCCGAAAATGGGTGATCACTGTACATTTCTCTTCTGTTTACTATTTATATTTATATTTTACCTCCTCAATTTAGCATTATGGCCAGGGAAAGACCTAATCTAAGCTCTGCACAAAAATATTTTGCCCACAAATTCATACCGTGATCATAGCATGCATGGACCCGACTCATATGACTGGGATTTTCATGAAAAAGTTTGTGGGCAGAAAATGGTTGATCACTGTACATTTTTCTTCTGTTTCCTATTTATATTTATATTTTACCTCCTCAATTTAGCATTATGGCCAGGGAAAGACCTAATCTAAACTCTGCACAAAAATATTTTGCCTACAAATTCATACCGTGAACGTAGCATGCATGGACCCGACTCATATGACTGGGATTTCCATGAAAAAGATTGTGGGCCGAAAATGGGTGATCACAGTACATTTCTCTTCTGTTTCCTATTTATATTTCTATTTCACTTCCTCAATTTAGCATTATGGACAGGGAAAGACCTAATCTAAGATCTGCACAAAAATATTTAGCCTTCAAATTCATACCGTGATCGTAGCATGCATGGACTGGACTCATATGACTGGTATTTCCATGAAAAAGATTGTGGGCCGAAAATCGGTGATCACTGTACATTTCTCTTCTGTTTCCTATTTATATTTATATTTTACCTCCTCAATTTAGCATTATGGCCAGGGAAAGACCTAATCTAAGCTCTGCACAAAAATATTTTGCCTTCAAATTCATACCGTGATCGTAGCATGCATTGACTCGACTCATATGACTGGGATTTCCATGAAAAAGATTGTGGGCCGAAAATGGGTGATCATTGTACAATTCTCTTCTGTTTCCGATTTATATTTATATTTTACCTCCTCAATTTAGCATTATTGACAGGGAAAGACCTAATCTTAAATCTGCACAAAAATATTTTGCCTTCAATTTCATACTGTGATCGTAGCATGCATGGACTCGACTCATATGACTGGGATTTCCATGAAAATGATTGTAGGCCGAAAATGGGAGATCGCTGTACATTTCTCTTCTGTTTCCTATTTATATTTATATTTTACCTCCTCAATTTAATATTATGGACAGGGAAAGACCTAATCTGAAATCTTCACAAAAATATTTTGCCTTCAAATTCATACCGTGATCGTAGCATGCATGGACTCGACTCATATGACTGGGATTTCCATGATAAAGTTTGTCGGCCGAAAATGGGTGATCACTGTACATTTCTCTTCTGTTTCTGATTTATATTTCTATTGTACCTCCTCAATTTAGCATTATGGACAGGGAAAGACCTAATCTAAAATCTGCACAAAAATATTTTGCCTTCAAATTCATACCGTGATCGTAGCATGCATGGACTCGACTCATATGACTGGGATTTCCATCAAAAAGATTGTGGGCCGAAAATGGGTGACCCCTGTACATTTCTGTTCTGTTTCCTATTTATATTTCTATTTTACCAACTCAATTTAGCATTATGGACAGGGAAAGACCTAATCTAAGATCTGCAAAAAAATATTTTCCCTTCAAATTCATACCGTGATCGTAGCATGCATGGACTCCACTCATATGACTGGGATTTCCATGAAAATGATTGTGGGCCGAAAATGGGTGATCACTGTACATTTCTCTTCTGTTTACTATTTATATTTATATTTTACCTCCTCAATTTAGCATTATGGCCAGGGAAAGACCTAATCTAAGCTCTGCACAAAAATATTTTGCCCACAAATTCATACCGTGATCATAGCATGCATGGACCCGACTCATATGACTGGGATTTTCATGAAAAAGATTGTGGGCCGAAAATGGGTGATCACTGTACATTTTTCTTCTGTTTCCTATTTATATTTATATTTTACCTCCTCAATTTAGCATTATGGCCAGGGAAAGACCTAATCTAAGCTATGCACAAAAATATTTTCCCTTCAAATTCATACCGTGATCATAGCATGCATGGACTCGACTCATATGACTGGGATTTCCATGAAAAAGATTGTGGGCCGAAAATGGGTGATCACAGTACATTTCTCTTCTGTTTCCTATTTATATTTCTATTTTACTTCCTCAATTTAGCATTATGGACAGGGAAAGACCTAATCTAAGATCTGCACAAAAATATTTAGCCTTCAAATTCATACCGTGATCGTAGCATGCATGGACTGGACTCATATGACTGGTATTTCCAAGAAAAAGATTGTGGGCCGAAAATCGGTGATCACTGTACATTTCTCTTCTGTTTCCTATTTATATTTATATTTTACCTCCTCAATTTAGCATTATGGCCAGGGAAAGACCTAATCTAAGCTCTGCACAAAAATATTTTGCCTTCAAATTCATACCGTGATCGTAGCATGCATTGACTCGACTCATATGACTGGGATTTCCATGAAAAAGATTGTGGGCCGTAAATGGGTGATCACTGTACATTTCTCTTCTGTTTCCTATTTATATTTATATTTTAACTCCTCAATTTAGCATTATTGACAGGGAAAGACCTAATCTTAAATCTGCACAAAATTATTTTGCCTTCAAATTCATACTGTGATCGTAGCATGCATGGACTCGACTCATATGACTGGGATTTCCATGAAAATGATTGTAGGCCGAAAATGGGAGATCGCTGTACATTTCTCTTCTGTTTCCTATTTATATTTATATTTTACCTCCTCAATTTAATATTATGGACAGGGAAAGACCTAATCTGAAATCTTCACAAAAATATTTTGCCTTCAAATTCATACCGTGATCGTAGCATGCATGGACTCGACTCATATGACTGGGATTTCCATGATAAAGTTTGTGGGCCGAAAATGGGTGATCACTGTACATTTCTCTTCTGTTTCTGATTTATATTTCTATTGTACCTCCTCAATTTAGCATTATGGACAGGGAAAGACCTAATCTAAAATCTGCACAAAAATATTTTGCCTTCAAATTCATACCGTGATCGTAGCATGCATGGACTCGACTCATATGACTGGGATTTCCATCAAAAAGATTGTGGGCCGAAAATGGGTGACCCCTGTACATTTCTGTTCTGTTTCCCATTTATATTTCTATTTTACCAACTCAATTTAGCATTATGGACAGGGAAAGACCTAATCTAAGATCAGCAAAAAAATATTTTCCCTTCAAATTCATACCGTGATCGTAGCATCCATGGACTCCACTCATATGACTGGGATTTCCATGAAAATGATTGTGGGCCGAAAATGGGTGATCACTGTACATTTCTCTTCTGTTTACTATTTATATTTATATTTTACCTCCTCAATTTAGAATTATGGCCAGGGAAAGACCTAATCTAAGCTCTGCACAAAAATATTTTCCCTTCAAATTCATACCGTGATCGTAGCATGCATGGACTCGACTCATATGACTGGGATTTCCATGAAAAACATTGTGGGCCGAAAATGGGTGATCGCTGTACATTTCTCTTCTGTTTCCTATTTATATTTATATTTTACCTCCTCAATTTAGCATTATGGCCAGGGAAAGACCTAATCTAAACTCTGCACAAAAATATTTTGCCTACAAATTCATACCGTGATCGTAGCATGCATGGACTCGACTCATATGACTGGGATTTCCATGAAAATGATTGTGGGCGGAAAATGGGTGATCACTGTACATTTCTCTTCTGTTTCCTATTTATATTTCTATTTTACCTCCTCAATTTAGCATTATAGACAGGGAAAGACCTAGTCTAAAATCTGCACAAAAATATTTTGCCTTCAAATTCATACCATGATCGTAGCATGCATGGACTCGACTCATATGACTGGGATTTCAATGAAATAGATTTTGGGCAGGAAATCGGTGATCACTATACATTTCTCTTCTGTTTCCTATTCATATTTATATTTTACCTCCTCAATTTAGCATTCTGGACAGGGAAAGACCTAATCTAACATCTGCACCAAAATATTTTGCCTTCAAATTCATACCGTGATCTTAGCATGCATGGACTCGACTCATATGACTGGGATTTCCATGAAAAAGATTGTGGGCCGAAAATGGGTGATCACTGTACATTTCTCTTCTGTTTTCTATTTATATTTATATTTTACCTACTTAATTTAGCATTAAAGACAGGGAAAGACCTAATCTAAGATCTGCACAAAAATATTTTGCCTTCAAATTCATACCGTGTTCGTAGAATGCATGGACTCGACTCATATGACTGGGATTTCAATGAAAAAGATTGTGGGCCGAAAATGGGTGATCACTGTACATTTCTCTTCTATTTCCTATTTATATTTCTATTTTACCTCCTGAATTTAGCATTATGGACAGGGAAAGACCTAATCTAAGATCTACACAAAAATATTTTGCCTTCAAATTCATACCGTGATCGTAGCATGCATGGACACGACTCATATGACTGGGATTTCCATGAAAAAGATTGTGGGCCGAAAATGGGTGATCACTGAACATATCTATTCTGTTTCCTATTTATATTTATATTTTACCTCTTCAATTTAGCATTATGGCCAGGGAAAGACCTAATCTAAGATCTGCACAAAAATATTTAGCCTTCAAATTCATACCGTGATCGTAGCATGCATGGACTGGAGTCATATGACTGGTATTTCCATGAAAAAGATTGTGGGCCGAAAATCGGTGATCACTGTGCATTTCTCTGCTGTTTCCTATTTATATTTATATTTTACCTCCTCAATTTAGCATTATGGCCAGGGAAAGACCTAATCTAAGCTCTGCACAAAAATATTTTGCCTTCAAATTCATACCGTGATCGTAGCATGCATTGACTCGACTCATATGACTGGGATTTCCATGAAAAAGATTGTGGGCCGAAAATGGGTGATCATTGTACAATTCTCTTCTGTTTCCTATTTATATTTCTATTTTACCTCCTCAATTTAGCATTATGGTCAGGGAAAGACCTAATCTAAGATCTGTACAAAATAATTTAGCCTTCAAATTCATACCGTGATCGTAGCATGCATGGACTCGACTCATATGACTGGGATTTCCATGAAAAAGATTGTGGGCCGAAAATGGGTGATCACTGTACATTTCTCTTCTGTTTCCTATTTATATTTATATTTTACCTCCTCAATTTAGCATTATGGACAGGGAAAGACCCAATCTAAAATCTGCACAAAAATATTTTGCCTTTAAATTCATACTGTGATCGTAGCATGCATGGACTTGACTCATAAGACTGGGATTTCCATGAAACAGATTGTGGGCGGAAAATGGGAGATCGCTGAACATTTCTCTTCTGTTTCCTATTTATATTTCTATTTTACCTCCTCAATTTAGGATTATGGACAGGGAAAGACCTAATCTAAAATCTGCACAAAAATATTTTGCCTTCAATTTCATACCGTGATCGTAGCATGCATGGACTCGACTCATATGACTGGGATATCCATGAAAAAGATTGTGGGCAGAAAATGGGTGATCACTGTACATTTCTCTTCTGTTTCCTATTTATATTTATATTTTACCTCCTCAATTTAGCATTATGGACAGGGAAAGACCTAATCTGAAATCTTCACAAAAATATTTTGCATTCAAATTCATACCGTGATCGTAGCATGCATGGACTCGACTCATATGACTGGGATTTCCATGAAAAAGATTGTGGGCGGAAAATGGGTGATCACTGTACATTTCTCTTCTGTTTCCTATTTATATTTCTATTTTACCTCCTCAATTTAGGCTTATGGACAGGGAAAGACCTAGTCTAAAATCTGCACAAAAATATTTTGCCTTCAAATTCATACCATGATCGTAGCATGCATGGACTCAACTCATATGACTGGGATTTCCATAAAAAAGATTGTGGGCCGAAAATGGGTGATCACTGTACATTTCTCTTCTGTTTCCTATTTATATTTCTATTTTACCTCCTCTATTTAGCATTATGGACAGGGAAAGACCTAATCTAATTTCTGCACAAAAATATTATGCCTTCAAATTCATACCGTGATCGTAGCATGCATGGACTCATATGACTGGGATTTCCATGAAAATGATTGTGGGCCGAAAATGGGTGATCACTGTACATTTCTCTTCTGTTTCTTATTTATATTTCTATTTTAACTCCTCAATTTAGCATTATGGAGAGGGAAAGACCTAATCAAAAATCTGCACAAAAATATTTTGCCTTCAAATTCATACCGTGATCGTAGCATGCATTGACTCGACTCATATGACTGGGATTTCCATGAAAAAGATTGTGGGCCGAAAATGGGTGATCACTGTACATTTCTCTTCTGTTTCCTATTTATATTTCTATTTTACCTCCTCACTTTAGCATTATGGACAGGGAAAGACCTAATCTAAAATCTGCACAAAAATATATTGCCTTCAAATTCATACCGTGATTGTAGCATGCGTGGACTCGACTCATATGACTGGGATTTCCATGAAAAAGATTGTGGGCCGAAAAAAGGTGATCACTGTACATTTCTCTTCTATTTCCTATTTATATTTCTATTTTACCTCCTGAATTTAGCATTATGGACAGGGAAAGACCAAATCTAAGATCTACCCAAAAATATTTTGCCTTCAAATTCATACCGTGATCGTAGCATGCATGGACACAACTCATATGACTGGGATTTCCATGAAAAAGATTGTGGGCGGAAAATGCGTGATCACTGTACATTTCTCTTCTGTTTCCTATTTATATTTATATTTTAACTCCTCGATTTAGCATTATGGACAGGGAAAGACCGAATCTAAAATCTGCACAAAAATATTTTGCCTTCAAATTCATACCGTGATCGTAGCATGCATGGACTCGACTCATATGACTGGGATTTCTATTAAAAAGATTGTGGGCCGAAAATGGGTGATCACTGTACATTTCTCTTCTGTTTCTTATTTATATTTATATTTTACCTCCTCAATTTAGCATTAAGGACAGGGAAAGTCCTAATCTAAAATCTTCACAAAAATATTTTGCTTTCAAATTCATACCGTGAACGTAGCATGCATGGACTCGAGTCATACGACTGGGATTTCCATGAAAAAGATTGTAGGGCGAAAATGGGTTATCACTGTACATTTCACTTCTGTTTCCTATTTATATTTATATTTTACCTCCTCATTTTAGCATTATGGACAGGTAAAGATATTATCTAAGCTCTGCACACAAATATTTTGCCTTCAAATTCATACCGTGATCGTAGCATGCATGCCCTCGACTCATCTGTCTGGGATTTCCATGAAAAAGATTGTGGGCCGAAAATGGGTGATCACTGTACATTTCTCTTCTGTTTCCTATATATATTTCTATTTTACCTCCTAAATTTAGCATTATGGACAGGAAAAACATAATTTAAGCTCTGCACGAAAATATTTTGCCTTCAAATTCATACCGTGATCGTAGCATGCATTTACTCGTCTCATATGACTGGGATTTCCATGAAAAAGATTTTGGGCCGAAAATGGTGATCACTGTACATTTCTCTTCTGTTTCCTATTTATATTTATATTTTACCTCCTCAATTTAGCATTATGGACCAGGAAAGACCTAATCTAAGCTCTGCACAAAAATATTTTGCCTTCAAATTCATACCGTGATCGTAGCATGTATGGACTCGACTCATATGACTGGGATTTCCATGAAAAAGATTTTGGGCCGAAAATGGGTGATCACTGTACATTTCTCTTCTGTTTCCTATTTATATTTCTATTTTACCTCCTAAATTTAGCATTATGGACAGTGAAAGAGCTAATCTAAGCTCTGCACAAAAATATTTTGCCTTGAAATTCATACCGTGATCGTAGCATGCATGGACACGAATCATATGACTGGGATTTCCATGAAAAAGATTGTGGGCGGAAAATGGGTGATCACTGTACATTTCTCTTCTGTTTCCTATTTATATTTATATTTTACATCATCAATTTAGCATTATAGACAGGGATAGACCTATTCTAAGATCTGCACAAAAATATTTTGCCTTCAAATTCATACCGTGATCGTAGCAGTCATGGCATCGACTCATATGACTGGGATTTCCATGAAAAAGATTGTGGGCCGAAAATGGGTGATCACTGTACATTTCTCTTCTGTTTCCTATTTATATTTCTTTTTTACCTCCTCCATTTAACATTATGGCCAGGGAAAGACCTAATCTAAGCACTGCACAAAAATATTTTGCCTTCAAATTCATACAGTGATCGTAGCATGCAAGTACTCGACTCAGATGACTGGGATTTCCATGAAAAAGATTGTGGGCCGAAAATGGGTGATCACTGTACATTTTTCTTCTGTTTCCTATTTATATTTATATTTTACCTCCTCAATTTAGCATTATGGACAGGGAAAGACGTAATCTAAGCTCTGCACAAAAATATTTTGCCTTCAAATTCATACCGTGATCGTTGCATGCATGGACTCGACTCATACGACTGGGATTTCCATGAAAAAGAATGTGTGCCGAAAATGGGTGATCACTGTACATTTCTCTTCTGTTTCCTATTTATATTTCTATTTTACCACCTCAATTTAGCATTATGGCCAGGGAAAGACCTAATCTAAGCTCTGCACAAAAATATTTTGCCTTAAAATTTATACCGTGATCGTAGTATGCATGGACTCGACTCATATGACTGGGATTTCCATGAAAAATATTGTGTGCCGAAAATGGGTGATCACTGTACATTTCTCTTCTGTTTCCTATTTATATTTATATTTTACCTGCTCAATTTAGCATAATGGACAGGGAAAGACCTAATCTAAGATCTACACGAAAATATTTGCCTTCAAATTCATACCGTGATCGTGGCATGCATGGACTCGACTCATATGACTGGGATTTCCATGAAAAAGATTGTGGGCCGAAAATGGGTGATCACTGTACATTTCTCTTCTGTTTCCTATTTATATTTCTTTTTTACCTCCTCAATTTAGCATTATGGGCAGGGAATAACCTGTGTAAGCTCTGTACAAAAATATTTTGCCTTCAAATTCATACCATGATTGTAGCATGCATGGACTCGACTCATATGACTGGGATTTCCATGAAAAATATTGTGGGCAGAAAATGGGTGATCACTGTATATTTCTCTTCTGTTTCCTATTTATATTTATATATTACTTCCTCAATTTAGCATTATGGACAGGGAAAGACCTAATCTAAGCTCTAAAAAAAATATTTTGCCTTCAAATTCATACCGTGATCGTAGTATGCATGGACTCGACTCATATGACTGGGAATTCCATGAAAAAGATTGTGGGACGAAAATGGGTGATCACTGTACATTTCACATTTGTTTCCTATTTATATTTTTATTTTTCTTCCTCAATTTAGCATTATGGACAGGGAAAGACCTAATCTAAGTTCTGTAAAAAAATATTTTGCCTTCTAATTCATACCGTGATCGTAGCATGCATGGACTCGACTCATATGACTCGGATTTCCATGAAAAAATTGTCGGCAGAAAATGGGTGATCACTGTACATTTCTCTTGTTTTCTATTTATATTTTTATTTTACTGCCTCAATTTTGCATTATGGACAGGGAATGACCTAATCTAAGATCTGCAAAAAATATTTTGCCTTCAAATTCATACCGTGATCGTAGCATGCATGGACTCGACTAATATGAGTGGGATTTCCATGAAAAAGATTGTCGTCAGAAAATGGGTGATCACTGCACATTTCTATTCTGTTTCCTATTTATATTTATATTTTACTTCCTTCATTTAGCATTATGGTCAGGGAAAGACCTAATCTAAGATCTGCAAAAAAATATTTTGCCTTCAAATTCATACCGTGATCGTAGCATGCATGGACTCGGCTCATATGACTGGGATTTCCATGAAAAAGATTGTGGGTAGAAACTGATGATCACTGTACATTTCTCTTCTGTTTCCTATTTATATTTATATTTTACTTCCTCAATTTACCATTATGGACAGAGAAAGACCTAATCAAAGCTCTGCAAAAAAATATTTAGCCTTCAAATTGATACTGTGATCGTAGCATCCATGGACTTGACTCATATGACTGGGATTTCCATGAAAAAGATTGTGGGACGAAAATTGGTGATCACGGTACATTTCTCTTCTGTTTCCAATTTATATTTCTATTTTACTTCCTTCATTTAGCATTATGGACAGGGAAAGACCTAATCTAAGATCTGCAAAAAAATATTTTGCCTTCAAATTCATACCGTCATCGTTGCATGCATGGACTCGACTCATATGACTGGCATTTCCATGAAAAAATTGTGGGCAGAAAATGGGTGATCACTGTACATTTCTCTTCTGTTTCCTGTTTATATTTATATTTTACCTGCTCAATTTAGCATTATGGACAGTGAAAGACCTAATCTAATATCTGCAAAAAAATATTTTGCCTTCAAATTCATACTGTGATCGTAGCATGCATGGACTCGACTCATATGACTGGGATTTCCATGAAAAAGATTGTGGGCCGAAAATGGGTGATCACTGTACATTTCTCTTCTGTTTCCTATTTATATTTATATTTTACCTTCTCAATTTAGCATTATGGACAGGGAAAGACGTAATCTAAGATCTGGACAAAAATATTTTACCTTCAAATTCATACCGTGATCGTAGCATGCATGGACTCGACTCATATGACTGGGATTTCCATGAAAAATATTGTGGGCAGAAAGTGGGTGATCACTGTACATTTCTCTTCTGTTTCCTATTTATATTTATATTTTACTTCCTTCATTTAACATTATGGACAGGGAAAGACCTAATCTAAGATCTGCAAAAAAATATTTTGCCTTCAAATTCATACCATGATCGTAGCATGCATGGACTGGACTCATATGACTGGGATTTCCATGAAAAAGATTGTGGGTAGAAACTGGTGATCACTGTACCTTTCTCTTCTGTTTTCTATTCATATTTCTATTTTACTTTCTTCATTTAGCATTCTGGACAGGGAAAGACCTAATCTAACAACTGTATAAAATATTTTGCCTTCAAATTCATACTGTGATCGTAGCATGCATGGACATGAATCATATGACTGGGATTTCCATGAAAAAGATTGAGTGCAGAAAATGGGTGATCACTGTACATTTCTCTTCTGTTTTCTATTTCTATTTATATTTTACTTCCTTCATTTAGCATTATGGACAGGGAAAGACCTAATCTAACACCTGCATAAAATATTTTGCCTTCAAATTCATACCGTGATCGTAGCATGCATGGACTCGACTAATATGAGTGGGATTTCCATGAAAAAGATTGTCGTCAGAAAATGGGTGATCACTGCACATTTCTATTCTGTTTCCTATTTATATTTATATTTTACTTCCTTCATTTAGCATTATGGTCAGGGAAAGACCTAATCATAGATATGCAAAAAAACTATTTTGCCTTCAAATTCATACCGTGATCGTAGCATGCATGGACTCGGCTCATATGACTGGGAATTCCATGAAAAAGATTGTGGGTAGAAACTGGTGATCACTTTACATTTCTCTTCTGTTTCCTATTTATATTTATATTTTACTTCCTCAATTTAGCATTATGGACAGGGAAAGACCTAATCTAAGATCTGCAAAAAAATATTTTGCCTTCAAATTCATACTGTGATCGTAGCATGCATGGACTCGACTCATATGACTGGGATTTCCATGAAAAAGATTGTGGGCAGAAAATGGGTGATCACTGTACATTTCTCTTCTGTTTCCTATTTATATTTATATTTTACTTCCTTCATTTAGCATTATGGACAGGGAAAGACCTAATCTAAGCTCTGCAAAAAAATATTTTCCTTTCAAATTCATACCGTGATCGTAGCATGCATGGACTTGAATCATATGACTGGGATTTCCATGAAAAAGATTGTGGGCAGAAAATGGGTGATCACTGTACATTTCTCTTCTGTTTCCTATTTATATTTATATTTTACTTCCTCAATTTAGCATTATGGACAGGTAAAGACCTAATCTAACATCTGCATAAAATATTTTGCCTTCAAATTCATACCGTGATCGTAGCATGCATGGACTTGAATCATATGACTGGGATTTCCATGAAAAAGATTGTGGGCAGATAATGGGTGATCACTGTACATTTCTCTTCTGTTTCCTATTTATATTTATATTTTACCTCCTCAATTTAGCATTATGGACAGGGAAAGACCTAATCTAAGATCTGCAGAAAAGTATTTTGCCATCAAATTCATACCGTGATCGCAGTATGCATGGACTGGACTCATATGACTGGGATTTCCATGAAAAAGATTGTGGGTAGAAACTGGTGATCACTGTACCTTTCTCTTCTGTTTCCTATTTATATTTCTATTTTACTTCCTCAATTTAGCATTATGGACAGGTAAAGACCTAATCAAACCTCTGCATAAAATATTTTGCCTTCAAATTCATACCGTGATCGTAGCATGCATGGACTTGAATCATATGACTGGGATTTCCATGAAAAAGATTGTGGGCAGATAATGGGTGATCACTGTACATTTCTCTTCTGTTTCCTATTTATATTTCTATTTTACCTCCTCAATTTAGCATTATGGACAGGGAAAGACATAATCTAAGATCTGCACAAGAATAATTTGCCTGCAAATTCATACCGTGATCGTAGCATGCATGGACTCGACTCATATGACTGGGATTTCCATGAAAAAGATTGTGGGACGAAAATTGGTGATCATGGTACATTTCTCTTCTGTTTCCTATTTATATTTCTATTTTACTTCCTTCATTTAGCATTATGGACAGGGAAAGACCTAATCTAAGATCTGCACAAAAATATTTTGCCTTCAAATTCATACTGTGATCGTAGCATGCATGGACTCGACTCATATGCCTGGGATATCCATGAAAAAGATTGTGGGCAGAAAATGGGTGATCACTGTACATTTCTCTTCTTTTTCCTATATATATTACTATTTTGCTTCCTCAATTTAGCATTATGGACAGGGAAAGACCTAATCTAAGATCTGCAAAAAAATATTTTGCCTTCAAATTCATACCGTGATCATAGCATGCATGGACTCGACTCATAAGACTGGGATTTCCATGTAAAAGATTGTGGGCAGAAAATGGGTGATCACTGTACATTTTTTTTCTGTTTCCTATTTATATTTCTATTTTACCTTCTCAGTTTAGCATTATCGACAGGGAAAGACCTAATCTAAGCTCTGCAAAAAAATATTTTGCTTTCAAATTCATACCGTGATCCTAGCATGTATGGACACGACTCATATGACTGGGATATCCATGAAAAAGATTGAGGGCAGAAAATGGGTGAACACTGTACATTTCTCTTCTGTTTCCTATTTATATTTATATTTTCCTTCCTTCATTTAGCATTATGGACAGGGAAAGACCTTATCTAAGATCTGCAAAAAAATATTTTGCCTTCAAATTCATACCGTGATCGTAGCATGTATGGACTTGACTGATATGACAGGGACTTCCATGAAAAAGATTGTGGGCCGAAAATGGGTGAACACTGTACATTTCTCTTCTGTTTCCTATTTATATTTCTATTTTAATTCCTTCATTTAGCATTATGGACAGGGAAAGACCAAATCTAAGATCGGCAAAAAAATATTTTGCCTTGTAATTCATACCGTGATCGTACCATGCATGGATTCGACTCATATGACTGGGATTTCCATGAAAAAGATTGTGGGCAGAAAATGGATGATCACTGTACATTTCTTTTCTGTTTATATTTATATTTCTATTTTACTTCCTTCATTTAGCATTATGTACAGGGAAAGACCTAATCTAAGATCTGCAAAAAAATATTTCGCCTTCAAATTCATACTGTGATCGTAGCATGTATGGACTCGACTCATGTGACTGGGATTTCCATGAAAAAGATTGTGGGCCGAGAAATTGGTGAGCACTGTACATTTCTCTTCTGTTTCCTATTTATATTTCTATTTTAATTCCTTCATTTAGCATTATGGACATGGAAAGACCTAATCTAAGCTCTGCAAAAAAAAATTTTCCTTCAAATTCATACCGTGATCGTAGCATGTATGGATTGGACTCATATGACTGGGATTTCCATTAAAAAGATAGTGGGCAGAAAATGGGTGATCACTGTACATTTCTCTTCTGTTTCCTATTGATATTTCTATTTTACCTCCTCAATTTAGCATTATGGCCAGGGAAAGACCTAATCTAAGCTCTGCACAAAAATTTTGCCTTCAAATTCACACCGTGATCGTAGCATGCTTGAACTCGACTCATATGACTGGGATTTCCATGAAAAAGATTGTGTGCCGAAAATGGGTGATCACTGTACATTTCTCTTCTGTTTCCTATTTATATTTCTATTTTACCTCCTTAATTTAGCATTATGGACAGGGAAAGACCTAATCTAAAATCTGCACAAAAATATTTTGCCTTCAAATTCATACTGTGATCGTAGCATGCATGGACTCGACTCATATGCCTGGGATATCCATGAAAAAGATTGTGGGCAGAAACTGGGTGATCACTGTACATTTCTCTTCTGTTTCCTATTTATATTTATATTTTACTTCCTTCATTTAGCATTATGGACAGAGAAAGACATAATCTAAAATGTTCAAAAAAATATTTCGCCTTCAAATTCATACTATGATCGTAGCATGTATGGACTCGACTCATATGACTGGGATTTCCACGAAAAAGATTGTGGGCAGAAAATGGGTGATCACTGTACATTTCTCTTCTTTTTCCTATATATATTACTATTTTGCTTCCTCAATTTAGCATTATGGACAGGGAAAGACCTAATCTAAGATCTGCAAAAAAATATTTTGCCTTCAAATTCATACCGTGATCATAGCATGCATGGACTCGACTCATAAGACTGGGATTTCCATGTAAAAGATTGTGGGCAGAAAATGGGTGATCACTGTACATTTTTTTTCTGTTTCCTATTTATATTTCTATTTTACCTTCTCAGTTTAGCATTATCGACAGGGAAAGACCTAATCTAAGCTCTGCAAAAAAATATTTTGCCTTCAAATTCATACCGTGATCCTAGCATGTATGGACACGACTCATATGACTGGGATATCCATGAAAAAGATTGAGGGCAGAAAATGGGTGAACACTGTACATTTCTCTTCTGTTTCCTATTTATATTTATATTTTACTTCCTTCATTTAGCATTATGGACAGGGAAAGACCTTATCTAAGATCTGCAAAAAAATATTTTGCCTTCAAATTCATACCGTGATCGTAGCATGTATGGACTTGACTGATATGACAGGGACTTCCATGAAAAAGATTGTGGGCCGAAAATGGGTGAACACTGTACATTTCTCTTCTGTTTCCTATTTATATTTCTATTTTAATTCCTTCATTTAGCATTATGGACAGGGAAAGACCAAATCTAAGATCGGCAAAAAAATATTTTGCCTTGTAATTCATACCGTGATCGTACCATGCATGGATTCGACTCATATGACTGGGATTTCCATGAAAAAGATTGTGGGCAGAAAATGGATGATCACTGTACATTTCTTTTCTGTTTATATTTATATTTCTATTTTACTTCCTTCATTTAGCATTATGTACAGGGAAAGACCTAATCTAAGATCTGCAAAAAAATATTTCGCCTTCAAATTCATACTGTGATCGTAGCATGTATGGACTCGACTCATGTGACTGGGATTTCCATGAAAAAGATTGTGGGCCGAGAAATTGGTGAGCACTGTACATTTCTCTTCTGTTTCCTATTTATATTTCTATTTTAATTCCTTCATTTAGCATTATGGACATGGAAAGACCTAATCTAAGCTCTGCAAAAAAAAATTTTCCTTCAAATTCATACCGTGATCGTAGCATGTATGGATTGGACTCATATGACTGGGATTTCCATTAAAAAGATAGTGGGCAGAAAATGGGTGATCACTGTACATTTCTCTTCTGTTTCCTATTGATATTTCTATTTTACCTCCTCAATTTAGCATTATGGCCAGGGAAAGACCTAATCTAAGCTCTGCACAAAAATTTTGCCTTCAAATTCACACCGTGATCGTAGCATGCTTGAACTCGACTCATATGACTGGGATTTCCATGAAAAAGATTGTGTGCCGAAAATGGGTGATCACTGTACATTTCTCTTCTGTTTCCTATTTATATTTCTATTTTACCTCCTTAATTTAGCATTATGGACAGGGAAAGACCTAATCTAAAATCTGCACAAAAATATTTTGCCTTCAAATTCATACCGTGATCGTAGCATGCATGAACTCGACTCATATGACTGGGATTTCCATGAAAAAGATTGTGTGCCGAAAATGGGTGATCACTGTACATTTCTCTTCTGTTTCCTATTTATATTTTACCTCCTCAATTTAGCATTATGGACAGGGAAAGACCTAATCTAAGCTCTGCACAAAAATATTTTGCCTTCAAATTCATACCGTGATCGTAGAATGCATGGACTCGACTCATATGACTGGGATTTCCATGAAAAAGATTGTCGGCCGAAAATGGGTGATCACTGTACATTTCTCTTCTGTTTCCTATTTATATTTATATTTTACCTCCTCAATTTAGCATTATGGACAGGGAAAGACCTAATCTAAAATCTGCACAAAAATATTTTCCCTTCAAATTCATACCGTGATCGTAGCATGATTGGACTCGACTCATATGACTGGGATTTCCATGAAAAAGATTGTGGGCCGAAAATGGGTGATCACTGTACATTTCTCTTCTGTTTCCTATTTATATTTATATTTTACCTCCTCAATTTAGCATTATGGACAGGGAAAGACCTAATCTAAGCTCTGCACAAAAATATTTTGCCTTCAAATTCATAACATGATCGTAGCATGCATGGACTCGACTCATATGACTGGGATTTCCAAGAAAAAGATTGTGGGCCGAAAATGGGTGATCACTGTACATTTCTCTTCTGTTTCCTATTTATATTTATATTTTACCTCCTCAATTTAGCATTATGGACAGGGAAAGACCTAATCTAAGCTCTGCACAAAAATATTTTGCCTTCAAATTCATACCGTGATCCTAGCATGTATGGACACGACTCATATGACTGGGATATCCATGAAAAAGATTGAGGGCAGAAAATGGGTGAACACTGTACATTTCTCTTCTGTTTCCTATTTATATTTATATTTTACTTCCTTCATTTAGCATTATGGACAGGGAAAGACCTTATCTAAGATCTGCAAAAAAATATTTTGCCTTCAAATTCATACCGTGATCGTAACATGTATGGACTTGACTGATATGACAGGGACTTCCATGAAAAAGATTGTGGGCCGAAAATGGGTGAACACTGTACATTTCTCTTCTGTTTCCTATTTATATTTCTATTTTAATTCCTTCATTTAGCATTATGGACAGGGAAAGACCAAATCTAAGATCGGCAAAAAAATATTTTGCCTTGTAATTCATACCGTGATCGTACCATGCATGGATTCGACTCATATGACTGGAATTTCCATGAAAAAGATTGTGGGCAGAAAATGGATGATCACTGTACATTTCTTGTCTGTTTATATTTATATTTCTATTTTACTTCCTTCATTTAGCATTATGGACAGGGAAAGACCTAATCTAAGATCTGCAAAAAAATATTTCGCCTTCAAATTCATACTGTGATCGTAGCATGTATGGACTCGACTCATGTGACTGGGATTTCCATGAAAAAGATTGTGGGCCGAGAAATTGGTGAGCACTGTACATTTCTCTTCTGTTTCCTATTTATATTTCTATTTTAATTCCTTCATTTAGCATTATGGACATGGAAAGACCTAATCTAATCTCTGCAAAAAAAAATTTTCCTTCAAATTCATACCGTGATCATAGCATGCATGGACTCGACTCATATGACTGGGATTTCCATGAAAAAGATTGTGGGTCGAAAATGGGAGATCACTGCACATTTCTCTTCTGTTTCCTATTTATATTTATATTTTACCTACTCATTTTAGCATTATGGACAGGGAAAGACCTTATCTAAAATCTGCAAAAAAATATGTTGCCTTCAAATTCATACCGTGATCGTAGCATGCATGGACTCGACTCATATGACTGGGATTTCCATGAAAAAGACTGTGGGCCGAAAATGGGTGATCACTGTACATTTCTCTTCTGTTTCCTATTTATATTTATATTTTACCTCCTCAATTTAGCATTATGGACAGGGAAAGACCTAATCTAAGCTCTGCACAAAAATATTTTGCCTTCAAATTCATACCGTGATCCTAGCATGTATGGACACGACTCATATGACTGGGATATCCATGAAAAAGATTGAGGGCAGAAAATGTGTGAACACTGTACATTTCTCTTCTGTTTCCTATTTATATTTATATTTTACTTCCTTCATTTAGCATTATGGACAGGGAAAGACCTTATCTAAGATCTGCAAAAAAATATTTTGCCTTCAAATTCATACCGTGATCGTAACATGTATGGACTCGACTCATATGACTGGGATTTCCATGGAAAAGACTGTGGGCCAAAAATGGGTGATCACTGTACATTTCTCTTCTGTTTCCTATTTATATTTCTATTTTACCTCCTCTATTTAGCATTATGGACAGGGAAAGACCTAATCTAAAATCTGCACAAAAATATTTCACCTTCAAATTCATACCGTGATCGTAGCATGCATGGACTCGACTCATATGACTGAGATCTCCATGAAAAAGATTGTGGGCCGAAAACGGGTGATCACTGTACATTTCTCTTCTGTTTCCTATTTATATTTCACCTCCTCAATTTAGCATTATGGACAGGGAAAGATCTAATCTAAGCTCTGCACAAAAATATTTTGCATTCAAATTCATACCGTGATCGTAGCATGCATGGACTCGACTCATATGACTGGGATTTCCATGAAAAAGATTGTGGGCCGAAAATCTGTGATCACTGTACATTTCTCTTCTGTTTCCTATTTATATTTATATTTTACCTCCTCTATTTAGCATTATGGACAGGGAAAGACCTAATCTAAGCTCTGCACAAAAATATTTTGCTCTCAAATTCATACCGTGATTGTAGCATGCATGGACTCGACTCATATGACTGGGATTTCCATGAAAAAGATTGTGGGCCGAAAATGGGTGATCACTGTACATTTCTCTTCTGTTTCCTATTTATATTTATATTTTACCTCCTCAATTTAGCATTATGGAAAGGGAAAGACCTAATCTAAGCTCTGCACAAAAATATTTTGCCTTCAAATTCATAACATGATCGTAGCATGCATGGACTCGACTCATATGACTGGGATTTCCATGAAAAAAATTGTGGGCCGAAAATGGGTGATCACTGTACATTTCTCTTCTGTTTCCTATTCTTATTCGTATTTTACCTCCTCAATTTAGCATTATGGAGAGGGAAAGACCTAATCTAAATCTGCACAAAAATATTTTGACTTCAAATTCTTACCGTGATCGTAGCATGCATGAACTCTACACATATGACTGGGATTTCCATGAAAAAGATTGTGGGCCGAAAATGGGTGATCACTGTACATTTCTCTTCTGTTTCCTATTTATATTTTTATTTTACCTCCTCAATTTAGCATTATGGACAGGAAAAGACCTAATCTAAGATCTGCACAAAAATATTTTGCCTTCAAATTCATACCGCGATCGTAGCATGCATGGACTCGACTCATATGACTGGGATTTCCATGAAAAAGATTGTGGGCCGAAAATGGGTAATCACTGTACATTTCTCTTCTGTTTCCTATTTATATTTCTATTTTACCTCCTCAATTTAGCATTATGGACAGGGAAAGACCTAATCTAAGATCTGCACAAAAATATTTTGCCTTCAAATTCATACCGTGATCGTAGCATGCATGGACTCGAATCATATGACTGGGATTTCCATGAAAAAGATTGTGGGCAAAAAATGGGTGATCACTGTACATTTCTCTTCTGTTTCCTATTTATATTTCTATTTTATCTCCTCAATTTAGCATTATGGACAGGGAAAGACCTAATATAAGATCTGCCCAAAAATATTTTGCCTTCAAATTCATACCGTGATCGTAGCATGCATGGACTCGGCTCATATGACTGGGATTTCCATGAAAAAGATTGTGGGCCGAAAATGGGGTATCACTGTACATTTCTCTTCTGTTTCCTATTTATATTTCTATTTTACCTCCTCAATTTAGCATTATGGACAGGGAAATACCTAATCTAAGATCTGCACAAAAATATTTTGCCTTCAAATTCATACCGTGATCGTAGCATGCATGGACTCGGCTCATATGACTGGGATTTCCATGAAAAAGATTGTTGGCCGAAAATGGGTGATCACTGTACATTTCTCTTCTGTTTCCTATTTATATTTATATTTTACATCCTCAATTTAGCATTATGGACAGGGAAAGACCTAATCTAAGATCTGCACAAAAATATTTTGCCTTCAAATTCATACCGTGATTGTAGCATGCATGGACTCGACTCATATGACTGGGATTTGCATGAAAAAGATTGTGGGCAAAAAATGGGTGATCACTGTACATTTCTCTTCTGTTTCCTATTTATATTTCTATTTTATCTCCTCAATTTAGCATTACGGACAGGGAAAGACCTAATCTAAGATCTGCACAAAAATATTTTGCCTTCAAATTCATACCGTGATCGTAGCATGCATGGACTCGACTCATATGACTGGGATTTTCATGAAAAAGATTGTGGGCCGAAAATGGGTGATCACTGTACATTTCTCTTCTGTTTCCTATTTATATATATATTTTACATCCTCAATTTTGCATTATGGACAGGGAAAGACCTAATCTAAGATCTGCACAAAAATATTTTGCCTTCAAATTCATAACTTGATCGTAGCATGCATGGACTCGACTCACATGACTGGGATTTCCATGAAAAAGATTTTGGGCCGAAAATGGCTGATCACTGTACATTTCTTTTCTGTTTCCTATTTATATTTATATTTTACCTTCTCAATTTAGCATTATGGAAAGGGAAAGGCCTAATCTAAAATCTGCAAAAAAATATTTTGACTTCAAATTCATGTCGTGATCGTAGCATGCATGGACTCGACTCATATGACTGGGATTTCCATGTAAACAATTGTGGGCAGAAAATGGGTGATCACTGTACATTTCTCTTCTGTTTCCTATTTATATTTCTATATTACTTCCTTCATTTAGCATTATGGACAGGGAAAGACCTCATCTAAGATCTGCAAAAAATATTTTCCCTTCAAATTCATACCGTGATCGTAGCATGCATCGACTCGACTCATATGACTGGGATTTCCATGAAAAAGATTGTGGGCAGAAAATGGGTGATCACTGTACATTTCTCTTCTGTTTCTTATTTATATTTATATTTTACTTCCTCAATTTAGCATTATGGACAGGGAAAGACCTAATCTAAGTTCTGCAAAAAAATATTTTGCCTTCAAATTCATAAGGTAATCGTAGCAGGTATGATCTTGACTCATATGACTGGGATTTCCATGAAAAAGTTAGTGGGCAGAAAATGGGTGATCACTGTACATTTCTCTTCAGTTTCCTATTTATATTTCTATTTTACTTACACAATTTAGCATTATGGACAGGGAAAGACCTAATCTAAGATCTGCAAAAAAATATTTTGCCTTCAAATTCATACCGTGATCGTAGCATGCATGGACTCGACTCATATGACTGGGATTTCCATGAAAAATATTGTGGGCAGAAAATGGGTGATCACTGTACATTTCTCTTCTGTTTCTTATTTATATTTATATTTTACCTCCTCACTTTAGCATTATGGACAGGGAAAGACCTAATCTAAAATCTGCACAAAAATATTTTGCTTTCAAATTCATACCGTGATTGTAGCATGCATGGACTCGACTCATATGACTGGGATTTCCATAAAAAAGATTGTGGGCCGAGAATGGGTGATCACTGTACATTTCTCTTCTATTTCCTATTTATATTTCTATTTTACCTCCTCAATTTAGCATTATGGACAGGGAAAGACCTAATCAGAAATCTGCACAAAAATATTTTGCCTTCAAATTCATACCGTGATCGTAGCATGTATAGACTCAACTCATATGACTGGGATTTCCATGAAAAAGATTGTGGTCAGAAAATGGGTGATCACTGTACATTTCTCCTCTGTTTCCTATTTATATTTCTATTTTACCTCCTCAATTTAGCATTATGGACAGGGAAAGACCTAATCTTAAATGTGCACAAAAATATTTTGCCTTCAAATTCATACCGTGATCGTAGCATGCATGGACTCGACTCATATGACTGGGATTTCCATGAAAAAGATTGTGGGCCAAAAACGGGTGATCACTGTACATTTCTCTTCTGTTTCCTATTTATATTTATATTTTACCTCCTCAATTTAGCATTATGGACAGGGAAAAACCTAATCTAAAATCTACTCAAAAATATTTTGATTTCAAATTCATACCGTGATTGTAGCATGCATGGACTCGTCTCATATGACAGGGATTTCCATGAAAAAGATTGTGGGCCGAAAATGGGTGATCACTGTACATTTCTCTACTGTTTTCTATTTATATTTCTATTTTACCTCCTCAATTTAGCATTATGGACAGGGAAAGACCTAATCTAAAATCTGCACAAAAATATTTTGCTTTCAAATTCATACCGCGATCTTAGCATGCATGGACTCGACTCATATGACTGGGATTTCCATGAAAAAGTTTGTGGGCCGAAAATCGGTGATCACTGTACATTTCTCATCTGTTGCCTATTTCTATTTCTATTTTACCTCCTCAATTTAACATTATGGACAAGGAAAGACCTAATCTAAAATCTGCACAAAAATATTTTGCCTTCAATTTCATACCGTGATCGTAGCATGCATGGACTCGACTCATATGACTGGGATTTCCATGAAAAAGATTGTGGGCCAAAAACGGGTGATCACTGTACATTTCTATTCCGTTTCCTATTTATATTTATATTTTACCTCATCAATTTAGCATTATGGACAGGGACAAACCAAATCTAAAATCTGCTCAAAAATATTTTGCTTTCAAATTCATACCGTGATAGTAGCATGCATGGACTCGACTCACATGACTGGGATTTCCATGAAAAAGATTGTGGGCCAAAAACGGGTGATCACTGTACATTTCTATTCTGTTTCCTATTTATATTTTATTTTACCTCCTCAATTTAGCATTATGGACAGGGAAAGACCTAATCTAAAATCTGCACAAAAATATTTTGCTTTCAAATTCATACCGTGATCGTAGCATGCATGGACTCGACTCACATGACTGGGATTTCCATGAAAAAGATTTTGGGCCGAAAATGGCTGATCACTGTACATTTCTTTTCTGTTTCCTATTTATATTTATATTTTACCTTCTCAATTTAGCATTATGGAAAGGGAAAGGCCTAATCTAAGATGTGCAC
This sequence comes from Acanthosepion lycidas, assembly GCA_963932145.1. NCBI lineage: Eukaryota > Metazoa > Mollusca > Cephalopoda > Sepiida > Sepiidae > Acanthosepion > Acanthosepion lycidas. The sequence continues at coordinate 97,974,580 of OZ010597.1, read as the reverse complement.
AAAAATATTTTGCTTTCAAATTCATACCGTGATCGTAGCATGCATGTACTCGACTCATATGACTGGGATTTCCATGAAAAAGATTGTGGGCCGAAAATGGGTGATCACTGTACATTTCTCTTCTGTTTCCTATTTATATTCATATTTTACCTCCTCAACTTAGTATTATGGACAGGGAAAGACCTAATCTAAAATCTGCAAAAAAATATTTTGCTTTCAAATTCATACCGTGATCGTAGCATGCATGGACTCGACTCATATGACTGGGATTTCCATGAAAAAGATTGTGGGCCGAAAATGGGTGATCACTGTACATTTCTCTTCTGTTTCCTATTTATATTTATATTTTACCTCCTCAATTTAGCATTATGGACAGGGAAAGACCTAATCTAAAATCTGCACAAAAATATTTTGCTTTCAAATTCATACCGTGATCGTAGCATGCATGGACTCGACTCACATGACTGGGATTTCCATGAAAAAGATTGTCGGCCGAAAATGGCTGATCACTGTACATTTCTTTTCTGTTTCCTATTTATATTTATATTTTACCTTCTGAATTTAGCATTATGGACAGGGAAAGGCCTAATCTAAGATGTGCACTAAAATATTTTGCTTTCAAATTCATACCGTGATCGTAGCATGCATGGACTCGACTCATATGACTGGGATTTCCATGAAAAAGATTGTGGGCCGAAAATGGGTGATCACTGTACATTTCTCTTCTGTTTCCTATTTATATTTATATTTTACCTCCTCAATTTAGCATTATGGACAGGGAAAGACCTAATCTAAAATCTGCAAAAAAATATTTTGCCTTCAAATTCATACCGTGATCGTAGCATGCATGGACTTCACTCATATGACTGGGATTTCCATGAAAAAGATTGTGGGCCAAAAACGGGTGATCACTGTACATTTCTCTTCTGTTTCCTATTTATATTCATATTTTACCTCCTCAATTTAGCATTATGGCCAGGGAAAGACCTAATCTAAGATCTGCACGAAAATATTTTGCCTTCAAATTCATACCGTGATCGTAGCATGCATGGACTCCACTCATATGACTGGGATTTCCATGAAAAAGATAGTGGGCAGAAATTGGTGATCACTGTACATTTCTCTTCTGTTTCCTATTTATATTTCTATTTTACCTCCTCAATTTAGCATTATGGACAGGGAAAGACCTAATCTAAAATCTGCAAAAAAATATGTTGCCTTCACATTCATACCGTGATCGTAGCATGCATGGACTCGACTCATATGACTGGGATTTCCATGAAAAAGTTTGTGGGCCGAAAATGGGTGATCACTCTACATTTCTCTTGTGTTTCCTATTTATATTTCTATTTTACCTCCTCTATTTAGCATTGTGCACAGGGAAAGACATAATCTAAAATCTGCACAAAAATATTTTGCCTTCAACTTCATACCGTGATCGTAGCATGCATGGACTCGACTGCTATGACTTAGATTTCCATGAAAAAGATTGTGGGCCGAAATGGGTGATCACTGTACATTTCTCTCCCGTTTCCTATTTATATTTCTATTTTACTTCCTTCATTTAGCATTATGGACAGGGAAAGGCCTAATCTAAGATGTGCACAAAAATATTTTGCTTTCAAATTCATACCGTGATCGTAGCATGCATGGACTCGACTCATATGACTGGGATATCCATGAAAAAGATTGTGGGCCGAAAATGGGTGATCACTGTACATTTCTCTTCTGTTTTTTATTTATATTTCTAGTTTACCTTCTCTATTTAGCATTATGCACAGGGAAAGACCTAATCTAAGCTCTGCACAAAAATATTTTGCCTTCAAATTCATAACGTGATCGTAGCTTGCATGAACTCGACTCATATGACTGGGATTTCCATGAAAAAGATTGTGGGCCGAAAATGGGTGATCACTGTACATTTCTCTTTTGTTTCTTATTTCTATTTCTATTTTACCTCCTCAATTTAGCATTATGGCCAGGGAAAGACCTAATCTAAGCTCTGCACAAAAATATATTGCCTTCAAATTCATACCGTGATCGTAGCATGCATGGACTCGACTCATATGACTGGGATTTCCATGAAAAAGATTGTGGGCCGAAAATGGGTGATTACTGTACATTTCTCTTCTGTTTCTTATTTATATTTCTATTTTACCTCCTCAATTTAGCATTATGGCCAGGGAAAGACCTAATCTAAGCTCTGCACAAAAATATTTTGCCTTCAAATTCATACCGTGATCGTAGCATGCATGGACTCGACTCAAATAACTGGGATTTCCATGAAAAAGATTGTGGGCCAAAAATGGGTGATCACTGTACATTTCTCTTCTGTTTCCTATTTATATTTATATTTTACCTCCTCAATTTAGCATTATGGACAGGGAAAGACCTAATCTAAATCTGCACAAAAATATTTTGACTTCAAATTCATACTGTGATCGTAGCATGCATGAACTCTACACATATGACTGGGATTTCCATGAAAAAGATTGTGGGCCGCAAATGGGTGATCACTGTACATTTCTCTTCTGTTTCCTATTTACATTTCTATTTTACCTCCTCAATTTAGCATTATGGATAGGGAAAGACCTAATCTAAGCTCTGCACAAAAATATTTTGCCTTCAAATTCATAACGTGATCGTAGCTTGCATGAACTCGACTCATATGACTGGGATTTCCATGAAAAAGATTGTGGGCCGAAAATGGGTGATCACTGTACATTTCTCTTCTGTTTCTTATTTATGTTTCTATTTTACCTCCTCAATTTAGCATTATGGCCAGGGAAAGACCTAATCTAAGCTCTGCACAAAAATATTTTGCCTTCAAATTCATACCGTGATCGTAGCATGCATGGACTCGTCTCATATGACTGGGATTTCCATGAAAAAGATTGTGGGCCAAAAATGGGTGATCACTGTACATTTCTCTTCTGTTTCCTATTTATATTTATATTTTATCTCCTCAATTTAGCATTATGGACAGGGAAAGACCTAATCTAAATCTGCACAAAAATATTTTGACTTCAAATTCATACCGTGATCGTAGCATGCATGAACACTACTCATATGACTGGGATTTCCATGAAAAAGATTGTGGGCCACAAATCGGTGATCACTGTACATTTCTCTTCTTTTTTCTATTTATATTTCTATTTTACCTCCTCAATTTAGCATTATGGACAGGGAAAGACCTAATCTAAAATCTGCACAAAAATATTTTGCCTTCAAATTCATAACGTGATCGTAGCATGCATGGGCTCGACTCACATGACTGGGATTTCCCTGAAAATGATTGTGGGCCGCAAATGGGTGATCACTGTACATTTCTCTTCTGTTTCCTATTTATATTTGTATTTTACCTCCTCAATTTAGCATTATGGACAGGGAAAGACCTAATCTAAGATCTGCACAAAAATATTTTGCCTTCAAATTCATACCGTGATCGTAGCATGCATCGACTCGACTCATATGACTGGGATATCCATGAAAAAGATTGTGGGCCGAAAATGGGTGATCACTGTACATTTCACTTTTGTTTTATATTTCTATTTCTATTTTACCTCCTCTATTTAGCATTATGGACAGGGAAAGACCTAATCTAAATCTGCACAAAAATATTTTGACTTCAAATTCTTACCGTGATCGTAGCATGCATGAACTCTACACATATGACTGGGATTTCCATGAAAAAGATTGTGGGCCGAAAATGGGTGATCACTTTACATTTCTCTTCTGTTTCTTATTTATATTTATATTTTACCTCCTCAATTTAGCATTATGGACAGGGAAAGACCTAATCTAAGCTCTGCACAAAAATATTTTGGCTTCAAATTCATACCGTGATCGTAGCATACATGGACTCGACTCATATGACTGGGATTTCCATGAAAAAGATTGTGGGCCGAAAATGGGTGATCACTGTACATTTCACTTCTTTTTCCTATTTATATTTCTATTTTACCTCCTGAATTTAGCATTATGGCCAGGGAAAGACCATTATCTAAGATCTGCACAAAAATATTTTGACTTCAAATTCATACCGTGATCGTCGCATGCATGGACTCGACTCATATGACTGGGATTTCCATGAAAAAGATTGTGGGCTGAAAATGGGTGATGACTGTACATTTCTCTTCTGTTTCCTATTTATATTTATATTTTATCTCCTCAATTTAGCATTATGGCCAGGGAAAGACATAATCTAAGAACTGCACAAAAATATTTTGCCTTCAAATTCATACCGTGATCGTAGCATGAATGGACTCGACTCATATGACTGGCATTTCCATGAAAAAGATTGTGGGCCGGAAATGGGTGATCACTGTACATTTCTCTTCTATTTCCTATTTATATTTCTATTTTACCTCCTCAATATAGCATTATGGACAGGGAAAGACCTAACCTAATATCTGCACAAAAATATTTTGCCTTCAAATTCATACCGTGATCGTAGCATGCATGGACTCAACTCATATGACTGGGATTACCATGAAAAAGATTTTGGGCCGAAAATGGGTGATCACTGTACATTTCTCTTCTGTTTCCTATTTATATTTATATTTTACCTCCTCAATTTAGCATTATGGCCAGGGAAAGACCTAATCTAAGCTCTGCACAAAAATATTTTGCGTTCAAATTCATAACGTGATCGTAGCATGCATGGACTCGACTCATATGACTGGGATTTCCATGAAAAAGATTGTGGGCCAAACATGGGTGATCACTCAACATTTCTCTTCTGTTTCCTATTTATATTTATATTTTACCTCCTCAATTTAGCATTATGGACAGGGAAAGACCTAATCTAAGATCTGCACAAAAATATTTTGCCTTCAATTTCATACCGTGATCGTAGCATGCATGGACTCGACTCATATGACTGGGATTTCCATGAAAAAGATTGTGGGCCGAAAATGGGTGATCACTGTACATTTCTCTTCTGTTTCCTATTTATATTTCTATTTTACCTCCTCAATTTAGCATTATGGACAGGGAAAGACCTAATCTAAAATCTGCACAAAAATATTTTGCCTTCAAATTCATAACGTGATCGTAGCATTCATGAACTCTACTCATATGACTGGGATTTCCATGAAAAAGATTGTGGGCCGAAAATGGGTGATCACTGTACATTTCTCTTCTCTTTCCTATTTATATTTTTATTTTACCTCCTCAATTTAGCAATATGATCAGGGAAAGACTTAATCTAAGCTCTGCAAAAAAATATTTTGCTTTCAAATTCATACCGTGATCGTAGCATGCATGGACAAGACTCATATGACTGGGATTTCCCTGAAAAAGATTGTGGGCAGAAAATGGGTGATCACTGTACATTTCACTCCTGTTTCCTATTTATATTTCTATTTTACCTCCTCAATTTAGCATTATGGACAGGGAAAGACCTAATCGAAGAAGTGCACAAAAATATTTTGCCTTCAAATTCATACCGTGATCGTAGCATGCATGGACTCGACTCATACCACTGGGATTTCCATGAAAAAGATTGTTGGCCAAAAATGGGTGATCACTGTACATTTCTCTTCTGTTTCCTATTTATATTTCTATTTTACTTCCTTCATTTAGTATTATGGACAGGGAAAGACCTAATCTAAGATCTGCACAAAAATATTTTGCCTTCAAATTCATATCTTGATCGCAGCATGCATGAACTCTACTCATATGACTGGGATTTCCATGAAAAAGATTGTGGGCCGAAAATGGGTGATCACTGTACATTTCTCTTCTGTTTCCTATTTATATTTTTATTTTACCTCCTCAATTTAGCAATATGGCCAGGGAAAGACCTAATCTAAGAACTGCACAAAAATATTTTGCCTTCAAATTCATACCGTGATCGTAGCATGCATGGACTCGACTCATATGACTGGGATTTCCATGAAAAAGATTGTGGGCCGAAAATGGGTGATCACTGTACATTTCTCTTCTGTTTCCTATTTATATTTTTATTTTACCTCCTCAATTTAACAATATGGCCAGGGAAAACCTAATCTAAGCACTGCAAAAAAATATTTTGCTTTCAACTTCATACCGTGATCGTAGCATGCATGGACTCGACTCATATGACTGGGATTTCCATGAAAAAGATTGTGGGCAGAAAATGGGTGATCACTGTACATTTCTCTTCTGTTTCTTATTTATATTTGTATTTTACCTCCTCAATTTAGCATTATGGACAGGGAAAGACCTAATTTAAGATCTGCAGAAAAATATTTTGCCTTCATATTCATACCGTGATCGTAGCATGCATGAACTCTACTCATATGACTGGGATTTCCATGAAAAAGATTTTGGGCCGGAAATGGATGATCACTGTACATTTCTCTTCTGTTTCCTATTTATATTTCAATTTTACCTCCTCAATTTAGCATTATGAACAGGGAAAGACCTCATCTAAGATCTGCACAAAAATATTTTGCCTTCCAATTAATACCGTGATCGTAGCATGCATGGACGCGACTCATACGACTGGGATTTCCATGAAAAATATAGGGGGCCAAAAATGGGTGATCACTGTACATTTCTCTTCTGTTTCCTATTTATATTTATATTTTACTTCCTTCATTTAGCATTATGGACAGGGAAAGACCTAATCTAAGATCTGCACTAAAATATTTTGCCTTCAATTTCATACCGTGACCGTAGCATGCATGGACTCGACTCATATGACTGGGATTACCATGAAAAAGATTGTGGGCCGAAAATTGGTGATCACTGTACATTTCTCTTCTGTTTCCTATTTATATTTATATTTTACCTCCTCAATTTAGCATTATGGACAGGGAAAGACGTAATCTAAGAACTACACAAAAATATTTTGCCTTCAAATTGATACCATGATCGTAGCATGCATGGACACGACTCATATGACTGGGATTTCCATGAAAAAGATTGTCGGTCGAAAATGGGTGATCACTGTACATTTCTCTTCTGTTTCCTATTTATATTTCTATTTTACCTCCTCAAGTTAGCATTATGGACAGGGAAAGATCTAATCTAAGCTGTGCACAAAAATATATTGCCTTCTAATTCATACCGTGATCGTAGCATGCATGGACTCGACTCATATGACTGGGATTTCCATGAAAAAGATAGTGGGCAGAAATGGGTGATCACTGTACATTTCTCTTCTGTTTCCTATTTATATTTCTATTTTACCTCCTCAATTTAGCATTATGGACAGGGAAAGTCCTAATCTAAGCTGTGCACAAAAATATTTTGCCTTCAAATTCATACCGTGATCGTAGCATGCATGGACTCGACTCATATGACTGGGATATCCATGAAGAAGATTGTCGGCCGAAAATGGGTGATCACTGTACATTTCTCTTCTGTTTACTATTTATATTTATAGCTTACCTCCTCAATTTAGCATTATGGACAGGGAAATACCTAATCTAAGCTCTGCACAAAAATATTTTGCCTTCAAATTCATACCGTGATCGTAGCATGCATGGACTCGACTCATATGACTGGGATTTCCATGAAAAAGACTGTCGGCCGAAAATGGGTGATCACTGTACATTTCTCTTCTGTTTCCTATTTATATTTATATTTTACCTCCTCAATTTAGCATTATGGACAGGGAAAGACCTAATCTAAGCTCTGCACAAAAATATTTTGCCTTCAATTTCATACCGTGATCGTAGCATGCATGGACACGACTCATATGACTGGGATATCCATGAAAAAGATTGTCGGCCGAAAATGGGTGATCACTGTACATTTCTCTTCTGTTTGCTATTTATATTTGGAGTTTACCTCCTCAATTTAGCATTATGGCCAGGGAAAGACTTCAGCTCTGCACAAAAATGTTTTGCCTTCAAATTCATACCGTGATCGTAGCATGCATGGACTCGACTCATATGACTGGGATTTCCATGAAAAAGATTGTGCGCACAAAATGGGTGATCACTGTACATTTCTCTTCTGTTTCCTATTTATATTTGTATTTTACCTCCTCAATTTAGCATTATGGACAGGGAAAGACCTAATCTAAGATCAGCTTAAAAATATTTTGCCTTCAAATTCAAACCGTGATCGTAGCATGCATGGACTCGACTCATATGACTGGGATTTCCATGAAAAAGATTGTGGGCCGAAAATGGGTGATCACTGTACATTTCTCTTCTGTTTCCTATTTATATTTCTATTTTACCTTCTCAATTTAGAATTTTGGACCGCGAAAGACCTAATCTAAAATCTGGACAAAAATATTTTGCCTTCAAATTCATACCGTGATCGTAGCATGCATGAACTCGACTCGTATGACTGGAATTTCCATGAAAAAGATTGTGGGCCGAAAATGGGTGATCACTGTACATTTCTCTCCTGTTTCCTATTTATATTTCTATTTTACCTCCTCAATTTAGCATTATGGACAGGGAAAGACCTAATCTAAGATCTGCACAAAAATATTTTGCCTTCAAATTCATACCGTGATCATAGCATGCATGGACTCGGCTCATATGACTGGGATTTCCATGAAAAAGATTGTGGGCCGAAAATAGGTGATCACTGTACATTTCTCTTCTGTTTCCTATTTATATTTCTATTTTACCTCCTCAATTTAGCATTATGGACAGGGAAAGACCTAATCTAAGATCTGCACAAAAATATTTTGCCTTCAAATTCATACCGTGATCGTAGCATGCATGGACTCGGCTCATATGACTGGGATTTCCATGAAAAAGATTGTGGGCCGAAAATGGGTGATCACTGTACATTTCTCTCCTGTTTCCTATTTATATTTCTATTTTACCTCCTCAATTTAGCATTATGGACAGGGAAAGACCTAATCTAAGATCTGCACAAAAATATTTTGCCTTCAAATTCATACCGTGATCGTAGCATGCATGGACTCGACTCATATGACTGGGATTTCCATGAAAAAGATTGTGGGCCGAAAATGGGTGATCACTGTACATTTCTCTTCTGTTTCCTATTTATATTTCTATTTTACCTCCTCAATTTAGCATTATGGACAGGGAAAGACCTAATCTAAGATCTGCACAAAAATATTTTGCCTTCAAATTCATATCGTGATCGTAGCATGCATGGACTCGGCTCATATGACTGGGATTTCCATGAAAAAGATTGTGGGCCGAAAATGGGTGATCACTGTACATTTCTCTCCTGTTTCCTATTTATATTTCTATTTTACCTCCTCAATTTAGCATTATGGACAGGGAAAGACCTAATCTAAGCTCTGCACAAAAATATTTTGCCTTCAAATTCATACCGTGATCGTAGCATGCATGGACTCGACTCATATGACTGGGATTTCCATGAAAAAGATTGTGGGCCGAAAATGGGTGATCACTGTACATTTCTCTTCTGTTTCCTATTTATATTTCTATTTTACCTCCTCAATTTAGCATTATGGACAGGGAAAGACCTAATCTAAGATCTGCACAAAAATATTTTCCCTTCAAATTCATACCGTGATCGTAGCATGCATGGACTCGACTCATATGACTGGGATTTCCATGAAAAAGATTGTGGGCCGAAAATGGGTGATCACTGTACATTTCTCTCCTGTTTCCTATTTATATTTCTATTTTACCTCCTCAATTTAGCATTATGGACAGGGAAAGACCACATCTAAAATCTGCACAAAAATATTTTCCCTTCAAATTCATACCGTGATCGTAGCATGCATGGAAACGACTCATATGACTGGGATTTCCATGAAAAAGATTGTGGGCAGAAAATGGGTGATCACTGTACATTTCTCTTCTGTTTCCTATTTATATTTCTATTTTACCTCCTTAATTTAGCATTATGGACAGGGAAAGACCTAATATAAGCTCTGCACAAAAATATTTTGCCTTCAAATTCATACCGTGATCGTAGCATGCATGGACTCGGCTCATATGACTGGGATTTCCATGAAAAAGATTGTGGGCTGAAAAAGGGTGATCACTGTACATTTCTCTTCTGTTTCCTATTTATATTTCTATTTTACCTCCTCAATTTAGCATTATGGCCAGGGAAAGACCTAATCTAAGATCTGCCCAAAAATATTTTTCCTTCAAATTCATACTGTGATCGTAGCATGCATGGACTCGACTCATATGACTGGGATTTCCATGAAAAAGATTGTGGGCCGAAAATGGGTGATCACTGTACATTTCTCTTCTGTTTCCTATTTATATTTATATTTCACCTCCTCAATTTAGCATTATGGACAGGGAAAGACCTAATCTAAGATCTGCCCAAAAATATTTTTCCTTCAAATTCATACTGTGATCGTAGCATGCATGGACTCGACTCATATGACTGGGATTTCCATGAAAAAGATTGTGGGCCGAAAATGGGTGATCACTGTACATTTCTCTTCTGTTTCCTATTTATATTTATATTTCACCTCCTCAATTTAGCATTATGGACAGGGAAAGACCTAATCTAAGATCTGCCCAAAAATATTTTTCCTTCAAATTCATACTGTGATCGTAGCATGCATGGACTCGACTCATATGACTGGGATTTCCATGAAAAAGATTGTTGGCCGAAAATGGGTGATCACTGTACATTTCTATTCTGTTTCCTATTTATATTTATATTTTACCTCCTCAATTTAGAATTTTGGACCGGGAAAGACCTAATCTAAGCTCTGCACAAAAATATTTTGCCTTCAAATTCATACCGTGAACGTAGCATGCATGAACTCGACTCATATGACTGGGATTTCCATGAAAAACATTTTGGGCAGAAAATGGGTGATCACTGTACATTTCTCTTCTTTATTCTATTTATATTTCTATTTTACCTCCTCAATTTAGCATTATGGACAGGGAAAGACCTAATCTAAGATCTGCACAAAAATATTTTGCCTTAAATTCATACCGTGATCGTAGCATGCATGGAATCGACTCATATGACTGGGATTTCCATGAAAAAGATTGTGGGCAGAAAATGGGTGATCACTGTACATTTCTCTTCTGTTTCCTATTTATATTTCTATTTTACCTCCTCAATTTAGCATTATGGACAGGGAAAGACCTAATATAAGCTCTGCACAAAAATATTTTGCCTTCAAATTCATACCGTGATCGTAGCATGCATGGACTCGGCTCATATGACTGGGATTTCCATGAAAAAGATTGTGGGCCGAAAAAGGGTGATCACTGTACATTTCTCTTCTGTTTCCTATTTATATTTCTATTTTACCTCCTCAATTTAGCATTATGGACAGGGAAAGACCTAATCTAAGATCTGCACAAAAATATTTTGCCTTCAATTTCATACCATGATCGTAGCATGCATGGAATCGACTCATATGACTGGGATTTCCATGAAAAATATTGTGGGCCGAAAATGGGTGATCACTGTACATTTCTCTTCTGTTTCCTATTTATATTTATATTTTACCTCCTCAATTTAGCATTATGGACAGGGAAAGACCTCATCTAAAATCTGCACAAAAATATTTTCCCTTCAAATTCATACTGTGATCGTAGCATGCATGGACTCGACTCATATGACTGGGATTTCCATGAAAAAGATTGTTGGCCGAAAATGGGTGATCACTGTACATTTCTATTCTGTTTCCTATTTATATTTATATTTTACCTCCTCAATTTAGAATTTTGGACCGGGAAAGACCTAATCTAAGCTCTGCACAAAAATATTTTGCCTTCAAATTCATACCGTGAACGTAGCATGCATGAACTCGACTCATATGACTGGGATTTCCATGAAAAACATTTTGGGCAGAAAATGGGTGATCACTGTACATTTCTCTTCTTTATTCTATTTATATTTCTATTTTACCTCCTCAATTTAGCATTATGGACAGGGAAAGACCTAATCTAAGATCTGCACAAAAATATTTTGCCTTAAATTCATACCGTGATCGTAGCATGCATGGAATCGACTCATATGACTGGGATTTCCATGAAAAAGATTGTGGGCAGAAAATGGGTGATCACTGTACATTTCTCTTCTGTTTCCTATTTATATTTCTATTTTACCTCCTCAATTTAGCATTATGGACAGGGAAAGACCTAATATAAGCTCTGCACAAAAATATTTTGCCTTCAAATTCATACCGTGATCGTAGCATGCATGGACTCGGCTCATATGACTGGGATTTCCATGAAAAAGATTGTGGGCCGAAAAAGGGTGATCACTGTACATTTCTCTTCTGTTTCCTATTTATATTTCTATTTTACCTCCTCAATTTAGCATTATGGACAGGGAAAGACCTAATCTAAGATCTGCACAAAAATATTTTGCCTTCAATTTCATACCATGATCGTAGCATGCATGGACTCGGCTCATATGACTGGGATTTCCATGAAAAATATTGTGGGCCGAAAATGGGTGATCACTGTACATTTCTCTTCTGTTTCCTATTTATATTTATATTTTACCTCCTCAATTTAGCATTATGGACAGGGAAAGACCTCATCTAAAATCTGCACAAAAATATTTTCCCTTCAAATTCATACCGTGATCGTAGCATGCATGGACTTGACTCATATGACTGGGATTTCCATGAAAAAGATTGTGGGCACAACATGGGTGATCACTGTACATTTCTCTTCTGTTTCCTATTTATATTTCTATTTTACCACCTCAATTTAGCATTATGGACAGGGAAAGACCTAATCTAAGATCTGCACAAAAATATTTTGCCTTCAAATTCATACCGTGATCGTAGCATGCATGGACTCGACTCATATGACTGGGATTTCCATGAAAAAGATTGTGGGCCGAAAATGGGTGATCACTGTACATTTCTCTTCTGTTTCCTATTTATATTTATATTTTACCTCCTCAATTTAGCATTATGGCCAGGGAAAGACCTAATCTAAGATCTGCACAAAAATATTTTGCCTTCAAATTCATACCGTGATCGTAGCATGCATGGAATCGACTCATATGACTGGGATTTCCATGAAAAAGATTGTGGACCGAAAATGAGTGATCACTGTACATTTCTCTTCTGTTTCCTATTTATATTTCTATTTTACCTCCTCAATTTTGCATTATGGACAGGGAAAGACCTAATCTAAGATCTGCACAAAAATATTTTGCCTTCAAATTCATACCGTGATCGTAGCATGCATGGACTCGACTCTAATGACTGGGATTTCCATGAAAAAGATTGTGGGCCGAAAATGGGTGATCACTCTACATTTCTCTTCTGTTTCCTATTTATATTTTACCTCCTCAATTTAGCATTATGGACAGGGAAAGACCTAATCTAAGATCTGCAGAAAAATATTTTGCCTTCAAATTCATAACATGATCGTAGCATGCATGGACTTGACACATATGACTGGGATTTCCATGAAAAAGATTGTGGGCCGAAAATGGGTGATCACTGTACATTTGTCTTCTGTTTCCTATTTATATTTATATTTTACCTCCTCAATTTAGCATTATGGACAGGGAAAGACCTAATCTAAGTTCTGCACAAAAATATTTTGCCTTCAAGTTCATACCGTGATCGTAGCATGCATGAACTCGACTCATATGACTGGAATTTCCATGAAAAAGATTCTGTGCCGAAAATGGGTGATCACTGTACATTTCTCTTCTGTTTACTCTTTATATTTCTATTTTACCTCCTCAATTTAGCATTATGGACAGGGAAAGACCTAATCTAAAATCTGCACAAAAATATTTTGCCTTCAAATTCATACCGTGATCGTAGCATGCATGAACTCGACTCATATGACTGGGATTTCCATGAAAAAGATTGTGGGCCGAAAATCGGTGATCACTGTACATTTCTCTTCTGTATTCTATTTATATTTCTATTTTACCTTCTCAATTTAGCATTATGGACAGGGAAAGACCTAATCTAAGATCTGCACCAAAATATTTTGCCTTCAAATTCATACCGTGATCGTAGCATGCATGGACTCGACTCATATGACTGGGATTTCCATGAAAAAGATTGTGGGCCGAAAATGGGTGATCACTGTACATTTCTCTTCTGTTTCCTATTTATATTGCTATTTTATCTCCTCAATTTAGCATTATGGCCAGGGAAAGACCTAATCTAAGCTCTGCACAAAAAAATTTTGCCTTCAAATTCATACCGTGATCGTAGCATGCATGGACTGGACTCATGTGACTGGGATTTCCATGAAAAAGATTGTGGGCCGAAAATGGGTGATCACTGTACATTTCTCTAATGTTTCCTATTTATATTTATATTTTACCTCCTCAATTAAGCATTATGGACAGGGAAAGACCTAATCTAAGATCTGCACAAAAATATTTTGTCTTCAAATTCATACCGTGATCGTAGCATGCATGGACTCGACTCATATGACTGGGATTTCCATGAAAAAGATTGTGGGCCGAAAATGGGTGATCACTGTACATTTCTCTTCTGTTTCCTATTTATATTGCTATTTTATCTCCTCAATTTAGCATTATGGCCAGGGAAAGACCTAATCTAAGCTCTGCACAAAAAAATTTTGCCTTCAAATTCATACCGTGATCGTAGCATGCATGGACTGGACTCATGTGACTGGGATTTCCATGAAAAAGATTGTGGGCCGAAAATGGGTGATCACTGTACATTTCTCTAATGTTTCCTATTTATATTTATATTTTACCTCCTCAATTAAGCATTATGGACAGGGAAAGACCTAATCTAAGATCTGCACAAAAATATTTTGTCTTCAAATTCATACCGTGATCGTAGCATGCATGGACTCGACTCATATGACTGGGATTTCCATGAAAAAGATTGTGGGCCGAAAATGGGTGATCACTGTACATTTCTCTTCTGTTTCCTATTTATATTGCTATTTTATCTCCTCAATTTAGCATTATGGCCAGGGAAAGACCTAATCTAAGCTCTGCACAAAAAAATTTTGCCTTCAAATTCATACCGTGATCGTAGCATGCATGGACTGGACTCATGTGACTGGGATTTCCATGAAAAAGATTGTGGGCCGAAAATGGGTGATCACTGTACATTTCTCTTCTGTTTCCTATTTATATTGCTATTTTATCTCCTCAATTTAGCATTATGGCCAGGGAAAGACCTAATCTAAGCTCTGCACAAAAATATTTTGCCTTCAAATTCATACCGTGATCGTAGCATGCATGGACTCGACTCATATGACTGGGATTTCCATGAAAAAGATAGTGCGCCGAAAATGGGTGATCACTGTACATTTCTCTTCTGTTTCCTATTTATATTTATATTTTACCTCCAAAATTCAGTATTATTGACAGGGAAAGACCTAATTTAAAATCTGCACAAAAATATTTTGCCTTCAAATTCATACCGTGATCGTAGCATGCATGAACTCAACTCATATGACTGGGATTTCCATGAAAAAGATTGTGGGCCGAAAATGGGTGATCACTGTACATTTCACTTCTGTATTCTATTTATATTTGTATTTTACCTCCTCAATTCAGCATTATGGCCAGGGAAAGACCTAATCTAAGCTCTGCACAAAGATATTTTGCCTTCAAATTCATACCGTGAACGTAGCATGCATGGACTCGACTCATATGACTGGGATTTCCATGAAAAAGATTGTGGGCCGAAAATGGGTGATCACTGTACATTTCTTTTTTGTTTCCTATTTATATTGCTATTTTATCTCCTCAATTTATCATTATGGCCAGGGAAAGACCTAATCTAAGCTCTGCACAAAAATATTTTGCCTTCAAATTCATACCGTGATCGTAGCATGCATGGACTCGACTCATATGACTGGGATTTCCATGAAAAAGATTGTGGGCCGAAAATGGGTGATCACTGTACATTTCTCTTCAGTTTCCTATTTATATTTATATTTTACCTCCTGAATTTAGCATTATGGCCAGGGAATGACCTAATCTAAAATCTGCACAAAAATATTTTGCCTTCAAATTCATACCGTGATCGTAGCATGCATGGACGCGACTCATATGACTGGGATTTCCATGAAAAAGATTGTGGACCGAAAATGGGTGATCATTGTACATTTCTCTTCTCTTTCCTATTTATATTTCTATTTTACCTCGTCAATTTAGCATTATGGACAGGGAAAGACCTAATCTAAGCTCTGCACAAAAATATTTTGCCTTCAAATTCATACCGTGATCGTAGCATGCATGGACTCGACTCATATGACTGGGATTTCCATGAAAAAGATTGTGGGCCGAAAATGGGTGATCACTGTACATTTCTTTTTTGTTTCCTATTTATATTGCTATTTTATCTCCTCAATTTATCATTATGGCCAGGGAAAGACCTAATCTAAGCTCTGCACAAAAATATTTTGCCTTCAAATTCATACCGTGATCGTAGCATGCATGGACTCGACTCATATGACTGGGATTTCCATGAAAAAGATTGTGGGCCGAAAATGGGTGATCACTGTACATTTCTTTTTTGTTTCCTATTTATATTGCTATTTTATCTCCTCAATTTAGCATTATGGCCAGGGAAAGACCTAATCTAAGCTCTGCACAAAAATATTTTGCCTTCAAATTCATACCGTGATCGTAGCATGCATGGACTCGACTCATATGACTGGGATTTCCATGAAAAAGATTGTGGGCCGAGAATGTGTGATCACTGTACATTTCTCTTCTGTTTCCTATTTATATTTCTATTTTACCTCCTCAATTTAGCATTATGGCCAGGGAAAGACCTCATCTAAGATCTGCACAAAAATATTTTGCCTTCAAATTCATACCGTGATCGTAGTATGCATGGACTCGACTCATATGACTGGGATTTCCATGAAAAAGATTGTGGGCAAAAAATGGGTGATCACTGTACATTTCTCTTCTGTTTCTTATTTATATTTCTATTTTACCTCCTCAATTTAGCATTATGGACAGGGAAAGACCTAATCTAAGATCTGCACAAAAATATTTTGCCTTCAAATTCATACCGTGATCGTAGCATGCATGGACTCGGCTCATATGACTGGGATTTCCATGAAAAAGATTGTGGGCCGAAAATGGGTGATCACTGTACATTTCTCTTCTGTTTCCTATTTATATTTATATTTTATCTCCTCAATTTAGCATTATGGACAGGGAAAGACCTAATCTAAGATCTGCACAAAAATATTTTGCCTTCAAATTCATACCGTGATCGTAGCATGCATGGACTCGACTCATATGACTGTGATTTCCATGAAAAAGATTGTGGGCCGAAAGTGGGTGATCACTGTACATTTCTCTTCTGTTTCCTATTTATATTTCTATTTTACCTCCTCAATTTAGCATTATGGACAGGGAAAGACCTAATCTAAGATCTGCACAAAAATATTTTGCCTTCAAATTCATACCGTGATCGTAGCATGCATGGACTCGACTCATATGACTGGGATTTCCATGAAAAAGATTGTGGGCCGAAAATGGGTGATCACTGTACATTTCTCTTCTGTTTCCTATTCATATTTCTATTTTACCTCCTCAATTTAGCATTATGGACAGGGAAAGACCTAATCTAAAATCTGCACAAAAATATTTTGCCTTCAATTTAGTACCATGATCGTAGCATGCATGGACTCGAATCATATGACTGGGATTTCCATGAAAAAGATTGTGGGCCGAAAATGGGTGATCACTGTACATTTCTCTTCTGTTTCCTATTTATATTTCTAATTTACCTCCTCAATTTAGTATTATGGACAGGGAAAAACCTAATCTAAGATCTGCACAAAAATATTTTGCCTTCAAATTCATACCGTGATCGTAGCATGCATGGACTCGACTCATATGACTGGGATTTCCATGAAAAAGATTGTGGGCCGAAAATGGGTGATCACTGTACATTTCTCTTCTGTTTCCTATTTATATTTATATTTTACCTCCTCAATTTAGCATTATGGACAGGGAAAGACCTAATCTAAGCTCTGCACAAAAATATTTTGCCTTCAAATTCATACCGTGATCGTAGCATGCATGGACTCGACTCCTATGACTGGGATTTCCATGAAAAAGATTGTGGGCCGAAAATGGGTGATCACTGTACATTTCTCTTCTGTTTCCTATTTATATTTATATTTTACATCCTCAATTTAGCATTATGGACAGGGAAAGACCTAATCTAAGATCTGCACAAAAATATTTTGCCTTCAAATTCATACCATGATCGTAGCATGCATGGACTCGACTCATATGACTGGGATTTCCATGAAAAAGATTGTGGGCCGAGAATGTGTGATCACTGTACATTTCTCTTCTGTTTCCTATTTATATTTCTATTTTACCTCCTCAATTTAGCATTATGGCCAGGGAAAGACCTCATCTAAGATCTGCACAAAAATATTTTGCCTTCAAATTCATACCGTGATCGTAGCATTCATGGACACAACTCATATGACTGGGATTTCCATGAAAAAGATAGTGGGCAGAAAATGGGTGATCACTGTACATTTCTTTTCTGTTTTCTATTTATATTTATATTTTACCTCATCAATTTAGCATTATGGACAGGGAAAGACCTAATCTAAGATCTGCACAAAAATATTTTGCCTTCAAATTCATACCGTGATCGTAGCATGCATGGACTCGACTCCTATGACTGGGATTTCCATGAAAAAGATTGTGGGCAAAAAATGGGTGATCACTGTACATTTCTCTTCTGTTTCCTATTTATATTTCTATTTTACATCCTCAATTTAGCATTATGGACAGGGAAAGACCTAATCTAACATCTGCACAAAAATATTTTGCCTTCAAATACATACCGTGATCGTAGCATGCATGGACTCGGCTCATATGACTGGGATTTCCATGAAAAAGATTGTGGGCCGAAAATGGGTGATCACTGTACATTTCTCTTCTGTTTCCTATTTATATTTATATTTTATCTCCTCAATTTAGCATTATGGACAGGGAAAGACCTAATCTAAGATCTGCACAAAAATATTTTGCCTTCAAATTCATACCGTGATCGTAGCATGCATGGAGTCGACTCATATGACTGGGATTTCCATGAAAAAGATTGTGGGCAAAAAATGGGTGATCACTGTACATTTCTCTTCTGTTTCCTATTTATATTTCTATTTTACCTCCTCAATTTAGCATTATGGACACGGAAAGACCTAATCTAAGATCTGCTCAAAAATATTTTGCCTTCAAATTCATACCGTGATCGTAGCCTGCATGGACTCGACTCAAATGACTGGGATTTCCATAAAAAAAGATTGTGGGCCGAAAATGGGTGATCACTGTACATTTCACTTCTGTTTCCTATTTATATTTATATTTTATCTCCTCAATTTTGCTTTATGGAGAGGGAAAGACCTAATCTAAGATCTGCACAAAAATATTTTGCCTTCAAATTCATACCGTGATCGTAGCATGCATGGACTCGACTCATATGACTGGGATTTCCATGAAAAAGATTGTGGGCCGAAAATGGGTGATCACTGTACATTTCTCTTCTGTTTCCTATTTATATTTATATTTTACCTCCTCAATTTAGCATTATGGCCAGGGAAAGACCTAATCTAAGATCTGCACAAAAATATTTTGCCTTCAAATTCATACCGTGATCGTAGCATGCATGGACTCGACTCATATGACTGGGATTTCCATGAAAAAGATTGTGGCCCGAAAATGGGTGATCACTGTACATTTCTCTTCTGCATTCTATTTATATTTATATTTTCCCTTCTCAATTTAGCATTATGGCCAGGGAAATACCTAATCTAATCTCTGCACAAAAATATTTTGTCTTCAAATTCATACCGTGATCGTAGCATGCATGGACTCGACTCATATGACTGGGATTTCCATGAAAAAGATTGTGGGCCAAAAATGGGTGATCACTGTACATTTCTTTTTTGTTTCCTATTTATATTGCTATTTTATCTCCTCAATTTATCATTATGGCCAGGGAAAGACCTAATCTAAGCTCTGCACAAAAATATTTTGCCTTCAAATTCATACCGTGATCGTAGCATGCATGGACTCGACTCATATGACTGGGATTTCCATGAAAAAGATTGTGGGCCGAAAATGGGTGATCACTGTACATTTCACTTCTGTATTCAATTTATATTTGTATTTTACCTCCTCAATTTAGCATTATGGCCAGGGAAAGACCTAATCTAAGCTCTGCACAAAGATATTTTGCCTTCAAATTCATACCGTGATCGTAGCATGCATGGACTCGACTCATATGACTGGGATTTCCATGAAAAAGATTGTGGGCCGAAAATGGGTGATCACTGTACATTTCTCTTCTGTTTCCTATTTATATTTATATTTTACCTCCTCAATTTAGCATTATGGACAAGGAAAGACCTAATCTAAGCTCTGCACAAAAATATTTTGCCTTCAAATTCATACCGTGATCGTAGCATGCATGGACTCGACTCATATGACTGGGATTTCCATGAAAAAGATTGTGGGCCGAAAATGGGTGATCACTGTACATTTCTCTTCTGTTTCCTATTTATATTTCTATTTTACATCCTCAATTTAGCATTATGGACAGGGAAAGACCTAATCTAAGATCTGCACAAAAATATTTTGCCTTCAAATTCATACCATGATCGTAGCATGCATGGACTCGACTCATATGACTGGGATTTCCATGAAAAAGATTGTGGGCCGAGAATGTGTGATCAATGTACATTTCTCTTCTGTTTCCTATTTATATTTCTATTTTACCTCCTCAATTTAGCATTATGGCCAGGGAAAGACCTCATCTAAGATCTGCACAAAAATATTTTGCCTTCAAATTCATACTGTGATCGTAGCATGCATGGACTCGACTCATATGACTGGGATTTCCATGAAAAAGATTGTGGGCAAAAAATGGGTGATCACTGTACATTTCTCTTCTGTTTCCTATTTATATTTCTATTTTACCTCCTCAATTTAGCATTATGGACAGGGAAAGACCTAATCTAAGATCTGCACAAAAATATTTTGCCTTCAAATTCATACCGTGATCGTAGCATGCATGGACTCGGCTCATATGACTGGGATTTCCATGAAAAAGATTGTGGGCCGAAAATGGGTGATCACTGTACATTTCTCTTCTGTTTCCTATTTATATTTATATTTTACCTCCTCAATTTAGCATTATGGCCAGGGAAAGACCTAATCTAAGATCTGCACAAAAATATTTTGCCTTCAAATTCATACCGTGATCGTAGCATGCATGGACTCGACTCATATGACTGGGATTTCCATGAAAAAGATTGTGGCCCGAAAATGGGTGATCACTGTACATTTCTCTTCTGCATTCTATTTATATTTATATTTTCCCTTCTCAATTTAGCATTATGGCCAGGGAAATACCTAATCTAAGATCTGCACAAAAATATTTTTCCTCCAAATTCATACCGTGATCTTAGCATGCATGGACTCGACTCATATGACTGGGATTTCCATGAAAAAGATTGTGGGCCGAAAATGGGTGATCACTGTACATTTCTCTTCTGTTTCCTATTTATATTTCTATTTTACATCCTCAATTTAGCATTATGGACAGGGAAAGACCTAATCTAAGATCTGCACAAAATTATTTTGCCTTCAAATTCATACCGTGATCGTAGCATGCATGGACTCGGCTCCTATGACTGGGATTTCCATGAAAAAGATTGTGGGCCGAAAATGGGTGATCACTGTACATTTCTCTTCTGTTTCCTATTTATATTTATATTTTATCTTCTCAATTTAGCATTATGGACAGGGAAAGACCTAATCTAAGATCTGCACAAAAATATTTTGCCTTCAAATTCATACCGTGATCGTAGCATGCATGGACTCGACTCATATGACTGGGATTTCCATTAAAAAGATTGTGGGCCGAAAATGGGTGATCACTGTACATTTCTCTTCTGTTTCCTATTTATATTTATATTTTACATCGTCAATTTAGCATTATGGACAAGGAAAGACCTAATCTAAGATCTGCTCAAAAATATTTTGCCTTCAAATTCATACCGTGATCGTAGCATGCATGGACTCGAATCATATGTCTGAGATTTCCAAGAAAAAGATTGTGGGCCGAAAATGGGTGATGACTGTACATTTCTCTTCTCTTTCCTATTTATATTTATATTTTATCTCCTCAATTTACCATTATGGACAGGGAAAGACCTAATCTAAGATCTGCACAAAAATATTTTGCCTTCAAATTCATACCGTGATCGTAGCATGCATGGACTCGAATCATATGACTGGGATTTCCAAGAAAAAGATTGTGGGCCGAAAATGGGTGATCACTGTACATTTCTCTTCTCTTTCCTATTTATATTTATATTTTACATACTCAATTTAGCAATATGGCCAGGGAAAGACCTAATCTAAGCTCTGCACAAAAATATTTTGCCTTCAAATTTATACCCTGATCGTAGCATGCATGGACTCAACTCATATGACTCGGATTTCCATGAAAAAGATTGTGGGCCGAAAATGGGTGATCACTGTACATTTCTCTTCTGTTTCCTATTTATATTTCTAATTTACCTCCTCAATTTAGTATTATGGACAGGGAAAGACCTAATCTAAGATCTGCACAAAAATATTTTGCCTTCAAATTCATACCGTGATCGTAGCATGCATGGACTCGACTCATATGACTGTGATTTCCATGAAAAAGATTGTGGGCCGAAAATGGGTGATCACTGTACATTTCTCTTCTGTTTCCTATTTATATTTATATTTTACCTCCTCAATTTAGCATTATGGCCAGGGAAAGACCTAATCTAAGATCTGCACAAAAATATTTTGCCTTCAAATTCATACCGTGATCGTAGCATGCATGGACTCGACTCATATGACTGTGATTTCCATGAAAAAGATTGTGGGCCGAAAATGGGTGATCACTGTACATTTCTCTTCTGTTTCCTATTTATATTTCTATTTTACCTCCTCAATTTAGCATTATGGCCAGGGAAAGACCTAATCTAAGATCTGCACAAAAATATTTTGCCTTCAAATTCATACCGTGATCGTAGCATGCATGGACACGACTCATATGACTGGGATTTCCATGAAAAAGATTGTGGGCCGAAATTGGGTGATCACTGTACATTTCTCTTCTGTTTCCTATTTATATTTATATTTTATCTTCTCAATTTAGCATTATGGACAGGGAAAGACCTAATCTAAGATCTGCACAAAAATATTTTGCCTTCAAATTCATACCGTGATCGTAGCATGCATGGACTCGACTCATATGACTGGGATTTCCATTAAAAAGATTGTGGACCGAAAATGGGTGATCACTGTACATTTCTCTTCTGTTTCCTATTTATATTTATATTTTACCTCCCCAATTTAGCATTATGGACAAGAAAAGACCTAATCTAAGATCTGCACAAAAATATTTTGCCTTCAAATTCATACCGTGATCGTAGCATGCATGGACTCGAATCATATGACTGGGATTTCCAAGAAAAAGATTGTGGGCCGAAAATGGGTGATGACTGTACATTTCTCTTCTCTTTCCTATTTATATTTATATTTTATCTCCTCAATTTACCATTATGGACAGGGAAAGACCTAATCTAAGATCTGCACAAAAATATTTTGCCTTCAAATTCATTCCGTGATCGTAGCATGCATGGACTCGACTCATATGACTGGGATTTCCATGAAAAAGATTGTGTGCAGAAAATGGGTGATCACTGTACATTTCTCTTCTGTTTCCTATTTATATTTCTATTTTACCTCCTCAATTTAGCATTATGGACAGGGAAAGACCTAATCTAAAAAATGCACAAAAATATTTTGCCTTCAATTTAGTACCATTATCATAGCATGCATGGACTCGAATCATATGACTGGGATTTCCATGAAAAAGATTGTGGGCCGAAAATGGGTGATCACTGTACATTTCTCTTCTGTTTCCTATTTATATTTATATTTTACCTCCTCAATTTAGCAATATGGCCAGGGAAAGACCTAATCTAAGATCTGCACAAAAATATTTTGCCTTCAAATTCATACCGTGATCGTAGCATGCATGGACTCGACTCATATGACTGTGATTTCCATGAAAAAGATTGTGAGCTGAAAATAGGTGATCACTGTACATTTCTCTTTTGTTTCCTATTTATATTTCTATTTTACCTCCTCAATTTAGCATTATGGACAGGGAATGACATAATCTAAGATCTGCACAAAAATATTTTGCCTTCAAATTCATACCGTGAACGTAGCATGCATGGACTTGACTCATATGACTGGGATTTCCATGAAAAAGATTGTGGGCCGAAAATGGGTGGTCACTGTACATTACTCTTCTGTTTCCTATTTATATTTATATTTTACCTCCTCAATTTAGCATTATGGACAGGGAAAGACCAAATCTAAGATCTGCACAAAAATATTTTGCCTTCAAATTCATAGCGTGATCGTAGCATGCATGGATTCGACTCATATGACTGGGATTTCTATGAAAAAGATTGTGGGCCGAAAATGCGTAATCACTGTATATTTGTCTTTTGTTTCCTATTTATATTTCTATTTTACATCCTCAATTTAGCATTAGGGACAGGGAAAGACCTAATCTAAAATCTGCACAAAAATATTTTGCCTTCAAATTCATACCGTGATCGTAGCATGCATGGACTCGACTCATATGACTGGGATTTCTATGAAAAAGATTGTGGGCTGAAAATGTGTGATCACTGTACATTTCTCTTCTGTTTCCTATTTATATTTCTATTTTACCTCCTCAATTTAGCATTATGGACAGGGAATGACCTAATCTAAAATCTGCACAAATATATTTTGCCTTCAAATTCATAATGTGATCGTAGCATGCATGGACTCGACTCATATGACTGGGATTTCCATGAAAAAGATTGTGGGACGAAAATTGGTGATCACTGTACATTTCTCTTCTGTTTCCTATTTATATTTATATTTTACCTCCTCAATTTAGCATTATGGACAGTGAAAGAGCTAATCTAAGATCTGCAAAAAAATATTTTCCCTTCAAAATCATACCGTGATCGTAGCATGCATGGACTCAACTCATATGACTGGGATTTCCATGAAAAAGATTGTGGCCAGAAAATGTGTGATCACAGTACATTTCTCTTCTGTTTCCTATTTATATTTCTATTTTACTTCCTCAATTTAGCATTATGGACAGGGAAAGACCTAATCTAAGCTCTGCACAAAAATATTTTATCTTCAAAATCATACCGTGATCGTCGCATGCATGGACTCGACTCATATGACTGGGATTTCCATGAAAATGATTGTGGGCCAAAAATGCGTGATCACTGTACATTTCTCTTCTGTTTCCTATTTATATTTCTATTTTACTTCCTCAATTTAGCATTATGGACAGCGAAAGACCGAATCTAAGCTCTGCACAAAAATATTTTGCCTTCAAATTTATACCGTGATCGTAGCATGCATGGACTCAACTCATATGACTGCGATTTCCATGAAAAATATTGTTGGCAGAAAATGGGTGATCACTGTATATTTCTCTTCTGTTTCCTATTTATATTTATATTTTACTTCCTCAATTTAGCATTATGGACAGGGAAAGACCAAATCTAAGATCTACAAAAAAATACTTTGCCTTCAAATTCATAATGTGATCGTAGCATGCATGGACTCGACTCATATGACTGGGATTTCCATGAAAAAGATTGTCGGCAGAAAATGGGTGATCACTGTACATTTCTCATCTGTTTCCTATTTATATTTCTATTTTACTTCCTCAATTTAGCATTATGTGCAGTGAAAGACCTAATCTAAGCTCTGCACAAAAATATTTTGTCTTCAAATTCATACCGTGATCGTAGCATGCATGGACTCGACTCATATGACTGGGATTTCTATGAAAAAGATTGTGGGCTGAAAATGTGTGATCACTGTACATTTCTCTTCTGTTTCCTATTTATATTTCTATTTTACCTCCTCAATTTAGCATTATGGACAGGGAATGACCTAATCTAAAATCTGCACAAAAATATTTTGCCTTTAAATTCATACCGTGGTCGTAGCATGCATGGACTCGAATTATATGACTGGGATTTCCATGAAAAAGATTTTGGGCAGAAAATGGGTGATCACTGTACATTTCTCTTCTGTTTCCTATTTATATTTATATTTTACCTCCTCAATTTAGCATTATGGACAGGGAAAGACCTAATCTAAAATCTGCACAAAAATATTTTCCCTTCAAATTCATACCGTGATCGTAGCATGCATGGACTCGACTCATATGACTGGGATTTCCATGAAAAAGATTGTGGGCCGAAAATGGGTGATCACTGTACATTTCTGTTCTGTTTCGTATTCATATTTCTATTTTACCTCCTTAATTTAGCATTATGGACACGGAAAGACCTAATCTAAAATCTGCACAAAAATATTCTGCCTTCAAATTCATACCGTGATTGTAGCATGCATGGACTCGACTCATATGACTGGGATTTACATGAAAAAGATTGTGCGCAGAAAATGGGTGATCACTGTACATTTCTCTTCTGTTTCCTATTTATATTTCTATTTTACCTCCTCAATTGAGCATTATGGACAGGGAAAGACCTAATCTAATATCTGCACAAAAATATTTTGCCTTCAAATTCATACCGTGATCGTAGCATGCATGGACTCGACTCATATGACTGGGATTTCCATGAAAAAGTTTGTGGGCGGAAAATGGGTGATCACTGTACATTTCTCTTCTGTTTCCTATTTATATTTATATTTTACCTCGTCAATTTAGGATTATGGACAGGGAAAGACCTAATCTAAAATCTGCACAAAAATATTTTGCCTTCAAATTCATACCGTGATCGTAGCATGCATGGACTCGACTCATATGACTGGGATTTGAACGAAAAAGATTGTGGGCTGAAAATGGGTGATCACTGTACATTTCTCTTCTGTATTCTATTTATATTTCTATTTTACCTCCTCAATTTAGCATTATGGACAGGGAAAGACCTAATCTAAGCTCTGCAAAAAAATATTTTGCTTCAAATTCATACCGTTATCGTAGCATGCATGGACTTGACACGTATGACTGGGATTTCCATGAAAAAGATTGTGGGGAGAAAATGGGTGTTCACTGTACATTTCTCTTCTGTTTCCTATTTATATTTATATTTTACCTCCTCCATTTAGCATTATGGACAGCGAATGACCTAATCTAAGATCTGCAAAAAAATATTTTGCCTTCAAATTCATACCGTGATCGTAGCATGCATGGACTCGACTCATATGACTGGGATTTCCATGAAAAAGATTGTCGGCAGAAAATGGATGAACACTGTACATTTCTCTTCTGTTTCCTATTTATATTTCTATTTTACCTCCTCAATTTAGCATTATCGACAGGGAAAGACCTAATCTAAGATCTGCACAAAAATATTTTGCCTTCAAATTCATACCGTGATCGTAGCATGCATGGACTCGACTCATATGACTGGGATTTCCATTAAAAAGATTGTGGACCGAAAATGGGTGATCACTGTACATTTCTCTTCTGTTTCCTATTTATATTTATATTTTACCTCCTCAATTTAGCATTATGGACAGGGAAAGACCTAATCTAAAATCTGCACAAAAATATTTTGCCTTGAAATTCATACCGTGATCGTAGCATGCATGGACTCGACTCATATGACTGGGATTTCCATGAAAAAGATTCTGGGCCGAAAATAGGTGATGACTGTACATTTCTCTTCTCTTTCCTATTTATATTTATATTTTATCTCCTCAATTTACCATTATGGACAGGGAAAGACCTAATCTAAGATCTGCACAAAAATATTTTGCCTTCAAATTCATTCCGTGATCGTAGCATGCATGGACTCGACTCATATGACTGGGATTTCCATGAAAAAGATTGTGGGCAGAAAATGGGTGATCACTGTACATTTCTCTTCTGTTTCCTATTTATATTTCTATTTTACCTCCTCAATTTAGCATTATGGACAGGGAAAGACCTAATCTAAAAAATGCACAAAAATATTTTTCCTTCAAATTAGTACCATTATCATAGCATGCATGGACTCGAATCATATGACTGGGATTTCCATGAAAAAGATTGTGGGCCGAAAATGGGTGATCACTGTACATTTCTCTTCTGTTTCCTATTTATATTTATATTTTACCTCCTCAATTTAGCATTATGGCCAGGGAAAGACCTAATCTAAGATCTGCACAAAAATATTTTGCCTTCAAATTCATACCGTGATCGTAGCATGCATGGACACGACTCATATGACTGGGATTTCCATGAAAAAGATTGTGGGCCGAAAATGGGTGATCACTGTACATTTCTCTTCTGTATTCTATTTATATTTATATTTTCCCTTCTCAATTTAGCATTATGGCCAGGGAAATACCTAATCTAATCTCTGCACAAAAATATTTTGTCTTCAATTCATACCGTGATCGTAGCATGCATGGACTCGACTCATATGACTGGGATTTCCATGGAAAAGATTGTGGGCGGAAAATGGGTGATCACTGTACATTTCTCTTCTGTTTCCTATTGATATTTCTATTTTACCTCCTCAATTTAGCATTATGGACAGGGAAAGACCTAATCTAAAATCTGCACAAAAATATTTTGCCTTCAAATTCATACCGTGATCGTAGCATGCATGGACTCGACTCATATGACTGTGATTTCCATGAAAAAGATTGTGAGCTGAAAATAGGTGATCACTGTACATTTCTCTTTTGTTTCCTATTTATATTTCTATTTTACCTCCTCAATTTAGCATTATGGACAGGGAATGACATAATCTAAGATCTGCACAAAAATATTTTGCCTTCAAATTCATACCGTGAATGTAGCATGCATGGACTTGACTCATATGACTGGGATTTCCATGAAAAAGATTGTGGGCCGAAAATGGGTGGTCACTGTACATTACTCTTCTGTTTCCTATTTATATTTATATTTTACCTCCTCAATTTAGCATTATGGACAGGGAAAGACCAAATCTAAGATCTGCACAAAAATATTTTGCCTTCAAATTCATAGCGTGATCGTAGCATGCATGGATTCGACTCATATGACTGGGATTTCTATGAAAAAGATTGTGGGCCGAAAATGCGTAATCACTGTATATTTGTCTTTTGTTTCCTATTTATATTTCTATTTTACATCCTCAATTTAGCATTAGGGACAGGGAAAGACCTAATCTAAAATCTGCACAAAAATATTTTGCCTTCAAATTCATACCGTGATCGTAGCATGCATGGACTCGACTCATATGACTGGGATTTCTATGAAAAAGATTGTGGGCTGAAAATGTGTGATCACTGTACATTTCTCTTCTGTTTCCTATTTATATTTCTATTTTACCTCCTCAATTTAGCATTATGGACAGGGAATGACCTAATCTAAAATCTGCACAAATATATTTTGCCTTCAAATTCATAATGTGATCGTAGCATGCATGGACTCGACTCATATGACTGGGATTTCCATGAAAAAGATTGTGGGACGAAAATTGGTGATCACTGTACATTTCTCTTCTGTTTCCTATTTATATTTATATTTTACCTCCTCAATTTAGCATTATGGACAGTGAAAGAGCTAATCTAAGATCTGCAAAAAAATATTTTCCCTTCAAAATCATACCGTGATCGTAGCATGCATGGACTCAACTCATATGACTGGGATTTCCATGAAAAAGATTGTGGCCAGAAAATGTGTGATCACAGTACATTTCTCTTCTGTTTCCTATTTATATTTCTATTTTACTTCCTCAATTTAGCATTATGGACAGGGAAAGACCTAATCTACGCTCTGCACAAAAATATTTTATCTTCAAAATCATACCGTGATCGTCCCATGCATGGACTCGACTCATATGACTGGGATTTCCATGAAAATGATTGTGGGCCAAAAATGCGTGATCACTGTACATTTCTCTTCTGTTTCCTATTTTTATTTCTATTTTACTTCCTCAATTTAGCATTATGGACAGCGAAAGACCGAATCTAAGCTCTGCACAAAAATATTTTGCCTTCAAATTTATACCGTGATCGTAGCATGCATGGACTCAACTCATATGACTGGGATTTCCATGAAAAATATTGTTGGCAGAAAATGGGTGATCACTGTATATTTCTCTTCTGTTTCCTATTTATATTTATATTTTACTTCCTCAATTTAGCATTATGGACAGGGAAAGACCAAATCTAAGATCTACAAAAAAATATTTTGCCTTCAAATTCATAATGTGATCGTAG
Source organism: Acanthosepion lycidas (assembly GCA_963932145.1). NCBI lineage: Eukaryota > Metazoa > Mollusca > Cephalopoda > Sepiida > Sepiidae > Acanthosepion > Acanthosepion lycidas. The sequence continues at coordinate 97,944,412 of OZ010597.1, read as the reverse complement.
CATGCATGGACTCGACTCATATGACTGGGATTTCCATGAAAAAGATTCTCGGCAGAAAATGGGTGATCACTGTACATTTCTCATCTGTTTCCTATTTATATTTCTATTTTACTTCCTCAATTTAGCATTATGTGCAGTGAAAGACCTAATCTAAGCTCTGCACAAAAATATTTTGTCTTCAAATTCATACCGTGATCGTAGCATGCATGGACTCGACTCATATGACTGGGATTTCCATGAAAAAGATTGTGGGCCGAAAATGGGTGATCACTGTACATTTCTGTTCTGTTTCGTATTCATATTTCTATTTTACCTCCTTAATTTAGCATTATGGACACGGAAAGACCTAATCTAAAATCTGCACAAAAATATTCTGCCTTCAAATTCATACCGTGATTGTAGCATGCATGGACTCGACTCATATGACTGGGATTTACATGAAAAAGATTGTGCGCAGAAAATGGGTGATCACTGTACATTTCTCTTCTGTTTCCTATTTATATTTCTATTTTACCTCCTCAATTGAGCATTATGGACAGGGAAAGACCTAATCTAATATCTGCACAAAAATATTTTGCCTTCAAATTCATACCGTGATCGTAGCATGCATGGACTCGACTCATATGACTGGGATTTCCATGAAAAAGTTTGTGGGCGGAAAATGGGTGATCACTGTACATTTCTCTTCTGTTTCCTATTTATATTTATATTTTACCTCGTCAATTTAGGATTATGGACAGGGAAAGACCTAATCTAAAATCTGCACAAAAATATTTTGCCTTCAAATTCATACCGTGATCGTAGCATGCATGGACTCGACTCATATGACTGGGATTTGAACGAAAAAGATTGTGGGCTGAAAATGGGTGATCACTGTACATTTCTCTTCTGTATTCTATTTATATTTCTATTTTACCTCCTCAATTTAGCATTATGGACAGGGAAAGACCTAATCTAAGCTCTGCAAAAAAATATTTTGCTTCAAATTCATACCGTTATCGTAGCATGCATGGACTTGACACGTATGACTGGGATTTCCATGAAAAAGATTGTGGGGAGAAAATGGGTGTTCACTGTACATTTCTCTTCTGTTTCCTATTTATATTTATATTTTACCTCCTCCATTTAGCATTATGGACAGCGAATGACCTAATCTAAGATCTGCAAAAAAATATTTTGCCTTCAAATTCATACCGTGATCGTAGCATGCATGGACTCGACTCATATGACTGGGATTTCCATGAAAAAGATTGTGGGCCGAAAATGGGTGATCACTGTACATTTCTGTTCTGTTTCCTATTTATATTACTATTTTACCGGCTCAATTTAGCATTATGGACAGAGAAAGACCTAATCTAAGATCTGCACAAAAATATCTTCCTTCAAATTCATACCGTGATCGTAGCATCCATGGACTCGACTCATATGACTCGGATTTCCATGAAAAACATTGTGGGCAGAAAATAGGTGATCACTGAACATTTCTCTTCTGTTTCCTATTTATATTTATATTTTACGTCCTTCATTTAACATTATGGACAGGGAAAGAGCTAATCTAAACTTAGCACAAAAATATTTTGCCTTCAAATTCATACCGTTATCGTAGCATGCATGGACTCGACTCATATGACTGGGATTTACATGGAAAAGATTGTGGGCCGGAAATGGGTGATCACTGTACATTTCTCTTCTGTTTCCTATTGATATTTATATTTTACTTCCTCAATTTAGCATTATGGACAGTGAAAGACCTAATCTAAGATCTGCAAAAAAATATTTTGCCTTCAAATTCAAACCGTGATCGTAGCATGCATGGACTCGACTCATATGACTGGGATTTCCATGAAAAAAGATTGTGGGCAGAAATTGGGTGATCACTGTACATTTCTCTTCTGTTTCCTATTTATATTTCTAATTTACCTCCTCAATTTAGCATTATGGACAGGGAAAGACCAAATCTAAGATCTGAAAAAAAATATTTTGCCTTCAAATTCATACCGTGATCGTAGCCTGCATCGACTCAACTCATATGACTGGGATTTCCATGAAAAAGATTGTGGCCAGAAAATGGGTGATCACTGTACATTTCTCTTCTGTTTCCTATTTATATTTATATTTTACTTCATTCATTTAGCATTATGGACAGCGAAGGACCTAATCTAAGATCTGCACAAAAATATTTTGCCTTCAAATTCATACCGTGATCGTAGCATGCATGGACTCGACTCATATGACTGGGATTTCCATGAAAAAGATTGTGGGCCGAAAATGGGTGATCACTGTACATTTCTCTTCTCTTTCCTATTTATATTTCTATTTTATCTCCTCAATTTAGCATTATGGACAGAGAAAGACCTAATCTAAGATCTGCACAAAAATATTTTCCTTCAAATTCATACCGTGATCGTAGCATGCATGGACGCGACTCATATGACTCGGATTTCCATGAAAAACATTGTGGGCAGAAAATGGGTGATCACTGAACATTTCTCTTCTGTTTCCTATTTATATTTATATTTTACGTCCTTCATTTAACATTATGGACAGGGAAAGAGCTAATCTAAACTCAGCACAAAAAAATTTTGCCTTCAAATTCATACCGTGATCGTAGCTCTCATGGACTCAACTCATATGACTGTGATTCCATGAAAAAGTTTGTGGGCAGAAAATGTGTGATCACTGTACATTTCTCTTCTGTTTCCTATTTATATTTATATTTTACTTCCTTAATTTAGCATTATGGACAGTGAAAGACCTAATCTAAGATCTGCAAAAAAATATTTTGCCTTCAAATTCAAACCGTGACAGTAGCATGCATGGACTCGACTCATATGACTGGGATTTCCATGAAAAAAGATTGTGGGGAGAAATTGGGTGATCACTGTACATTTCTCTTCTGTTTCCTATTTATATTTCTATTTTACCTCCTCAATTTAGCATTATGGCCAGGGAAAGACCTAATCTAAAATCTGCACAAAAATATTTTGCCTTCAATTTCATACCGTGATCGTAGCATGCATGGACTCGACTCACATGACTGGGATTTCCATGAAAAAGATCGTGGATCGAAAATGGGTGATCACTGTACATTTCTCTACTGTTTCCTATTTATATTTATATTTTACCTCCTGAATTTAGCATTATGGAGAGTGAAAGACCTAATCTAAGATCTGCCAAAAAATATTTTGCGTTCAAATTCATACCGTGATTGTAGCATGCATGGACTCAACTCATATGACTGGGATTTCCATGAAAAAGATTCTGGCCAGAAAATGGGTGATCACTGTACATTTCTCTTCTATTTCCTATTTATATTTCTATTTTACCTCCTCAATTTAGCATTATGGACAGAGAAAGACCTCATTTAAGCTCTGCACAAAAATATTTTCCTTCAAATTCATACCGTGATCGTAGCATGCATGGACTCGACTCATATGACTGGGATTTCCATGAAAAAGATTGTGGGCCGAAAATGGGTGATCACTGTACATTTCTGTACTGTTTCCTATTTATATTACTATTTTACCTGCTCAATTTAGCATTATGGACAGAGAAAGACCTCATCTAAGATCTGCACAAAAATATCTTCCTTCAAATTCATACCGTGATCGTAGCATGCATGGACTCGACTCATATGACTGGGATTTCCATGAAAAAGATCGTGGGCCGAAAATTTGTGATCACTGTACATTTCTCTTCTGTTTCCTATTTATATTTCAATTTTACCTCCTCAATATAACATTATGGACAGGGAAAGACCTAATGTAAAATCTGCACAAAAATATTTTGCCTTCAAATTCATACCGTGATCGTAGCATGCATAGACTTGACTCATATGACTGGGATTTACATGTAAAAGATTGTGGGAAGAAAATGGGTGATCACTGTACATTTCTCTTCTGTTTCCTATTCATATTTATATTTTAATTCCTCAATTTAGCATTACGGACAGGGAAAGATCTAATCTAAAATCTGCACGAAAATATTTTGCCTTCAAATTCATACCGTGATCGTAGTATGCATGGACTCGACTCATATGACTGGGATTTCCATGAAAAAGATTGTGGGCCGAAACTGGGTGATCACTGTACATTTCTCTTCTGTTTCCTATTTATATTTATATTTACCTCCTCAATTTAGCATTATGGACAGTGAAAGACCTAATCTAAAATCTGCACAAAAATATTTTGCCTTCAAATTCATACCGTGATCGTAGCATACATGGACTCGACTCATATGACTGGGATTTCTCTGAAAAATATTTGGGGCCAAAAATGGGTTATCACTGTACATTTCTCTTCTGTTTCCTATTTATATTTCTGTTTTACCTCCTCAATTTAGCATTATGGACAGGGAAAGACCTAATCTAAAACCTGCAAAAAAATATTTTGCCTTCAAATTCATACCGTGATCGTAGCATGCATGGACTCGACTCATATGACTGGGATTTCCATGAAAAAGATTGTCGGCAGAAAATGGGTGATCACTGTACATTTCTCTTCTGTTTCCTATTTATATTTATATTTTACTTCCTCAATTTAGCATTATGGACAGGGAAAGACCTAATCTAAGATCTACAAAAAATATATTTTGCCTTCAAATTCATACCGTGATCGTAGCATGCATGGACTCGACTCATATCACTGGGATTTCTATGAAAAAGATTGTGGGCAGAAAATGGGTGATCACTGTACATTTCTCTTCTGTTTCTTATTCATATTTATAATTTACCTCCTCAATTTAGCATTATGGACAGGGAAAGACCTAATCTAAGATCTGCACAAAAATATTTTGCCTTCAAATTCATACCGTGATCGTAGTATGCATGGACTCGACTCATATGACTGGGATTTCCATGAAAAGATTGTGGGCAGAAAATGGGTGATCACTGTACATTTCTCTTCTGTTTCCTATTTATATTTATATTTTACTTCCTTCATTTAGCATTATTGACAGGGAAAGACGTAATCTAAAATCTGCACAAAAATATTTTGCCTTCAAATTCATACCGTGATCGTAGCATGCATGGACTCGACTCATATGACTGGGATTTCCATGAAAAAGATTGTGGGCAGAAAATGGGTGATCACAGTACATTTTTCTTCTGTTTCTTATTTATATTTATATTTTACTTCCTCAATTTAGCATTATGGACAGGGACAGACCTAATCTAAGATCTGCAAAAACATATTTTGCCTTCAAATTCGTACCGTGAGCGTAGCATGCATGGACTCGACTCATATGACTGGGATTTCCATGAAAAAGATTGTGGGCAGAAAATGGGTGATCACTGTACATTTCTCTTCTGTTTCCTATTAATATTTCTATTTTACTTCCTTCATTTAGCATTATGGAGAGGGAAAGACCTAATCTAAGATCTGCAAAAACATATTTTGCCTTCAAATTCATACCGTGAGCGTAGCATGCATGGACTCGACTCATATGACTGGGATTTACATGAAAAAGATTGTGGGCAGAAAATGGGTGATCACTGTACATTTCTCTTCTGTTTCTTATTTATATTTCTATTTTACTTCCTAAATTTAGTATTATGGACAGGGAAAGGCCTAATCTAAGATCTGCAAAAAAATATTTTGCCTTCAAATTCATACCGTAATCGTAGCATGCATGGACTCGACTCATATGACTGGGATTTCCATGAAAAAGATTGTGGGCAGAAAATTGGTAATCACTGTACATTTTTCTTCTGTTTCTTATTTATATTTATATTTTACTTCCTCAATTTAGCATTATGGAGAGGGAAAGACCTAATCTAAGATCTGCAAAAAATATTTTGCCTGCAAATACATACCGTGATCGTAGCATGCATGGACTCGACACATATGACTGGGATTTCCATGAAAAAGATTGTGGGCCGAAAATGGGTGATCACTGTACATTTCTCTTCTGTTTCCTATTTATATTTATATTTACCTCCTCAATTTAGCATTATGGACAGTGAAAGACCTAATCTAAAATCTGCACAAAAATATTTTGCCTTCAAATTCATTCCGTGATCGTAGCATACATGGACTCGACTCATATGACTGGGATTTCCATGAAAAAGATTGTGGGTTGAAAATGGGTGATCACTGTACATTTCTCTTCTGTTTCCTATTTATATTTCTATCTTACCTCCTCAATTTAGCATTATGGACACGGAAAGACCTAATCAAAATCTGCACAAAAATATTTTGCCTTCAAATTCATCCCATGATCGTAGCATGCATGGACTCGACTCCTATCACTGGGATTTCCATGAAAAAGATTGTGGGCAGAAAATGGGTGATCACTGTACATTTCTCTTCTGTTTCCTATTTATATTTATATTTTACTTCCTTCATTTAGCATTATTGACAGCGAAAGACCTAATCTAAGATCTGCAAAAACATATTTTGCCTTCAAATTCATACCGTGAGCGTAGCATGCATGGACTCGACTCATATGACTGGGATTTCCATGAAAAAGATTGTGGGCAGAAAATGGGTGATCACTGTACATTTTTTTTCTGTTTCTTATTTATATTTCTATTTTACTTCCTAAATTTAGTATTATGGACAGGGAAAGACCTAATCTAAGATCTGCAAAAAAATATTTTGCCTTCAAATTCATACCGTAATCGTAGCATGCATGGACTCGACTCATATCACTGGGATTTCGATTAAAAAGATTGTGGGCAGAAAATGGTTGATCACTGTACATTTCTCTTCAGTTTCCTATTTCTATTTCTATTTTTCCTCCTCAATTTAGCATTATTGACAGGGAAAGACCTAATCTAAGATCTGCAAAAAAATATTTTGCCTTCAAATTCATACTGTGATCGTAGCATGCATGGACTCGACTCATATGACTGGGATTTCCATAAAAAAGAGGGTGGGCAGAGAATGGGTGATCACTGTACATTTTTCTTCTGTTTCTTATTTATATTTAAATTTTACTTCCTCAATTTAGCATTATGGACAGGGAAAGACCTAATCTAAGATCTGCAAAAAATATTTTGCCTTCAAATACATACCGTGATCGTAGCATGCATGGACTCGACTCATATGTCTGGGATTTCCATGAAAAAGATTGTCGGCAGAAAATGGTTGATCACTGTACATTTCTCTTCTGTTTCCTATTTATATTTCTGTTTTACTTCCTTCATTTTGCATTATGGACAGGGAAAGACCTAATCTAAGATCTGCAAAAAAATATTTTGTCTTCAAATTCATACCGTGATCGTAGCATGCATGGACTCCACACATATGACTGGGATTTCCATGAAAAAGATTCTGGGCAGAAAATGGGTGATCACTGTACATTTTTCTTCTGTTTCTTATTTATATTTATATTTTACCTCCTGAATTTAGCATTATAGACAGGGAAAGACCTAATCTATGATCTGCAAAAAAATATTTTGCCTTCAAATTCATACCGTGATCGTAGCATGCATGGACTCGACTCATATGACTGGGATTTCCATGAAAAAGATTGTGGACAGAAAATTGGTAATCACTGTACATTTTTCTTCTGTTTCTTATTTATATTTATATTTTACTTCCTCAATTTAGCATTATGGACAGGGAAAGCCCTAATCTAAGATCTGCAAAAAATATTTTGCCTTCAAATACATACCGTGATCGTAGCATGCATGGACTCGACACATATGACTGGGATTTCCATGAAAAAGATTGTCGGCAGAAAATGGGTGATCACTGTACATTTCTCTTCTGTTTCCTATTTATATTTATATTTTACTTCCTCAATTTAGCATTATGGACAGGGAAAGACCTAATCTAAGATCTGCAAAAAATATATTTTGCCTTCAAATTCATACCGTGATCGTAGCATGCATGGACTCGACTCATATCACTGGGATTTCTATGAAAAAGATTGTGGGCAGAAAATGGGTGATCACTGTACATTTCTCTTCTGTTTCTTATTCATATTTATAATTTACCTCCTCAATTTAGCATTATGGACAGGGAAAGACCTAATCTAAGATCTGCACAAAAATATTTTGCCTTCAAATTCATACCGTGATCGTAGTATGCATGGACTCGACTCATATGACTGGGATTTCCATGAAAAGATTGTGGGCAGAAAATGGGTGATCACTGTACATTTCTCTTCTGTTTCCTATTTATATTTATATTTTACTTCCTTCATTTAGCATTATTGACAGGGAAAGACGTAATCTAAAATCTGCACAAAAATATTTTGCCTTCAAATTCATACCGTGATCGTAGCATGCATGGACTCGACTCATATGACTGGGATTTCCATGAAAAAGATTGTGGGCAGAAAATGGGTGATCACAGTACATTTTTCTTCTGTTTCTTATTTATATTTATATTTTACTTCCTCAATTTAGCATTATGGACAGGGACAGACCTAATCTAAGATCTGCAAAAACATATTTTGCCTTCAAATTCGTACCGTGAGCGTAGCATGCATGGACTCGACTCATATGACTGGGATTTCCATGAAAAAGATTGTGGGCAGAAAATGGGTGATCACTGTACATTTCTCTTCTGTTTCCTATTAATATTTCTATTTTACTTCCTTCATTTAGCATTATGGAGAGGGAAAGACCTAATCTAAGATCTGCAAAAACATATTTTGCCTTCAAATTCATACCGTGAGCGTAGCATGCATGGACTCGACTCATATGACTGGGATTTACATGAAAAAGATTGTGGGCAGAAAATGGGTGATCACTGTACATTTCTCTTCTGTTTCTTATTTATATTTCTATTTTACCTCCTCAATTTAGCATTATGGACAGGGAAAGGCCTAATCTAAGATCTGCAAAAAAATATTTTGCCTTCAAATTCATACCGTAATCGTAGCATGCATGGACTCGACTCATATCACTGGGATTTCGATGAAAAAGATTGGGAGCCGAAAATGGGTGATCACTGTACATTTCTCTTCTGTTTCCTATTTATATTTTTATTTTACTTCCTCAATTTAGCATTATGTACAGGGAAAGACCTAATCTAAGCTCTGCAATAAAATATTTTGCCTTCAAATTCATACCGTGATCGTAGCATGCATGGACTCGACTCATATGACTGGGATTTCCATGAAAAATATTGTGGGCAGAAAATGGGTGATCACTGTACATTGCTCTTCTGTTTCCTTTTTATATTTATATTTTACCTTCTCAATTTAGCATTATGGACAGGGAAAGACCTAATCTAAGATCTTCAAAAAAATATATTGCATTAAAATTCATACCGTGATCGTAGCTTGTATGGACTCGACTCATATGACTGGGTTTTCCATGTAAAAGATTGTGGGCAGAAAACGGGTGATCACTGTACATTTCTCTTCTGTTTCCTCTATATATTTTTATTTTACTTCCTTCATTTAGCATTATGGACAGGGAAAGACCTAATCTAAGCTCTGCAATAAAATATTTTGCCTTTAAATACATACCGTGATCGTAGCATGCATGGACACGACTCATATGACTGGGATTTCCATGAAAAGATTGTGGGTAGAAAATGGGTGATCACTGTACGTTTCTCTTCTGTTTCCTATTTATATTTATATTTTACTTCCTTCATTTAGCATTATTGACAGGGAAAGACGTAATCTAAAATCTGCACAAAAATATTTTGCCTTCAAATTCATACCGTGATCGTAGCATGCATGGAATCGACTCATATGACTGGGATTTCCATGAAAAAGATTGTGGGCAGAAAATGGGTGATCACAGTACATTTTTCTTCTGTTTCTTATTTATATTTATATTTTACTTCCTCAATTTAGCATTATGGACAGGGAAAGACCTAATCTAAGATCTGCAAAAACATATTTTGCCTTCAAATTCATACCGTGAGCGTAGCATGCATGGACTCGACTCATATGACTGGGATTTCCATGAAAAAGATTGTGGGCAGAAAATGGGTGATCACTGTACATTTCTCTTCTGTTTCCTATTAATATTTCTATTTTACTTCCTTCATTTAGCATTATGGAGAGGGAAAGACCTAATCTAAGATCTGCAAAAACATATTTTGCCTTCAAATTCATATCGTGATAGTAGCATGCATGGACTTGACTCATATGACTGGGATTTCCATGAAAAAGATTGTGGGCAGAAAATGGGTGATCACTGTACATTTCTCTTCTGTATCCTATTTATATTTCTATTTTACCTCCTCAATTTAGCATTATTGACAGGGAAAGACCTAATCCAAGATCTGCAAAAAATATTTTGCCTTCAAATTCATACCGTGATCGTAGCATGCATGGACTCGACTCATATGACTGGGATTTCCATGAAAAAGATTGTGGGCAGAAAGTGGGTGATCACTGTACATTTTTTTTCTGTTTCTTATTTATATTTCTATTTTACTTCCTAAATTTAGTATTATGGACAGGGAAACACCTAATCTAAGATCTGCAAAAAAATATTTTGCCTTTAAATTCATACCGTAATCGTAGCATGCATGGACTCGACTCATATCACTGGGATTTCCATGAAAATGATTGTGGGCAGAAAATGGGTGATCACTGTACATTTTTCTTCTGTTTCTTATTTATATTTATATTTTACTTCCTTAAATTAGCATTATGGACGGGGAAAGATCTAATCTAAGATCTGCAAAAAACTATTTGGCCTTCAAATTCATACCGTGATCGTAGCATGCATGGACTCGACTCATATGACTGGGATTTCCATGAAAAAGATTGTGGGCAGAAAATGGGTGATCACTGTACATTTCTCTTCTGTTTCCTATTAATATTTATATTTTACCTACGCAATTTAGCATTATGGACAGGGAAAGAACTAATCCAAGATCTGCAAAAAATATATTGCCTTCAAATTCATACCGTGATCGTAGCATGCATGGACTCGACTCATATGACTGGGATTTTCATGAAAAAGATTGTCGGCAGAAAATGGGTGATCACTGTACATTTCTCTTCTGTTTCCTATTTATATTTCTATTTTACTTCCTTCATTTAAAATTATGGAGAGGGAAAGACCTAATCTAAGATCTGCAAAAAAATATTTTGCCTTCAAATTCATACCGTGATAGTAGCATGCATGGACTTGACTTATATGACTGGGATTTCCATGAAAAAGATTGTGGCCAGAAAATGGGTGATCACTGTACATTTCTCATCTGTTCCCTATTTTTTTTATATTTTACTTCCTCAATTTAGCGTAATGGACAGGGAAAGACCTAATCTAATCTCTGCAAAAAAATATTTTGCCTTCAAATTCATAACGTGTTCGTAGCATGCATGGACTCGACTCATATGACTGGGATTTCCATGAAAAAGATAGTGGGCAGAAAATGATGATCACTGAACATTTCTTTTCTGTGTCCTATATATATTTATATTTTACTTCCTCAATTTAGCATTATGGATAGGGAAAGTCCTAATCTAAGCTCTGCAAAAAAATATTTTACCTTCAAATTCATACCGTGATCGTAGCATGCATGGACTCGACTCATATGACTGGGATTTCTATGAAAAAAGTTGTGGGCAGAAAATGGGTGATCACTGTATATTTCTCTTCTGTTTCCTATTTATATTTATAATTTACTTCCTTCATTTAGCATTATGGACAGGGAAAGACCTAATCTAAGACCTGCATAAAATTATTTTGCCATCAAATTCATACCGTGATCGTAGCATGCATGGACTCGACTCATATGACTGGGATTTCCATGAAAAAGATTGGGAGCCGAAAATGGGTGATCACTGTACATTTCTCTTCTGTTTCCTATTCATATTTATATTTTACTTCCTTCATTTAGCATTATGTACAGGGAAAGACCTAATCTAAGCTCTGCAATAAAATATTTTGCCTTCAAATTCATACCGTGATCATAGCATGCATGGACTCGACTCATATGACTGGGATTTCCATGAAAAATATTGTGGGCAGAAAATGGGTGATCACTGTACATTTCTCTTCTGTTTCCTTTTTATATTTATATTTTACCTTCTCAATTTAGCATTATGGACAGGGAAAAACCTAATCTAAGATCTGCAAAAAAATATTTTGCCTTCAAATTCATAACGTGTTCGTAGCATGCATGGACTCGACTCATATGACTGGGATTTCCATGAAAAAGATTGTGGGCCGAAAATTGGTGATCACTGTACATTTCTCTTCTGTTTCCTATTTATATTTATATTTTACCTCCTCAATTTAGCATCATGGACAGGGAAAGACCTAATCTAAAATCTGCACAAAAATATTTTGCTTTCAAATTCATACCGTGATCGTAGCATGCATGGACTCGACTCATATGACTGGGATTTCCATGAAAAAGATTGTGGGCCGAAAATGGGTGCTAACTGTACATTTCTCTTCTGTTTCCTATTTATATTTCTATTTTACCTTCTCATTTTAGCATTATGGACATGGAAAGACCTAATCTAAAATCTGCACCAAAATATTTTGCTTTCAAATTCATACCGTGATCGTAGCATACAAGGTCTCGACTCATATGACTGGGATTTCCATGAAAAAGATTCTGGCCCGAAAATGGGTGATCACTGTACATTTCTCTTCTGTTTCCTATTTATATTTCTATTCTACCTCATCAATTTAGCATTATGTACATGGAAAGACCTAATCTAAAATCTGCACAAAAATATTTTGCTTTCAAATTCATACCGTGATCGTAGCATGCATGGATTCGACTCATATGACTGAGATATCCATGAAAAAGATTGTGGGCCGAAAATGGGTGCTCACTGTACATTTCTCTTCTGTTTCCTATTTATATTTATATCTTACCGCCTCACTTCAGCATTATGGACAGGGAAAGACCTAATCTAAGCTCTGCAAAAAAACATTTTGCCTTCAAATACATAACGTGTTCGTAGCATGCATGGACTCGACTCATATGACAGGGATTTCCATGAAAATGATTGTGGGCCGAAAATGGGTGATCACTGTACATTTCTCTTCTGTTTCCTTTTTATATTTCTATTTTACCTCCTCAATTTAGCATTATGGACAGGGAAAGACCTAATCTAAAATCTGCACAAAAATATTTGCCTTCAAATTCATACCGTGATCGTAGGATGCATTGACTCGATTCATATGACTGGGATTTCCATGAAAAAGATTGTGGGCTGAAAATGTGTGATCACTGTACATTTCGGTTCTGTTTACTTTTTATATTTCTATTTTACCTCCTCAATTTAGCATTATGGACAGGGAAAAACCTAATCTAAAATCTACACAAAAATATTTTGCCTCCAAATTCATACCGTGATCGTAGCATGCATTGACTCGACTCATATGACTGGGATTTCTATGAAAAAGATTGTGGGCCGAAAATGGGTGATCACTGTACATTTCTCTTCTCTTTCCTATTTATATTTATATTTTACCTCCTCAATTTAGCATTATCGACAGGGAAAGACCTAATCTAAAATCTGCACAAAAATATTTTGCCTTCAAATTCATACTGTGATCGTAGCATGCATGGACTCGACTCATATGACTGGGATTTCTATGAAAAACATTGTGGGCTGAAAATGGGAGATCACTGTACATTTCTCTTCTGTTTTCTATTCATATTTCTATTTTACCTCCTAAATTTAGCATTATGGACAGGGAAAGACCTAATCTAAGGTCTGCACAAAAATATTTTGCCTTCAAATTCATACCGTGATCGTAGCATGCATGTACTCGACTCATATGACTGGGATTTCCACGAAAAAGATTGTGGGCCGAAAATGGATGATCACTGTACATTTCTCTTCTGTTTCCTATTTATATTTATATTTTACCTCCTCAATTCAGCATTATTGACAGGGAAAGAACTAATCTAAAATCTGCACAAAAATATTTTGCCTTCAAATTCATACCGTGATCGTAGCATGCATGGACTCGAATCATATGACTGGGATTTCCATGGAAAAGATTGTGGGCGGAAAATGGGTGATCACTGTACATTTCTCTTCTGTTTCCTATTGATATTTCTATTTTAACTCCTCAATTTTGCATTATGGACAGGGAAAGACCTAATCTAAAATCTGCACAAAAATATTTTGCCTTCAAATTCCTACCGTGATCGTAGCATGCATTGACTGGACTCATATGACTGGGATATCCATGAAAAAGATTGTGGGCCGAAAATGGGTGATCACTGTACATTTCTCTTCTGTTTCCTATTTATATTTATATTTTACCTCCTCAATTTAGAATTATTGACAGGGAAAAACCTAATCTAAAATCTGCACAAAAATATTTTGCATTCAAATTCATACCGTAATCCTACCATGCATGGACTCGACACATATGACTGGGATTTCCATGAAAATATTGGGGTCCGAAAATCGGTGATCACTGTACATTTCTCTTCTGTTTCCTATTTATATTTCTATTTTACCTCCTAAATTTAGCATTATGGACAGGGAAAGACCTAATCTAAAATCTGCACAAAAATATTTTGACTTCAAATTCATACCGTGATCGTAGCATGCATGGACTCGAATCATATGACTGGGATTTCCATGGAAAAGATTGTGGACGGAAAATGGGTGATCACTGTACATTTCTCTTCTGTTTCCTATTGATATTTCTATTTTAACTCCTCAATTTTGCATTATGGACAGGGAAAGACCTAATCTAAAATCTGCACAAAAATATTTTGCCGTCAAATTCCTACCGTGATCGTAGCATGCATTGACTCGACTCATATGACTGGGATTTCCATGAAAAAGATTGTGGGCCGAAAATGGGTGATCACTGTACATTTCTCTTCTGTTTCCTATTTATATTTATATTTTACTTCCTCAATTTAGCATTATGGACAGGGAAAGACCTAATCTACAATCAGCACAAAAATATTTTGCCCTCAAATTCATACCGTGATTGTAGCATGCATGGACTCGACTCATATGACTGGGATTTCCATGAAAAAGATTGTGGACGGAAAATGGGTGATCACTGTACATTTCTCTTCTGTTTCCTATTTATATTTATATTTTACCTCCTAAATTTAGCATTATGGACAGGGAAAGACCTAATCTAAAATCTGCACAAAAATATTTTGCCTTCAAATTCATACCGTGATCGTAGCATGCATGGACTCGACTCATATGACTGGGATTTCCATTAAAAAGATTGTGGGCCGAAAATGGGTGATCACTGTACATTTCTCTTCTGTTTCCTATTTATATTTCTATTTTACCTCCTCAATTTAGCATTATGGACAGGGAAAGACCAAATCTAAGATCTGCACAAAAATATTTTGCCTTCAAATTCATACCGTGATCGTAGCATGCATGGACTCGACTCATATGACTGGGATTTCTATGAAAATGATTGTGGGCCGAAAATGCGTGATCACTGTATATTTCTCTTTTGTTTCCTATTTATATTTCTATTTTATCTCCTCAATTTAGCATTATGAACAGGGAAAGACCAAATCTAAGATCTGCACAAAAATATTTTGCCTTCAAATTCCTACCGTGATCGTAGCATGCATGGACTCGACTCATATGACTGGGATTTCTATGAAAAAGATTGTTGGCCGAAAATGGGTGATCACTGTACATTTCTCTTCTGTTTCCTATTTATATTTCTATTTTACCTCCTCAATTTAGCATTATGGACAGGGAAAGACCTAATCTAAAATCAGCACAAAAATATTTTGCCTTCAAATTCATACCGTGATCGTAGCATGCATGGATTCGACTCATATGACTGGGATTTCCATGAAAAAGATTGTGGGCAGAAAATGGGTGATCACTGTACATTTCTCTTCTGTTTCCTATTTATATTTCTATGTTATTACGTTGGTGCAAAAATAATTTTGTTTTCTAACATATGTTACTATGTGAGAAAACGAAATTATTTTTGCACCAACCTAATACCTCCTCAATTTAGCATTACGGATAGTGAAAGACCTAATCTCAAATCTGCACAAAAATATTTTGCCTTCAAATTCATACCGTGATCGTAGCATGCATGGACTCGACTCATATGACTGGGATTTCCATGAAAAAGATTTTGGGCAGAAAATGGGTGATCACTGTACATTTCTCTTCTGTTTCCTATTTATATTTCTATTTTACCTCCTCAATTTAGCATTATGGACAGGGAAAGACCTAATCTAAGATCTGCACAAAAATATTTTGCCTTGAAATTCATACCGTGATCGTAGAATGCATGGACTCGACTCATATGACTGGGATTTCCATGAAAAAGATTGTGGGCCGAAAATGTGTGGACACTGTATATTTCTCTTCTGTTTCCTATTTATATTTCTATTTTACCTCCTCAATTTAGCATTATGGACAGGGAAAGACCAAATCTAAGATCTGCACAAAAATATTTTGCCTTCAAATTCATACCGTGATCGTAGCATGCATGGACTCGACTCATATGACTGGGATTTCCATGAAAAAGATTGTGGGCCGAAAATGCGTGATCACTGTATATTTCTCTTTTGTTTCCTATTTATCTTTCTATTTTACCTCCTCAATTTAGCATTATGGACAGGAAAAGACCTAATCTAAGATCTGCACAAAAATATTTTGCCTTCAAATTCATACCGTGATCGTAGAATGCATGGACTCGACTCATATGACTGGGATTTCCATGAAAAAGATTGTGGGCCGAAAATGGGTGATCACTGTACATTTCTCTTCTGTTTCCTATTTATATTTCTATTTTACCTCCTCAATTTAGCATTATGGACAGGGAAAGACCTAATCTAAAATCAGCACAAAAATATTTTGCCTTCAAATTCATACCGTGATCGTAGCATGCATTGACTCGACTCATATGACTGGGATTTCCATGAAAAAGATTGTGGGCGGAAAATGGGTGTTCACTGTACATTTCTCTTCTGTTTCCTATTTATATTTCTATTTTACCTCCTCAATTTAGCATTATGGACAGGGAAAGACCTAATCTAAAATCTGCACAAAAATATTTTGCCTTCAAATTCATACTGTGATCGTAGCATGCATGGACTTGACTCATATTACTGAGATTTCCATGAAAAACATTGTGGGCCGAAAATGGGTGATCACTGTACATTTCTCTTCTGTTTCCTATTTATATTTCTATGTTATTACGTTGGTGCAAAAATAATTTTGTTTTCTAACATATGTTACTATGTGAGAAAACGAAATTATTTTTGCACCAACCTAATACCTCCTCAATTTAGCATTATGGATAGTGAAAGACCTAATCTCAAATCTGCACAAAAATATTTTGCCTTCAAATTCATACCGTGATCGTAGCATGCATGGACTCGACTCATATGACTGGGATTTCCATGAAAAAGATTTTGGGCAGAAAATGGGTGATCACTGTACATTTCTCTTCTGTTTCCTATTTATATTTCTATTTTACTTCCTCAATTTAGCATTATGGACAGGGAAAGACCTAATCTAAGATCTGCACAAAAATATTTTGCCTTGAAATTCATACCGTGATCGTAGAATGCATGGACTCGACTCATATGACTGGGATTTCCATGAAAAAGATTTTGGGCAGAAAATGGGTGATCACTGTGCATTTCTCTTCTGTTTCCTATTTATATTTCTATTTTACCTCCTCAATTTAGCATTATGGACAGGGAAAGACCTAATCTAAAATCTGCAAAAAATATTTTGCCTTCAAATTCATACCGTAATCGTAGCATGCATGGACTCGACTCATATGACTGGGATTTCCATGAAAAAGATTGTGGGCCGAAAATGGGTGGACACTGTACATTTCTCTTCTGTTTCCTATTTATATTTATATTTTATCTCCTCAATTTAGCATTAAGGACATGGAAAGACCAAATCTAAGATCTGCACAAAAATATTTTGCCTTCAAATTCATACCGTGATCGTAGCATGCATGGACTAGACTCATATGACTGGGATTTCCATGAAAAAGATTGTGGGCCGAAAATGGGTGATCACTGTACATTTCTATTCTGTTTCCTATTTATATTTCTATTTTACCTCCTCAATTTAGCATTATGGACAGGGAAGGACCTAATCTAAGATCTGCACAAAAATATTTTGCCTTGAAATTCATACCGTGATCGTAGAATGCATGGACTCGACTCATATGACTGGGATTTCCATGAAAAACATTGTGGGCCGAAAATGGGTGATCACTGTACATTTCTCTTCTGTTTCCTATTTATATTTCTATTTTACCTCCTCAATTTAGCATTATGGACAGGTAAAGACCTAATCTAAAATCTGCACAAAAATATTTTGCCTTCAAATTCATACCGTGATCGTAGCATGCATGTACTCGACTCATATGACTGGGATTTCCATGAAAAACATTGTGGGCCGAAAATGGGTGATCACTGTACATTTCTCTTCTGTTTCCTATTCATATTTCTATGTTATTACGTTGGTGCAAAAATAATTTTGTTTTCTAACATATGTTACTATGTGAGAAAACGAAATTATTTTTGCACCAACCTAATACCTCCTCAATTTAGCATTATGGATAGTGAAAGACCTAATCTCAAATCTGCACAAAAATATTTTGCCTTCAAATTCATACCGTGATCGTATCATGCATGGACTCGACTCACATGACTGGGATTTCCATGAAAAAGATTTTGGGCAGAAAATGGGTGATCACTGTACATTTCTCTTCTGTTTCCTATTTATATTTCTATTTTGCCTCCTCAATTTAGCATTATGGACAGGGAAAGACCTAATCTAAGATCTGCACAAAAATATTTTGCCTTGAAATTCATACCGTGATCGTAGAATGCATGGACTCGACTCATATGACTGGGATTTCCATGAAAAAGATTGTGGGCCGAAAATGGGTGATCACTGTACATTTCTATTCTGTTTCCTATTTATATTTCTATTTTACCTCCTCAATTTAGCATTATGGACAGGGAAGGACCTAATCTAAGATCTGCACAAAAATATTTTGCCTTGAAATTCATACCGTGATCGTAGAATGCATGGACTCGACTCATATGACTGGGATTTCCATGAAAAAGATTGTGGGCGGAAAATGGGTGTTCACTGTACATTTCTCTTCTGTTTCCTATTTATATTTCTATTTTACCTCCTCAATTTAGCATTATGGACAGGGAAAGACCTAATCTAAGATCTGCACAAAAATATTTTGCCTTCAAATTCATACCGTGATCGTAGCATGCATGGACTCGAATCATATGACTGGGATTTCCATGGAAAAGATTGTGGACGGAAAATGGGTGATCACTGTACATTTCTCTTCTGTTTCCTATTGATATTTCTATTTTAACTCCTCAATTTTGCATTATGGACAGGGAAAGACCTAATCTAAAATCTGCACAAAAATATTTTGCCGTCAAATTCCTACCGTGATCGTAGCATGCATTGACTCGACTCATATGACTGGGATTTCCATGAAAAAGATTGTGGGCCGAAAATGGGTGATCACTGTACATTTCTCTTCTGTTTCCTATTTATATTTATATTTTACTTCCTCAATTTAGCATTATGGACAGGGAAAGACCTAATCTACAATCAGCACAAAAATATTTTGCCCTCAAATTCATACCGTGATTGTAGCATGCATGGACTCGACTCATATGACTGGGATTTCCATGAAAAAGATTGTGGACGGAAAATGGGTGATTACTGTACATTTCTCTTCTGTTTCCTATTTATATTTATATTTTACCTCCTAAATTTAGCATTATGGACAGGGAAAGACCAAATCTAAGATCTGCACAAAAATATTTTGCCTTCAAATTCATACCGTGATCGTAGCATGCATGGACTCGACTCATATGACTGGGATTTCTATGAAAATGATTGTGGGCCGAAAATGCGTGATCACTGTATATTTCTCTTTTGTTTCCTATTTATATTTCTATTTTCCCTCCTCAATTTAGCATTATGGACAGGGAAAACCTAATCTAAGATCTGCACAAAAATATTTTGCCTTCAAATTCATACCGTGATCGTAGCATGCATGGACTCGACACATATGACTGGGATTTCCATGAAAAAGATTGTGGGCCGAAAATGGGTGATCACTGTACATTTCTCTTCTGTTTCCTATTTATATTTATATTTTACCTCCTCAATTTAGCATTATGAACAGGGAAAGACAAAATCTAAGATCTGCACAAAAATATTTTGCCTTCAAATTCCTACCGTGATCGTAGCCTGCATGGACTCGACTCATATGACTGGGATTTCTATGAAAAAGATTGTTGGCCGAAAATGGGTGATCACTGTACATTTCTCTTCTGTTTCCTATTTATATTTCTATTTTACCTCCTCAATTTAGCATTATGGACAGGGAAAGACCTAATCTAAAATCAGCACAAAAATATTTTGCCTTCAAATACATACCGTGATCGTAGCATGCATGGATTCGACTCATATGACTGGGATTTCCATGAAAAAGATTGTGGGCGGAAAATGGGTGTTCACTGTACATTTCTCTTCTGTTTCCTATTTATATTTCTATTTTACCTCCTCAATTTAGCATTATGGACAGGGAAAGACGTAATCTAAAATCTGCACAAAAATATTTTGCCTTCAAATTCATACTGTGATCGTAGCATGCATGGACTTGACTCATATTACTGGGATTTCCATGAAAAATATTGTGGGCCGAAAATGGGTGATCACTGTACATTTCTCTTCTGTTTCCTATTTATATTTCTATTTTACCTCCTCAATTTAGCATTATGGACAGGTGAAGACCTAATCTAAAATCTGCACAAAAATATTTTGCCTTCAAATTCATACCGTGATCGTAGCATGCATGTACTCGACTCATATGACTGGGATTTCCATGAAAAACATTGTGGGCCGAAAATGGGTGATCACTGTACATTTCTCTTCTGTTTCCTATTTATATTTCTATTTTACCTCCTCAATTTAGCATTATGGACAGGGAAAGACCTAATCTAAAATCAGCACAAAAATATTTTGCCTTCAAATACATACCGTGATCGTAGCATGCATGGATTCGACTCATATGACTGGGATTTCCATGAAAAAGATTGTGGGCGGAAAATGGGTGTTCACTGTACATTTCTCTTCTGTTTCCTATTTATATTTCTATTTTACCTCCTCAATTTAGCATTATGGACAGGGAAAGACGTAATCTAAAATCTGCACAAAAATATTTTGCCTTCAAATTCATACCGTGATCGTAGCATGCATGTACTCGACTCATATGACTGGGATTTCCATGAAAAACATTGTGGGCCGAAAATGGGTGATCACTGTACATTTCTATTCTGTTTCCTATTTATATTTCTATTTTACCTCCTCAATTTAGCATTATGGACAGGGAAGGACCTAATCTAAGATCTGCACAAAAATATTTTGCCTTGAAATTCATACCGTGATCGTAGAATGCATGGACTCGACTCATATGACTGGGATTTCCATGAAAAAGATTGTGGGCGGAAAATGGGTGTTCACTGTACATTTCTCTTCTGTTTCCTATTTATATTTCTATTTTACCTCCTCAATTTAGCATTATGGACAGGGAAAGACCTAATCTAAGATCTGCACAAAAATATTTTGCCTTCAAATTCATACCGTGATCGTAGCATGCATGGACTCGAATCATATGACTGGGATTTCCATGGAAAAGATTGTGGACGGAAAATGGGTGATCACTGTACATTTCTCTTCTGTTTCCTATTGATATTTCTATTTTAACTCCTCAATTTTGCATTATGGACAGGGAAAGACCTAATCTAAAATCTGCACAAAAATATTTTGCCGTCAAATTCCTACCGTGATCGTAGCATGCATTGACTCGACTCATATGACTGGGATTTCCATGAAAAAGATTGTGGGCCGAAAATGGGTGATCACTGTACATTTCTCTTCTGTTTCCTATTTATATTTATATTTTACTTCCTCAATTTAGCATTATGGACAGGGAAAGACCTAATCTACAATCAGCACAAAAATATTTTGCCCTCAAATTCATACCGTGATTGTAGCATGCATGGACTCGACTCATATGACTGGGATTTCCATGAAAAAGATTGTGGACGGAAAATGGGTGATTACTGTACATTTCTCTTCTGTTTCCTATTTATATTTATATTTTACCTCCTAAATTTAGCATTATGGACAGGGAAAGACCAAATCTAAGATCTGCACAAAAATATTTTGCCTTCAAATTCATACCGTGATCGTAGCATGCATGGACTCGACTCATATGACTGGGATTTCTATGAAAATGATTGTGGGCCGAAAATGCGTGATCACTGTATATTTCTCTTTTGTTTCCTATTTATATTTCTATTTTCCCTCCTCAATTTAGCATTATGGACAGGGAAAACCTAATCTAAGATCTGCACAAAAATATTTTGCCTTCAAATTCATACCGTGATCGTAGCATGCATGGACTCGACACATATGACTGGGATTTCCATGAAAAAGATTGTGGGCCGAAAATGGGTGATCACTGTACATTTCTCTTCTGTTTCCTATTTATATTTATATTTTACCTCCTCAATTTAGCATTATGAACAGGGAAAGACAAAATCTAAGATCTGCACAAAAATATTTTGCCTTCAAATTCCTACCGTGATCGTAGCCTGCATGGACTCGACTCATATGACTGGGATTTCTATGAAAAAGATTGTTGGCCGAAAATGGGTGATCACTGTACATTTCTCTTCTGTTTCCTATTTATATTTCTATTTTACCTCCTCAATTTAGCATTATGGACAGGGAAAGACCTAATCTAAAATCAGCACAAAAATATTTTGCCTTCAAATACATACCGTGATCGTAGCATGCATGGATTCGACTCATATGACTGGGATTTCCATGAAAAAGATTGTGGGCGGAAAATGGGTGTTCACTGTACATTTCTCTTCTGTTTCCTATTTATATTTCTATTTTACCTCCTCAATTTAGCATTATGGACAGGGAAAGACGTAATCTAAAATCTGCACAAAAATATTTTGCCTTCAAATTCATACTGTGATCGTAGCATGCATGGACTTGACTCATATTACTGGGATTTCCATGAAAAATATTGTGGGCCGAAAATGGGTGATCACTGTACATTTCTCTTCTGTTTCCTATTTATATTTCTATTTTACCTCCTCAATTTAGCATTATGGACAGGTGAAGACCTAATCTAAAATCTGCACAAAAATATTTTGCCTTCAAATTCATACCGTGATCGTAGCATGCATGTACTCGACTCATATGACTGGGATTTCCATGAAAAACATTGTGGGCCGAAAATGGGTGATCACTGTACATTTCTCTTCTGTTTCCTATTTATATTTCTATGTTATTACGTTGGTGCAAAAATAATTTTGTTTTCTAACATATGTTACTATGTGAGAAAACGAAATTATTTTTGCACCAACCTAATACCTCCTCAATTTAGCATTATAGACAGGGAAAGACCTAATCTAAAATCTGCACAAAAATATTATGCCTTCAAATTCATACCGTGATTGTAGCATGCATGGACTCGACTCAAATGACTGGGATTTCCATGAAAAAGATTGTGCGCCAAAAATGCGTGATCACTGTACATTTCTCTTCTGTTTCCTATTTATATTTCTATTTTACCTCCTCAATTTAGCATTATGGACAGCGAAAGACCTAATCTAAGCTCTGCACAAAAATATTTTGCCTTCAATTTCATACCGTGATCGTAGCATGCATGGACTCGACTCATATGACTGGGATTTCCATGAAAAAGATTGTCGGCTGAAAATGGGTGATCACTATTCATTTCTCTTCTGTTTCCTATTTATATTTCTATTTTACTTCCTTCATTTAGCATTATAGACAGGGAAAGACCTAATCTAAGCTCTGCACAAAAATATTCTGCCTTCAAATTCATACCGTGATCGCAGCATGCATGGACTCGACTCATATGACTGGGATTTCCATGAAAAAGATTGTCGGCCGAAAATGGGTGATCATGGTACATTTCTCTTCTGTTTCCTATTAATATTTCTATTTTACTTCCTTAATTTAGCATTATGGTCAGTGAAAGACCTAATCTAAGATCTGTAAAAATATATTTTGCCTTCATATTCATACCGTGATCGTAGCATGCATGGACTCGCCTCATATGACTGGGATTTCCATGAAAAAGATTGTGGGCCGAAAATGGGTGATCACTGTACATTTCTCTTCTGTTTCCTATTTATATTTATATTTTACTTCCTTCATTTAGCATTATGGACAGGGAAAGACCTAATCTAAGCTCTGCACAAAAATATTTTGCCTTCAAATTCATACCGTGATCGCAGCATGCATGGACTCGACTCATATGACTGGGATTTCCATGAAAAAGATTGTGGGCCGAAAATGGGTGATCACTGTACATTTCTCTTCTGTTTCCTATTTATATTTCTATTTTACCTCCTCAATTTAGCATTATGGCCAGGTAAAGACCTAATCTAAGATCTGCACAAAAATGTTTTGCCTTCAAATACATACCGTGATCGTAGCATGCATGGACTCGACTCATATGACTGGGATTTCCATGAAAAAGATTGTGGGCCGAAAGTGGGTGATCACTGTACATTTCTCTTCTGTTTCCTATTTACATTTCTATTTTACCTCCTCCATTTAGCATTATGGACAGTGAAAACCTAATCTAAAATCTGCACAAAAATATTATGCCTTCAAATTCATACCGTGATCGTAGCATGCATGGACTGGACTCATATGACTGGCATTTCCATGAAAAAGATTGTGGTCCGAAAATGGGTGATCACTGTACATTTCGCTTCTGTTTTTTATTCATATTTCTTTTTTACACCCTCAATTTAGCATTATGGACAGGGAAAGACCTAATCTAAAATCTGCACAAAAATATTTTGCCTTCAAATTCATACCGTGATCGTAGCATGCATGGACTCGACTCATATGACTGGGATTTCCATGAAAAAGATTGTGGGCTGAAAATGGGTGATCACTGTACATTTCTGTTCTGTTTCGTATTCATATTTCTATTTTACCTCCTCAATTTAGCATTATGGACAGGGAAAGACCTAATCTAAAATCTGCACAAAAATATTTTGCCTTCAAATTCATACCGTGATCGTAGCATGCATGGACTCGACTCATATGACTGGGATTTCCATGAAAAAGATTGTGGGCTGAAAATGGGTGATCACTGTACATTTCTGTTCTGTTTCGTATTCATATTTCTATTTTACCTCCTCAATTTAGCATTATGGACAGGGAAAGACCTAATCTAAAATCTGCACAAAAATATTATGCCTTCAAATTCATACCCGTGATTGTAGCATGCATGGACTCGACTCATATGACTGGCATTTCCATGAAAAAGATTGTGGGACGAAAATGGGTGATCACTGTACATTTCTCTTCTGTTTCCTATTTCTATTTTACCTCCTCAATTTAGCATTATGGACAGGGAAAGACCTAATCTAAAATCTGCACAAAAATATTTTGCCTTCAAATTCATACCGTGATCGTAGCATGCATGGACTCGACTCATATGACTGGGATTTCCATGAAAAAGATTGTGGGCTGAAAATGGGTGATCACTGTACATTTCTGTTCTGTTTCGTATTCATATTTCTATTTTACCTCCTCAATTTAGCATTATGGACAGGGAAAGACCTAATCTAAAATCTGCACAAAAATATTATGCCTTCAAATTCATACCCGTGATTGTAGCATGCATGGACTCGACTCATATGACTGGCATTTCCATGAAAAAGATTGTGGGCCGAAAATGGGTGATCACTGTACATTTCTCTTCTGTTTCCTATTTATATTTCTATTTTACCTCCTCAATTTAGCATTATGGACAGCGAAAGACCTAATCTAAGCTCTGCACAAAAATATTTTGCCTTCAAATTCATACCGTGATCGTAGCATGCATGGACTCGACTCATATGACTGGGATTTCCATGAAAAAAATTGTGGGCCAAAAATGGGTGATCACTGTACATTTCTCTTCTGATTCCCATTTATATTTCTATTTTGCCTCGTCAATTTAGCATTATGGACAGGGAAAGACCTAATCTAAAATCTGCATAAAAATATTTTGACTTCAAATACATACCGTGATCGTAGCATGCATGGAATCGACACATATGACTGGGATTTCCATGAAAAAGATTGTAAGCGGAAAATGGGTGATCACTGAATATTTCTCTTCTGTTTCCTATTTAGATTTATATTTTACCTTCTCAATTTAGCATTATGGACAGGGAAAGACCTAATCTAAGATCTGCACAAAAATATTTTGCCTTCAAATTCATACCGTGATCGTAGCATGCATGGACTCGACTCATATGACTGGCATTTCCATGAAAAAGATTGTGGGACGAAAATGGGTGATCACTGTACATTTCTCTTCTGTTTCCTATTTCTATTTTACCTCCTCAATTTAGCATTATGGACAGGGAAAGACCTAATCTAAAATCTGCACAAAAATATTTTGCCTTCAAATTCATACCGTGATCGTAGCATGCATGGACTCGACTCATATGACTGGCATTTCAATGAAAAAGATTGTGGGACGAAAATGGGTGATCACTGTACATTTCTCTTCTGTATCCTATTTCTATTTTACCTCCTCAATTTAGCATTATGGACAGGGAAAGACCTAATCTAAAATCTGCACAAAAATATTTTGCTTTCAAATTCATACCGTGATCGTAGCATGCATGACTCGACTCATATGACTGGGATTTCCATGAAAAAGATTGTGGGCCGAAAATGGGTGATCACTGTACATTTCTCTTCTGTTTCCTATTTATATTTCTATTTTACCTCCTCAATTTAGCATTATTTACAGGGAAAGACCTAATCTAAAATCTGCACAAAAATATTTTGCATTCAAATTAATACCGTGAACGTAGCATGCATGGACTCGACTCATATGACTGGGATTTCCATGAAAAAGATTGTGGGCCGAAAATCGGTGATCACTGTACATTTCTCTTCTGTTTCCTATTTATATTTATATTTTACCTCCTCAATTTAGCATTATGGACAGGGAAAGACCTAATCTAAAATCTGCACAAAAATATTTTGCCTTCAAATTCATACCGTGATCGTAGCAAGCATGGAATCGACTCATATGACTGTGATTTCCATGAAAAAGTTTGTGGGCCGAAAATGGGTGATCACTCTACATTTCTCTTCTGTTTCCTATTTATATTTATATTTTACTTCCTTCATTTAGCATTATAGACAGGGAAAGACCTAATCTAAGCTCTGGACAAAAATATTTTGCCTTCAAATTCATACCGTGATCGCAGCATGCATGGACTCGACTCATATGACTGGGATTTCCATGAAAAAGATTGTCGGCCGAAAATGGGTGATCACTGTACATTTCTCTTCTGTTTCCTATTAATATTTCTATTTTACTTCCTTAATTTAGCATTATGTTCAGTGAAAGACCTAATCTAAGATCTGTAAAAATATATTTTGCCTTCATATTCATACCGTGATCGTAGCATGCATGGACTCGCCTCATATGACTGGGATTTCCATGAAAAAGATTGTGGGCCGAAAATGGGTGATCACTGTACATTTCTCTTCTGTTTCCTATTTATATTTATATTTTACTTCCTTCATTTAGCATTATGGACAGGGAAAGACCTAATCTAAGCTCTGCACAAAAATATTTTGCCTTCAAATTCATACCGTGATCGCAGCATGCATGGACTCGACTCATATGACTGGGATTTCCATGAAAAAGATTGTGGGCCGGAAATGGGTGATCACTGTAATTTCTCTTCTGTTTCCTATTTACATTTCTATTTTACCTCCTCAATTTAGCATTATGGACAGTGAAAGACCTAATCTAAGCTCTGCACAAAAATATTTCGCCTTCAAATTCATACCGTGATCGCAGCATGCATGGACTCGACTCATATGACTGGGATTTCTATGAAAAAGATTGTCAGCCGAAAATGGGTGATCAATGTATATTTCTCTTCTGTTTCCTATTAATATTTCTATTTTAGTTCCTTAATTTAGCATTATGGACAGGGAAAGACCTAATCTAAAATCAGCACAAAAATATTTTGCCTTCAAATACATACCGTGATCGTAGCATGCATGGACTCTACACATATGACTGGGATTTCTATGAAAAAGATTGTCGGCCGAAAATGGGTGATCACTGTACATTTCTCTTCTGTTTTGTATTCATATTTCTATTTTACCCCCTCAATTTAGCATTATGGACAGGGAAAGACCTAATCTAAAATCAGCACAAAAATATTTTGCCTTCAAATACATACCGTGATCGTAGCATGCATGGACTCGACACATATGACTGGGATTTCTATGAAAAAGATTGTCGGCCGAAAATGGGTGATCACTGTACATTTCTCTTCTGTTTTGTATTCATATTTCTATTTTACCCCCTCAATTTAGCATTATGGACAGGGAAAGACGTAATCTAAAATCTGCACAAAAATATTTTGCTTTCAAATTCATACCGTGATCGTAGCATGCATGACTCGACTCATATGACTGGGATTTACATGAAAAAGATTGTGGGCCGAAAATGGGTGATCACTGTACATTTCTCTTCTGTTTCCTATTCATCTTTATATTTTACCTCATCAATTTAGCATTATGGACAGGGAAAGACCTAATCTAAAATCTGCACAAAAATATTTTGCCTTCAAATTCATACCGTGATCGTAGCAAGCATGGAATCGACTCATATGACTGTGATTTCCATGAAAAAGTTTGTGGGCCGAAAATGGGTGATCACTCTACATTTCTCTTCTGTTTCCTATTTATATTTATATTTTACCTCCTCAATTTAGCATTATTTACAGGGAAAGACCTAATCTAAAATCTGCACAAAAATATTTTGCATTCAAATTCATACCGTGATCGTAGCAAGCATGGAATCGACTCATATGACTGGGATTTCCATGAAAAAGATTGTGGGCCGAAAATCGGTGATCACTGTACATTTCTCTTCTGTTTCCTATTTATATTTCTATTTTACCTCCTCAATTTAGCATTATTTACAGGGAAAGACCTAATCTAAAATCTGCACAAAAATATTTTGCATTCAAATTCATACCGTGATCGTAGCAAGCATGGAATCGACTCATATGACTGGGATTTCCATGAAAAAGAATGTGGGCCGAAAATCGGTGATCACTGTACATTTCTCTTCTCTTTCCTATTTATATTTATATTTTACCTCCTCAATTTAGCATTATGGACAGGGAAAGACCTAATCTAAAATCTGCACAAAAATATTTTGCCTTCAAATTCATACCGTGATCGTAGCAAGCATGGAATCGACTCATATGACTGTGATTTCCATGAAAAAGTTTGTGGGCCGAAAATGGGTGATCACTCTACATTTCTCTTCTGTTTCCTATTTATATTTCTATTTTACCTCCTCAATTTAGCATTATTTACAGGGAAAGACCTAATCTAAAATCTGCACAAAAATATTTTGCATTCAAATTCATACCGTGATCGTAGCAAGCATGGAATCGACTCATATGACTGGGATTTCCATGAAAAAGATTGTGGGCCGAAAATCGGTGATCACTGTACATTTCTCTTCTGTTTCCTATTTATATTTATATTTTACCTCCTCAATTTAGCATTATGGACAGGGAAAGACCTAATCTAAAATCTGCACAAAATTATTTTGCCTTCAAATTCATACCGTGATCGTAGCAAGCATGGAATCGACTCATATGACTGTGATTTCCATGAAAAAGTTTGTGGGCCGAAAATGGGTGATCACTCTACATTTCTCTTCTGTTTCCTATTTATATTTCTATTTTACCTCCTCAATTTAGCATTATTTACAGGGAAAGACCTAATCTAAAATCTGCACAAAAATATTTTGCATTCAAATTCATACCGTGATCGTAGCAAGCATGGAATCGACTCATATGACTGGGATTTCCATGAAAAAGATTGTGTGCCGAAAATCGGTGATCACTGTACATTTCTCTTCTGTTTTCTATTTATATTTATATTTTACCTCCTCAATTTAGCATTATGGACAGGGAAAGACCTAATCTAAAATCTGCACAAAAATATTTTGCCTTCAAATTCATACCGTGATCGTAGCAAGCATGGAATCGACTCATATGACTGTGATTTCCATGAAAAAGTTTGTGGGCCGAAAATGGGTGATCACTCTACATTTCTCTTCTGTTTCCTATTTATATTTCTATTTTACCTCCTCAATTTAGCATTATTTACAGGGAAAGACCTAATCTAAAATCTGCACAAAAATATTTTGCATTCAAATTCATACCGTGATCGTAGCATGCATGGACTCGCCTCATATGACTGGGATTTCCATGAAAAAGATTGTGGGCCGAAAATGGGTGATCACTGTACATTTCTCTTCTGTTTCCTCTTTATATTTATATTTTACTTCCTTCATTTAGCATTATGGACAGGGAAAGACCTAATCTAAGCTCTGCACAAAAATATTTTGCCTTCAAATTCATACCGTGATCGTAGCATGCATGGACTCGACTCATATGACTGGGATTTCCATGAAAAAGATTGTGGTCCGAAAATGGGTGATCACTGTACATTTCTCTTCTGTTTCCGATTTATATTTATATTTTACCTCCTCAATTTAGCATTATGGACAGGGAAAGACCTAATCTAAAATCTGCACAAAAATATTTTGCCTTCAAATTCATACCGTGATCGTAGCATGCATTGACTCGACTCATATGACTGGGATTTCCATGAAAAAGATTGTGGCCCGAAAATGGGTGATCACTGTAAATTTCTCTTCTGTTTCCTATTTATATTTCTATTTTACCTCCTCAATTTAGCATTATTTACAGGGAAAGACCTAATCTAAAATCTGAACAAAAATATTTTGCATTCAAATTAATACCGTGATCGTAGCATGCATGGACTCGACTCATATGACTGGGATATCCATGAAAAAGATTGTGGGCCGAAAATGGGTGATCACTGTACATTTCTCTTCTGTTTCCTATTTATATTTCTATTTTACCTCCTCAATTTAGCATTATGGGCAGGGAAAGACCTAATCTAAGCTCTGCACAAAAATATTTTGCCTTCAAATTCATAATGTGATCGTAGCATGCATGGACTCGACTCATATGACTGGCATTTCCATGAAAAAGATTGTGGGACGAAAATGGGTGATCACTGTACATTTCTCTTCTGTTTCCTATTTCTATTTTACCTCCTCAATTTAGCATTATGGACAGGGAAAGAGCTAATCTAAAATCTGCACAAAAATATTTTGCTTTCAAATTCATACCGTGATCGTAGCATGCATGACTCGACTCATATGACTGGGATTTCCATGAAAAAGATTGTGGGCCGAAAATGGGTGATCACTGTACATTTCTCTTCTGTTTCCTATTTATCTTTATATTTTACCTCCTCAATTTAGCATTATGGACAGGGAAAGACCTAATCTAAAATCTGCACAAAAATATTTTGCCTTCAAATTCATACCGTGATCGTAGCATGCATGGACTCGACTCATATGACTGGGATTTCCATGAAAAAGATTGTGGTCCGAAAATGGGTGATCACTGTACATTTCTCTTCTGTTTCCTATTTATATTTATATTTTACCTCCTCAATTTAGCATTATGGACAGGGAAAGACCTAATCTAAAATCTGCACAAAATATTTTGCCTTCAAATTCATACCGTGATCGTAGCATGCATTGACTCGACTCATATGACTTGGATTTCCATGAAAAAGATTGTGGCCAGAAAATGGGTGATCACTGTAAATTTCTCTTCTGTTTCCTATTTATATTTATATTTTACCTCCTCAATTTAGCATTATTTACAGGGAAAGACCTAATCTAAAATCTGCACAAAAATATTTTGCATTCAAATTAATACCGTGATCGTAGCATGCATTGACTCGACTCATATGACTCGGATTTCCATGAAAAAGATTGTGGGCCGAAAATGGGTGATCACTGTACATTTCTCTTCTGTTTCCTATTTATATTTATATTTTACCTCCTCAATTTAGCATTATGGATAGGGAAAGACCTAATCTAAAATCTGCACAAAAATATTTTGCTTTCGAATTCATACCGTGATCGTAGCATGCATGGACTCGACTCATATGACTGGGATTTACATGAAAAAGATTGTGGGCCAAAAATGGGTGATCACTGTACATTTCTCTTCTGTTTCCTATTTATATTTATATTTTACCTCCTCAATTTTGCATTATGGACAGTGAAAGACATAATCTAATATCTGCACAAAAATATTTTGCTTTCAAATTCATACCGTGATCGTAGCATGCATTCAATCGACTCATATGACTGGGATTTCCATGAAAAAGATTGTGGGCAGAAAATGGGTGATCACTGTACATTTCTCTTCTGTTTCCTATTTATAATTATATTTCACCTCCTCAATTTAGCATTATGGACAGGGAAAGACCTAATCTAAAATCTGCACAAAAATATTTTGCCTTCAAATTCACACCGTGATCGTAGCATGCATGGACGCGACTCATATGACTGGGATTTCCATGTAAAAGATTTTGAGCCGAAAATGGGTGATCACTGTACATTTCTCTCCTGTTTCCTCTTTATAATTATATTTTACCTCCTCAATTTAGCACTATGGACAGGGAAAGACCTAATCTAAAATCTGCACAAAAATATTTTGCTTTCAAATTCATACCGTGATCGCAGCATGCATGGACTCGACTCATATGACTGGGATTTCAATGAAAAAGATTGTGGGCCGAAAATGGGTGATCTCTGTACATTATTCTTCTCTTTCCTATTTATATTTCTCTTTTACCTCCTCAATTTAGCATTATGGACAGTGAAAGACATCATCTAAAATCTGCACAAAAATATTTTGCCTTCAAATTCATACCGTGATCGTAGCATGAATGGACTCGACTCATATGACTGGGATGTCCATGAAAAAGAATTTGGGCCGATAATTGGTGATCACTGTACATTACTTATCTGTTGCCTATTTATATTTATATTTTACCTCCTCAATTTAGCATTATGGGCAGTGAAAGACATAATCTAATATCTGCACAAAAATATTTTGCTTTCAAATTCATACCGTGATCGTAGCATGCATGGACTCGACTCATATGACTGGGATTTCCATGAAAAAGATTGTGGGCCGGAAATGGGTGATCACTGTACATTTCTGTTCTGTTTCCTATTTATATTTCTATTTTACCTCCTCAATTTAGCATTATGGACAGGGAAAGACCTAATCTAAGCTCTGCACAAAAATATTTTGCCTTCAAATTCATACCGTGATCGTAGCATGCATGGACTCGACTCATATGACTGGGATTTCCATGAAAAAGTTTGTGGGCCGGAAATGGGTGATCACTGTACATTTCTCTTCTGTTTCCTATTTATATTTCTATTTTACCTCCTCAATTTAGCATTATGGACAGTGAAAGACCTAATCTAAAATCTGCACAAAAATATTTTGCCTTCAAATTCATACCGTGATCGTAGCATGCATGGACTCGACTCATATGACTGGGATTTCCATGAAAAAGATTGTTGGCCGAAAATGGGTGATCACTGTACATTTCTCTTCTGCTTCCTATTTATGTTTCTATTTTACCTCCTCAATTTAGCATTTTGGACAGGGAAAGACCTAATCTAAAATCTGCACAAAAATATTTTGCCTTCAAATTCATACCGTGATCGTAGCATGCAAGGACTCGACTCATGTGACTGGGATTTCCATGAAAAAGATTGTGGGCCGAAAATGGGTGATCACTGCACATTTCTCTTCTGTTTCCTATTTATATTTCTATTTTACCTCCTCAATTTAGCATTATGGACAGGGAAAGACCTAATCTAAGATCTGCACAAAAATATTTTGCCTTCAAATTCATACCGTGATCGTAGCATGCATGGACTCGACTCATATGACTGGGATTCCCTTCAGAAACATTTTGTCCCGAAAATGGGTGATCACTGTACATTTCTCTACTGTTTCCTATTTATATTTCTATTTTACCTCCTCAATTTAGCATTATGGACAGGGAAAGATCTAATCTAAAATCTGCACAAAAATATTTTGCTTTCAAATTCATACCGTGATCGTAGCATGCATGGACTCGACTCATATGACTGGGATTTCCATGAAAAAAATTGTGGGCCGAAAATGGTGATCACTGTACATTTCTCTTCTGTTTCCTATTTATATTTATATTTTACCTCCTCAATTTAGCATTATGGACAGTGAAAGACCTAATCTAAAATCTGCACAAAAATATTTTGCTTTCATATTCATACCGTGATCGTAGCATGCATGACTCGACTCATATGACTGGGATTTCCATGAAAAAGATTGTGGGCCAAAAATGGGTGATCACTGTACATTTCTCTTCTGTTTCCTATTTATATTTATATTTTACCTCCTCAATTTAGCATTATGGACAGTGAAAGACCTAATCTAAAATCTGCACAAAAATATTTTGCTTTCAAATTCATACCGTGATCGTAGCATGCATGTACTCGACTCATATGACTGGGATTTACATGAAAAAGATTGTGGGCCAAAAATGGGTGATCACTGTACATTTCTCTTCTGTTTCCTATTTATATTTATATTTTACCTCCTCAATTTAGCATTATGGACAGGGAAAGACCTAATCTAAAATCTGCACAAAAATATTTTGCTTTCAAATTCATACCGTGATCGTAGCATGCATTCAACCGACTCATATGACTGGGATTTCCATGAAAAAGATTGTGGCCAGAAATTGGTGATCACTGTACATTTCTCTTCTGTTTCCTATTTATATTTCTATTTTACTTCCTCAATTTAGCATTATGGACAGGGAAAGACCTAATCTAAGCTCTACAGAAAAATATTTTGTCTTCAAATTCATACCGTGATCGTAGCATGCATGGACTCGACTCATATGACTGGGATTTCCATGAAAAAGATTGTGGGCCGAAAATGGGTGATCACTGTACATTTCTCTTCTGTTTCCTATTTATATTTATATTTTACCTCCTCAATTTAGCATTATGGACAGGGAAAGACCTAATCTAAAATCTGCACAAAAATATTTTGCCTTCAAATTCATACCGTGATCGTAGCATGCATGGACTCGACTCAAATGACTGGGATTTCCAGGAAAAAGATTGTGGGCCGAAAATGGGGGATCACTGTACATTTCTCTCCTTTTCCTATTTATATTTATATTTTACCTTGTCAATTTAGCATTATGGACAAGGAAAGTCCTAATCTAATATCTTCACAAAAAAATTTTCCTTTCAAATTCATACCGTGATCGTAGCATGCATGGAATCGACTCATATGACTGTGATTTCCATGAAAAAGTTTGTGGGCCGAAAAGGGGTGAACACTGTACATTTCTCTTCTGTTTCCTATTTATAATTATATTTCACCTCCTCAATTTAGCATTATGGACAGGGAAAGACCTAATCTAAAATCTGCACAAAAATATTTTGCCTTCAAATTCACACCGTGATCGTAGCATGCATGGACGCGACTCATATGACTGGGATTTCCATGTAAAAGATTTTGAGCCGAAAATGGGTGATCACTGTACATTTCTCTCCTGTTTCCTCTTTATAATTATATTTTACCTCCTCAATTTAGCACTATGGACAGGGAAAGACCTAATCTAAAATCTGCACAAAAATATTTTGCTTTCAAATTCATACCGTGATCGCAGCATGCATGGACTCGACTCATATGACTGGGATTTCAATGAAAAAGATTGTGGGCCGAAAATGGGTGATCTCTGTACATTATTCTTCTCTTTCCTATTTATATTTCTCTTTTACCTCCTCAATTTAGCATTATGGACAGTGAAAGACATCATCTAAAATCTGCACAAAAATATTTTGCCTTCAAATTCATACCGTGATCGTAGCATGAATGGACTCGACTCATATGACTGGGATGTCCATGAAAAAGAATTTGGGCCGATAATTGGTGATCACTGTACATTACTTATCTGTTGCCTATTTATATTTATATTTTACCTCCTCAATTTAGCATTATGGGCAGTGAAAGACATAATCTAATATCTGCACAAAAATATTTTGCTTTCAAATTCATACCGTGATCGTAGCATGCATGGACTCGACTCATATGACTGGGATTTCCATGAAAAAGATTGTGGGCCGGAAATGGGTGATCACTGTACATTTCTGTTCTGTTTCCTATTTATATTTCTATTTTACCTCCTCAATTTAGCATTATGGACAGGGAAAGACCTAATCTAAGCTCTGCACAAAAATATTTTGCCTTCAAATTCATACCGTGATCGTAGCATGCATGGACTCGACTCATATGACTGGGATTTCCATGAAAAAGTTTGTGGGCCGGAAATGGGTGATCACTGTACATTTCTCTTCTGTTTCCTATTTATATTTCTATTTTACCTCCTCAATTTAGCATTATGGACAGTGAAAGACCTAATCTAAAATCTGCACAAAAATATTTTGCCTTCAAATTCATACCGTGATCGTAGCATGCATGGACTCGACTCATATGACTGGGATTTACATGAAAAAGATTGTTGGCCGAAAATGGGTGATCACTGTACATTTCTCTTCTGCTTCCTATTTATGTTTCTATTTTACCTCCTCAATTTAGCATTTTGGACAGGGAAAGACCTAATCTAAAATCTGCACAAAAATATTTTGCCTTCAAATTCATACCGTGATCGTAGCATGCAAGGACTCGACTCATGTGACTGGGATTTCCATGAAAAAGATTGTGGGCCGAAAATGGGTGATCACTGCACATTTCTCTTCTGTTTCCTATTTATATTTCTATTTTACCTCCTCAATTTAGCATTATGGACAGGGAAAGACCTAATCTAAGATCTGCACAAAAATATTTTGCCTTCAAATTCATACCGTGATCGTAGCATGCATGGACTCGACTCATATGACTGGGATTCCCATCAGAAACATTTTGTCCCGAAAATGGGTGATCACTGTACATTTCTCTACTGTTTCCTATTTATATTTCTATTTTACCTCCTCAATTTAGCATTATGGACAGGGAAAGATCTAATCTAAAATCTGCACAAAAATATTTTGCTTTCAAATTCATACCGTGATCGTAGCATGCATGGACTCGACTCATATGACTGGGATTTCCATGAAAAAAATTGTGGGCCGAAAATGGTGATCACTGTACATTTCTCTTCTGTTTCCTATTTATATTTATATTTTACCTCCTCAATTTAGCATTATGGACAGTGAAAGACCTAATCTAAAATCTGCACAAAAATATTTTGCTTTCATATTCATACCGTGATCGTAGCATGCATGACTCGACTCATATGACTGGGATTTCCATGAAAAAGATTGTGGGCCGAAAATGGGTGATCACTGTACATTTCTCTTCTGTTTCCTATTTATATTTATATTTTACCTCCTCAATTTAGCAATATGTACAGGGAAAGAGCTAATCTAAAATCTGCACAAAAATATTTTGCTTTCAAATTCATACCGTGATCGTAGCATGCATGTACTCGACTCATATGACTGGGATTTACATGAAAAAGATTGTGGGCCAAAAATGGGTGATCACTGTACATTTCTCTTCTGTTTCCTATTTATATTTATATTTTACCTCCTCAATTCAGCATTATGGACAGGGAAAGACCTAATCTAAAATCTGCACAAAAATATTTTGCTTTCAAATTCATACCGTGATCGTAGCATGCATTCAACCGACTCATATGACTGGGATTTCCATGAAAAAGATTGTGGCCAGAAATTGGTGATCACTGTACATTTCTCTTCTGTTTCCTATTTATATTTCTATTTTACTTCCTCAATTTAGCATTATGGACAGGGAAAGACCTAATCTAAGCTCTGCAGAAAAATATTTTGTCTTCAAATTCATACCGTGATCGTAGCATGCATGGACTCGACTCATATGACTGGGATTTCCATGAAAAAGATTGTGGGCCGAAAATGGGTGATCACTGTACATTTCTCTTCTGTTTCCTATTTATATTTATATTTTACCTCCTCAATTTAGCATTATGGACAGGGAAAGACCTAATCTAAAATCTGCACAAAAATATTTTGCCTTCAAATTCATACCGTGATCGTAGCATGCATGGACTCGACTCAAATGACTGGGATTTCCAGGAAAAAGATTGTGGGCCGAAAATGGGGGATCACTGTACATTTCTCTCCTTTTCCTATTTATATTTATATTTTACCTTGTCAATTTAGCATTATAGACAAGGAAAGTCCTAATCTAATATCTTCACAAAAAAATTTTCCTTTCAAATTCATACCGTGATCGTAGCATGCATGGAATCGACTCATATGACTGTGATTTCCATGAAAAAGTTTGTGGGCCGAAAAGGGGTGAACACTGTACATTTCTCTTCTGTTTCCTATTTATATTTCTATTTTACCTCCTCAATTTAGCAATATGGACAGGGAAAGGCCTAATCTAAAATCTGCACAAAAATATTTTGCCTTCAAATTCATACCGTGATCGTAGCATGCATGGACTCGACTCATATGACTGGGATTTCCATGAAAAGATTGTGGGCAGAAAATCGGTGATCACTATACATTTCTCTTCTGTTTCCTATTTATATTTCTATTTATCTCCTCAATTTAGCATTATGGACAGGGAAAGACCTAATCTAAAATCTGCACAAAAATATTTTGCCTTCAAATTCATACCGTGATCGTAGCATGCATGGACTCAAGTCATATGACTGGGATTTCCATGAAAAAGATTGTGGGCCGAAAATGGGTGATCACTGTACATTTCTCTCGTTTTCCTATTTATATTTATATTTTACCTTCTCAATTTAGCATTATGGACAAGGAAAGTCCTAATCTAATATCTTCACAAAAAAATTTTGCTTTCAAATTCATACCGTGATCGTAGCAGGCATGGAATCGACTCATATGACTGTGATTTCCATGAAAAAGTTTGTGGGCCGGAAATGGGTGAACACTGTACATTTCTCTTCTGTTTCCTATTTATATTTCTATTTTACCTCCTCAATTTAGCAATATGTACAGGGAAAGATATAATCTAAAATCTGCACAAAAATATTTTCCCTTCAAATTCATACCGTGATCGTAGCATGCATTGAATCGACTAATATGACTTGGATTTCCATGAAAAAGTTTGTGGGCCGAAAATGGTTGATCACTGTACATTTCTTTTCTGTTTCCTATTTATATTTATATTTTACCTCCTCAATTTAGCATTATGGACAGGGAAAGACCTAAACTAAGATCTGCACAAAAATATTTTGCCTTCAAATTCATACCGTGATCGTAGCATGCATGGACGCGACTCATATGACTGGGATTTCCATGTAAAAGATTGAGGGCCGAAAATGGGTAATCACTGTACATTTCTCTTCTATTTCCTATTCATATTTCTATTTTAGATTCTCAATTTAGCATTATGGACAAGGAAAATCCTAATCTAAAATCTTCACAAAAATATTTTGCTTTCAAATTCATACAGTGATCGTAGCATGCATGACTAGACTAATATGACTGGGATTTCCATGAAAAAGATTGTGGGCCGAAAATGGGTGATCACTGTACATTTCTCTTCTGTTTCCTATTTATATTTCTATTTTACCTCCTCAATTTAGCATTATGGACAGGGAAAGATCTAATCTAAAATCTGCACAAAAATATTTTGCTTTCAAATTCATACCGTGTTCGTAGCATGCATGACTCGACTCATATGACTGGGATTTCCAGGAAAAAGATTGTGGGCCGAAAATGGGTGATCACTCTACATGTCTCTTCCGTTTCCTATTTATATTTCTATTTTACCTCCTCAATTTAGCATTATGGACAGGGAAAGTCCTAATCTAAGCTCTGCACAAAAATATTTTGCCTTCAAATTCACACCGTGATCGTAGCATGCATGGACGCGACTCATATGACTGGGATTTCCATGTAAAAGATTGTGGGCCGAAAATGCGTGATCACTGTACATTTCTCTTCTATTTCCGATTTATATTTCTATTTTACCTTCTCAATTTAGCATTATGGACAAGGAAAGTCCTAATCTAATATCTTCACAAAAAAATTTTGCTTTCAAATTCATACCGTGATCGTAGCAGGCATGGAATCGACTCATATGACTGTGATTTCCATGAAAAAGTTTGTGGGCCGGAAATGGGTGAACACTGTACATTTCTCTTCTGTTTCCTATTTATATTTCTATTTTACCTCCTCAATTTAGCAATATGTACAGGGAAAGATATAATCTAAAATCTGCACAAAAATATTTTCCCTTCAAATTCATACCGTGATCGTAGCATGCATTGAATCGACTAATATGACTTGGATTTCCATGAAAAAGTTTGTGGGCCGAAAATGGTTGATCACTGTACATTTCTTTTCTGTTTCCTATTTATATTTATATTTTACCTCCTCAATTTAGCATTATGGACAGGGAAAGACCTAAACTAAGATCTGCACAAAAATATTTTGCCTTCAAATTCATACCGTGATCGTAGCATGCATGGACGCGACTCATATGACTGGGATTTCCATGTAAAAGATTGAGGGCCGAAAATGGGTAATCACTGTACATTTCTCTTCTATTTCCTATTTATATTTCTATTTTAGATTCTCAATTTAGCATTATGGACAAGGAAAATCCTAATCTAAAATCTTCACAAAAATATTTTGCTTTCAAATTCATACAGTGATCGTAGCATGCATGACTAGACTAATATGACTGGGATTTCCATGAAAAAGATTGTGGGCCGAAAATGGGTGATCACTGTACATTTCTCTTCTGTTTCCTATTTATATTTCTATTTTACCTCCTCAATTTAGCATTATGGACAGGGAAAGATCTAATCTAAAATCTGCACAAAAATATTTTGCTTTCAAATTCATACCGTGTTCGTAGCATGCATGACTCGACTCATATGACTGGGATTTCCAGGAAAAAGATTGTGGGCCGAAAATGGGTGATCACTCTACATGTCTCTTCTGTTTCCTATTTATATTTCTATTTTACCTCCTCAATTTAGCATTATGGACAGGGAAAGTCCTAATCTAAGCTCTGCACAAAAATATTTTGCCTTCAAATTCACACCGTGATCGTAGCATGCATGGACGCGACTCATATGACTGGGATTTCCATGTAAAAGATTGTGGGCCGAAAATGCGTTATCACTGTACATTTCTCTTCTATTTCCGATTTATATTTCTATTTTACCTTCTCAATTTAGCATTATGGACAAGGAAAGTCCTAATCTAAAATCTTCACAAAAATAGTTTGCTTTCAAATTCATACCGTGATCGTAGCATGCATGGACTCGACTCATATGACTGGGATTTCCATGAAAAAGATTGTGGGCCGAAAATGGGTGATCTCTGTACATTATTCTTCTCTTTCCTATTTATATTTCTATTTTATCTCCTCAATTTAGCATTATGGACAGGGAAAGACATAATCTAATATCTGCACAAAAATATTTTGCTTTCAAATTCATACCGTGATCGTAGCATGCATTCAATCGACTCATATGACTGGGATATCCATGAAAAAGATTGTGGGCAGAAAATGGGTGATCACTGTACATTTCTCTTCTGTTTCCTATTTATAATTATATTTTACCTCCTCAATTTAGCATTATGGACAGGGAAAGACCTAATCTAAAATCTGCACAAAAATATTTTGCCTTCAAATTCATACCGTGATCGTAGCATGCATGGACTCGACTCATATGACTGGGATTTCCATGAAAAAGATTGTGGGCCGAAAATGGGTGATCACTGTACATTTCTCTACTGTTTCCTATTTATATTTCTATTTTACCTCCTCAATTTAGCATTATGGACAGGGAAAGACCTAATCTAAGCTCTGCACAAAAATATTTTGCCTTCAAATTCATACCGTGATCGTAGCATGCATGGACGCGACTCATATGACTGGGATTTCCATGTAAAAGATTGTGGGCCGAAAATGCGTTATCACGGTACATTTCTCTTCTATTTCCGATTTATATTTCTATTTTACCTTCTCAATTTAGCATTATGGGCAAGGAAAGTCCTAATCTAAAATCTTCACAAAAATATTTTGCCTTCAAATTCATACCGTGATCGTAGCATGCATGGACTCGACTCATATGACTGGGATTTCCAGGAAAAAGATTGTGGGCCGAAAATGGGTGATCACTCTACATGTCTCTTCTGTTTCCTATTTATATTTCTAT
Source organism: Acanthosepion lycidas (assembly GCA_963932145.1). NCBI lineage: Eukaryota > Metazoa > Mollusca > Cephalopoda > Sepiida > Sepiidae > Acanthosepion > Acanthosepion lycidas. The sequence continues at coordinate 97,902,232 of OZ010597.1, read as the reverse complement.
TTTACCTCCTCAATTTAGCATTATGGACAGGGAAAGTCCTAATCTAAGCTCTGCACAAAAATATTTTGCCTTCAAATTCACACCGTGATCGTAGCATGCATGGACGCGACTCATATGACTGGGATTTCCATGTAAAAGATTGTGGGCCGAAAATGCGTTATCACTGTACATTTCTCTTCTATTTCCGATTTATATTTCTATTTTACCTTCTCAATTTAGCATTATGGACAAGGAAAGTCCTAATCTAAAATCTTCACAAAAATATTTTGCTTTCAAATTCATACCGTGATCGTAGCATGCATGGACACGACTCATATGACTGGGATTTCCATGAAAAAGATTGTGGGCCGAAAATGGGTGATCTCTGTACATTATTCTTCTCTTTCCTATTTATATTTCTATTTTATCTCCTCAATTTAGCATTATGGACAGGGAAAGACATAATCTAATATCTGCACAAAAATATTTTGCTTTCAAATTCATACCGTGATCGTAGCATGCATTCAATCGACTCATATGACTGGGATATCCATGAAAAAGATTGTGGGCAGAAAATGGGTGATCACTGTACATTTCTCTTCTGTTTCCTATTTATAATTATATTTTACCTCCTCAATTTAGCATTATGGACAGGGAAAGACCTAATCTAAAATCTGCACAAAAATATTTTGCCTTCAAATTCATACCGTGATCGTAGCATGCATGGACTCGACACATATGACTGGGATTTCCATGAAAAAGATTGTGGGCCGAAAATGGGTGATCACTGTACATTTCTCTACTGTTTCCTATTTATATTTCTATTTTACCTCCTCAATTTAGCATTATGGACAGGGAAAGACCTAATCTAAGCTCTGCACAAAAATATTTTGCCTTCAAATTCATACCGTGATCGTAGCATGCATGGACTCGACTCATATGACTGGGATTTCCATGAAAAAGATTGTGGGCCGAAAATGGGTGATCACTGTACATTTCTCTTCTGTTTCCTATTTATATTTCTATTTGTCTCCTCAATTTAGCATTATGGAGAGGGAAAGACCTAATCTAAAATCTGCACAAAAATATTTTGCCTTCAAATTCATACATGAACGTAGCATGCATTAACTCGACTCATATGACTGGGAATTCCATGAAAAAGATTGTGGGCAGAAAATGGGTGATCACTGTATATTTCTCTTCTGTTACCTATTTATATTTATATTTTACCTCCTCAATTTAGCATTATGGACAGGGAAAGACCTAATCTAAGCTCTGCACAAAAATATTTTGCCTTCAAATTCATACCGTGATCGTAGCATGCCTGGACTTGACTCATATGACTGGGATTTCCATGAAAAAGATTGTGGGCCGAAAATGGGTGATCACTGTACATTTCTCTTCTGTATTCTATTGATATTTCTATTTTACCTCCTCAATTTAGCATTATGGACAGGGAAAGACCTAATCTAAAATCTGCACAAAAATATTTTGCGTTCAAATTCACACTATGATCGTAGCATGCATGGACTCCACTCATATGACTGGGATTTCCATGACAAAGATAGTGGGCCGAATATTGGTGATCACTGTACATTTCTCTTCTATTTCCTATTTATATTTATATTTTACCTCCTCAATTTAGCATTATGGACAGGGAAAGACCTAATCTAAGATCTGCACAAAAATATTTTGCCTTCAAATATATACCGTGATCGTAGCATGCATGGACTCGACTCATATGACTGGGATTTCCATGAAAAAGATGGCGGGCCGAAAATGGGTGATCACTGTACATTTCTCTACAGTTTCCTATTTATATTTATATTTTACCTCCTCAATTTAGCATTATGGACAGGGAAAGACCTAATTATGATCTGCACAAAAACATTTTGCTTTCAAATTCATTCCGTGATCGTAGCATGCATGGACTCGACTTATATGACTGGGATTTCCTAGAAAAAGATTGTGGGCAGAAAATGGGTGATCACTGTACATTTCTCTTCGGTTTCCTATTTATATTTATATTTTACCTCCTCAATTTAGCATTATTGGCAGGGAAAGACCTAATCTAAGATCTGCACAAAAATATTTTGCCTTCAAATTCATTCCGTGATCGTAGCATGCATGGACTCGACTCATATGCCTGGGATTTCCATGAAAAAGATTGTGGGCCGAAAATGGGTGATCACTGTACATTTCTCTTCTGTTTCCGATTTATATTTATATTTTACCTCCTCAATTTAGCATTATGGACAGGGAAAGACCTAATTATGATCTGCACAAAAACATTTTGCTTTCAAATTCATTCCGTGATCGTAGCATGCATGGACTCGACTTATATGACTGGGATTTCCATGAAAAAGATTGTGGGCAGAAAATCGGTGATCACTGTACATTTCGCTTCGGTTTCCTATTTATATTTATATTTTACCTCCTCAATTTAGCATTATGGACAGGGAAAGACCTAATCTAAGATCTGCACAAAAATATTTTGCCTTCAAATTCATTCCGTGATCGTAGCATGCATGGACTCGACTCATATGACTGGGATTTCCATGAAAAAGATTGTGGGCCGAAAATGGGTGATCACTGTACATTTCTCTACTGTTTCCTATTTATATTTCTATTTTACCTCCTCAATTTAGCATTATGGACAGGGAAAGACCTAATCTAAGCTCTGCACAAAAATATTTTGCCTTCAAATTCATACCGTGATCGTAGCATGCATGGACTCGACTCATATGACTGGGATTTCCATGAAAAAGATTGTGGGCCGAAAATGGGTGATCACTGTACATTTCTCTTCTGTTTCCTATTTATATTTCTATTTGTCTCCTCAATTTAGCATTATGGAGAGGGAAAGACCTAATCTAAAATCTGCACAAAAATATTTTGCCTTCAAATTCATACATGAACGTAGCATGCATTAACTCGACTCATATGACTGGGAATTCCATGAAAAAGATTGTGGGCAGAAAATGGGTGATCACTGTATATTTCTCTTCTGTTACCTATTTATATTTATATTTTACCTCCTCAATTTAGCATTATGGACAGGGAAAGACCTAATCTAAGCTCTGCACAAAAATATTTTGCCTTCAAATTCATACCGTGATCGTAGCATGCCTGGACTTGACTCATATGACTGGGATTTCCATGAAAAAGATTGTGGGCCGAAAATGGGTGATCACTGTACATTTCTCTTCTGTATTCTATTGATATTTCTATTTTACCTCCTCAATTTAGCATTATGGACAGGGAAAGACCTAATCTAAAATCTGCACAAAAATATTTTGCGTTCAAATTCACACTATGATCGTAGCATGCATGGACTCCACTCATATGACTGGGATTTCCATGACAAAGATAGTGGGCCGAATATTGGTGATCACTGTACATTTCTCTTCTATTTCCTATTTATATTTATATTTTACCTCCTCAATTTAGCATTATGGACAGGGAAAGACCTAATCTAAGATCTGCACAAAAATATTTTGCCTTCAAATATATACCGTGATCGTAGCATGCATGGACTCGACTCATATGACTGGGATTTCCATGAAAAAGATGGCGGGCCGAAAATGGGTGATCACTGTACATTTCTCTACAGTTTCCTATTTATATTTATATTTTACCTCCTCAATTTAGCATTATGGACAGGGAAAGACCTAATTATGATCTGCACAAAAACATTTTGCTTTCAAATTCATTCCGTGATCGTAGCATGCATGGACTCGACTTATATGACTGGGATTTCCTAGAAAAAGATTGTGGGCAGAAAATGGGTGATCACTGTACATTTCTCTTCGGTTTCCTATTTATATTTATATTTTACCTCCTCAATTTAGCATTATTGGCAGGGAAAGACCTAATCTAAGATCTGCACAAAAATATTTTGCCTTCAAATTCATTCCGTGATCGTAGCATGCATGGACTCGACTCATATGCCTGGGATTTCCATGAAAAAGATTGTGGGCCGAAAATGGGTGATCACTGTACATTTCTCTTCTGTTTCCGATTTATATTTATATTTTACCTCCTCAATTTAGCATTATGGACAGGGAAAGACCTAATTATGATCTGCACAAAAACATTTTGCTTTCAAATTCATTCCGTGATCGTAGCATGCATGGACTCGACTTATATGACTGGGATTTCCATGAAAAAGATTGTGGGCAGAAAATCGGTGATCACTGTACATTTCGCTTCGGTTTCCTATTTATATTTATATTTTACCTCCTCAATTTAGCATTATGGACAGGGAAAGACCTAATCTAAGATCTGCACAAAAATATTTTGCCTTCAAATTCATTCCGTGATCGTAGCATGCATGGACTCGACTCATATGACTGGGATTTCCATGAAAAAGATTGTGGGCCGAAAATGGGTGATCACTGTACATTTCAATTCTGTTTCCTATTTATATTTCTATTTTACCTCCTCAATTTAGCATTATGGACAGGGAAAGACCTAATCTAAAATCTGCACAAAAATATTTTGCCTTGAAATTCATACCGTGATCGTAGCATGCATGGACTCGACTCATATGACTGGGATTTCTATGAAAAAGATTGTGGGCCGAAAATGGGTGGTCACTGTACATTTCTCTTCTGTTTCCTATTTATATTTATATTTTACCTCCTCAATTTAGCATTATGGACAGTGAAAGACCTAATCTAAGGTCTGCACAAAAATATTTTGCTTTCAAATTCATACCGTTATCGTAGCATGCATGGACTCATATGACTGGGATTTCCATGAAAAAGATTGTGGGCTGAAAATGGGTGATCACTGTACATTTCTCTTCTGTTTCCTATTTATATTTATATTTTACCTCCTCAATTTAGCATTATGAACAGGGAAAAACAAAATCTAAAATCTGCACAAAAATATTTTGCCTTGAAATTCATACCGTGATCGTAGCATGCATGGACTCGACTCATATGACTGGGATTTCCATGAAAAAGATTGTGGGCCGAAAATGAGTGATCACTGTACATTTCTCTTCTGTTTCCTCTTTATATTTCTATTGTACCTCCTCAATTTAGCATTATGGACAGGGAAAGACATAATCTAAATTCTGCACAAATATTTTACCTTCAAATTCATACTGTGATCGTAGCATGCATGGACTCGACTCATATGACTTGGATTTCCATGAAAAAGATTGTGGGCTGAAAATGGGTGGTCACTGTACATTTCTCTTCTGTTTTCTATTTATATTTCTATTTTACCTCCTCAATTTAGCATTATGGACAGGGAACGACCTAATCTAAAATCTGCACAAAAATATTTTGCCTTCAAATTCATACCGTGATCGTAGCATGCATGGACTCGACTCATATGACTGGGATTTCCATGAAAAAGATTTTGGTCCGAAAATAGGTGCTCACTGTACATTTCTCTTCTGTTTCCTATTTATATTTATATTTTACCTCCTCAGTTTAGCATTATGGACAGGGAATGACCTAATCTCAGATCTGCACAAAAATATTTTGCCTTCAAATTCATACCGTGAACGTAGCATGCATGGACTCGACTCATATGACTGGGATTTCTATGAAAAAGTTTGTGGGCCGAAAATGGGTGGTCACTGTACATTTCTCTTCTGTTTCCTATTTATATTTATATTTTACCTCCTCAATTTAGCATTATGGACAGGGAAAGACCAAATGTAAGATCTGCACACAAATATTTTGCCTTCAAATTCATACTGTGATCGTAGCATGCATGGACTCGACTCATATGATTGGGATTTCCATGAAAAAGATTGTGCGCCGAAAATGGGTGATCACTGTACATTTCTCTTCTGTTTCCTATTTATATTTCTATTTTACCTCCTCAATTTAGCATTATGGACAGGGAATGACCTAATCTAAGATCTGCACAAAAATATTTTGCCTTCAAATTCATACCGTGAACGTAGCATGCATGGACTCGACTCATATGACTGGGATTTCCATGAAAAAGATTGTGGGCCGAAAATGGTGATCACTGTACATTTCTCTACTGTTTCCTATTTATATTTCTATTTTACTTCCTCAATTTAGCATAATGGACAGGGAAAGACATAATCTAAGCTCTGCACAAAAATATTTTGCCTTCAAATTCATACTGTGATCGTAGCATGCATGGACTCGACTCATATGACTTGGATTTCCATGAAAAAGATTGTGGGCTGAAAATGGGTGGTCACTGTACATTTCTCTTCTGTTTCCTATTTATATTTATATTTCACCTCCTCAATTTAGCATTATGGACAGGGAAAGACCTAATCTAAAATCTGCACAAAAATATTTTGCCTACAAATTCATACCGTGATCGTAGCATTCATGGACTCGACTCATATGTCTGGGATTTCCATGAAAAAGATTGTGGGCAGAAAATGGGTGATCACTGTACATTTCTCTTCTGTTTTATATTCATATTTCTATTTTATCTCCTCAATTTAGCATTATGGACAGGGAACGACCTAATCTAAAATCTGCACAAAAATATTTTGCCTTCAAATTCATACCGTGATCGTAGCATGCATGGACTCGACTCATATCACTGGGATTTCCATGAAAAAGATTTTGGTCCGAAAATAGGTGATCACTGTACATTTCTCTTCTGTTTCCTATTTATATTTATATTTTACCTCCTCAGTTTAGCATTATGGACAGGGAATGACCTAATCTAAGATCTGCACAAAAATATTTTGCCTTCAAATTCATACCGTGAACGTAGCATGCATGGACTCGACTCATATGACTGGGATTTCCATGAAAAAGACTGTGGGCCGAAAATGGGTGATTACTGTACATTTCTTTCTGTTTCCTATTTATATTTCTATTTTAGCTCCTCAATTTAGCATTATGGACAGGGAAAGACCTAATCTAAAATCTGCACAAAAATATTATGCCTTCAAATTCATACCGTGATTGTAGCATGCATGGACTCGACTCATATGACTGGGATTTCCATGAAAAAGATTGTGGGCGGAAATTGGTGATCACTGTACATTTCTCTTCTGTTTCCTATTTATATTTCTATTTTACCTCCTCAATTTAGCATCATGGATTGGGAAAGACCTAATGTAAGACCTGCAAAAAAATATTTTGCCTTCAAATTCATACTGTGATCGTAGCATGTATGGAATGGACTCATATGACTGGGATTTCCATGAAAAAGATTGTGGGCCGAAAATGGGAGATCGCTGTACATTTCTCTTCTGTTTCCTATTTATATTTCTATTTTACCTCCTCAATTTAGCATTATGGACAGGGAAAGACCTATTCTAAAATCTGCACAAAAATATATTGCCTTTAAATTCATACCGTGGTCGTAGCATGCATGGACTCGACTCATATGACTTGGATTTCCATGAAAAAGATTGTGGGCTGAAAATGGGTGGTCACTGTACATTTCTCTTCTGTTTCCTATTTATATTTATATTTTACCTCCTCAATTTAGCATTATGGACAGGGAAAGACCTAATCTAAAATCTGCACAAAAATATTTTGCCTACAAATTCATACCGTGATCGTAGCATTCATGGACTCGACTCATATGTCTGGGATTTCCATGAAAAAGATTGTGGGCAGAAAATGGGTGATCACTGTACATTTCTCTTCTGTTTTATATTCATATTTCTATTTTATCTCCTCAATTTAGCATTATGGACAGGGAACGACCTAATCTAAAATCTGCACAAAAATATTTTGCCTTCAAATTCATACCGTGATCGTAGCATGCATGGACTCGACTCATATCACTGGGATTTCCATGAAAAAGATTTTGGTCCGAAAATAGGTGATCACTGTACATTTCTCTTCTGTTTCCTATTTATATTTATATTTTACCTCCTCAGTTTAGCATTATGGACAGGGAATGACCTAATCTAAGATCTGCACAAAAATATTTTGCCTTCAAATTCATACCGTGAACGTAGCATGCATGGACTCGACTCATATGACTGGGATTTCCATGAAAAAGACTGTGGGCCGAAAATGGGTGATTACTGTACATTTCTTTCTGTTTCCTATTTATATTTCTATTTTAGCTCCTCAATTTAGCATTATGGACAGGGAAAGACCTAATCTAAAATCTGCACAAAAATATTATGCCTTCAAATTCATACCGTGATTGTAGCATGCATGGACTCGACTCATATGACTGGGATTTCCATGAAAAAGATTGTGGGCGGAAATTGGTGATCACTGTACATTTCTCTTCTGTTTCCTATTTATATTTCTATTTTACCTCCTCAATTTAGCATCATGGATTGGGAAAGACCTAATGTAAGACCTGCAAAAAAATATTTTGCCTTCAAATTCATACTGTGATCGTAGCATGTATGGAATGGACTCATATGACTGGGATTTCCATGAAAAAGATTGTGGGCCGAAAATGGGAGATCGCTGTACATTTCTCTTCTGTTTCCTATTTATATTTCTATTTTACCTCCTCAATTTAGCATTATGGACAGGGAAAGACCTATTCTAAAATCTGCACAAAAATATTTTGCCTTTAAATTCATACCGTGGTCGTAGCATGCATGGACTCGACTCATATGACTGGGATTTCCATGAAAAAGATTGTGGGCTGAAAATGGGTGATCACTGTACATTTCTCTTCTGTTTCCTATTTATATTTATATTTTATCTCCTCAATTTAGCATTATGGACAGGGAAAGACCTAATCTGAAATCTGCACTAAAATATTTTGCCTTCAAATTCATACCGTGATCGTAGCATGCATGGACTCGACTCATATGACTAGGATTTCCATGAAAAAGATTGTGGGCCGAAAATGGGTGATCACTGTACATTTCTCTTCTGTTTCCTATTTATATTTCTATTTTACCTCCTCAATTTAGCATTATGGACAGAGAAAGACCTAATCTAAAATCTGCACAAAAATATTTTTCCTTCAAATTCATACCGTGATCGTAGCATGCATGGACTAGACTCATATGACTGGGATTTCCATGAAAAAGATTGTGGGCCGAAAATAGGTGATCACTGTATATTTCTCTTCTGTTTCGTATTTATATTTATGTTTTACCTCCTCAATTTAGCATTATGGACAGGGAATGACCTAATCTAAGATCTGCACAAAATATTTTGCCTCCAAATTCATACCGTGAATGTAGCATGCATGGACTCGACTCATATGACTGTGATTTCCATGAAAACATTGTCGGCCGAAAATGGGTGGTCACTGTACATTTCTCTTCTGTTTCCTATTTATATTTATATTTTACCTCCTCAATTTAGCATTATGGACAGGGAAAGACCAAATCTAAGATCTGCACAAAAATATTTTGCCTTCACATTCATACCGTGATCGTAGCATGCATGGACTCGACTCATATGACTGGGATTTCCATGAAAAAGATTGTGGGCGGAAATTGGTGATCACTGTACATTTCTCTTCTGTTTCCTATTTATATTTCTATTTTACCTCCTCAATTTAGCATCATGGATTGGGAAAGATCTAATGTAAGACCTGCAAAAAAATATTTTGCCTTCAAATTCATACTGTGATCGTAGCATGTATGGACTGGACTCATATGACTGGGATTTCCATGAAAAAGATTGTGGGCCGAAAATGGGAGATCGCTGTACATTTCTCTTCTGTTTCCTATTTATATTTCTATTTTACCTCCTCAATTTAGCATTATGGACAGGGAAAGACCTATTCTAAAATCTGCACAAAAATATTTTGCCTTCAAATTCATACCGTGATCGTAGCATGCATGGACTCGACTCATATGACTGGGATTTCCATGAAAAAGATTGTGGGCGGAAAATGGGTGATCACTGTACATTTCTCTTCTTTTTCCTATTTATATTTCTATTTTACCTCCTCAATTTAGCATTATGACCAGGGAAAGACCAAATCTAAGATCTGCACAAAAATATTTTGCCTTCAAATTCATACCGTGATCGTAGCATGCATGGACTCGACTCATATCACTGGGATTTCCATGAAAAACATTGTGGGCCGAAAATGCGTGATAAATGTATATTTCTCTTTTGTTTCCCATTCATATTTCTATTTTACCTCCTCAATTTATCATTATGGACAGGGAAAGACCTAATCTGAAATCTGCACAAAAATATTTTGCCTTCAAATTCATACCGTGATCGTAGCATGCATGGACTCGACTCATATGACTGGGATTTCCATGAAAAAGATTGTGGGCCGAAAATGGGTGATCACTGTACATTTCTCTTCTGTTTCCCATTTATATTTCTATTTTACCTCCTCAATTTAGCATTATGGACAGGGAATGACCTAATCTAAGATCTGCACAAAAATATTTTGCCTTCAAATTCATACCGTGAACGTAGCATGCATAGACTCGACTCATATGACTGGGATTTCCATGAAAAAGATTGTGGGCCGAAAATGGGTGGTCACTGTACATTTCTCTTCTGTTTCCTATTTATATTTATATTTTACCTCCACAATTTAGCATTATGGACCGGGAAAGACCTAATCTAAGATCTGCACAGAAATATTTTGCCTTCAAATTCATACCGTGATCGTAGCATGCATGTACTCGACTCATATGACTGGGATTTCCATGAAAAAGTTTGTGGGCCGAAAATGGGTGATCACTGTACATTTCTCTTCTGTTTCCTATTTATATTTCTATTGTACCTTCTCAATTTAACATTATGGACAGGGAAAGACCTAATCTAAAATCTGCAGAAAAATATTTTGCCTTCAAATTCATAACGTGACCATAGCATGCATGGACACGATTCATATGACTGGGATTTCCATGAAAAAGACTCTGGGCCGAAAATGGGTGATCACTGTACATTTCTCTTCTGTTTCCTATTTATATTTATATTTTACCTCCTGAATTTAGCATTATGGCCAGGGAAAGACCTAATGTAAGCTCTGTACAAAAATATTTTGCCTTCAAATTCATACCGTGATCGTAGCATGCATGGACTCGACTCATATGCCTGGGATTTCCATGAAAAACTTTGTGGGCCGAAAACGGGTGATCACTGTACATTTCTCTTCTGTTTCCTATTTATATTTCTATTTTACCTCCTCAATTTAGCATTATGGACAGGGAAAGACCTAATCTAAGATCTGCACAAAAATATTTTGCCTTCAAATTCATACCGTGATCGTAGCATGAATGGACTCGACTCATATGAATGGTATTTCCATAAAAAAGATTGTGGGCCGAAAATGGGTGATCACTGTACATTTCTCTTCTGTTTCCTATTTATATTTCTATTTTACCTCCTCAATTTAGCATTATGGACAGGGAAAGACCTAATGTAAGCTCTGTACAAAAATATTTTGCCTTCAAATTCATACCGTAATTGTAGCATGCATGGACACGACTCATATGACTGGGATTTCCATGAAAAAGATTTTGGGGCGAAAATGGGGGATCACTGTACATTTCTCTTCTGTTTCCTATTTATATTTCTATTTTACCTCCTCAATTTAGTATTATGACCAGGGAAAGACCTAATCTAAGCTCTGCACAAAAATATTTTGCCTTCAAATTCATACCGTGATCGTAGCATGCATGGACTCGACTCATATGACAGGGACTACCATGAAAAAGATTGTGGGCCGAAAATGGGTGATCACTGTACATTTCTCTTCTGTTTCCTATTTATATTTCTATTTTACCTCCTCAATTTAGCATTATGGACAGGGAAAGAACTAATCTAAGATCTGCACAAAAATATTTTGCCTTCAAATTCATACCGTAATTGTAGCATGCATGGACACGACACATATGACTGGGATTTCCATGAAAAAGATTGTGGGCCGAAAATGGGTGATCACTGTACATTTCTCTTCTGTTTCCTATTTATATTTCTATTTTACCTCCTCAATATTGCATTATGGACAGGGAAAGAACTAATCTAAGATCTGCACAAAAATATTTACCCTTCAAATTCATACCGTAATTGTAGCATGCATGGACTCGACTCATATGACTGGGATTACCATGAAAAAGATTGTGGGCCGAAAATGGGTGATCACTGTACATTTCTCTTCTGTTTCCTATTTATATTTCTATTTTACCTCCTAAATTTAGCATTATGGACAGGGAAAACCTAATCAAGATCTGCACAAAAATATTTTGCCTTCAAATTCATACCGTGAGCGTAGCATGCATGGACTCGACTCACAGGACTGGGATTTCCATGAAAAAGATTGTGGGCCTTAAATGGGTGATCATTGTACATTTCTCTTCTGTTTCCTATTTATATTTCTATTTTACGTACTCAATTTAGCATTATGGCCAGGGAAAGACATAATCTAAGCTCTGCAGAAAAATATTTTTCTTTCAAATTCATACCGTGAACGTAGCATGCATGGAATTGACTCATATGACAGGGATTTCCCTGAAAAAGATTGTGGGCCAAAAATGGGTGATCACTGTACATATCTCTTCTGTTTCCGATTTATATTTATATTTTACCTACTCAATTTAGCATTATGGACAGGGAAAGACCTAATCTAAGATCTGCAGAAAAATATTTTGCCTTCAAATTCATACCGTGATCGTAGCATGCATGGACTCGACTCATAGGACTGGGATTTCCATGAAAAAATTGTGGGCCGAAAATGGGTGATCACTGTACATTTCTCTTCTGTTTCCTATTTATATTTTTATTTTACGTACTGAATTTAGCATTATGGAGAGGGAAAGACCTAATGTAAGCTCTGTACAAAAATATTTTGCCTTCAAATTCATACCGTGATCGTAGCATGCATGGACTCGACTCATATGACTGGGATTTCCATGAAAAAGATTGTGGGCCGAAAATCGGTGATCACTGTACATTTCTCTTCTGTTTACTACTTATATTTATATTTTACCTCCTCAATTTAACATTATGGACAGGGAAAGATCTAATCTAAAATCTGCACAAAAATATTTTGCCTTCAAATTCATACCGTGATCGTAGCATGCATGGACTCGACTCATATGACTGGGATTTCCATGAAAATATTGTGGGCAGAAAATGAGTGATCACTGTATATTTCTCTTCTGTTTCCTATTTATATTTATATTTTACTTTCTCAATTTAGCATTATGGACAGGGAAAGACCTAATCTAAGCTCTAAAAAAAATATTTTGCCTTCAAATTCATACCGTGATCGTGGCTTGCATGGACTCGACTCATATGACTGGGATTTCCATGAAAAAGATAGTGGGCCGAAAATGGGTGATCACTGTACATTTCTCTTCTGTTTTCATATTTATATTCATATTTTACCTCCTCAATTTAGCATTATGGACAGGGAAAGACTTACTCTAAGAACTGCACAAAATATTTTGCCTTCAAATTCATAACGTGATCGTAGCATGCATGGACTCGACTCATATGACTGGGATTTCCATGAAAAAGATTTTGGGCCGAAAATGGGTGATCACTGTACATTTCTCTTCTGTTTCCTATTTATATTACTATTTTACCTCCTCAATTTAGCATTATAGACAGTGAAAGACCTAATCTAAGATCTGCACAAAAATATTTTGCCTTCAAATTCATACCGTGGTCGTAGCATGCATGGAATCGACTCATATGACTGGGATTTCTATGAAAAAGATTGTGGGCCGAAAATGCGTGATCACTGTACATTTCTCTTCTGTTTCCTATTTATATTTAACTTCCTCAATTTAGCATTATGGACAGGGAAAGACCTAATCTAACATCTGCACAAAAATATTTTGCCTTCAAATTCATACCGTGATCGTAGCATGCATGGACTCGACTCATATGACTGGGATTCCCATCAGAAACATTTTGTCCCGAAAATGGGTGATCACTGTACATTTCTCTACTGTTTCCTATTTATATTTCTATTTTACCTCCTCAATTTAGCATTATGGACAGGGAAAGATCTAATCTAAAATCTGCACAAAAATATTTTGCTTTCAAATTCATACCGTGATCGTAGCATGCATGGACTCGACTCATATGACTGGGATTTCCATGAAAAAGATTGTGGGCCGAAAATCGGTGATCACTGTACATTTCTCTTCTGTTTCCTATTTATATTTATAATTTACCTCCTCAATTTAGCATTATGGACTGGGAAAGTCCTAATCTAAGATCTGCACAAAAATATTTTGCCTTCAAATTCATACCGTGGTCGTAGCATGCATGGAATCGACTCATATGACTGGGATTTCTATGAAAAAGATTGTGGGCCGAAAATGCGTGATCACTGTACATTTCTCTTCTGTTTCCTATTTATATTTAACTTCCTCAATTTAGCATTATGGACAGGGAAAGACCTAATCTAACATCTGCACAAAAATATTTTGCCTTCAAATTCATACCGTGATCGTAGCATGCATGGACTCAACTCATATGACTGGGATTTCCATAAAAAAGATTGTGGGGCGAAAATGGGTGATCTCTGTACATTTCTCTTCTGTTTCCTATTTATATTTCTATTTTACCTCCGGAATTTAGCATTATGGACAGGGAAAGACCAAATCTAAGATCTACACAAAAATATTTTGCCTTCAAATTCATACCGTGATCGTAGCATGCATTGACTCGACTCATATGACTGGGACTTCCATGAAAAAGATTGTGGACTGAAAATGGGTGATCACTGTACGTTTCTATTCTGTTTCCTATTTATATTTATATTTAACTTCCTCAATTTAGCATTATGGCCAGGGAAAGACCTAATCTAACTTCTGCACAAAAATATTTTGCCTTCAAATTCATACCGTGATCGTAGCATGCATGGACTTGACTCATATGACTGGGATTTCCATGAAAAAGATTGTGGGCGGAAAATGCGTGATCACTGTACATTTCTCTTCTGTTTCCTATTTATATTTATATTTTAACTCCTCGATTTAGCATTATGGACAGGGAAAGACCGAATCTAAAATCTGCACAAAAATATTTTGCCTTCAAATTCATACCGTGATCGTAGCATGCATGGACTCGACTCATATGACTGGGATTTCCATGAAAAAGATTGTGGGCCGAAAATGGGTGATCACTGTACATTTGTCTTCTGTTTCCTATTTATATTTCTATTTTACCTCCTCAATTTAGCATTAAGGACAGGGAAAGTCCTAATCTAAAATCTGCACAAAAATATTTTGCTTTCAAATTCATACCGTGATCGTAGCATGCATGGACTCGAGTCATATGACTGGGATTTCCATGAAAAAGATTGTAGGGCGAAAATGGGTGGTCACTGTACATTTCTCTTCTGTTTCCTATTTATATTTATATTTTACCCCCTCAATTTAGCATTATGGACAGGGAAAGATATTATCTAAGCTCTGCACACAAATATTTTGCCTTCAAATTCATACCGTGATCGTAGCATGCATGGACTCGACTCATATGACTGGGATTTGAATGAAAAAGATTGTGGGCTGAAAATGGGTGATCACTGTACATTTCTCTTTTGTTTCCTTTTTATATTTCTATTTTACCTCCTCAATTTAGCATTATGGCCAGGGAAAGATCTAATCTAAAATCTGCACAAAAATATTATGCCTTCAAATTCATACCGTGATTGTAGCTAGCATGGACTCGACTCATATGACTGGGATTTCCATGAAAAAGATTGTGCGCCGAAAATGGGTGATCAGTGTACATTTCTGTTCTGTTTCGTATTCATATTTCTATTTTACCTCCTCAATTTAGCATTATGGACAGGGAAAGACCTAATCTAAAATCTGCACAAAAATATTATGCCTTCAAATTCATACCGTGATTGTAGCATGCATGGACTCGACTCATATGACTGAGATTGCCATGAAAAAGTTTGTGCGCCGAAAATTGGTGATCACTGAACATTTCTCTTCTGTTTCCTATTTATATTTCTATTTTACCTCCTCAATTTAGCATTATGGACAGGGAAAGACCTAATCTAAAATCTGCTCAAAAATATTTTTCCTTCAAATTCATACCGTGATCGTAGCATGCGTGGACACGACTCATATGACTGGGATTTCCATGTAAAAGATTGTGGGCCGAAAAAAGGTGATCACTGTACATTTCTCTTCTATTTCCTATTTATATTTCTATTTTACCTCCGGAATTTAGCATTATGGACAGGGAAAGACCAAATCTAAGATCTACACAAAAATATTTTGCCTTCAAATTCATACCGTGATCGTAGCATGCATTGACTCGACTCATATGACTGGGACTTCCATGAAAAAGATTGTGGACTGAAAATGGGTGATCACTGTACGTTTCTATTCTGTTTCCTATTTATATTTATATTTAACTTCCTCAATTTAGCATTATGGCCAGGGAAAGACCTAATCTAATTTCTGCACAAAAATATTTTGCCTTCAAATTCATACCGTGATCGTAGCATGCATGGACTCGAGTCATATGACTGGGATTTCCATTAAAAAGATTGTGGGCCGAAAATGGGTTATCACTGTACATTTCTCTTCTGTTTCTTATTTATATTTCTATTTTAACTCCTCAATTTAGCATTATGGACAGGGAAAGACCTAATCTAAAATCTGCACAAAAATATTTTGCCTTCAAATTCATACCGTGATCGTAGCATGCATGGACTCGACTCATATGACTGGGATTTCCCTGAAAAAGATTGTGGGCCGAAAATGGGTGATCACTGAACATTTCTCTTCTGTTTCCTATTTATATTTATATTTTACCTCCTCAATTTAGCATTAAGGACAGGGAAAGTCCTAATCTAAAATCTTCACAAAAATATTTTGCTTTCAAATTCATACCGTGATCTTAGCATGCATGGACTCGAGTCATAGGACTGGGATTTCCATGAAAAAGATTGTGGGCCGAAAATGGGTGATCACTGTACATTTCTTTTCTGTTTTCTATTCATATTTCTATTTTACCTCCTCAATTTAGCATTATCGACAGGGAAAGACCTAATCTAAAATCTGCACAAAAATATTTTGCCTTCAAATTCATACCGTGATCGTAGCATGCATGGACTCGACTCATATGACTGGGATTTCCCTGAAAAAGATTGTGGGCCGAAAATGGGTGATCACTGAACATTTCTCTTCTGTTTCCTATTTATATTTATATTTTACCTCCTCAATTTAGCATTAAGGACAGGGAAAGTCCTAATCTAAAATCTTCACAAAAATATTTTGCTTTCAAATTCATACCGTGATCTTAGCATGCATGGACTCGAGTCATACGACTGGGATTTCCATGAAAAAGATTGTGGGCCGAAAATGGGTGATCACTGTACATTTCTTTTCTGTTTTCTATTTATATTTCTATTTTACCTCCTCAATTTAGCATTATCGACAGGGAAAGACCTAATCTAAAATCTGCACAAAAATATTTTGCCTTCAAATTCATACCGTGATCGTAGCATGCATGGACTCGACTCATATGACTGGGATTTCCCTGAAAAAGATTGTGGGCCGAAAATGGGTGATCACTGTACCTTTCTTTTCTGTTTTCTATTTATATTTCTATTTTACCTCCTCAATTTAGCATTATCGACAGGGAAAGACCTAATCTAAAATCTGCACAAAAATATTTTTCCTTCAAATTCATACCGTGATCGTAGCATGCGTGGACTCGACTCATATGACTGGGATTTCCATGAAAAAGTTTGTGGGCCGAAAAAAGGTGATCACTGTACATTTCTCTTCTGTTTCCTATTTATATTTCTATTTTACCTCCTCAATTTAGCATTATGGACAGGGAAAGACTAATCCAAAATCGGCACAAAAATATTTAGCCTTCAAATTCATACCGTGATCGTAGAATGCATGGACTCGACTCATATGACTGGGATTTCCATGAAAAAGATTGTGGGCCGAAAATGGGTGATCACTGTACATTTCTTTTCTGTTTTCTATTTATATTTATATTTTACCTCCTCAATTTAGCATTATCGACAGGGAAAGACATAATCTAAAATCTGCAAAAAAATATTTTGCCTTCAAATTCATACCGTGATCGTAGCATGCATGGACTCGACTCATATGACTGGGATTTCCATGAAAAAGATTGTGGGCCGAAAATGGGTGATCACTGTACATTTCTCTTCTGTTTCCTATTTATATTTCTATTTTACCTCCTCAATTTAGCCTTATGGACAGGGAAAGACCTAATCAAGATCTGCACAAAAATATTTTGCCTTCAAATTCATACCGTGATCGTAGCATGCATGGACTCGACTCATATGACTGGGATTTTCATGAAAAAGATTGTGGGCAGAAAATGGGTGATCACTGTACATTTCTCTTCTTTTTGCTGTTTATATTTCTATTTTACCTCCTCAATTTAGCATTAAGGACAGGGAAAGTCCTAATCTAAAATCTTCACAAAAATATTTTGCTTTCAAATTCATACCGTGATCGTAGCATGCATGGACTCGACTCATATGACTGGGATTTCAATGAAAAAGATTGTGAGCCAAAATTGGGTGATCACTGTACATTTCTCTTCTGTTTCCTATTTATATTTATATTTTACCTCCTCAATTTAGCATTATGGACAGGGAAAGACCTAATCTAACATCTGCACAAAAATATTTTGCCTTCAAATTCATACCGTGATCGTAGCATGCATGGACTCAACTCATATGACTGGGATTTCCATAAAAAAGATTGTGGGGCGAAAATGGGTGATCTCTGTACATTTCTCTTCTGTTTCCTATTTATATTTCTATTTTACCTCCGGAATTTAGCATTATGGACAGGGAAAGACCAAATCTAAGATCTACACAAAAATATTTTGCCTTCAAATTCGTACCGTGATCGTAGCATGCATGGACTCGACTCATATGACTGGGATTTCCATGAAAAAGATTGTGGGCCGAAAATGGGTGGTCCCTGTACATTTCTGTTCTGTTTCCTATTTATATTTCTCTTTTACCAACTCAATTTAGCATTATGGACAGGGAAAGACCTAATCTAAGATCTGCAAAAAAATATTTTCCCTTCAAATTCATACCGTGATCGTAGCATGCATGGACTCGACTCATATGACTGGGATTTCCATGAAAATGATTGTGGGCCGAAAATGGGTGATCACTGTACATTTCTCTTCTGTTTACTATTTATATTTATATTTTACCTCCTCAATTTAGCATTATGGACAGGGAAAGACCTAATCTAAAATCTGCAAAAAAATATGTTGCCTTCAAATTCATACCGTGATCGTAGCATGCATGGACTCGACTCATATGACTGGGATTTCAATGAAAAAGATTGTGAGCCAAAATTGGGTGATCACTGTACATTTCTCTTCTGTTTCCTATTTATATTTCTATTTTACCTCCTCAATTTAGCATTATGGACAGGGAAAGACCTAATCTAACATCTGCACAAAAATATTTTGCCTTCAAATTCATACCGTGATCGTAGCATGCATGGACTCAACTCATATGACTGGGATTTCCATAAAAAAGATTGTGGGGCGAAAATGGGTGATCTCTGTACATTTCTCTTCTGTTTCCTATTTATATTTCTATTTTACCTCCGGAATTTAGCATTATGGACAGGGAAAGACCAAATCTAAGATCTACACAAAAATATTTTGCCTTCAAATTCATACCGTGATCGTAGCATGCATTGACTCGACTCATATGACTGGGACTTCCATGAAAAAGATTGTGGACTGAAAATGGGTGATCACTGTACGTTTCTATTCTGTTTCCTATTTATATTTATATTTAACTTCCTCAATTTAGCATTATGGCCAGGGAAAGACCTAATCTAATTTCTGCACAAAAATATTTTGCCTTCAAATTCATACCGTGATCGTAGCATGCATGGACTTGACTCATATGACTGGGATTTCCATGAAAAAGATTGTGGGCGGAAAATGCGTGATCACTGTACATTTCTCTTCTGTTTCCTATTTATATTTATATTTTAACTCCTCGATTTAGCATTATGGACAGGGAAAGACCGAATCTAAAATCTGCACAAAAATATTTTGCCTTCAAATTCATACCGTGATCGTAGCATGCATGTACTCGACTCATATGACTGGGATTTCCATTAAAAAGATTGTGGGCCGAAAATGGGTTATCACTGTACATTTCTCTTCTGTTTCTTATTTATATTTCTATTTTAACTCCTCAATTTAGCATTATGGACAGGGAAAGACCTAATCTAAAATCTGCACAAAAATATTTTGCCTTCAAATTCATACCGTGATCGTAGCATGCATGGACTCGACTCATATGACTGGGATTTCCCTGAAAAAGATTGTGGGCTGAAAATGGGTGATCACTGAACATTTCTCTTCTGTTTCCTATTTATATTTATATTTTACCTCCTCAATTTAGCATTAAGGACAGGGAAAGTCCTAATCTAAAATCTTCACAAAAATATTTTGCTTTCAAATTCATACCGTGATCTTAGCATGCATGGACTCGAGTCATACGACTGGGATTTCCATGAAAAAGATTGTGGGCCGAAAATGGGTGATCACTGTACATTTCTTTTCTGTTTTCTATTTATATTTCTATTTTACCTCCTCAATTTAGCATTATCGACAGGGAAAGACATAATCTAAAATCTGCAAAAAAATATTTTGCCTTCAAATTCATACTGTGATCGTAGCATGCATGGACTCGACTCATATGACTGGGATTTCCATGAAAAAGATTGTGGGCCGAAAATGGGTGATCACTGTACATTTCTCTTCTGTTTCCTATTTATATTTCTATTTTACCTCCTCAATTTAGCATTAAGGACAGGGAAAGTCCTAATCTAAAATCTGCACAAAAATATTTTGCTTTCAAATTCATACCGTGATCGTAGCATGCATGGACTCGAGTCATATGACTGGGATTTCCATGAAAAAGATTGTAGGGCGAAAATGGGTGGTCACTGTACATTTCTCTTCTGTTTCCTATTTATATTTATATTTTACTTCCTTAATTTAGCATTGTGAACAGGGAAAAACCAAATCCAAGATCAACAAAAAAATATTTTACGTTCAAATTCATACCGTGATCGTAGCATGCATGGACTCGACTCATATGACTGGGATTTCCATGAAAATATTGTGGGCCGAAAATGGGTGATCACTGTAGAGTTTTCTCGTTTCCTATTTATATTTCTATGTTACCTCCTCAATTTAGCATTATGGACAGGGAAAGACCTAATCTAAGATCTGCAAAAAAATATTTTGCCTTCAAATTCATACCGTGATCGTAGCATGTATGTACTCGACTCATATGACTGGGATTTCCATGAAAAAGATTGCGGGCAGAAAATCGGTGATCACTGTACATTTCTCTTCTGTTTCCTATTTATATTTATATTTTACTTCCACAATTTAGCATTATGGAGAGGGAAAGACCTAATCTAAGATCTGCAAAAAAATATTTTGCCTTCAAATTCATACCGTGATCGTAGCATGCATGGACTCGACTCATATGACTGGGATTTCCATGAAAAAATTGTGGGCCGAAAATGGGTGATCACTGTACATTTCTCTTCTGTTTCTTATTTATATTTCTATTTTACCTCCTCAATTCAGCATTATGGACAGGGAAAGACCTAATCTAAGATCTGCAAATAAATATTTTGCCTTCAAATTTATACCGTGATCGTAGCATGCATGGACTCGACTCATATGACTGGGATTTCCATGAAAAAGATTGTGGGCAGAAAATGGGTGATCACTGTACATTTCTCTTCTGTTTCCTATTTATATTTCTATTTTACCTCCTCAATTTAGCAGTATGGACAGGGAAAGACCAAATCTAAGATCTGCAAAAAGGTATTTTGCCTTCAAATTCTTACTGTGATCGTAGCATGCATGGACTCGACTCATATGACTGGGATTTACATAGAAAAGATTGTGGGCAAAAAATGGGTGATCACTGTACATTTCTCTTCTGTTTCCTATTTATATTTGTAATTTATCTCCTCAATTTAGCATTATGGACAGGGAAAGACCTAATCTAAGCTCTGCAAAAAATATTTTGCCCTCAAATTCATACCGTGATCGTAGCATGTATGGACTTGACTCATATGACTGGGATTTCCATGAAAAAGATTGTGGTCAGAAAATGGGTGATTACTGTACATTTCTCTTCTGTTTCCTAATTATATTTATATTTACCTCCTCAATTTAGCATTATGGACAGTGAAAGACCAAATCTAATATCTGCAAAAAAATATTTTGCCTTCAAATTCATACCGTGATCGTAGCATGCATGTACTCGACTCATATGACTTGGATTTCAATGAAAAAGATTGTGGGCAGAAAATGAGTTATCACTGTACATTTCTCTGCTCTTTCCAATTTATATTTCTATTTTACCTCCTTAATTTAGCACTATGGACAGGGAAAGACCTAATCTAAGCTCTGCACAAAAATATTTTGCCTTCAAATTCATACCGTGAGCGTTGCATGCATGGACTCGACTCATATGACTGGGATTTGCATGAAAAAGATTGTGGGCCGAAAATGGGTGATCACTGTACATTTCTCTTTTGTTTACTATTTATATTTCTATTTTACCTCCTCAATTTAGCATTATGGACAGGGAAAGACAAAATCTAATATCTGCAAAAAAATATTTTGCCTTCAAATTCATACTGTGATCGTAGCATGCATGGACTCGACTCATATGACTGGGATTTGCATGAAATAGATTGTGGGCAGAAAATGGGTGATCACTGTACATTTCTCTTCTGTTTCCTATTTATATTTCTATTTTACCTCCTCAATTTAGCATTATAGACAGGGAAAGACCTAATCTAAGCTCTGCAAAAAATATTTTGCTTTCAAATTCATACGGTGATCGTAGCATGTATGGACTCGACTCATATGACTGGGATTTCCATGAAGGAGATTGTGTGCAGAAAATGGGTGATCACAGTACATTTCTCTTCTGTTTCCTATTTATATTTCTATTTTACCTCCTCAATTTAGCATTACGGACAGGGAAAGACCTAACCTTAAATCTGCACAAAAATATTTTGCCTTCAAATTCATAAGGTGATCGTAGCAGGTATGGACTTGACTCATATGACTGGGATTTCCATGAAAAAGATTGTGGTCAGAAAATGGGTGATTACTGTACATTTCTCTTCTGTTTCCTATTTATATTTATATTTACCTCCTCAATTTAGCATTATGGACAGTGAAAGACCAAATCTAATATCTGCAAAAAAATATTTTGCCTTCAAATTCATACCGTGATCGTAGCATGCATGGACTCGACTCATATGACTGGGATTTCCATGAAAAAGATTGTGGGCAGAAAATGAGTTATCACTGTACATTTCTCTTCTCTTTCCTATTTATATTTCTATTTTACCTCCTCAATTTAGCACTATGGACAGGGAAAGACCTAATCTAAGCTCTGCACAAAAATATTTTGCCTTCAAATTCATACCGTGATCGTAGCATGCATGGACTCGACTCATATGACTGGGATTTCCATGAAAAAGATTGTGTGCAGAAAGTGGGTGATCACTGTACATTTCTCTTCTGTTTCCTATTTATATTTCTATTTTACCTCCTCAATCTAGCATTATGGTGAGGGAAAGACCAAATCTAAGTTCTGCAAAAAAATATTTTGCCCTCAAATTCATACCGTGATCGTAGCATGTATGGACTTGACTAATATGACTGGGATTTCCATGAAAAAGATTGTGGGCAGAAAATGGGTGATGACCGTACATTTCTCTTCTGTTTCCTATTTATATTTCTATTTTACCTACTCAATTTAGCATTATGGACAGGGAAAGACTAAATCTAAGATCTGCAAAAAGATATTTTGCCTTCAAATTCATACCATAATCGTAGCATGCATGGACTCGACTCATATGACTGGGATTTCCATGAAAATGATTGTGGGCCGAAAACGGGTGATCACTGTACATTTCTCTTCTGTTTCCTATTTATATTTATATTTTACCTTCTCTATTTAGCATTATGGAAAGGGAAAGACCAAATCTAAGATCTGCAAAAAAATATTTTGCCTTCATATTCATACCGTGATCGTAGCATCCATGGACTCGACTCATATGACATGGATTTCCATGAAAAAGATTGTGGACCGAAAATGGGTGATCACTGTACATTTCTATTCTGTTTCCTATTTATATTTATAGTTTACCTCCTCAATTTAGCATTATGGACAGGGAAAGACCTAATCTAAGCTCTGCAAAAAAATATTTTGCCTTCAAATTAATACCGTGATCGTAGCATGCATAGACTCAACTCATATGACTGGGATTTCCATGAAAAAATTGTGGGCAGAAAATGGGTGATCACTGTATATTTCTCTTCTGTTTCCTATTTATATTTATATTTTACTTCCTCAATTTAGCATTATGGAGAGGGAAAGACCAAATCTAAGATCTGCAAAAAAGATATTTTGCCTTCAAATTCATACCGTGATCGTAGCATGCATGGACTCGACTCATATGACTGGGATTTCCATGATAAAGATTGTGGGCACAAAATGGGTGATCACTGTACATTTCTCTTCTGTTTCCTATTTATATTTCTATTTAACTCCTCAATTTAGCATTATGTACAGGGAAAGACATAATCAATGATATGCAAAAAAATATTTTGCCTTCAAATTCATACCGTGATCGTAGCATGCATGGAATCGGCTCATATGACTGGGATTTCCATGAAAAAGATTGTGGTCAGAAAATGGGTGATCACTATACATTTCTCTTCTGTTTCCTATTTATATTTATATTTTACCTCCTCAATT
Source organism: Acanthosepion lycidas (assembly GCA_963932145.1). Lineage (NCBI taxonomy): Eukaryota > Metazoa > Mollusca > Cephalopoda > Sepiida > Sepiidae > Acanthosepion > Acanthosepion lycidas. The sequence goes on along the minus strand of OZ010597.1, from coordinate 97,877,545 downwards.
TAGCATTATGGACAGGGAAAGACATAATCTAAGATCTGGAAAAAAATATTTTGTTCAAATTCATACCGTGATCGTACCATGCACGGACTCGACTCATATGACTGGGATTTCCATGAAAAAGATTGTGGGCACAAAATGGGTGATCACTGTACATTTCTCTTCTGTTTCCTATTCATATTTATATTTAATTCCTCAATTTAGCATTATGGACAGGGAAAGACCTAATCTAAGATCTGCAAAAAAATATTTTGCCTTCAAATTCATACCGTGATCGTAGCATGCATGGACTCGACTCATATGACTTGGATTTCAATGAAAAAGATTGTGGGCAGAAAATGAGTTATCACTGTACATTTCTCTGCTCTTTCCAATTTATATTTCTATTTTACCTCCTTAATTTAGCACTATGGACAGGGAAAGACCTAATCTAAGCTCTGCACAAAAATATTTTGCCTTCAAATTCATACCGTGAGCGTAGCATGCATGGACTCGACTCATATGACTGGGATTTGCATGAAAAAGATTGTGGGCCGAAAATGGGTGATCACTGTACATTTCTCTTTTGTTTACTATTTATATTTCTATTTTACCTCCTCAATTTAGCATTACGGACAGGGAAAGACCTAACCTTAAATCTGCACAAAAATATTTTGCCTTCAAATTCATAAGGTGATCGTAGCAGGTATGGACTCGACTCATATGACTGGGATTTCCATGAAAAAGATTGTGGGCAGAAAATGGGTGATGACCGTACATTTCTCTTCTGTTTCCTATTTATATTTCTATTTTACCTACTCAATTTAGCATTATGGACAGGGAAAGACTAAATCTAAGATCTGCAAAAAGATATTTTGCCTTCAAATTCATACCATAATCGTAGCATGCATGGACTCGACTCATATGACTGGGATTTCCATGAAAATGATTGTGGGCCGAAAACGGGTGATCACTGTACATTTCTCTTCTGTTTCCTATTTATATTTATATTTTACCTCCTCTATTTAGCATTATGGAAAGGGAAAGACCAAATCTAAAATCTGCAAAAAAATATTTTGCCTTCAAATTCATACCGTGATCGTAGCATCCATGGACTCGACTCATATGACTTGGATTTCCATGAAAAAGATTGTGGACCGAAAATGGGTGATCACTGTACATTTCTATTCTGTTTCCTATTTATATTTATAGTTTACCTCCTCAATTTAGCATTATGGACAGGGAAAGACCTAATCTAAGCTCTGCAAAAAAATATTTTGCCTTCAAATTAATACCGTGATCGTAGCATGCATAGACTCAACTCATATGACTGGGATTTCCATGAAAAAATTGTGGGCAGAAAATGGGTGATCACTGTATATTTCTCTTCTGTTTCCTATTTATATTTATATTTTACTTCCTCAATTTAGCATTATGGAGAGGGAAAGACCAAATCTAAGATCTGCAAAAAAGATATTTTGCCTTCAAATTCATACCGTGATCGTAGCATGCATGGACTCGACTCATATGACTGGGATTTCCATGATAAAGATTGTGGGCACAAAATGGGTGATCACTGTACATTTCTCTTCTGTTTCCTATTTATATTTATATTTTACCTCCTCAATTTAGCATTATGGACAGGGAAAGACATAATCTAAGATCTGGAAAAAAATATTTTGTTCAAATTCATACCGTGATCGTACCATGCAGGGACTCGACTCATATGACTGGGATTTCCATGAAAAAGATTGTGGGCACAAAATGGGTGATCACTGTACATTTCTCTTCTGTTTCCTAAAAATATTTCTATTTTACTTCCTTAATTTAGCATTATGATTAGGGAAAGACGTAATCTAAAATTTGCAAAAAAATATTTTTCCTTCAAATTCATACCGTGATCGTAGCATGCATGGACTCGACTTATATGACTGGGATTTCCAGGAAAAAGATTGTGGGCAGAAAATGGGTGATCACTGTACATTTCTCTTCTGTTTCCTATTTATATTTATATATCACTTCCTCAAATTAGCATTATGGACAGGGAAAGAACTAATCTAAGCTCTGCAAAAAAATATTTTGCCTTCAAATTCATACCGTGATCATAGCATGCATGGACACGACTCATATGACTTGGATTTCCATGAAAAAGATTGTGGGCAGAAAATGGGTGATCACTGTACATTTCTCTTCTGTTTCCTATTTATATTTATATTGTACTTCCTTCATTTAGCATTATGGACAGGGAAAGACCTAATCTAAGCTCTGCAAAAAAATAATTTGCATTGAAATTCATACCGTGATCGTAGCATACATGGATTCGACTCATATGCCTAAGATTTCCATGAAAAAGATTGTGGGCAGAAAATGGGTGCTCACTGTACATTTCTCTTCTGTTTCTTATTTATATTTCTATTTTACCTCCTCAATTCAGCATTATGGACAGGGAAAGACCTAATCTAAGATCTGCAAATAAATATTTTGCCTTCAAATTTATACCGTGATCGTAGCATGCATGGACTCGACTCATATGACTGGGATTTCCATGAAAAAGATTGTGGGCAGAAAATGGGTGATCACTGTACATTTCTCTTCTGTTTCCTATTTATATTTCTATTTTACCTCCTCAATTTAGCATTATGGACAGGGAAAGACCTAATCTAAGATCTGCAAAAAGGTATTTTGCCTTCAAATTCTTACTGTGATCGTAGCATGCATGGACTCGACTCATATGACTGGGATTTACATAGAAAAGATTGTGGGCAAAAAATGGGTGCTCACTGTACATTTCTCTTCTGTTTCCTATTTATATTTCTATTTAACCTCCTCAATTTAGCATTATGGACAGGGAAAGACCTAATCTAACATCTGCAAAAAAATATTTTGCCTTCAAATTCATACCGTGATTGTAGCATGCATGGACTTGACTCATATGACTGGGATTTCAATGAAAAAGATTGTGGGCAGAAAATGGGTGATCACTGTTCATTTCTCTTCTGTTTCATATTTATATTTATATTTTACCTCCTCAATTTAGCATTATGAACAGGGAAAGACCTAATCTAAGATCTGCAAAAAAATATTTTGCCTTCAAATTCATACCGTGATCGTAGCATGCATGGACTCGACTCATATGACTGGGATTTCCATGAAAATATTTTGGGCCGAAAATGGGTGATCACTGTACATTTCTCTTCTTTTTCGTATTTATATTTCTATTTTACTTCCTTAATTTAACATTATGGACAGGGAAAGACCTAATCTAAGATCTGCACAAAAATATTTTGCCTTCAATGTCATACCGTGATCGTAGCATGTATGGGCTCGACTCATATGACTGGGATTTTCATGAAAATGATTTTGGGCAGAAAATGGGTGATCACTGTACATTTCTCTTCTGTTTCCTATTTATATTTATATTTTACCTCCTCAATTTAGCATTATGTACAGGGAAAGACCTAATCTAAAATCTGCACAAAAATATTTTTCCTTTCAAATTCATACCGTGATCGTAGCATGCATGGACTCGACTCATATGACTGGGATTTCCATGAAAAAGATTGTGTGCCCAAAATGGGTGATCACTGTACATTTCTCTTCTGTTTCTTATTTATAATTATATTTTACCTCCTCAATTTAGCATTATGGACAGGGAAAGACCTAATCTAAAATCTGCACAAAAATATTTTGCCTTCAAATTAATACCGTGATCGTAGCATGCATGGACTCGACTCATATGACTGGGATTTCCATGAAAAAGATTGTGGGCCGAAAATTGGTGATCACTGTACATTTCTCTTATGTTTCCTATTTATATTTATATTTTACCTCCTCAATTTAGCATTATGGACAGGGAAAGACCTAATCTAAAATCTGCACAAAAATATTTTTCCTTTCAAATTCATACCGTGATCGTAGCATGCATGGACTCGACTCATATGACTGGGATTTCCATGAAAAAGATTGTGGGCTGAAAATGGGAGATCACTGTACATTTCTCTTCTGTTTCCTATTTATATTTATATTTTACCTCCTCAATTCAGCATTATGGACAGGGAAAGACCTAATCTAAGATCTGCACAAAAATATTTTGCCTTCAAATTCATACCGTGATCGTAGCATGCATGGACTCGACTCATATGACTGGGATTTCCATGAAAAATATTGTAGGCCGAAAATTAGTGATAACTGTACATTTCTCTTCTGTTTCCCATTTATATTTATATTTTACCTACGCAATTTAGCATTATGGACAGGGAAAGACCTAATCTAAAATCTGCACAAAAATATTTTGCTTTCAAATTCATACCGTGATCGTAGCATGAATTGATTCGACTCATATGACTTGGATTTCCATAAAAAAGCCTTTGGGCTGAAAATGGGTGATCACTGTACATTTCTCTTCTGTTTCCTATTTATATTTATATTTTACCTATTCAATTTAGCATTACGGACAGGAAAGACCTAATCTAAGATCTGCACAAAAATATTCTGCCTTCAAATTCACACCGTGATCGTAGCATGCATGGACTCGACTCATATGACTGGGATTTCCATGAAAAAGATTGTTGGCTGAAAATGGGTGATCACTGTACATTTCTCTTCTGTTTACTATTTATATTTCTATGTTACCTCCTCAATTTAGCATTATGGACAGGGAAAGACCTAATCTAAGATCTGCACAAAAATATTCTGCCTTCAAATTCACACCGTGATCGTAGCATGCATGGACTCGACTCATATGACTGGGATTTCCATGAAAAAGGTTGTGGGCCGAAAAAGGGTGATCACTGTACATTTCTCTTCTGTTTCCTATTTATATTTCTATTTTACCTCCTCAATTTAGCATTATCGACAGGGAAAGACCTCATCTAAGTTCTGCACAAAAATATTTTGCCTTCAAATTAATACCGTGATCGTAGCATGCATGGACTCGACTCATATGACTGGGATTTCCATGAAAAAGATTGTGGGCCGAAAATTGGTGATCACTGTACATTTCTCTTATGTTTCCTATTTATATTTATATTTTACCTCCTCAATTTAGCATTATGGACAGGGAAAGACCTAATCTAAAATCTGCACAAAAATATTTTTCCTTTCAAATTCATACCGTGATCGTAGCATGCATGGACTCGACTCATATGACTGGGATTTCCATGAAAAAGATTGTGGGCTGAAAATGGGAGATCACTGTACATTTCTCTTCTGTTTCCTATTTATATTTATATTTTACCTCCTCAATTCAGCATTATGGACAGGGAAAGACCTAATCTAAGATCTGCACAAAAATATTTTGCCTTCAAATTCATACCGTGATCGTAGCATGCATGGACTCGACTCATATGACTGGGATTTCCATGAAAAATATTGTAGGCCGAAAATTAGTGATAACTGTACATTTCTCTTCTGTTTCCCATTTATATTTATATTTTACCTACGCAATTTAGCATTATGGACAGGGAAAGACCTAATCTAAAATCTGCACAAAAATATTTTGCTTTCAAATTCATACCGTGATCGTAGCATGAATTGATTCGACTCATATGACTTGGATTTCCATAAAAAAGCCTTTGGGCTGAAAATGGGTGATCACTGTACATTTCTCTTCTGTTTCCTATTTATATTTATATTTTACCTATTCAATTTAGCATTACGGACAGGAAAGACCTAATCTAAGATCTGCACAAAAATATTCTGCCTTCAAATTCACACCGTGATCGTAGCATGCATGGACTCGACTCATATGACTGGGATTTCCATGAAAAAGATTGTTGGCTGAAAATGGGTGATCACTGTACATTTCTCTTCTGTTTACTATTTATATTTCTATGTTACCTCCTCAATTTAGCATTATGGACAGGGAAAGACCTAATCTAAGATCTGCACAAAAATATTCTGCCTTCAAATTCACACCGTGATCGTAGCATGCATGGACTCGACTCATATGACTGGGATTTCCATGAAAAAGGTTGTGGGCCGAAAAAGGGTGATCACTGTACATTTCTCTTCTGTTTCCTATTTATATTTCTATTTTACCTCCTCAATTTAGCATTATCGACAGGGAAAGACCTCATCTAAGTTCTGCACAAAAATATTTTGCCTTCAAATTCATACCAGGATCGTAGCATGCATGGACTCGACCCATATGACTAGGATTTCCATGAAAAAGGTTGTGGGCCGAAAAAGGGTGATCACTGTACATTTCTCTTCTGTTTCCTATTTATATTTCTATTTTACCTCCTCAATTTAGCATTATGGACAGGGAAAGACCTCATCTAAGTTCTGCACAAAAATATTTTGCCTTCAAATTCATACCGTGATCGTAGCATGCATGGACTCGACTCATATGACTGTGATTTCCATGAAAAAGATTGTGGGCCGAAAATGGGTGATCACTGTACATTTCCCTTCTGTTTCCTATTTATATTTCTATTTTACCTCCTCAATTTAGCATTATGGACAGGGAAAGACCTAATCTAAGCTCTGCACAAAAATATTTTGCCTTCAAATTCATAACATGATTGTAGCATGCATGGACTCGACTCATATGACTGGGATTTCCATGAAAAAGATTGTGGGCCGAAAATGGGTGATCACTGTACATTTCTCTTCTGTTTCCTATTTATATTTCTATTTTACCTCCTCAATATAGCATTATGGCCAGGGAAAGACCTAATCTAAAATCTGCACAAAAATATTTTGCCTTCAAATTCATTCCGTGATCGTAGAATGCATGAACTCGATTCATATGACTGGGATTTCCATGAAAATGATTGTGGGCCGAAAATGGGTGATCACTGTAAATTTCTCTTCTGTTTCCTATTCTTTTTCGTATTTTACCTCCTCAAGTTAGCATTATGGACAGGGAAAGACCTAATCTAAAATCTGCACAAAAATATTTTGCCTTCAAATTCATAACATGATCGCAGCATGCATGGACTCGACACATATGACTGGGATTTCCATGAAAAAGATTGTGGGCCGAAAATGGGTGATCACTGTACATTTCTCTTCTGTTTTTTATTTATATTTCTATTTTACCTCCTCTATTTAGCATTATGCACAGGGAAAGACCTAATCTAAGCTCTGCACAAAAATATTTTGCCTTCAAATTCATAACGTGATCGTAGTTTGCATGAACTCGACTCATATGACTGGGATTTCCATGAAAAAGATTGTGGGCCGAAAATGGGTGATCACTGTACATTTCTCTTCTGTTTCTTATTTCTATTTCTATTTTACCTCCTCAATTTAGCATTATGGCCAGGGAAAGACCTAATCTAAGCTCTGCACAAAAATATTTTGCCTTCAAATTCATACCGTGATCGTAGCATGCATGGACTCGACTCATATGACTGGGATTTCCATGAAAAAGATTGTGGGCCGAAAATGGGTGATCACTGTACATTTCTCTTCTGTTTCCTATTTATATTTCTATTTTACCTCCTCTATTTAGCATTATGCACAGGGAAAGACCTAATCTAAGCTCTGCACAAAAATATTTTGCCTTCAAATTCATACCGTGATCGTAGCTTGCATGAACTCGACTCATATGACTGGGATTTCCATGAAAAAGATTGTGGGCCGAAAATGGGTGATTACTGTACATTTCTCTTCTGTTTTTTATTTATATTTCTATTTTACCTCCTCAATTTAGCATTATGGCCAGGGAAAGACCTAATCTAAGCTCTGCACAAAAATATTTTGCCTTCAAATTCATACCGTGATCGTAGCATGCATGGACTCGACTCATATGACTGGGATTTCCATGAAAAAGATTGTGGGCCGAAAATGGGTGATCACTGTACATTTCTCTTCTGTTTCTTATTTCTATTTCTATTTTACCTCCTCAATTTAGCATTATGGCCAGGGAAAGACCTAATCTAAGCTCTGCACAAAAATATTTTGCCTTCAAATTCATACCGTGATCGTAGCATGCATGGACTCGACTCATATGACTGGGATTTCCATGAAAAAGATTGTGGGCCGAAAATGCGTGATCACTGTACATTTCTCTTCTGTTTCCTATTTATATTTCTATTTTACCTCCTCTATTTAGCATTATGCACAGGGAAAGACCTAATCTAAGCTCTGCACAAAAATATTTTTCCTTCAAATTCATACCGTGATCGTAGCATGCATGGACTCGACTCAAATGACTGGGATTTGCAAGAAAAAGATTGTGGGCCGAAAATGGGTGATCACTGTACATTTCACTTCTTTTTCCTATTTACATTTCTATTTTACCTCCTCAATTTAGCATTATGGACAGGGAAAGACCCAATCTAAGCTCTGCACAAAAATATTTTGCCTTCAAATTCATAACGTGATCGTAGCTTGCATGAACTCGACTCATATGACTGGGATTTCCATGAAAAAGATTGTGGGCCGAAAATGGGTGATCACTGTACATTTCACTTCTTTTTCCTATTTACATTTCTATTTTACCTCCTCAATTTAGCATTATGGACAGGGAAAGACCTAATCTAAGATCTGCACAAAAATATTTTGCCTTCAAATTCATACCGTGATCGTAGCATGCATGGACTCGACTCATATGACTGGGATTTCCATGAAAAAGATTGTGGGCCGAAAATGGGTGATCACTGTACATTTCTCTTCTGTTTCTTATTTCTATTTCTATTTTACCTCCTCAATTTAGCATTATGGCCAGGGAAAGACCTAATCTAAGCTCTGCACAAAAATATTTTGCCTTCAAATTCATACCGTGATCGTAGCATGCATGGACTCGACTCATATGACTGGGATTTCCATGAAAAAGATTGTGGGCCGAAAATGCGTGATCACTGTACATTTCTCTTCTGTTTCCTATTTATATTTCTATTTTACCTCCTCTATTTAGCATTATGCACAGGGAAAGACCTAATCTAAGCTCTGCACAAAAATATTTTTCCTTCAAATTCATACCGTGATCGTAGCATGCATGGACTCGACTCAAATGACTGGGATTTCCAAGAAAAAGATTGTGGGCCGAAAATGGGTGATCACTGTACATTTCACTTCTTTTTCCTATTTACATTTCTATTTTACCTCCTCAATTTAGCATTATGGACAGGGAAAGACCCAATCTAAGCTCTGCACAAAAATATTTTGCCTTCAAATTCATAACGTGATCGTAGCTTGCATGAACTCGACTCATATGACTGGGATTTCCATGAAAAAGATTGTGGGCCGAAAATGGGTGATCACTGTACATTTCACTTCTTTTTCCTATTTACATTTCTATTTTACCTCCTCAATTTAGCATTATGGACAGGGAAAGACCTAATCTAAGATCTGCACAAAATTATTTTGCTTTCAAATTCATACCGTGATCGTAGCATGCATGGACTCGACTCATATGACTGGGATATCCATGAAAAAGATTGTGGGCCGAAAATGGGTGATCACTGTACATTTCACTTCTTTTTCCTATTTATATTTATATTTAACCTCCTCAATTTAGCATTATGGACAGGGAAAGACCTAATCTAAATCTGCACAAAAATATTTTGACTTCAAATTCATACCGTGATCGTAGCATGCATGAACTCTACACATATGACTGGGATTTCCATGAAAAAGATTGTGGGCCGAAAATGGGTGATCACTGTACATTTCTCTTCGGTTTCTTATTTATATTTCTATTTTACCTCCTCAATTTAGCATTATGGCCAGGGAAAGACCTAATCTAAGCTCTGCACAAAAATATTTTGCCTTCAAATTCATACCGTGATTGTAGCATGCATGGACTCGACTCATATGACTGGGATTTCCATGAAAAAGATTGTGGGCCAAAAATGGGTGATCACTGTACATTTCTCTTCTGTTTCCTATTTATATTTATATTTTACCTCCTCAATATAGCATTATGGACAGGGAAAGACCTAATCTAAAATCTGCACAAAATTATTTTGCCTTCAACTTCATACCGTGATCGTAGCATGCATGGACTCGACTCATGTGACTGGCATTTCCATGAAAAAGATTGTGGGCCGAAAATGGGTGAGCAGTGTACATTTCTCTTCTATTTCCTATTTATATTTCTATTTTACCTCCTCAATATAGCATTATGGACAGGGAAAACCTAACCTAATATCTGCACAAAAATATTTTGCCTTCAAATTCATACCGTGATCGTAGCATGAATGGACTCAACTCATATGACTGGGATTTCCATGAAAAAGATTGTGGGCCGAAAATGGGTGATCACTGTACATTTCTCTTCTGTTTTTTATTTATATTTCAATTTTATCGCCTCAATTTAGCATTATCGACAGGGAAAGACCTCATCTAAGCTGTGCACAAAAATATTTTGCCTTCAAATTCATACCGTGATCGTAGCATGCATTGACTCGACTGATATGACTGGGATTTCCATGAAAAAGATTGTTGGCCGAAAATGGGTGATCACTGTACATTTCTCTTCGGTTTCCTATTTATATTTATATTTTACCTCCTCAATTTAGCATTATGGCCAGGGAAAGACCTAATCTAAGATCTGCACAAAAATATTTTGCCTTCAATTTCATACAGTGATCGTAGCATGCATGAACTCTACTCATATGACTGGTATTTCCATGAAAAAGATTGTGGGCCGCAAATGGGTGATCACTGTACATTTCTCTTCTGTTTTCTATATATATTTCGATTTTACCTCCTCAATTTAGCATTATGGCCAGGGAAAGACCTCATCTAAGCTCTGCACAAAAATATTTTGCCTTCAAATTCATAACGTGAACGTAGCATGCATGGACTCGACTCATATGACTGGGATTTCCATGAAAAAGATTGTGGGCCAAAAATGGGTGATCACTGTACATTTCTCTTCTGTTTCCTATTTATATTTATATTTTACCTCCTCAATTTAGCATTATGGACAGGGAAAGACATAATCTAAGAACTGCACAAAAATATTTTGCCTTCAAATTCATACCGTGATCGTAGCATGCATGGACTCGACTCATATGACTGGGATTTCCATGAAAAAGATTGTGGGCCGAAAATGGGTGATCACTGTACATTTCTCTTCTGTTTCCTATTTATATTTCTATTTTACCTCCTCAATTTAGCATTATGGACAGTGAAAGACCTAATCTAAAATCTGCAAAAAATATTTTGCCTTCAAATTCATAACGTGATCGTAGCATGCTTGAACTCTACTCATATGACTGGTATTTCCCTGAAAAAGATTGTGGGCAGAAAATGGGTGATCACTGTACATTTCTCTTCTGTTTCCTATTTATATTTGTATTTTACCTCCTCAATTTAGCATTATGGACAGGGAAAGACCTAATCTAAGATCTGCACAAAAATATTTTGCCTTCAAATTCATACCGTGATCGTAGCATGCATGGACTCGACTCATATGACTGGCATTTCCATGAAAAAGTTTGTGTGCCGAAAATGGGTGATCACTGTACATTTCTCTTCTGTTTCTAATTTATATTTCTATTTTACCTCCTCAATTTAGCATTATGGCCAGGGAAAGACCTAATCTAAGCTCTGCACAAAAATATTTTGCCTTCAAATTCATAACGTGATCGTAGCATGCATGGACTCGACTCATATGACTGGGATTTCCATGAAAAATATTGTGGGCCGAAAATGGGTGATCACTGTACATTTCACTTCTGTTTCCTATTTATATTTCTATTTTACCTCCTCAATTTAGCATTATGGACAGGGAAAGACCTAATCTAAGTTCTGCACAAAAATATTTTGCTTTCAAATTCATACCGTGATCGTAGCATGCATGGACTCGACTCATATGACTGGGATTTCCATGAAAAAGATTGTGGGCAGAAAATGGGTGATCACTGTACATTTCTCTTCTGTTTCCTATTTATATTTTTATTTTACCTCCTCAATTTAGCAATATGGCCAGGGAAAGACCTAATCTAAGAACTGCAAAAAAATATTTTGCTTTCAAATTCATACCGTGATCGTAGCATGCATTGACTCGACTCATATGACTGGGATTTCCCTGAAAAAGATTGTGGGCATAAAATGGGTGATCACTGTACATTTCTCTTCTGTTTCCTATTTATATTTGTATTTTACCTCCTCAATTTAGCATTATGGACAGGGAAAGACCTAATCTAAGATCTGCACAAAAATATTTTGCCTTCAAATTCATAGCGTGATCGGAGCATGCATGGACTCGACTCATACGACTGGGATTTCCATGAAAAAGATTGTGGGCCAAAAATGGGTGTTCACTGTACATTTCTCTTCTGTTTCCTATTTATATTTATATTTTACTTCCTTCATTTAGTATTATGGACAGGGAAAGACCTAATCTAAGATCTGCACAAAAATATTTTGCCTTCAAATTCATATCTTGATCGCAGCATGCATGAACTCTACACATATGACTGGGATTTCCATGAAAAAGATTCTGGGCCGAAAATGGGTGATCACTGTACATTTCTCTTCTGTTTCCTATTTATATTTATATTTTAGCTCCTCAATTTAGCATTATGGCCAGGGAAAGACCTAATCTAAGAACTGCACAAAAATATTTTGCCTTCAAATTCATACCGTGATCGTAGCATGCATGGACTCGACTCATATGACTGGGATTTCCATGAAAAAGATTGTGGGCCGAAAATGGGTGATCACTGTACATTTCTCTTCTGTTTCCTATTTATATTTTTATTTTACCTCCTCAATTTAACAATATGGCCAGGGAAAACCTAATCTAAGCTCTGCAAAAAAATATTTTGCTTTCAAATTCATACCGTGATCGTAGCATGCATGGACTCGACTCATATGACTGGGATTTCCCTGAAAAAGATTGTGGGCAGAAAATGGGTGATCACTGTACATTTCTCTTCTGTTTCCTATTTATATTTGTATTTTACCTCCTCAATTTAGCATTATGGACAGGGAAAGACCTAATCTAAGATCTGCACAAAAATATTTTGCCTTCAAATTCATACCGTGATCGTAGCATGCATGGACTCGACTCATATGACTGGCATTTCCATGAAAAAGATTGTGGGCCGAAAATGGGTGATCACTGTACATTTCTCTCCTGTTTCTTATTTATATTTCTATTTTACCTCCTCAATTTAGCATTATGGCCAGGGAAAGACCTAATCGAAGCTCTGCACAAAAATATTTTGCCTTCAAATTCATAACGTGATCGTAGCATGCATGGACTCGACTCATATGACTGGGATTTCCATGAAAAAGATTGTGGGCCGAAAATGGGTGATCACTGTACATTTCACTTCTGTTTCCTATTTATATTTCTATTTTACCTCCTCAATTTAGCATTATGGACAGGGAATGACCTAATCTAAGCTCTGCACAAAAATATTTTGCCTTCAAATTCATACCGTGATCGTAGCATGCATGGACTCGACACATATGACTGGGATTTCCATGAAAAATTTTCTGGGCTGAAAATGGGTGATCACTGTACATTTCTCTTCTGTTTCCTATTTATATTTATATTTTACCTCCTCAATTTAGCATTATGGACAGGGAAAGACCTAATCTAAGATCTACACAAAAATATTTTGCCTTCAAATTCATACCGTGATCGGAGCATGCATGAACACTACTCATATGACTGGGATTTCCATGAAAAAGATTTTGGGCCGGAAATGGATGATCACTGTACATTTCTCTTCTGTTTCCTATTTATATTTCAATTTTACCTCCTCAATTTAGCATTATGGACAGGGAAAGACCTCATCTAAGATCTGCACAAAAATATTTTGCCTTCCAATTAATACCGTGATCGTAGCATGCATGGACTCGACTCATATGACTGGGATTTCCATGAAAAAGATTGTGAGCCGAAAACGGGTGACCACTGTACATTTCTCTTCTGTTTCCTATTTATATTTCAATTTTACCTCCACAATTTAGCATTATGGACAGGGAAAGACCTCATCTAAGATCTGCACAAAAATATTTTGCCTTCAAATTCATACCGTGATCGTAGCATGCATGGACTCCACTCATATGACTGGGATTTCCATGAAAAAGATTGTGGGCCGAAAATGGGTGATCACTGTACATTTCTCTTCTTTTTCCTATTTATATTTCTATTTTACCTCCTCGATTTAGCATTATGGACAGGGAAAGACCTAATCTAAAATCTGCGAGAAAATATGTTGCCTTCAAATTCATACCGTGATCGTAGCATGCATGGACTCCACTCATATGACTGGGATTTCCATGAAAAAGATAGTGGGCAGAAATGGGTGATCACTGTACATTTCTCTTCTGTTTCCTATTTATATTTCTATTTTACCTCCTCAATTTAGCATTATGGACAGGGAAAGTCCTAATCTAAGCTGTGCACAAAAATATTTTGCCTTCAAATTCATACCGTGACCGTAGCATGCATGGACTCTACTCATATGACTGGGATTTCCATGAAAAACATTGTGTGCCGAAAACGGGTGATCACTGTACATTTCTCTTCTGTTTCCTATTTATATTTCTCTTTTACCTCCTCAATTTAGCATTATGGCCAGGGAAAGACCTAATCTAAGCTCTGCACAAAAATATTTTGCCTTCAAATTCATACCGTGATCGTAGCATGCATGGACTCGACTCATATGACTGGGATTTCCATGAAAAAGATTGTGGGCCGAAAATGGCTGATCACTGTACATTTCTCTTCTGTTTCCTATTTATATTTCTATTTTACCTCCACAATTTAGCATTATGGACAGGGAAAGACCTAATCTAAAATCTGCACAAAAATATTTTGCCTTCAAATTCATAACGTGATCGTAGCATGCATGAACTCTACTCATATGACTGGGATTTCCATGAAAAAGATTGTGGGCCGAAAATGGGTGATCACTGTACATTTCTCTTCTGTTTCCTATTTATATTTTTATTTTACCTCCTCAATTTAGCATTATGGACAGGGAAAGACCAAATCTAAGATCTGCACAAAAATATTTTGCCTTCAAATTCATACCGTGATCGTAGCATGCATGGACTCCACTCATATGACTGGGATTTCCATGAAAAAGATAGTGGGCAGAAATGGGTGATCACTGTACATTTCTCTTCTGTTTCCTATTTATATTTCTATTTTACCTCCTCAATTTAGCATTATGGACAGGGAAAGTCCTAATCTAAGCTGTGCACAAAAATATTTTGCCTTCAAATTCATACCGTGATCGTAGCATGCATGGACTCGACTCATATGACTGGGATTTCCATGAAAAACATTGTGGACCGAAAATGGGTGATCATTGTACATTTCTCTTCTGGTTCCTATTTATATTTCTATTTTACCTCCTCTATTTAGCATTATGCACAGGGAAAGACCTAATCTAAAATCTGCACAAAAATATTTGGCGTCAAATTCATACCGTGATCGTAGCATGCATGGACTCGACACATATGACTGGGATTTCCATGAAAAAGTTTCTGGGCTGAAAATGGGTGAACACTGTACATTTCTCTTCTGTTTCCTATTTATATTTCTATTTTACTTCCTTCATTTAGTATTATGGACAGGGAAAGACCTAATCTAAGATCTGCACAAAAATATTTTGCCTTCAAATTCATATCTTGATCGCAGCATGCATGAACTCGACTCATATGACTGGGATTTCCATGAAAAAGATTGTGGGCCGAAAATGGGTGATCACTGTACATTTCTCTTCTGTTTCTTATTTATATTTTTATTTTACCTCCTCAATTTAACAATATGGCCAGGGAAAACCTAATCTAAGCTCTGCAAAAAAATATTTTGCTTTCAAATTCATACCGTGATCGTAGCATGCATGGACTCGACTCATATGACTGGGATTTCCCTGAAAAAGATTGTGGGCAGAAAATGGGTGATCACTGTACATTTCTCTTCTGTTTCCTATTTATATTTGTATTTTACCTCCTCAATTTAGCATTATGGACAGGGAAAGACCTAATCTAAGATCTACACAAAAATATTTTGCCTTCAAATTCATACCGTGATCGTAGCATGCATGAACACTACTCATATGACTGGGATTTCCATGAAAAAGATTTTGGGCCGGAAATGGATGATCACTGTACATTTCTCTTCTGTTTCCTATTTATATTTCAATTTTACCTCCTCAATTTAGCATTATGGACAGGGAAAGACCTCATCTAAGATCTGCACAAAAATATTTTGCCTTCAAATTCATACCGTGATCGTAGCATGCATGGACTCCACTCATATGACTGGGATTTCCATGAAAAAGATAGTGGGCAGAAATGGGTGATCACTGTACATTTCTCTTCTGTTTCCTATTTATATTTCTATTTTACCTCCTCAATTTAGCATTATGGACAGGGAAAGTCCTAATCTAAGCTGTGCACAAAAATATTTTGCCTTCAAATTCATACCGTGATCGTAGCATGCATGGACTCGACTCATATGACTGGGATTTCCATGAAAAAGATTGTGGGCCGAAAATGGGTGATCACTGTACATTTCTCTTCTGTTTCCTATTTATATTTCTAATTTACCTCCTCAATTTAGCATTATGGACAGGGAAAGACCTCATCTAAGAACTGCACAAAAATATTTTGCCTTCAAATTCATACCGTGATCGTAGCATGCATGGACTCCACTCATATGACTGGGATTTCCATGAAAAAGATAGTGGGCAGAAATGGGTGATCACTGTACATTTCTCTTCTGTTTCCTATTTATATTTCTATTTTACCTCCTCAATTTAGCATTATGGACAGGGAAAGACCTAATCTAAAATCTGCACAAAAATTTTTTGCCTTCAAATTCATACCGTGATCGTAGCATGCATGAACTCGACTCATATGACTTGGATTTCCATGAAAAAGATTGTGTGCCGAAAATGGGTGATCATTGTACATTTAACATCTGTTTCCTATTTATATTTCTATTTTACCTCCTCAATTTAGCATTATGGACAGGGAAAGACCTAATCTAAAATCTGCACAAAAATATTTTGCCTTCAAATTCATACCGTGATCATAGCATGCATGGACTCGACTCATATGACTGGGATTTCCATGAAAAAGATTGTGGGCCGAAAATGGGAGATCACTGCACATTTCTCTTCTGTTTCCTATTTATATTTATATTTTACCTACTCAATTTAGCATTATGGACAGGGAAAGACCTTATCTAAAATCTGCAAAAAAATATTTCACCTTCAAATTAATACCGTGATCGTAGCATGCATGGACTCGACTCATATGACTGAGATCTCCATGAAAAAGATTGTGGGCCGAAAACGGGTGATCACTGTACATTTCTCTTCTGTTTCCTATTTATATTTATATTTCACCTCCTCAATTTAGTATTATGGACAGGGAAAGACCTAATTTAAGCTCTGCACAAAAATATTTTGCCTTCAAATTCATACCGTGATCGCAGCATGCATGGACTCGACTCATATGACTGGGATTTCCATGAAAAAGATTGTGGGCCGAAAATGGGTGATCACTGTACATTTCTCTTCTGCTTACTATTTATATTTATATTTTACCTCCTCTATTTAGCATTATGGACAGGGAAAGACCTAATCTAAGCTCTGCACAAAAATATTTTGCCTTCAAATTCATACCGTGCTCGTAGCATGCATGGACTCGACTCATATGACTGGGATTTCCATGAAAAAGATTGTGGGCCGAAAATGGGTGATCATTGTACATTTAACATCTGTTTCCTATTTATATTTCTATTTTACCTCCTCAATTTAGCATTATGGCCAGCGAAAGACCTAATCTAAGCTCTGCACAAAAATATTTTGCCTTCAAATTCATACCGTGATCGTAGAATGCATGGACTCGACTCATATGACTGGGATTTCCATGAAAAAGATTGTCGGCCGAAAATGGGTGATCACTGTACATTTCTCTTCTGTTCCCTATTTATATTTCTATTTTACCTCCTCAATTTAGCATTATGGACAGGGAAAGACCTAATCTAAAATCTGCACAAAAATATTTTCCCTTCAAATTCATACCGTGATCGTAGCATGATTGGACTCGACTGATATGACTGGGATTTCCATGAAAAAGATTGTGGGCCGAAAATGGGTGATCACTGTACATTTCTCTTCTGTTTCCTATTTATATTTATATTTTACCTCCTCAATTTAGCATTATGGACAGGGAAAGACCTAATCTAAGCTCTGCACAAAAATATTTTGCCTTCAAATTCATAACATGATCGTAGCATGCATGGACTCGACTCATATGACTGGGATTTCCATGAAAAAGATTGTGGGCCGAAAATGGGTGATCACTGTACATTTCTCTTCTGTTTCCTATTTATATTTCTATTTTACCTCCTCAATTTAGCATTATGGACAGGGAAAGACCTAATCTAAGCTCTGGACAAAAATATTTTGCCTTCAAATTCATACCGTGATCGTAGCATGCATGGACTCGACTCATATGACTGGGATTTCCATGAAAAAGATTGTGGCCCGAAAATGGGTGATCACTTACATTTCTCTTCTGTTTCCTATTTATATTTATATTTTACCTCCTCAATTTAGCATTATGGACAGTTAAAGACCTAATCTAATTTCTGCACAAAAATATTTTGCCTTCAAATTCATACCGTGATCGTAGCATGCATGGACTCGACTCATATGACTGGGATTTCCATGAAAAAGATTGTGGGCAGAAAATGGGTGATCGCTGTACATTTCTCTTCTGTTTCCTATTTATATTTATATTTTACCTCCTCAATTTAGCATTATGGACAGGGAAAGACCTCATCTAAGATCTGCACAAATATATTTTGCCTTCAAATTCATACCGTGATCGTAGCATGCATGGACTCGACTCATATGACTGGGATTTCCATGAAAAAGATTGTGGGCCGAAAATGGGTGATCACTGTACATTTCTCTTCTATTTCTTATTTATATTTCTATTTTACCTCCTCAATTTAGCATTATGGCCAGGGAAAGACCTAATCTAAGCTCTGCACAAAAATATTTTGCCTTCAAATTCATAACGTGATCGTAGCATGCATGGACTCGACTCATATGACTGGGATTTCCATGAAAAAGACTGTGGACCGAAAATGGGTGATCACTGTACATTTCTCTTCTGTTTCCTATTTATATTTCTATTTTACCTCCTCAATTTAGCATTATGGACAGAGAAAGATCTAATCTAAGATCTGCACAAAAATATTTTGCTTTCAAATTCATACCGTAATCGTCGCATGCATCGACTCGACTCATATGACTGGGATATCCATGAAAAAGATTGTGGGCGGAAAATGGGTGATCACTGTACATTTCACTTCTGTTTTATATTTATATTTCTATTTTACCTCCTCTATTTAGCATTATGGACAGGGAAAGACCTAATCTAATCTGCACAAAAATATTTTGCCTTCAAATTCATACCGTGATCGTAGCATGCATTGACTCGACTGATATGACTGGGATTTCCATGAAAAAGATTGTTGGCCGAAAATGGGTGATCACTGTACATTTCTCTTCTGTTTCCTATTTATATTTATATTTTACCTCCTCAATTTAGCATTATGGCCAGGGAAAGACCTAATCTAAGATCTGCACAAAAATATTTTGCCTTCAAATTCATAACGTGATCGTAGCATCCATGAACTCTACTCATATGACTGGGATTTCCCTGAAAAAGATTGTGGGCAGAAAATGGGTGATCACTGTACATTTCTCTTCTGTTTCCTATTTATATTTATATTTTACCTCCTCAATTTAGCATTATGGACAGGGAAAGACCTAATCTAAGATCTGCACAAAAATATTTTGCCTTCAATTTCATACCGTGATCGTAGCATGCATGGACTCGACTCATATGACTGGGATTACCATGAAAAAGATTTTGGGCCGAAAATGGGTGATCACTGTACATTTCTCTTCTGTTTCCTATTTATATTTCTATTTTACCTCCTCAATTTAGCATTATGGCCAGGGAAAGACCTAATCTAAGCTCTGCACAAAAATATTTTGCCTTCAAATTCATAACGTGATCGTAGCATGCATGGTCTCGACTCATATGACTGGGATTTCCATGAAAAAGATTGTGGGCTGAAAATGGGTGATCACTGTACATTTCTCTTCTGTTTCCTATTTATATTTATATTTTAGCTCCTCAATTTAGCATTATGGCCAGGGAAAGACCTAATCTAAGAACTGCACAAAAATATTTTGCCTTCAAATTCATACCGTGATCGTAGCATGAATGGACTCGACTCATATGACTGGCATTTCCATGAAAAGATTGTGGGCCGAAAATGGGTGATCACTGTACATTTCTCTTCTGTTTCCTATTTATATTTCTATTTTACCTCCTCAATATAGCATTATGGACAGGGAAAGACCTAACCTAATATCTGCACAAAAATATTTTGCCTTCAAATTCATACCGTGATCGTAGCATGCATGGACTCGACTCATACCACTGGGATTTCCATGAAAAAGATTGTTGGCCAAAAATGGGTGATCACTGTACATTTCTCTTCTGTTTCCTATTTATATTTCTATTTTACTTCCTTCATTTAGTATTATGGACAGGGAAAGACCTAATCTAAGATCTGCACAAAAATATTTTGCCTTCAAATTCATATCTTGATCGCAGCATGCATGAACTCTACTCATATGACTGGGATTTCCATGAAAAAGATTTTGGGCCGGAAATGGATGATCACTGTACATTTCTCTTCTGTTTCCTGTTTATTTTTCAATTTTACCTCCTCAATTTAGCATTATGGACAGGGAAAGACCTCATCTAAGATCTGCACAAAAATATTTTGCCTTCCAATTAATACCGTGATCGTAGCATGCATGGACTCGACTCATATGACTGGGATTTCCATGAAAAAGATTGTGAGCCGAAAACGGGTGATCACTGTACATTTCTCTTCTGTTTCCTGTTTATATTTCTATTTTACCTCCTCAATTTAGCATTATGGACAGGGAAAGATCTAATCTAAGCTGTGCACAAAAATATTTTGCCTTCTAATTCATACCGTGATCGTAGCATGCATGGACTCGACTCATATGACTGGGATTACCATGAAAAAGATTGTGGGCCGAAAATGGGTGATCAATGTACATTTCTCTTCTGTTTACTATTTATATTTATAGCTTACCTCCTCAATTTAGCATTATGGACAGGGAAATACCTAATCTAAGCTCTGCACAAAAATATTTTGCCTATAAAATTCATACCGTGATCGTAGCATGCATGGACTCGACTCATATGACTGGGATTTCCATGAAAAAGACTGTCGGCCGAAAATGGGTGATCACTGTACATTTCTCTTCTGTTTCCTATTTATATTTATATTTTACCTCCTCAATTTAGCATTATGGACAGGGAAAGACCTAATCTAAGCTCTGCACAAAAATATTTTGCCTTCAATTTCATACCGTGATCGTAGCATGCATGGACTCGACTCATATGACTGGGATATCCATGAAAAAGATTGTCGGCCGAAAATGGGTTATCACTGTACATTTCTCTTCTGTTTCCTATTTATATTTGGAGTTTACCTCCTCAATTTAGCATTATGGACAGGGAAAGACCTAATCTAAGATCTGCACAAAAATATTTTGTCTTCAAATGCATACCGTGATTGTAGCATGCATGGACACGACTCATATGACTGGGATTTCCATGAAAAAGATTGTGGGCCGAAAATGGGTGATCACTGTACATTTCTCTTCTGTTTTCTATTTATATTTATATTTTACCTCCTCAATTTAGCATTATGGCCAGGGAAAGACTTCAGCTCTGCACAAAAATGTTTTGCCTTAAATTCATACCGTGATCGTAGCATGCATGGAAACGACTCATATGACTGGGATTTCCATGAAAAAGATTGTCGGCAGAAAATGGGTGATCACTGTACATTTCTCTTCTGTTTCCTATTTATATTTCTATTTTTCCTCCTCAATTTAGCATTATGGACAGGTAAAGACCTAATATAAGCTCTGCACAAAAACATTTTGCCTTCAAATTCATACCGTGATCGTAGCACGCATGGACTCGACTCATATGACTGGGATTTCCATGAAAATGATTGTGGGCCGAAAATGGGTGATCACTGTACATTTCTGTTCTGTTTCGGATTCATATTTCTATTTTACCTCCTCAATTTAGCATTATGGACAGGGAAAGATCTAATCTAAAATCTGCACAAAAATATGCCTTCAAATTCATACCGTGATTGTAGAATGCATGGACTCGACTCATATGACTGGGATTTCCATGAAAAAGATTGTGCGCCGAAAATTGGTGATCACTGTACATTTCTGTTCTGTTTTGTATTCATATTTCTATTTTACCTCCTCAATTTAGCATTATGGACAGGGAAAGACCTAATCTAAGATCTGCACAAAAATATTTTGCCTTCAAATTCATACCGTGATCGTAGCATGCATGGACTTGACTCATAGGACTGGGATTTCCATGAAAAAGATTGTGGGCCGAAAATGGGAGATCACTGTTCATTTTTCTTCTGTTTCCTATTTATATTTATATTTTACCTCCTTAATTTAGCATTATGGACAGGGAAAGAGTTAATCTAAGATCTGCACAAAAATATTTTGCCTTCAAATTCATACCGTGATCGTAGCATGCATGGACTTGACTCATATGACTGGGATTTCCATGAAAAAGATTGTAGGCCAAAAATGGGTGATCACTGTACATTTCTGTTCTGTTTCCTATTTATATTTCTATTTTACCTCCTCATTTTTGCATTATGGACAGCGAAAGACCTAATCTAAGATCTGCACAAAAATATTTTGCCTTCAAATTCATACCGTGATCGTAGCATGCATGGTCTCGACTCATATGACTGGGATTTCCATGAAAAAGATTGTGGGCCGAAAATGGGTTTTCACTGTACATTTCTGTTCTGTTTACTAATTATATTTCTATTTTACGTCCTCAATTTAGCATTATGGCCAGGAAAGACCTAATCTAAGCTCTGCACAAAAATATTTTGCCTTCAAATTCATACCGTGATCGTAGCATGCATGGACTCATATGACTGGGATTTCCATGAAAAAGATTGTGAGCAGAAAATGGGTGATCACTGTACATTTCTCTTCGGCTTCCTATTTATATTTATATTTTACTTCGTCAATTTAGCATTATGGACAGGGAAAGAACTAATCTAAGCTCTGCACTAAAATATTTTGCCTTCAAATTCATACCGTGAACGTAGCATGCATGGACTCGACTCATATGACTTGGATTTCAATGAAAAAGATTGTGGGCAGAAAATGGGTGATCACTGTACATTTCTCTTCTGTTTCCTATTTATATTTCTATTTTACCTCCTCAATTCAGCATTATGGACAGGGAAAGTCCGAATCTAAAATCTGCACGAAAATATTTTGCCTACATATTCATACCGTGATCGTAGCATGCATGGACTAGACTCATATGACTGGGATTTCCATGAAAAATATTGTGGGCCGAAAATGGGTGATCACTGTACATTTCTGTTCTGTTTCGTATTCATATTTCTATTTTACCTCCTCAATTTAGCATTATGATCAGGGAAAGATCTAATCTAAAATCTGCACAAAAATATGCCTTCAAATTCATACCGTGATCGTAGCATGCATGGACCCGACTCATATGACTGGGATTTCCATGAAAAAGATTGTGGGCCGAAAATGGTTGATCACTGTACATTTCTCTTCTCTTTCTCATTGATATTTCTATTTTACCTCCTCAATTTAGCATTATCGCCAGTGAAAGACCTAATCTAAGCTCTGCACAAAAATATTTTCCCTTCAAATTCATACCGTGATCGTAGCATGCATGGACTCGACTCATATGACTGGGATTTCCTTGAAAAAGATTGTGGGCCGAAAATGGGTGATCACTGTACATTTCTCTTCAGTTTACTATTTATATTTATATTTTACCTCCTCAATTTAGCATTATGGACAGGGAAAGACCTAATCTAAGATCTGCACAAAAATATTTTGCCTTCAAATTCATACCGTGATCGTAGCACGCATGGACTCGACTCATATGACTGGGATTTCCATGAAAATGATTTTGGGCCGAAAATGGGTGATCACTCTACATTTCTCTTCTGTTTACTATCTATATTTCTATTTTACCTCCTCAATTTAGCATTATGTACAGGGAAAGACCTAATCTAAAATCTGCACAAAAATATTTTGCCTTCAAGTTCATACCGTGATCGTAGCATGCATGGGCTCGACTCATATGACTGGGATTTCCATGAAAAAGATTGTAGGCCGAAAATGGGTGATCACTGTACGTTTCTCTTCTGTTTCCTATTTATATTTCTATTTTACCTCCTCAATTTAGCATTATGGCCAGGGAAAGCCCTAATGTAAGCTGTGTACAAAAATATTTTGCCTTCAAATTCATACTGTGATCGTAGCATGCATGGACTCGACTCATATGACTGGGATTTCCATGAAAAAGATTGTGGGCCGAAAATGCGCGATCACTGTATAATTCTCTTTTGTTTCCTATTTATATTTATATTTTACCTCCTCAATTTAGCATTATGGACAGGGAAAGACCTAATCTAAGATCTGCACAAAAATATTTTGCCTTCAAATTCATACCGTGATCGTAGCATGCATGGACTCGACTCATATGCATGGGATTTCCATGAAAAAGATTGTGGGCGGAAAATGCGTGATCACTGTACATTTTTTCTACTGTTTTCTATTTATATTTATATTTTAACTCCTCAATTTAGCATTATGGACAGGGAAAGACCTAATGTAAAATCTGCACAAAAATATTTTGCCTTCAAATTCATACCGTGATCGTAGCATGCATGGACTCGACTCATATGAATGGGATTTCCATGAAAAAGATTGTGGGCCGAAAATGGGTGATAACTGTACATTTCTCTTCTGTTTCCTATTTATATTTATATTTTACCTCCTCAATTTAGCATTATGGACAGGGAAAGACCTAATCTAAAATCTGCACAAAAATATTATCCCTTCAACTTCATACCGTGATTGTAGCATGCATGGACTCGACTCATATGACTGGGATTTCCATGAAAAAGATTGTGGGCCGAAAATGGGTGATCACTGTACATTTCTCTTCTGTTTCCTATTTATATTTATATTTTACCTCCTCAATTTAGCATTATGGACAGGGAAAGACCTAATCTGAAATCTACACAAAAATATTTTGCCTTGAAATTCATACCGTGATCGTAGCATGCATGGACTCGACTCATATGACTGGGATTTCAATGAAAAAGATTTTGGGCAGAAAATGGGTGATCACTGTACATTTCTCTTCTTTTTCCTATTTATATTTCTATTTTACCTCCTCAATTTATCATTATGGACAGGGAAAGACCTAATCTAAAATCTGCACAAAAATATTTTGCCTTCAAATTCATACCGTGATCGTAGCATGCATGGACTCGACTCATATGACTGGGATTTCCATGAAAAAGATTGTGCGCCGCAAATTGGTGATCACTGTACATTTCTGTTCTGTTTCGGATTCATATTTCTATTTTACCTCCTCAACTTAGCATTATGGACAGGGAAAAACCTAATCTAAAATCTGCACAAAAATATTATGCCTCCAAATTCATACCGTGATCGTAGCATGCATGGACTCGACTCATATGACTGGGATTTCCATGAAAAAGATTGTGGGCGGAAAATGCGTGATCACTGTACATTTCTCTTGTTTTTTCTATTTATATTTATATTTTAACTCCTCAATTTAGCATTATGGACAGGGAAAGATATAATGTAAAATCTGCACAAAAATATTTTGCCTTCAAATTCATACCTTGATTGTAGCATGCATGGACTGGAATCATATGACTGGGATTTCCATGAAAAAGATTGTGGGCCTAAAATGGGTGATCACTGTACATTTCTCTTCTGTTTCCTATTTATATTTATATTTTACCTCCTCAATTTAGCATTATGGACAGTGAAAGACCTAATCTAAAATCTGCACAAAAATATTTTGCCTTGAAATTCATACCGTGATCGTAGCATGCATGGACTCGACTCATATGACTGGGATTTCAATGAAAAAGATTTTGGGCAGAAAATGGGTGATCACTGTACATTTCTCTTCTGTTTCCTATTTATATTTCACCTCCTCAATTTATCATTATGGACAGGGTAAGACCTAATCTAAGATCTGCACAAAAATATTATGCCTCCAAATTCATACCGTGATCGTAGCATGCATGGACTCGACTCATATGACTGGGATTTCCATGAAAAAGATTGTGGGCGGAAAATGCGTGATCACTGTACATTTCTCTTGTTTTTTCTATTTATATTTATATTTTAACTCCTCAATTTAGCATTATGGACAGGGAAAGATATAATGTAAAATCTGCACAAAAATATTTTGCCTTCAAATTCATACCTTGATTGTAGCATGCATGGACTGGAATCATATGACTGGGATTTCCATGAAAAAGATTGTGGGCCTAAAATGGGTGATCACTGAACATATCTCTTCTGTTTTCTATTTATATTTCTATTTTACCTCCACAATTTACCATTATGGCCAGGGAAAGACCTAATCTAATTTTTGCACAAAAATATTTTGCCTTCAAATTCATACCGTGATCGTAGCATGCATGGACTCGACTCATATGACTGGGATTTCCATGAAAAAGATTGTGCCCCGAAAATGGGAGATCACTGTACATTTCTCTTCTGTTTCCTATTTATATTTATATTTAACTTCCTCAATTTAGCATTATGGCCAGGGAAAGACCTTATCTAATTTCTGCACAAAAATATTTTGCCTTCAAATTCATACCGTGATCGTAGCATGCATGGACTCGACTCATATGACTGGGATTTCCATGAAAAAGATTGTGCCCCGAAAATGGGAGATCACTGTACATTTCTCTTCTGTTTCCTATTTATAATTATATTTTACCTCCTCAATTTAGCATTATGGACAGGGAAAGACCTAATCTAAAATCTGCACAAAAATATTTTGCCTTCAAATTCATACCGTGATCGTAGCATGCATGGACTCGACTCATATGACTGGGATTTCCATGAAAAAGATTGTGGGCGGAAAATGGGTGATCAGTGTACATTTCTCTTCTGTTTCCTATTTATATTTATATTTTTCCTCCTCAATTTAGCATTATGGACAGGGAAAGACCTAATCTAAAATCTGCACAAAAATATTTTGCCTTCAATTCATACCGTGATCGTAGCATGCATGGACTCGACTCATATGACTGGGATTTCCATGAAAAAGATTGTGGGCGGAAAATGCGTGATCACTGTACATTTCTCTTCTGTTCTCTATTTATATTTATATTTTAATTCCTCAATTTAGCATTATGGACAGGGAAAGACCTAATCTAAAATCTGCACAAAAATATTTTGCCTTCAAATTCAAACCTTGATCGTAGCATGCATGGACTCATATGACTGGGATTTCCATGAAAAAGATTTTGGGCAGAAAATGGGTGATCACTGTACATTTCTCTTCTGTTTCCTATTTATATTTATATTTTACCTCCTCAATTTAGCATTAGGGACAGGGAAAGATATTATCTAAGCTCTCCACACAAATATTTTTCCTTCAAATTCATACCGTGATCGTAGCATGCATGGACTCGACTCATATCACTGGTATTTCCATGAAAAAGATTGTGGGCCGAAAATGGGTGATAACTGTACATTTCTCTTCTGTTTCCTATTTATATTTATATTTTACCTCCTGAATTTAGCATTATGGACAGGGAAAGACCTAATCTAAAATCTGCACAAAAATATTTTGTCTGCAAATTCATACTGTGATCGTAGCATGAATGGACTCGACTCATATGACTGGGATTTCCATGAAAAAGATTGTGGGCTGAAAATGGGAAATCACTGTACATTTTTCTTCTCTTTCCTATTTATATTTATATTTTATCTCCTCAATTTAGCATTATGGACAGGGAAACGCCAAATCTAACATCTGGACAAAAATATTTTGCCTTCAAATTCATACCGTGATCGTAGCATGCATGGACTCGACTCATATGACTGGGATTTCCATGAAAAAATTGTGAGCCGAAAATGGGTGATCACTGTACATTTCTCTTCTGTTTCCTGTTTATATTTCTATTTTACCTCCTCAATTTAGCATTATGGACAGGGAAAGACCTAATCTAAAATCTGCACAAAAATATTTTGCCTTCAAATTCATACCGTGATCGTAGCATGCATGGACTCGACTCATATGACTGGGATTACCATGAAAAATATTGTTGGCGGAAAATGGGTGATCACTGTACATTTCTCTTCTGTTTCCTATTCATATTTCTATTTTACCTCCTCAATTTAGCATTATGGACAGGGAAAGACCTAATCTAAGATCTGCACAAAAATATTTTGCCTTCAAATTCATCCCGTGATCGTAGCATGCATGGACTCGACTCATATGACTGGGATTACCATGAAAAAGATTGTGGGCCAAAAATGGGTGATCACTGTACATTTCTCTTCTGTTTCCTATTCATATTTCTATTTTACCTCCTCAATTTAGCATTATGGACAGGGAAAGACCTAATCTAATATCTGCACAAAAATATTTTGCCTTCAAATTCATACCGTGATCGTAGCATGCATGGACTCGACTCATATGACTGGGATTTCCATGAAAAAGATTGTGGGCGGAAAATGCGTGATCACTGTACATTTCTCTTGTTTTTTCTATTTATATTTATATTTTAACTCCTCAATTTAGCATTATGGACAGGGAAAGATATAATGTAAAATCTGCACAAAAATATTTTGCCTTCAAATTCATACCTTGATTGTAGCATGCATGGACTGGAATCATATGACTGGGATTTCCATGAAAAAGATTGTGGGCCTAAAATGGGTGATCACTGTACATTTCTCTTCTGTTTCCTATTTATATTTATATTTTACCTCCTCAATTTAGCATTATGGACAGTGAAAGACCTAATCTAAAATCTGCACAAAAATATTTTGCCTTGAAATTCATACCGTGATCGTAGCATGCATGGACTCGACTCATATGACTGGGATTTCAATGAAAAAGATTTTGGGCAGAAAATGGGTGATCACTGTACATTTCTCTTCTGTTTCCTATTTATATTTCACCTCCTCAATTTATCATTATGGACAGGGTAAGACCTAATCTAAGATCTGCACAAAAATATTATGCCTCCAAATTCATACCGTGATCGTAGCATGCATGGACTCGACTCATATGACTGGGATTTCCATGAAAAAGATTGTGGGCGGAAAATGCGTGATCACTGTACATTTCTCTTGTTTTTTCTATTTATATTTATATTTTAACTCCTCAATTTAGCATTATGGACAGGGAAAGATATAATGTAAAATCTGCACAAAAATATTTTGCCTTCAAATTCATACCTTGATTGTAGCATGCATGGACTGGAATCATATGACTGGGATTTCCATGAAAAAGATTGTGGGCCTAAAATGGGTGATCACTGAACATATCTCTTCTGTTTTCTATTTATATTTCTATTTTACCTCCACAATTTACCATTATGGCCAGGGAAAGACCTAATCTAATTTTTGCACAAAAATATTTTGCCTTCAAATTCATACCGTGATCGTAGCATGCATGGACTCGACTCATATGACTGGGATTTCCATGAAAAAGATTGTGCCCCGAAAATGGGAGATCACTGTACATTTCTCTTCTGTTTCCTATTTATATTTATATTTAACTTCCTCAATTTAGCATTATGGCCAGGGAAAGACCTTATCTAATTTCTGCACAAAAATATTTTGCCTTCAAATTCATACCGTGATCGTAGCATGCATGGACTCGACTCATATGACTGGGATTTCCATGAAAAAGATTGTGCCCCGAAAATGGGAGATCACTGTACATTTCTCTTCTGTTTCCTATTTATAATTATATTTTACCTCCTCAATTTAGCATTATGGACAGGGAAAGACCTAATCTAAAATCTGCACAAAAATATTTTGCCTTCAAATTCATACCGTGATCGTAGCATGCATGGACTCGACTCATATGACTGGGATTTCCATGAAAAAGATTGTGGGCGGAAAATGGGTGATCAGTGTACATTTCTCTTCTGTTTCCTATTTATATTTATATTTTTCCTCCTCAATTTAGCATTATGGACAGGGAAAGACCTAATCTAAAATCTGCACAAAAATATTTTGCCTTCAATTCATACCGTGATCGTAGCATGCATGGACTCGACTCATATGACTGGGATTTCCATGAAAAAGATTGTGGGCGGAAAATGCGTGATCACTGTACATTTCTCTTCTGTTCTCTATTTATATTTATATTTTAATTCCTCAATTTAGCATTATGGACAGGGAAAGACCTAATCTAAAATCTGCACAAAAATATTTTGCCTTCAAATTCAAACCTTGATCGTAGCATGCATGGACTCATATGACTGGGATTTCCATGAAAAAGATTTTGGGCAGAAAATGGGTGATCACTGTACATTTCTCTTCTGTTTCCTATTTATATTTATATTTTACCTCCTCAATTTAGCATTAGGGACAGGGAAAGATATTATCTAAGCTCTCCACACAAATATTTTTCCTTCAAATTCATACCGTGATCGTAGCATGCATGGACTCGACTCATATCACTGGTATTTCCATGAAAAAGATTGTGGGCCGAAAATGGGTGATAACTGTACATTTCTCTTCTGTTTCCTATTTATATTTATATTTTACCTCCTGAATTTAGCATTATGGACAGGGAAAGACCTAATCTAAAATCTGCACAAAAATATTTTGTCTGCAAATTCATACTGTGATCGTAGCATGAATGGACTCGACTCATATGACTGGGATTTCCATGAAAAAGATTGTGGGCTGAAAATGGGAAATCACTGTACATTTTTCTTCTCTTTCCTATTTATATTTATATTTTATCTCCTCAATTTAGCATTATGGACAGGGAAACGCCAAATCTAACATCTGGACAAAAATATTTTGCCTTCAAATTCATACCGTGATCGTAGCATGCATGGACTCGACTCATATGACTAGGATTTCCATGAAAAAATTGTGAGCCGAAAATGGGTGATCACTGTACATTTCTCTTCTGTTTCCTGTTTATATTTCTATTTTACCTCCTCAATTTAGCATTATGGACAGGGAAAGACCTAATCTAAAATCTGCACAAAAATATTTTGCCTTCAAATTCATACCGTGATCGTAGCATGCATGGACTCGACTCATATGACTGGGATTACCATGAAAAATATTGTTGGCGGAAAATGGGTGATCACTGTACATTTCTCTTCTGTTTCCTATTCATATTTCTATTTTACCTCCTCAATTTAGCATTATGGACAGGGAAAGACCTAATCTAAGATCTGCACAAAAATATTTTGCCTTCAAATTCATCCCGTGATCGTAGCATGCATGGACTCGACTCATATGACTGGGATTACCATGAAAAAGATTGTGGGCCAAAAATGGGTGATCACTGTACATTTCTCTTCTGTTTCCTATTCATATTTCTATTTTACCTCCTCAATTTAGCATTATGGACAGGGAAAGACCTAATCTAATATCTGCACAAAAATATTTTGCCTTCAAATTCATACCGTGATCGTAGCATGCATGGACTCGACTCATATGACTGGGATTTCCATGAAAAAGATTGTGGGCCAAAAATGGGTGATCACTGTACATTTCTCTTCTGTTTCCTATTCATATTTCTATTTTACCGCCTCAATTTTGCATTATGGACAGGGAAAGACCTAATCTAATATCTGCACAAAAATATTTTGCCTTCAAATTCATACCGTGATCGTAGCATGCATGGACTCGACTCATATGCCTGGGATTTCCATGAAAAACTTTGTGGGCCGAAACGAGTGATCACTGTACATTTCTCTTCTGTTTCCTATTTATATTTCTATTTTACCTCCTCAATTTAGCATTATGGACAGGGAAAGACCTAATCTAAGGTCTGCAAAAAAGTATTTTCCCTTCAAATTCATACCGTGATCGTAGCATGCATGGACTCGACTCATATGACTGGGATTTCCATGAAAAAGATTGTGGGCCGAAAATGTGTGATCACTGTACATTTCTCTTCTGTTTCCTATTGATATTTCTATTTTACCTCCTCAATTTAGCATTATGGACAGGGAAAGACCTAATCTAAAATCTGCACAAAAATATTTTGCCTTCAATTCATACCGTGATCGTAGCATGCATGGACTCGACTCATATGACTGGGATTTCCATGAAAAAGATTGTGGGCGGAAAATGCGTGATCACTGTACATTTCTCTTCTGTTTTCTATTTATATTTATATTTTAATTCCTCAATTTAGCATTATGGACAGGGAAAGACCTAATCTAAAATCTGCACAAAAATATTTTGCCTTCAAATTCATACCGTGATCGTAGCATGCATGGACTCATATGACTGGGACTTCCATGAAAAAGATTTTGGGCAGAAAATGGGTGATCACTGTACATTTCTCTTCTGTTTCCTATTTATATTTATATTTTACCTCCTCAATTTAGCATTATGGACAGGGAAAGATATTATCTAAGCTCTCCACACAAATATTTTTCCTTCAAATTCATACCGTGATCGTAGCATGCATGGACTCTACTCCTATGACTGGGATTTCCATGAAAAAGATTGTGGGCCGAAAATGGGTGATCACTGTACATTTCTCTTCTGTTTCCTATTTATATTTATATTTTACCTCCTCAATTTAGCATTATGGGCAGGGAAATTAATTATGTAAGCTCTGCACAAAAATATTTTGCCTTCAAATTCATACCGTGATCGTAGCATGCATTAACTCGACTCATATGACAGGGATTTCCATGAAAAACATTCTGGGCCGAAAATGTGTGATCACTGTACATTTCTCTTCCGTTTCCTATTTATATTTATATTTTACCTCCTCAATTTAGCATTATGGACAGGGAAAGACCTAATCTAAGATCTGCACAAAAATATTTTGCCCTCAAATTCAGACCCTGATCGTAGCATGCATGGACTCGACTCATATGCCTGGGATTTCCATGAAAAACTTTGTGGGCCGAAACGAGTGATCACTGTACATTTCTCTTCTGTTTCCTATTTATATTTCTATTTTACCTCCTCAATTTAGCATTATGGACAGGGAAAGACCTAATCTAAGCTCTGCACAAAAATATTTTGCCTTCAAATTCATACCGTGATCGTAGCATGCATGGACTCGTCTCATATCACTGGGATTTCCATGAAAAAGATTGTGGGCCGAAAATGGGTGATCACTGTACATTTCTCTTCTGTTTCCTATTTATATTTCTATTTTACCTCCTCAATTTAGCATTATGGACAGGGAAAGACCTAATCTAAGCTCTGCACAAAAATATTTTGCCTTCAAATTCATACCGTGATCGTAGCATGCATGGACTCGACTCATATGACTGGGATTTCCATGAAAAAGATTGTGGGCCGAAAATGGGTGATCACTGTACATTTCTCTTCCGTTTCCTATTTATATTTATATTTTACCGCCTCAATTTTGCATTATGGACAGGGAAAGACCTAATCTAAGATCTGCACAAAAATATTTTGCCTTCAAATTCATACCGTGATCGTAGCATGCATGGACTCGACTCATATGACTGGGATTTCCATGAAAAAGATTGTGGGCCAAAAATGGGTGATCACTGTACATTTCTCTTCTGTTTCCTATTCATATTTCTATTTTACCTCCTCAATTTAGCATTATGGACAGGGAAAGACCTAATCTAAGATCTGCACAAAAATATTTTGCCTTCTCATTCATACCGTGATCGTAGCATGCATGGACTCGACTCATATGACTGGGATTTCCCTGAAAAACATTCTGGGCCGAAAATGGGTGATCACTGTACATTTCTCTTCTGTTTCCTATTTATATTTATATTTTACCTCCTCAATTTAGCATTATGGACAGGGAAAGAACTAATCTAAAATCTGCACAAAATATTTTGCCCTCAAATTCAGACCCTGATCGTAGCATGCATGGACTCGACTCATATGCCTGGGATTTCCATGAAAAACTTTGTGGGCCGAAACGAGTGATAACTGTACATTTCTCATCTGTTTCCTATTTATATTTATATTTTACCTCCTCAAATTAGCATTATGGGCAGTGAAAGTAATTATCTAAGCTCTGGACAAAAATATTTTGCCTTCAAATTCATACCGTGATCGTAGCATGCATGGATTCGACTCATAAGACTGGGATTTCCATGAAAAAGATAGTGGGCCGAAAATGGGTGATCACTGTACATTTCTCTTCTGTTTCCTATTTATATTTATATTTTACCTCATCAATTTAGCATTTTGGACAGGGAAAGACCTAATCTAAAATCTGCACAAAAATATTTGGCTTTCAAATTCATACCGTGATCGTAGCATGCATGGACTCGACTCATATGGCTGGGATTTCCATGAAAAAGATTGTGGGCCAAAAATGGGTGATCACTGTACATTTCTCTTCTTTTTCCTATTTATATTTATATTTTACCCCCTCAATTTAGCATTATGGACAGGGAAAGACATAATGTAAGCTCTGCATAAAAATATTTTGCCTTCAAATTCATACCGTGATCGTAGCATACATGGACTCGACTCATATGACTGGGATTTCCATGAAAAAGATTGTAGGCCGAAAATGGGTGATCACTGTACATTACTCTTCTGTTTCCTATTTATATTTATATTTTACCTCCTCAATTTAGCATTATGGACAGGGAAAGACCTAATCTAAGATCTGCACAAAAATATTTTGCCTTCAAATTCATACCATGATCCTAGCATGGATGGACTCGACTCATATGACTGGGATTTCCATGAAAAAGATTTTGCGCCGAAAATGGGTGACCACTGTACATTTCTGTTCTATTTCGTATTCATATTTCTATTTTTCCTCCTCAATTTAGCATTATGGACAGGGAAAGACATAATCTAAGATCTGCACAAAAATATTTTGCCTTCAAATTCATACCGTGATCGTAGCATGCATGGACTCGACTCATATGACTGGGATTTCCATGAAAAAGATTTTGCGCCGAAAATGGGTGATCACTGAACATTTCTCTTCTGTTTCCTATTTATATTTATATTTTACGTCCTCAATTTAGCATTATGGACAGGGAAAGACCAAATCTAAGATCTGCACAAAAATATTTTGCCTTCAAATTCATACCGTGATCGTAGCATGCATGGACTCGATTCATATGACTGGGATTTCTATGAAAAAGATTGTGGGCCGAAAATGCGTGATCACTGTATATTTATCTTTTGTTTCCTATTTATATTTCTATTTTACCTCCTCAATTTAGCATTATGGACAGGGAAAGACCTAATCTGAGATCTGCACAAAAATATTTTGCCTTCAAAATCATACCGTGATCGTAGCATGCATGGACTCGACGCATATGACTGGGATTTCCATGAAAAAATTTGGGGGGGGGGGCGAAAATTGGTGATCACTGTACATTTCTCTTCTGTTTCCTATTTATATTTATATTTTACCTCCTCAATTTAGCATTATGGACAGGGAAAGACCTAATCTAAGATCTGCACAAAAATATTTTGCCTTCAAATTCATACCGTGATCGTAGCATGCATGGACTCGACTCATATGACTGGCATTTCCATGAAAAAGATTGTGGGACGAAAAGGGGTGATCACTGTACATTTCTCTTCTGTTTCCTATTTATATTTCTATTTTACTTCCTTCATTTAGCATTATGGACAGGGAAAGACCTAATCTAAGCTCTGCACAAGAATATTTTGCCTTCAAATTCATACCGTGATCGTAGCATGCATGGACTCGACTCATATGACAGGGATTTCCATGAAAAAGATTGTGGGCCGAAAATGGGAGATCACTGTACATTTCTCTTCTGTTTCCTATTTATATTTATATTTTACCTCCTCAATTTAGCATTATGGACAGGGAAAGACCTAATCTAAGCTCTGCACAAAAATATTTTGCCTTCAAATTCATACCGTGATCGTAGCATGCATTGAATCGACTCATATGACTGGGATTTCCATGAAAAAGATTGTGGGCCGAAAATGGGTGATCACTGTCCATTTCACTTCTGTTTCCTGTTTATATTTCTATTTTACCTCCTCAATATAGCATTATGGACAGGGAAAGCACTAATCTAAAATCTGCACAAAAATATTTTGCCTTCAATTTCATACCGTGATCGTAGCATGCATGGACTCGACTCATATGACTGGGATATCAATGAAAAAGATTGTGGGCCGAAAATGGGTGATCACTGTACATTTCTCTTCTGTTTCCTATTTATATTTATATTTTACCTCCTCAATTTAGCA
The DNA here is from genome assembly GCA_963932145.1 of Acanthosepion lycidas. Taxonomy (NCBI): domain Eukaryota; kingdom Metazoa; phylum Mollusca; class Cephalopoda; order Sepiida; family Sepiidae; genus Acanthosepion; species Acanthosepion lycidas. The sequence goes on along the minus strand of OZ010597.1, from coordinate 97,841,225 downwards.
TTATGGACAGGGAATGACCTAATCTAAGATCTGCACAAAAATATTTTTCCTTCAAATTCATACCGTGATCGTAGCATGCATGGAATCGACTCATATGACTGGCATTTCCATGAAAAAGATTGTGAGCCGAAAATGACTGATCACTGTACATTTCTCTTTTGTTTCCTATTTATATTTATATTTTACCTCCTCAATTTAGCATTTTGGACAGGGAAAGACCTAATCTAAGATCTGCACAAAAATATTTTGCCTTCAAATTCATACCGTGATCGTAGCATGCATGGACTCGACTCATATGACTGGGATTTCCATGAAAAAGTTTGTGGCCCGAAAATGGGTGATCACTGTACATTTCTCTTCTGTTTCCTATTTATATTTATATTTTACCTCCTCAATTTAGCATTATGGACAGGGAATGACCTAATCTAAGATCTGCACAAAAATATTTTGCCTTCAAATTCATACCGTGATCGTTGCATGCATGGACTCGACTCATATGACCGGGATTTCTATGAAAAAGATTGTGGGCCGAAAATGCGTGATCACTGTATATTTCTCTTTTGTTTCCTATTTATATTTCTATTTTACCTCCTCAATTTAGCATTATGGACAGGGAAAGACCTAATCTAAGATCTGCACAAAAATATTTTGCCTTCAAATTCATACCGTGATCGTAGCATGCATGGACTCGACTCATATGACTGGGATTTCCATGAAAAAGTTTGTGGCCCGAAATTGGGTGATCACTGTACATTTCTCTTCTGTTTCCTATTTATATTTCTATTTTACCTCCTCAATTTAGCATTATGGACAGGGAAAGACCTAATCTAAGATCAGCAGAAAAATATTTTGCCTTCAAATTCATACCGTGATCGTAGCATGCATGGACTCGACTCATATGACTGGGATTTGCATGAAAAAGATTGTGGGCCGAAAATGGGTGATCACTGTACATTTCTCTTCTGTTTCCTATTTATATTTCTATTTTATCTCCTCAATTCAGCATTATGGTCAGGGAAAGACCCAATCGAAGCTCTGCACAAAAATATTTTGCCTTCAAATTCATACCGTGATCGCAGCATGCTTGGACTCGACTCATATGACTGGGATTTCCATGAAAAAGATTGTCGGCCTAAAATGGGTGATCACTGTACATTTCTCTTCTGTTTCCTATTTTATTTCTATTTTACCTCCTCAATTTAGCATTATGGACAGGGAAAGACCTAATCTAAGATCTGCACAAAAATATTTTGCCTTCAAATTCATACCGTGATCGTAGCATGAATGAACTCAACTCATATGACTGGGATTTCCATGAAAAAGATTGTGGGCACAAAATGGGTGATCACTCTACATTTCTCTTCTGTTTCCTATTACTATATCTATTTTACTTCCTTAATTTACCATTATGGACAGTGAAAGACCTAATCTAAGATCTGTAAAAATATATTTTGCCTTCATATACATACCGTGATCGTAGCATGCATGGACTCGAATCATATGACTGGGATTTCCAAGAAAAAGATTGTGGGCAGAAAATGGGTGATCACTGTACATTTCACTTATGTTTTCTATTTATATTTCTATTTTACCTCCTCAATTTAGCATTATGGACAGGGAAAGACCAAATCTATGATCTGCAAAAAAATATTTTGCCTTCAAATTCATAACGTGATCGTAGCATGCATGGACTCGGCTCATATGACTGGGATTTCCATGAAAAAGATTGTGGGACGAAAATTGGTGATCACTGTACATTTCTCTTCTGTTTCCTATTTATATTCATATTTTATCTCCTGTATATAGCATTATGGACAGTGAAAGACCTAATCTAAGATCTGCAAAAAAATATTTTCCCTTCAAATTCATACCGTGATCGTAGCATGCATGGACTCGAATCATATGACTGGGATTTCCCTGAAAAAGTTTTTGGGCCGAAAATGGGTGATCACGGTACATTTCTCTTCTGTTTCCTATTTATATTTCTATTTTACCTCCTCAATTTAGCATTATGGACAGGGACAGACATAATCTAAAATCTGCACAAAAATATTTTGTCTTCAAATTAATACCGTGACCGTAGCATGCATTGAATCGAGTCATATGACTGGGATTTCCATGAAAAAGTTTTTGGGGCGAAAATGGGTGATCACTGTACATTTCTCTTCTGTTTCCTATTTATATTTATATTTTACCTCCTCAATTTAGCATTATGGGCAGGGAAAGTAATTATCTAAGCTCTGCACACAAACATTTTGCCTTCAAATTCATACCGTGATCGTAGCATGCATGGACTCGACTCAAATGACTGGCATTTCCATGAAAAAGATTGTGGGACGAAAATGGGTGATCACTGTACATTTCTCTTCTGTTTCCTATTTATATTTCTATTTTACGTCCTCAATTTAGCATTATGAACAGGGAAAGACCTAATCTAAAATCTGCACAAAAATATTTTGCCTTCAAATTCATCCCGTGATCGTAGCATGCATGGACTCGACTCGTATGACTGGGATTTCCATGAAAGAGATTTTGGGCCGCAAATGGGTGATCACTGTACATTTCTCTTCTGTTTCCTATTTATATTTATATTTTACCTCCTAAATTTAGCATTATGGACAGGGAAAGACCTAATCTAAGATCTGCACAAAAATATTTTTCTTTCAAATTCATACCGTGATCGTAGCATGCATGGACTCGGCTCATATGACTGGGATTTCCATGAAAAAGATTTTGGGCCGAAAGTGGGTGATCACTGTACATTTCTCTTCTGTTTCCTATTTATATTTTACCACCTCAATTTAGCATTATGGACAGTGAAAAACCTAATCTATGATCTGCACAAAAACATTTTGCCTTCAAATTCATTCCGTGATCGTAGCATGCATGGACTCGACTCATATGACGGGGATTACCATGAAAAAGATTGTGGGCGTAAATGGGTGATCACTGTACATTTCTCTTCTGTTTCCTATTTATATTTCTATTTTACCTCCTCAATTTAGCATTATGGACAGGGAAAGACCTAATCTAAAATCTGCACAAAAATATTTTGCCTTCAAATTCATACCGTGATCGTAGCATGCATGGACTCAACTCATATGACTGGGATTTCCATGAAAAAGATTGTGGGCCGAAAATGGGTGATCACTGTACATTTCTTTTCTGTTTCCTATTTATATTTCTATTTTACCTCCTCAATTTAGCATTATGGACAGGGAAAGACCTAATCTAAAATCTGCACAAAAATATTATTCCTTCAAATTCATACCGTGATCGTAGCATGCATGGACTCGACTCATATGACTGGGATTTCCATGAAAAAGATTGTGGGCCGAAAAAAGGTGATCACTGAACATTTCTCTTCTACTTCCTATTTATATTTCTATTTTACCTCCTCAATTTAGCATTATAGACAGGGAAATACCAAATCTAAGTTCTACACAAAAATATTTTGCCTTCAAATTCATACCGTGATCGTAGCATGCATGGACACGACTCATATCACGGGGATTTCCATGAAAAAGATTGTGGGCCGAAAATGGGTGATCACTGTACATTTCTCTTCTGTTTACTATTTATATTTCTATTTTACCTCCTCAATTTAGCATTATGGACAGGGAAAGACCAAATCTAAGATCTGCAAAAAAATATTTTGCCTTCAAATTCATACCGCGATCGTAGCATGCATGGACTGGTCTCATATGACTGGGATTTCCATGAAAAAGATTGTCGGCCAAAAATGGGTGATCACAGTACATTTCTCTTCTGTTTCCTATTTATATTTATATTTTAGCTCCTCAATTTAGCATTATGGACAGGGAAAGACCAAATCTAAGCTCTACACAAAAATATTTTGCCTTCAAATTCATACCGTGATCGTAGCATGCATGGACTCGACTCATTTGACTGGGATTTCCATGAAAAAGATTGTGGGCCGAAAATGGGTGATCACTGTACATTTCTCTTCTGTTTTCATATTTATATTTATAATTTACATCGTCAATTTAGCATTATGGACAGGGAAAGACCTAATCTAATCTCTGCAAAAAAATATTTTGCCTACAAATTCATAACGTGTTCGTAGTATGCATGGACTCGACTCATATGACTGGGATTTCCACGAAAAAGTTTGTGGGCCGAAAATGGGTGATCACAGTACATTTCTCTTCTGTTTCCTATTTATATTTCTATTTTACCTCCTCAATTTAGCATTATGGACAGGGAAAGACCTAATCTAAAATCTGCACAAAAATATTTTGCCTTCAAATTCATACCGTGTTCGTAGCACTCATGGACTCGACTCATATGACTGGGATTTCCATGAAAAAGATTGTGGGACGAAAATGGGTGATGACTGTACATTTCTCTTCTGTTTCTTATTTATATTTATATTTTACCTCCTCAATTTAGCATTATGGCCAGGGAAAGACCTAATCTAAGCTCTGCACAAAAATATTTTGCCTTCAAATTCATACCGTGAACGTAGCATGCATGGACTCGACTCATATGACTGGGATTTCCACGAAAAAGATTGTGGGCCGAAAATTGGTGATCACTGTATATTTCTATTCTGTTTCCTATTTATATTTCTATTTTACCTCCTTAATTTAGCATTATGGACAGGGAAAAATCTAATCTAAGCTCTGCACAAACATATTTTGCCTTCAAATTCATACCGTGATCATAGCATGCATGGACTCGACTCATTTGACTGGGATTTCCATGAAAAAGATTGTGGGAAGAAAATGGGTGATCACTGTACATTTCTCTTCTGTTTTCCTATTTATATTTCTATTTTACCTCCTCAATTTAGCATTATGGACAGGGAAAGACCTAATCTAAGCTCTGCACAAAAATATTTTGCCTTCAAATTCATACCGTGATTGTAGCATGCATGGACTCCACTCATATGACTGGGATTTCCACGAAAAAGATTGTGGGCCGAAAATGGATGATCACTATACATTTCTCTTCTGTTTCCTATTTATATTTATATTTTACCTCCTCAATTTAGCATTATGGACAGGGAAAGACCTAATCTAAGATCTGCACAAAAATATTTTGCCTTCAAATTCATACCGAGTCTGTAGCATGCATGGACTCGACTCATATGACTGGGATTTCCATGAAAAAGATTGTGGGCCAAAAATGGGTGGTCACTGTACATTTCTCTTCTGTTTCCTATTTATATTTATATTTTACCTCCTCAATTTAGCATTATGGACAGGGAAAGACCTAATCTAAAATCTGCACAAAAATATTTAGCCTTCAAATTCATACCGTGATCGTAGCATGCATGGACTCGACTCATATGACTGGGATTTCCATGAAAAAGATTGTGGGCGGAAAATGGGTAATCACTGTACATTTCTCTTCTGTTTCCTATTTATATTTCTATTTTACCTCCTCAATTTAGCATTATGGACAGGGAAAGACCTAATCTAAAATCTGCACAAAATATTTTGCCTTCAAATTCATACCGAGATCGTAGCATGCATGGACTCGACTCATATGACTGGGATTTCCATGAAAAAGATTGTGGGCCGAAAATGGGTGATCACTGTACAGTTCTCTTCTGTTTCCTATTTATATTTATATTTTACCTCCTCAATTTAGCATTATGGACAGGGAAAGACATATTCTAAAATCTGCACAAAAATATTTTGCCTTAAATTCATACCGTGATCGTAGCATGCATGGACTCGACTCATATGACTGGGATTTCCATGAAAAATTGTGGGCCGTAAATGGGTGATCACTGTACATTTCTCTTCTGTTTCCTATTTATATTTCTATTTTACCTCCTCAATTTAGCATTATGGACAGGGAAAACCTAATCTAAGCTCTGCACAAAAATATTTTGCTTTCAAATTCATACCGTGATCGTAGCATGCATGGTCTCGTCTCATATGACTGGGATTTCCATGAAAAACATTGTAGGCCGAAAATGGGAGATCACTGTACATTTCTCTTCTGTTTGCTATTTATATTTATATTTTACCTACTCAATTTAGCATTATGGACAGGGAAAGACCAAATCTAAGAACTGCAAAAAAATCTTTTGCCATCAAATTCATACCGTGATCGTAACATGCATGGACTCGACTCATATGACTGGGATTTCCATGAAAAAGATTGTGGGCAGAACATGGGTGATCACTGTACATTTCTCTCCTGTTTCCTATTTCTAAGTCTATTTTACTTCCTTCATTTAGCATTATGGACAGTGAAAGACCTAATCTAAGATCTGCAAAAAAATACTTTTGCCTTCAAATTGATACCGTGATCGTAGCAAGTATGGAATCGACTCATATGACTGGGATTTCCATGAAAATATTGTGGGCAGAAAATGGGTGATCTCTGTACATTTCTCTTCTGTTTCCTATTTATATTTCTGTTTACCTCCTCAATTTAGCATTATGGACAGGGAAAGACCTAATCTAATATCTACACAAAAATATTTTCCCTTCAAATTCATACCGTGATCGTAGCATGCATGGACTTGACTCATATGACTGGGATTTCCATGACAAAGATTGTGGGCCGAAAATTGGTGATCATGTACATTTCTATTCTGTTTCCTATTTCTATTTCTATTTTAGCTCCTCAATTTAGCATTATGGACAGGGAAAGACCTAATCTAAAATCTTCACAAAAATATTTTGCCTTCAAATTCATACCGTGATCGTAGCATGCATGGACTCGACTCATATGACTGGGATTTCCATGAAAAAGATTGTGGGCCGAAAATGGGTGATCACTGTACATTTCTATTCTGTTTCCTATTTATATTTCTATTTTAGCTCCTCAATTTAGCATTATGGACAGGGAAAGACCTAATCTAAAATCTTCACAAAAATATTTTGCCTTCAAATTCATACCGTAATCGTAGCATGCATGGACTCGACTCATATGACTGGGATTTCCATGAAAAAGATTGTGGGCCGAAAATGGTTGATCACTGTACATTTCTCTTCTGTTCCTATTTATATTTCTATTTTACCTCCTCAATTTAGCATTATCACCAGTGAAAGACCTAATCTAAGCTCTGCACAAAAATATTTTGCCTTCAAATTCATATCGTGATCGTAGCATGCATGGAGTCGACTCATATGACTGGGATTACCATGAAAAAGATTGTGGGGCGAAAATGGGTGATCACTGTACATTTCTCTTCTGTTTTCTATTTATATTTCTATTTTACCTCCTCAATTTAGCATTATGGACAGGGAAAGACCAAATCTAAGATCTGCAAAAAAATATTTTGCCTTCAAATTCATACCGTGATCGTAGCATGCATGGAGTCGACTCATATGACTGGGATTTCCATGAAAAAGATTGTCGGCAGAAAATGGGTGATCATAGTACATTTCTCTTCTGTTTCCTATTTATATTTCTATTTTACCTCCTCAATTTAGCATTATGGACAGGGAAAGACGTAATCTAAGCTCTGCACAAAAATATTTTGCCTTCACATTCATACCGTGATCGTAGCATGTATGGACTCGACTCATATGACTGGGATTTCCATGAAAAAGATTGTGGGCCGAAAATGGGTGATCACTGTACATTTCTCTTCCGTTTTCTATTTATATTTCAATTTAACTTCCTCAATTTCGCATTATGGACAGGGAAATACCTAATCTAAAATCTGCACAAAAATATTTTGCTTTCAAATTCATACCGCGATCGTAGCATGCATGGACTCGACTCATATGACTCTGATTTCCATGAAAACGCTTGTGGGCCAAAAATGGTTGATCACTGTACATTTCTGTTCTGTTTCGTATTCATATTTCTATTTTACCTCCTCAATTTAGCATTATGGACAGGGAGAGACATAATCTAAGCTCTGCACAAAAATATTTTGCCTTCAAATTCATACCGTGATCGTAGCATGCATGGACACGACTCATATGACTGGGATTTCCACGAAAAATATTGTGGGCAGAAAATGGGTGATCACTGTACATTTCTCTTCTGTTTCCTATTTATATTTATATTTTACCTCCTCAATTTAGCATTATGGACAGGGAAAGACCTAATCTAAAATATGAACAAAAATATTTTGCCTTCAAATTCATAGCGTGATCGTAGCATGCATGGACTCGACTCATATGACTGGGATTTCCATGAAAAAGATTGTGGGCCGAAAATGGGTGATCACTGTACATTTCTCTTCTGTTTCCCATTTATATTTCTATTTTACCTTCTCAATTTAGCATTATGGACAGGGAAAGACCTAATCTAAAATCTGCACAAAAATATTTTGCCTTCAAATTCATACTGTGATCGTAGCATGCATGGACTCGACTCATATGACTGGGATTTCCATGAAAAAGATTGTGGGCTGAAAATGGGAGATCACTGTACATTTCTCTTCTGTTTCCTATTTATATTTATATTTTACCTCCTCAATTTAGCATTATGGACAGGGAAAGACATAATCTAAAATCTGCGCAAAAATATTTTGCCTTCAAATTCATACCGTGATCGTAGCATGCATTGACTCGACTCATATGACTGGGATTTCCATGAAAAAGATTGTGGGGCGAAAATGGGTGATCACTGTATATTTCTCTTCGTTTTCCTATTTATATTTATATTTTACCTCCTCAATTTAGCATTATGGACAGGGAAAGACCTAATCTAAAATCTGCACAAAAATATTATTCCTTCAAATTCATACCGTGATCGTAGCATGCATGGACTCGACTCATATGACTGGGATTTCCATGAAAAAGATTGTGGGCATAAAATGGGTGATCATGTACATTTCTCTTCTGTTTCCTATTTATATTTCTATTTTAGCTCCTCAATTTAGCATTATGGACAGGGAAAGACCTAATCTAAAATCTTCACAAAAATATTTTGCCTTCAAATTCATACCGTGATCGTAGCATGCATGGACTCGACTCATATGACTGGCATTTCCATGAAAAAGATTGTGGGCCGAAAATGGGTGATCACTGTACATTTCTCTTCTGTTTCCTATTTATATTTCTGTTTTACCTCCTCAATTTAGCATTATGGACAGGGAAAGACCTAATTTAATATCTACACAAAAATATTTTCCCTTCAAATTCATACCGTGATCGTAGCATGCATGGACTCGACTCATATGACTGGGATTTCCATGACAAAGATTGTGGGCCGAAAATTGGTGATCATGTACATTTCTCTTCTGTTTCCTATTTATATTTCTATTTTAGCTCCTCAATTTAGCATTATGGACAGGGAAAGACCTAATCTAAAATCTTCACAAAAATATTTTGCCTTCAAATTCATACCGTGATCGTAGCATGCATGGACTCGACTCATATGACTGGGATTTCCATGAAAAAGATTGTGGGCCGAAAATAGGTGATCACTGTACATTTCTCTTCTGTTTCCTATTTATATTTCTATTTTACCTCCTCAATTTAGCATTATGGACAGGGAAAGACCTAATCTAAAATCTGCACAAAAATATTTTACCTTCAAATTCATACCGTGATCGTAGCATGCATGGACTCGACTCATATGACTGGGATTTCCATGAAAAAGATTGTCGGCAGAAAATGGGTGATCATAGTAAATTTCTCTTCTGTTTCCTATTTATATTTCTATTTTACCTCCTCAATTTAGCATTATGGACAGGGAAAGACCTAATGTTAGCTCTGTACAAAAATATTTTGCCTTCAAATTCATACCGTAATTGTAGCATGCATGGACACGACTCATATGACTGGGATTTCCATGAAAAAGATTTTGGGCCGAAAATGGGTGATCACTGTACATTTCTCTTCTGTTTCGTATTCATATTTCTATTTTAACTCCTCAATTTAGCATTATGGACAGAGAAAGACCTAATCTAAAATCTGCACAAAAATATTTTGCCTTCAAATTCATACCGTGATCGTAGCATGCATGGACTCAACTCATATGACTGGGATTTCCATGAAAAAGATTGTGGGCCAAAAATGGTTGATCACTGTACATTTCTGTTCTGTTTCGTATTCATATTTCTATTTTACCTGCTCAATTTAGCATTATGGACAGGGAGAGACATAATCTAAGCTCTGCACAAAAATATTTTGCCTTCAAATTCATACCGTGATCGTAGCATGCATGGACTCGACTCATATGACTGGGATTTCCACGAAAAATATTGTGGGCAGAAAATGGGTGATCACTGTACATTTCTCTTCTGTTTCCTATTTATATTTCTATTTTACCTCCTCAATTTAGCATTATGGACAGGGAAAGACCTAATCTAAAATCTGCACAAAAATATTATTCCTTCAAATTCATACCGTGATCGTAGCATGCATGGACTCGACTCATATGACTAGGATTTCCATGAAAAAGATTGTGGCCGGAAAATGGGTGATCACTGTACATTTCTCTTCTGTTTCCTATTTATATTTATATTTTAACTCCTCAATTTAGCATTATGGACAGGGAAAGACCTAATCTAAAATCTGCACAAAAATATTTTGCCTTCAAATTCATACCGTGATCGTAGCATGCATGGACTCGACTCATATGACTGGGATTTCCATGAAAAAGATTGTGGGCGGAAAATGGGTGATCACTGTACATTTCTCTTCTGTTTCCTATTTATATTTATATTTTACCTCCTCAATTTAGCATTATGGACAGGGAAAGACCTAATCTAAGATCTGCACAAAAATATTTTGCCTTCAAATTCATACCATGAACGTAGCATGCATGGACTCGACTCATATGACTGGGATTTCCATGAAAAAGATTGTGGGCGGAAAATGGGTGATCACTGTACATTTCTCTTCTGTTTCCTATTTATATTTATATTTTACCTCCTCAATTTAGCATTATGGACAGGGAAAGACCTAATCTAAGATCTGCACAAAAATATTTTGCCTTCAAATTCATACCGTGCATGCATGGACTCGACTCATAAGACTGGGATTTCCATGAAAAAGATTGTGGGCCGAAAATGGGTGACCACTGTACATTTCTCTTCTGTTTCCTATTTATATTTATATTTACCAACTTAATTTAGCATTATAGACAGGGAAATAACTAATCTAATATATGCACAAAAATATTTTGCCTTCAAATTCATACCGTGAACGTAGAATGCATGGACTCGACTCATATGACTGGGATTTCCATGAAAAAGATTGTGGCATGAAAATGTGTGATCACTGTACATTTCTCTTCTGTTTCCTATTTATATTTCTATTTTACCTCCTCAATTTAGCATTATGGTCAGGGAAAGACCTAATCTAAGATCTGCAAAAAAATATTTTGCCTTTAAATTCATACCGTGATCGTAGCATGCATGGACTCGACTCATATGACTGGGATTTCCATGAAAAAGATTGTGGGCCGATAATAAGTGATCACTGTACATTTCTCTTCTGTCAGCTATTTATATTTATATTTTACCTCCTCAATTTAGCATTATGGACAGGGAAAGACCAAATCTAAGATCTGCACAAAAATATTTTGCCTTCAAATTCATACCATGATCGTAGCATGCATGGACTCGACTCATACGACTGGGATTTCCATGAAAAAGATTGTGGGCCGAACATGGCTGATGACTGTACATTTCTCTTCTGTTTCCTATTTATATTTATATTTTACCTCCTTAATTTAGCATTATAGACAGGGAAAGACATAATCTAAGATCTGCACAAAAATATTTTGCCTTCAAATTCATACCGTGAACGTAGAATGCATGGACTCGACTCATATGACTGCGATTTCCATGAAAAAGATTGTGGGCCGAAAATGGGTGATCACTGTACATTTCTCTTCTGTTTCGTATTCATATTTTTATTTTAACTCCTCAATTTAGCATTATGGACAGGGAAAGACCTAATCTAAAATCTGCACAAAAATATTTTGCCTTCAAATTCATACCGTGATCGTAGCATGCATGGACTCGACTCATATGACTGGGATTTCCATGAAAAAGATTGTGGGCCGAAAATGGGTGATCACTGTACATTTCTGTTCTGTTTCGTATTCATATTTCTATTTTACCTCCTCAATTTAGCATTATGGACAGGGAAAGACCGAATCTAAAATCTGCACAAAAATATTTTGCCTTCAAATTCATTCTGTGATCGTAGCATGCATGGACTCGACTCATATGACTGGGATTTCCATGAAAAACATTTTGGGCCGAAAATGGGTGATCACTGTACATTTCTCTCTGTTTCCTATTTATATTTATATTTTACCTCCTCAATTTAGCATTATGGACAGGGAAAGAACTAATCTAAAATCTGCACAAAAATATTTTGTTTTCAAATTCTTACCGTGATCGTAGCATGCATGGACTCGACTCATATGACTGTGATTTCCATGAAAAAGATTGTGGGCCGAAAATGGGTGATCATTATACATTTCTCTTCTGTTTCCTATTTATGTTTCTATTTAACTCCTCAATTTAGCATTATGGACAGGGAAAGAACTAATCTAAAATCTGCACAAGAATATTTTGCCTTCAAATTCTCAGCGTGATCGTAACATGCATGGACTCGACTCATATGACTGGGATTTCTATGAAAAAGATTGTGGGCCGAAAATAGGTGATCACTGTACATTTCTCTTCTGTTTCCTATTTATATTTATATTTTACCTCCTCAATTTAGCATTATGGACAGGGAAAGACCAAATCTAAGATCTGCACAAAAATATTTTGCCTTCAAATTCATACCGTGATCGTAGCATGCATTGACTCGACTCATATGACTGGTATTTCCATGAAAAAGATTGTGGGCCGAAAATGGGTGATCACTGTACATTTCTATTCTGTTTCCTATTTATATTTATATTTTACCTCCTCAATTTAGCATTATGGACAGGGAAAGAACTAATCTAAAATCTGCACAAAAATATTTTGCCTTCAAATTCATACCGTGATCGTAGCATGCATGGACACGACTCATATGACTGGGATGTCCATGAAAAAGATTGTGGGCCGAAAATGGGTGATCAATGTACATTTCTCTTCTGTTTCCTATTTATATTTCTATTTTACCTCCTCAATTTAGCATTATGCACAGGGAAAGAACTAATCTAAAATCTGCACAAAAATATTTTGCCTTCAAATTCATCCCGTGATCGTAGCATGCATTGACTCGACTCATATGACTGGGATTTCCATGAAAAAGATTGTGGGCCGAAAATGGGTGATCACTGTACATTTCTCTTCTGTTTCCTATTTATATTTATATTTTACCTCCTCAATTTAGCATTATGGACAGGGAAAGAACTAATCTAAAATCTGCACAAAAATATTTTGCCTTCAAATTCTTAGCGTGATCGTAGCATGCATGGACTCGACTCATATGACTGGGATTTCCATGAAAGAGATTGTTGGCGGAAAATGGGTGATCACTGTACATTTCTCTTCTGTTTCCTATTTATATTTATATTTTACCTCCTCAATTTAGCATTATGGACAGGGAAAGACCTAATCTAAAATCTGCACAAAAATATTTTGCCTTGAAATTCATACCGTGATCGTAGCATGCATGGACTCGACTCATATGACTGGGATTTCCATGAAAAAGATTGTGGGCCAAAAATGGGTGATCACTGTACATTTCTTTTCTGTTTACTATTTATATTTCTATTTTACGTCCTGAATTTAGCATTATGGACAGGGAAAGACCTAATGTAAGCTCTGTACAAAAATATTTTGCCGTCAAATTCATACCGTGATCGTAGCATGCATGGACTCGACTCATATGACTGGGATTTCCATGAAAAAGATTGTGGGCCAAAAATGGGTGATCACTGTACATTTCTGTTCTGTTTACTATTTATATTTCTATTTTACCTCCTCAATTTAGCATTATGGACAGGGAAAGACCTAATCTAAAATCTGCACAAAAATATTTTCCCTTCAAATTCATACCGTGATCGTAGCATGCATGGACTCGACTCATAGGACTGGGATTTCCATGAAAAAGATTGTTGGCGGAAAATGGGTGATCACTGTACATTTCTCTTCTGTTTCCTATTTATATTTATATTTTACCTCCTCAATTTAGCATTATGGACAGTGAAAGACCTAATCTAAAATCTGCACAAAAATATTTTGCCTTGAAATTCATACCGTGATCGTAGCATGCATGGACTCGACTCATATGACTGTGATTTCAATGAAAAAGATTTTGGGCAGAAAATGGGTGATCACTGTACATTTCTCTTCTGTTTCCTATTTATATTTCTATTTTACCTCCTCAATTTAGCATTATGGACAGGGAAAGCCCTAATGTAAGCTGATTACAAAAATATTTTGCCTTCAAATTCATACTGTGATCGTAGCATGCATGGATTCTACTCATATGACTGGGATTTCCATGAAAAAGATTGTGGGCCGAAAATGGGTGATCACTGTACATTTCTCTTCTGTTTCCTATTTATATTTATATTTTACATCATCAATTTAGCATTATGGACAGGGAAAGACCTAATCTAAGATCTTCACAAAAACATTTTGCCTTCAAATTCATAACAGGATCGTAGCATGAATGGACTCGACTCATACGACTGGGATTTCCATGAAAATAATTGTGGGCCGAAAATGGGTGATCACTGTACATTTCTCTTCTGTTTCCTATTTATATTTCTATTTTACCTCCTCAATTTAGCATTATGGACAGGGAAAGACCTAATCTAAAATCTGCACAAAAATATTTTGCCTTCAAATTCATACCGTGATCGTAGCATGCATGGACTCGACTCATATGACTGGGATTTCCATGAAAAAGATAGTGGGCCGAAAATGGGTCATCACTGTACATTTCTCTTCTGTTTCCTATTTATATTTATATTTTACCTCCTCAATTTAGCATTATGGCCAGGGAAAGACTTAATCTAAGCTCTGCACAAAAATATTTTGCCTTCAAGTTCATACCGTGATCGTAGCATGCATGGACTCGACTCATATGACTGGGATTTCCATGAAAAAGATTGTTGGCAGAAAATGCGTGATCACTGTATATTTCTCTTTTGTTTCCTATTTATATTTATATTTTACCTCCTCAATTTAGCATCATGGAGAGGGAAAGACCTAATCTAAGATCAGAACAAAAATATTTTGCCTTCAAATTCATACCGTGATCGTAGCATGCATGGACTCGACTCATATGACTGGGATTTCCATGAAAAAGATTGTGTGCCGAAAATGGGTGATCACTGTACATTTCTCTTCTGTTTCCTATTTATATTTATATTTTACCTCCTCAATTTAGCATTATGGACAGGGAAAGGCCTAATCTAAGCTCTGCACAAAAATATCTTGCCTTCAAATTCATACCGTGATCGTAGCATGTATGGACACGACTCATAGGACTGGGATTTCCATGAAAAAGATTGTGGGCCGAAAATGGGTGATCACTGTACATTTCTCTTCTCTTTCCTATTTATATTTCTTTTTTACCTCCTCAATTTAGCATTATGGTCAGGGAAAGATCTAATCTAAAATCTGCACAAAAATATGCCTTCAAATTCATACCGTGATTGTAGCATGCATGGACTCGGCTCATATGACTGGGATTTCTATGAAAAAGATTGTGGGCCGAAAATGCGTGATCACTGTATATTTCTCTTTTGTTTCCTATTTATATTTCTATTTTACCTCCTCAATTTAGCATTATGGACAGGGAAAGACCCAATCTAAGATCTGCACAAAAATATTTTGCCTTCAAATTCATAACATGATCGTAGCATGCATGGACTCGACTCATATGACTGGGATTTCCATGAAAAAGATTGTGGGCCGAAAATGGGTGATAACTGTACATTTCTCTTCTGTTTCCTATTTATATTTCTATTTTACCTCCTCAATTTAGCATTATGTGCAGGGAAAGATCTAATCTAAAATCTGCACAAAAATATGCCTTCAAATTCATACCGTGATTGTAGCATGCATGGACTCGACTCATATGACTGGGATCTCCATGAAAAAGATTGTGCGCCGAAAATTGGTGATCACTGTACAATTCTCTTCTGTTTCCTATTTATATTTCTATTTTACCTCCTCAATTTAGCATTATGGCCAGGGAAAGACCTAATCTAAACTCTGCACAAAAATATTTTACCTTCAAATTCATACCGTGATTGTAGCATGCATGGACTCGACTCATATGACTGGGATTTCCATGAAAAAGATTGTGGGCCGAAAATTAGTGATCACTGTACATTTCTCTTCTGTTTCCTATTTATATTTATATTTTACCTCCTCAATTTAGCATTATGGACAGGGAAAGAACTAATCTAAGCTCTGCACAAAAATATTTTGCCTTCAAATTCATACCGTGATCGTAGCATGCATGGACTCGACTCATATGACTTGGATTTCAATGAAAAAGATTGTGGGCAGAAAATGGGTGATCACTGTACATTTCTCTTCTGTTTCCTATTTATATTTATATTTTACCTCCTCAATTTAGCATTATGGACAGGGAAACACCTAATCTAAGCTCTGCAGAAAAATATTTTGCCTTGAAATTCATACTGTGATCGTAAGATGCATGGACTCGACAAATATGACTGGGATTACCATGAAAAAGATTGTGGGCCGAAAATGGGTGATCACTGTACATTTCTCTTCTCTTTCCTATTTATATTTCTATTTTACCTCCTCAATTTAGCATTATGGACAGGGAAAGAAATAATCTAACATCTGCACAAAAATATTTTGCCTTCAAATTCATACCGTGATCGTAGCATGCATGAACTCGACTCATATGACTGGGATTTCCATGAAAATGATTGTGGGCCGAAAATGGGTGATCACTGTACATTTCTCTTCTGTATTCTATTTATATTTATATTTTACCTCCTCAATTCAGCATTATGGCCAGGAAAGACCTAATCTAAGCTCTGCACAAAAATATTTTGCCTTCAAATTCATACCGTGATCGTAGGATGCATGGATTCGACTCATATGACTGGGATTTCCATGAAAAAGATTGTGGCCCGAAATTGGGTGATCACTGTACATTTCTGTTCTGTTTCCTATTTATATTTCTATTTTACCTTTTCAATTTAGCATTATGGACAGGGAAAGACCTAATCTAAAATCTGCACAAAAATATTTTGCCTTCAAATTCATACCGTGATCGTAGCAAGCATGGACTCGACTCATATGACTGGGACTTCCATGAAAAAGATTGTGGGTCGAACATGGGTGATCACTGTACATTTCTCTTCTGTTTCCTATTTATATTTCTATTTTACCTCCTCAATTTAGCATTATGGCCAGGGAAAGACCTAATCTAAGCTCTGCACAAAAATATTTTGCCTTCAAATTCATACCGTGATCGTAGCATGCATGGACTCGACTCATATGACTGGGATTTCCATGAAAAAGATTGTGAGCCGAAAATGGGTGATCACTGTACATTTCTCTTCTGTTTCCTATTTATATTTATATTTTACCTCCTCAATTTAGCATTATCGCCAGTGAAAGACCTAATGTAAGCTCTGCACAAAAATATTTTGCCTTCAAATCCTACCGTGATCGTAGCATGCATGGACTCGACTCATATGACTGGGATTTCCATGAAAAAGATTGTGGGCCAAAAATGGGTGATCACTGTACATTTCTCTTCTGTTTCCTATTTATATTTATATTTTACATCATCAATTTAGCATTATGGACAGGGAAAGACCTAATCTAAGATCTGCACAAAAACATTTTGCCTTCAAATTCATACCGTGATCGTAGCATGCATGGACTCGACTCATATGACTGGGATTTCCATGAAAAAGATAGTGGGCCGAAAATGGGTGATCACTGTACATTTCTCTTCTGTTTCCTATTTATATTTCTATTTTACCTCCTCAATTTAGCATTATGGACAGGGAAAGTCCTAATCTAAAATCTGCACAAAAATATTTTTTCCTACAAATTCATACCGTGAATGTAGCATGCATGGACTCGACTCATATGACTGGGATTTCCATGAAAAAGATTGTGCGCCGAAAATTGGTGATCACTGTACATTTCTGTTCTGTTTCGTATTCATATTTCTATTTTACCTCCTCAACTTAGCATTATGGACAGGGAAAGACCTAATCTGAAATCTTCACAAAAATATTTTGCCGTCAAATTCATTCCGTGATCGTAGCATGCATGGACTCGACTCATATGACTGGGATTTCCATGAAAAAGATAGTGGGCCGAAAATGGGTCATCACTGTACATTTCTCTTCTGTTTCCTATTTATATTTATATTTTACCTCCTCAATTTAGCATTATGGCCAGGGAAAGACTTAATCTAAGCTCTGCACAAAAATATTTTGCCTTCAAGTTCATACCGTGATCGTAGCATGCATGGACTCGACTCATATGACTGGGATTTCCATGAAAAAGATTGTTGGCAGAAAATGCGTGATCACTGTATATTTCTCTTTTGTTTCCTATTTATATTTATATTTTACCTCCTCAATTTAGCATCATGGAGAGGGAAAGACCTAATCTAAGATCAGAACAAAAATATTTTGCCTTCAAATTCATACCGTGATCGTAGCATGCATGGACTCGACTCATATGACTGGGATTTCCATGAAAAAGATTGTGTGCCGAAAATGGGTGATCACTGTACATTTCTCTTCTGTTTCCTATTTATATTTATATTTTACCTCCTCAATTTAGCATTATGGACAGGGAAAGGCCTAATCTAAGCTCTGCACAAAAATATCTTGCCTTCAAATTCATACCGTGATCGTAGCATGTATGGACACGACTCATAGGACTGGGATTTCCATGAAAAAGATTGTGGGCCGAAAATGGGTGATCACTGTACATTTCTCTTCTCTTTCCTATTTATATTTCTTTTTTACCTCCTCAATTTAGCATTATGGTCAGGGAAAGATCTAATCTAAAATCTGCACAAAAATATGCCTTCAAATTCATACCGTGATTGTAGCATGCATGGACTCGGCTCATATGACTGGGATTTCTATGAAAAAGATTGTGGGCCGAAAATGCGTGATCACTGTATATTTCTCTTTTGTTTCCTATTTATATTTCTATTTTACCTCCTCAATTTAGCATTATGGACAGGGAAAGACCCAATCTAAGATCTGCACAAAAATATTTTGCCTTCAAATTCATAACATGATCGTAGCATGCATGGACTCGACTCATATGACTGGGATTTCCATGAAAAAGATTGTGGGCCGAAAATGGGTGATAACTGTACATTTCTCTTCTGTTTCCTATTTATATTTCTATTTTACCTCCTCAATTTAGCATTATGTGCAGGGAAAGATCTAATCTAAAATCTGCACAAAAATATGCCTTCAAATTCATACCGTGATTGTAGCATGCATGGACTCGACTCATATGACTGGGATCTCCATGAAAAAGATTGTGCGCCGAAAATTGGTGATCACTGTACAATTCTCTTCTGTTTCCTATTTATATTTCTATTTTACCTCCTCAATTTAGCATTATGGCCAGGGAAAGACCTAATCTAAACTCTGCACAAAAATATTTTACCTTCAAATTCATACCGTGATTGTAGCATGCATGGACTCGACTCATATGACTGGGATTTCCATGAAAAAGATTGTGGGCCGAAAATTAGTGATCACTGTACATTTCTCTTCTGTTTCCTATTTATATTTATATTTTACCTCCTCAATTTAGCATTATGGACAGGGAAAGAACTAATCTAAGCTCTGCACAAAAATATTTTGCCTTCAAATTCATACCGTGATCGTAGCATGCATGGACTCGACTCATATGACTTGGATTTCAATGAAAAAGATTGTGGGCAGAAAATGGGTGATCACTGTACATTTCTCTTCTGTTTCCTATTTATATTTATATTTTACCTCCTCAATTTAGCATTATGGACAGGGAAACACCTAATCTAAGCTCTGCAGAAAAATATTTTGCCTTGAAATTCATACTGTGATCGTAAGATGCATGGACTCGACAAATATGACTGGGATTACCATGAAAAAGATTGTGGGCCGAAAATGGGTGATCACTGTACATTTCTCTTCTCTTTCCTATTTATATTTCTATTTTACCTCCTCAATTTAGCATTATGGACAGGGAAAGAAATAATCTAACATCTGCACAAAAATATTTTGCCTTCAAATTCATACCGTGATCGTAGCATGCATGAACTCGACTCATATGACTGGGATTTCCATGAAAATGATTGTGGGCCGAAAATGGGTGATCACTGTACATTTCTCTTCTGTATTCTATTTATATTTATATTTTACCTCCTCAATTCAGCATTATGGCCAGGAAAGACCTAATCTAAGCTCTGCACAAAAATATTTTGCCTTCAAATTCATACCGTGATCGTAGGATGCATGGATTCGACTCATATGACTGGGATTTCCATGAAAAAGATTGTGGCCCGAAATTGGGTGATCACTGTACATTTCTGTTCTGTTTCCTATTTATATTTCTATTTTACCTTTTCAATTTAGCATTATGGACAGGGAAAGACCTAATCTAAAATCTGCACAAAAATATTTTGCCTTCAAATTCATACCGTGATCGTAGCAAGCATGGACTCGACTCATATGACTGGGACTTCCATGAAAAAGATTGTGGGTCGAACATGGGTGATCACTGTACATTTCTCTTCTGTTTCCTATTTATATTTCTATTTTACCTCCTCAATTTAGCATTATGGCCAGGGAAAGACCTAATCTAAGCTCTGCACAAAAATATTTTGCCTTCAAATTCATACCGTGATCGTAGCATGCATGGACTCGACTCATATGACTGGGATTTCCATGAAAAAGATTGTGAGCCGAAAATGGGTGATCACTGTACATTTCTCTTCTGTTTCCTATTTATATTTATATTTTACCTCCTCAATTTAGCATTATCGCCAGTGAAAGACCTAATGTAAGCTCTGCACAAAAATATTTTGCCTTCAAATCCTACCGTGATCGTAGCATGCATGGACTCGACTCATATGACTGGGATTTCCATGAAAAAGATTGTGGGCCAAAAATGGGTGATCACTGTACATTTCTCTTCTGTTTCCTATTTATATTTATATTTTACATCATCAATTTAGCATTATGGACAGGGAAAGTCCTAATCTAAAATCTGCACAAAAATATTTTTTCCTACAAATTCATACCGTGAATGTAGCATGCATGGACTCGACTCATATGACTGGGATTTCCATGAAAAAGATTGTGGGCCGAAAATGGGTGATCACTGTACATTTCTCTTCTGTTTCCTATTTGTATTTATATTTTTGCTCCTCAATTTAGCATTATGGACAGGGCAAGATCTAATCTAAAATCTGCACAAAAATATTTTGCCTTCAAATTCATACCATGATCGTAGCATGCATGGACTCGACTCATATGACTGGGATTACCATGAAAAAGATTGTGCCCCGAAAATGGGTGATCACTGTACATTTCTCTTCTGTTTCCTATTTATATTTCTATTTTACCTCCTCAATTTAGCATTATGGACATCGACAGACCTAATCTAAAATCTGCACAAAAATATTTTGCCTTCAAATTCATACCGTGATCGTAGCATGCATGGACTCGTCTCATATGACTGGGATTTCCATGAAAAAGATTGTGGGCAGAAAATGGGTGATCACTGTACATTTCTATTCTGTTTCCTATTTATATTTATATTTAACTTCCTCAATTTAGCATTATGGCCAGGGAAAGACCTAATCTAATTTCTGCACAAAAATATTTTGCCTTCAAATTCATACCGTGATCGTAGCATGCATGGACTCGACTCATATGACTGGGATTTCCATGAAAAAGATTGTTGGCGGAAAATGGGTGATCACTGTACATTTCTCTTCTGTTTCCTATTTATATTTATATTTTACCTCCTCAATTTAGCATTATGGACAGTGAAAGACCTAATCTAAAATCTGCACAAAAATATTTTGCCTTGAAATTCATACCGTGATCGTAGCATGCATGGACTCGACTCATATGACTGTGATTTCAATGAAAAAGATTTTGGGCAGAAAATGGGTGATCACTGTACATTTCTCTTCTGTTTGCTATTAATATTTCTATTTTACCTCCTCAATTTAGCATTATGGACAGGGAAAGACCTAATCTAAAATCTGCACAAAAATATTTTGCCTTCAAATTCATACCGTGATTGTAGCATGCATGGACTCGACTCATATGACTGGGATTTCCATGAAAAAGATTGTCGGCCGAAAATGGGTGATCACTGTACATTTCTCTTCTGTTTCCTATTTATATTTATATTTTTCCTCCTCAATTTAGCATTATGGACAGGGCAAGATCTAATCTAAAATCTGCACAAAAATATTTTGCCTTCAAATTCATACCGTGATCGTAGCATGCATGGACTCGACTCATATGACTGGGATTTCCATGAAAAAGATTGTGGGCGGAAAATGGGTCATCACTGTACATTTCTATTCTGTTTCCTATTTATATTTATATTTAACTTCCTCAATTTAGCATTATGGCCAGGGAAAGACCTAATCTAATTTCTGCACAAAAATATTTTGCCTTGAAATTCATACCGTGATCGTAGCATGCATGGACTCGACTCATATGACTGTGATTTCAATGAAAAAGATTTTGGGCAGAAAATGGGTGATCACTGTACATTTCTCTTCTGTTTCCTATTAATATTTCTATTTTACCTCCTCAATTTAGCATTATGGACAGGGAAAGACCTAATCTAAAATCTGCACAAAAATATTTTGCCTTCAAATTCATACCGTGATCGTAGCATGCATGGACTCGACTCATATGACTGGGATTTCCATGAAAAAGATTGTGCGCCGAAAATTGGTGATCACTGTACATTTCTCTTCTGTTTCCTATTTATATTTATATTTTACCTCCTCAATTTAGCATTATGGACAGGGAAAGACCTAATCTGAAATCTTCACAAAAATATTTTGCCGTCAAATACATTCCGTGATCGTAGCATGCATGGACTCGACTCATATGACTGGGATTTCCATGAAAAAGATAGTTGGCGGAAAATGGGTGATCACTGTACATTTCTCTTCTGTTTCCTATTTATATTTCTATTTTACCTCCTCAAATTAGCATTATGGACAGGGAAAGACCTAATCTAAAATCTGCACAAAAATATTTTGCCTTGAAATTCATACCGTGATCGTAGCATGCATGGACTCGACTCATATGACTGGGATTTCCATGAAAAAGATTTTGGGCAGAAAATGGGTGATCACTGTACATTTCTCTTCTGTTTACTATTTATATTTATATTTTACCTCCTCAATTTAGCATTATGGACAGGGAAAGACCTAATCTAAAATCTGCACAAAAATATTTTGCCTTCAAATTCATACCGTGATCATAGCATGCATGGACTCGTCTCATATGACTGGGATTTCCATGAAAAAGATTGTGGGTGAAAATGCGTGATCACTGTATATTTCTCTTCTGTTTTCTATTTCTATTTCTATTTTACCTCCTCAATTTAGCATTATGGACAGGGAAAGACCTAATGTAAAATCTGCACAAAAATATTTTGCCTTCAAATTCATACTGTGATCATAGCATGCATGGACTCGACTCATATGACTGGGATTTCCATGAAAAAGATTGTGGGTGAAAATGCGTGATCACTGTACATTTCTCTTCTGTTTTCTATTTCTATTTCTATTTTACCTCCTCAATTTAGCATTATGGACAGGGAAAGACCTAATGTAAAATCTGCACAAAAATATTTTGCCTTCAAATTCATACCTTGATTGTAGCATGCATGGACTCGACTCATATGACTGGGATTTCCATGAAAAAGATTGTGGGCCGAAAATGGGTGATCACTGTACATTTCTCTTCTGTTTCCTATTTATATTTATATTTTACCTCCTCAATTTAGCATTATGGACAGTGAAAGACCTAATCTAAAATCTGCACAAAAATATTTTGCCTTGAAATTCATACCGTGATCGTAGCATGCATGGAATCGACTCATATGACTGTGATTTCAATGAAAAAGATTGTTGGCGGAAAATGGGTGATCACTGTACATTTCTCTTCTGTTTCCTATTTATATTTCTATTTTACCTCCTCAATTTAGCATTATGGACAGGGAAAGACCTAATCTAAAATCTGCACAAAAATATTTTGCCTTCAAATTCATACCGTGATCATAGCATGCATGGACTCGACTCATATGACTGGGATTTCCATGAAAAAGATTGTGGGTGAAAATGCGTGATCACTGTACATTTCTCTTCTGTTTTCTATTTCTATTTCTATTTTACCTCCTCAATTTAGCATTATGGACAGGGAAAGACCTAATGTAAAATCTGCACAAAAATATTTTGCTTTCAAATTCATACCTTGATTGTAGCATGCATGGACTCAACTCATATGACTGGGATCTCCATGAAAAAGATTGTGGGCCGAAAATGGGTGATCACTGTACATTTCTCCTGTTTCTTTTTCTATTTCTATTTTACTTCCTAAATTTAGCATTATGGACAGGGAAAGACCTAATCTAAGATCTGCAAAAAAATATTTTGCCTTCAAATTCATACAGTGATCGTAGCATGCATGGACTCGACTCATATGACTGGGATTTCCATGAAAAAGATTGTGGGCACAAAATGGGTGTTCACTGTACATTTCTCTTCTATTTCCCATTACTATTTCTATTTTACTTCCTCAATTTAGCATTATGGACAGGGCAAGACCTAATCTAAGATCTGCAGAAAATATTTTGCCTTCAAATTCATACCGTGATCGTAGCATGCATGGACTCGACTCATATGACTGGGATTTCCATGAAAAAGATTGTGGGCCTAAAATGGGTGATCACTGTACATTTCTCCTGTTTCCTTTTTCTATTTCTATTTTACCTCCTCAATTTAGCATTATGGACAGCGAAATATCTAATCTAAGATCTGCATAAAAATATTTTGCCTTCAAATTCATACCGGGATCGTAGCATGCATGGACTAGATTCATATGACTGGGATTTCCATGAAAAAGATTGTGGGCCGAAAATGGGTGATCACTGTACATTTCTCCTCTGTTTCCTATTTATATTTTGATTTTACCTCCTCAATTTAGCATTATGGACAGGGAAAGACCTAATCTAAGTTCTGCACAAAAATATTTTGCCTTCAATTCATACCGTGATCGTAGCATGGATGGACACGACTCATATGACTGGGATTTGCATGAAAATGATTGTGGGCCGAAAGTGGGTGATCACCGTACATTTCTTTTCTGTTTCCTATTTATATTTCCATTTTACCTCCTCAATTTATCATTATGGACAGGGAAAGACCTCATCTAAGATCTGCAGAAAAATATTTTGCCTTCAAATTCATACCGTGATCGTAGCATGCATGGACTCGACTCATATGACTGGGATTTCCATGAAAAAGATTGAGGGCCGAAAATGTGTGATCACTGTATATTTCTCTTCTGTTTCCTATTTATATTTCTATTTTACCTCCTCAATTTAGTATTATGGACAGGGAAAGTCCTAATCTAAAATCTGCACAAAAATAATTTGACTTCAAATTCATACCGTGATCGTACCATGCATGAACTCGACTCATATGACTGGGATTTCCATGAAAAAGATTGTGGGCACAAAATGGGTGTTCACTGTACATTTCTCTTCTATTTCCCATTACTATTTCTATTTTACTTCCTCAATTTAGCATTATGGACAGGGCAAGACCTAATCTAAGATCTGCAGAAAATATTTTGCCTTCAAATTCATACCGTGATCGTAGCATGCATGGACTCGCCTCATATGACTGGGATTTCCATGAAAAAGATTGTGGGCACAAAATGGGTGTTCACTGTACATTTCTCTTCTATTTCCCATTACTATTTCTATTTTACTTCCTCAATTTAGCTTTATGGACAGGGAAAGACCTAATCTAAGATCTGCACAAATATATTTTGGCTTGAAATTCATACCGTGATCGTAGCAGGCAGGGACTCGACTCATATGACTGGGATTTCTATGAAAATATTGTGGGCCGAAAATGGGTGATCACTGTAGATTTTTCTCGTTTCCTATTTATATTTCTATGTTACCTCCTCAATTTAGCATTATAGACAGGGAAAGATCTAAGATCTGCACAAAAATATTTTGCCTTCAAATTCATACCGTGATCGTAGCATGCATGGACTCGACTCATATGACTGTGATTTCCATGACAAAGTTTGTGGGCCGAAAATGGGTGATCACTGTACATTTCTCCTGTTTCCTTTTTCTATTTCTATTTTACCTCCTCAATTTAGCATTATGGACAGCGAAATATCTAATCTAAGATCTGCAGAAAAATATTTTGCCTTCAAATTCATACCGTGATCGTAGCATGCATGGACTCGACTCATATGACTGGGATTTCCATGAAAAAGATTGTGGGCCGAAATTGGGTGGTCACTGTACATTTCTCTTCTGTTTCCTATTTATATTTATATTTTACCTCCGCAATTTAGCATTATGGACAGGGAAAGAACTAATCTAAAATCTGCACAAAAATATTTTGCCTTCAAATTCATACCGTGATCGTAGCATTCATGGACTCGACTCATATGACTGGGATTTACATAAAAAAGATAGTGGGCCGAAAATGGGTGATCACTGAACATTTCTCTTCTGTTTCCTATTTATATTTCTATTTTACCTCCTCTATTTAGCATTATGAACAGGGAAAGACCTAATCTAATATCTGCACAAAAATATTTTGCCTTCAAATTCATACCGTGATCGTAGCATGCATGGACTCGACTCATATGACTGGGATTTCCATGAAAAAGATTGTGGGCCGAAATTGGGTGGTCACTGTACATTTCTCTTCTGTTTCCTATTTATATTTCCATTTTACCTCCTCAATTTATCATTATGGACAGGGAAAGAGCTCATCTAAGATCTGCACAGAAATATTTTGCCTTGAAATTCATACCGTGATCGTAGCATGCATGGACTCGACTCATATGACTGTGATTTCCATGACAAAGTTTGTGGGCCGAAAATGGGTGATCACTGTACATTTCTCCTGTTTCCTTTTTCTATTTCTATTTTACCTCCTCAATTTAGCATTATGGACAGGGAAAGACCTAATCTAAAACCTGCAGAAAAATATTTTGCCTTCAAATTCATACCGTGATCGTAGCATGCATGGACTCGACTCATATGACTGGGATTTCCATGAAAAAGATAGTGGGCAGAAAATGGGTGATCACTGTACATTTCTCTTCTGTTTCCTATTTATATTTCTTTATTAACTCCTCAATTTATCATTATGGACAGGGAAAGAGCTCATCTAAAATCTGTACAAAAATAGTTTGCCTTCAAATTCATACCGTGATCGTAGCATGAATGGACTCGACTCATATGACTGGGATTTCCATGAAAAAGAATGTGGGCCAAAAATGTGTGATCACTGTACATTTCTCTTCTGTTTCCTATTTATATTTCTATTTTAACTCCTCAATTTAGCATTATGGACAGGGAAAGACCTAATCTAAAATCTGCACAAAAATATTTTGCCTTCAAATTCATACCGTGATCGTAGCATGCATGGACTCGACTCATATGACTAGGATTTCCATGAAAAAGATTGTGGGCCGAAAATGGGTGATCAGTGTGCATTTCTCTTCTGTTTCCTATTTATATTTCTATTTTACCTCCTCAATTTAGCATTATGGACAGGGAAAGACCTAATCTAAAATCTGCACAAAAATATTTTACCTTCAAATTCATACCGTGATCGTAGCATGCATGGACTCGACTCATATGACTGGGATTTCCATGAAAAAGATTGTGGGCCGAAAATGGGAGATCACTGTACATTTCTCTTCTGTTTCCTATTTATATTTCTATTTTACCTCCTCAATTTAGCATTACGGAGAGGGAAAGACCTAATCTAATATCTGCACAAAAATATTTTGCCTTCAAATTCATACCGTGATCGTAGCATGCATGGACACGACTCATATGACTGGGATTTCCATGAAAAAGATTGTGTGCAGAAAATGGGTGATCACTGTACATTTCTCTTCTGTTTCCTATTTATATTTTTATCTTACTTCCTTCATTTAGCATTATGGACAGGGAAAGACCTAATCTAAGCTCTGCAAAAAAATATTTTGCTTTCAAATTCATACCATGATCGTAGCATGTATGGACACAACTCATATGACTGGGATGTCCATGAAAAATATAGTGGACAGTAAATGGGTGATCACTGTACATTTCTCTTCCGTTTCCTATTTATATTTATATTTAACTTCCTTAATTTAGCATTATGGACAGGGAAAGACATAATCTAAGCTCTGCAAAAAAATATTTTGCTTTCAAATTCATACCGTGATCGTAGCATGCATGGACTCGACTCATATGACTGGGATTTCCATGAAAAAGATTGTGGGCAGAAAATCGGTGATCACTGTACATTTTTCTTCAGTTTCTTATTTATATTTATATTTTACTTTCACAATTTAGCATTTTGGACAGGGAAAGACCTAATCTAAGATCTGCAAAAAAATATTTTGCCTTCAAATTCATACCGTGATCGTAGCATGCATGGACTCGACTCATATGACTGGGATTTCAATGAAAAAGATTTTGGGCAGAAAACGGGTGATCACTGTACATTTCTCTTCTGTTTTCTATTCATATTTCTATCTTACCTCCTCAATTTAGCATTATGGACAGGGAAAGACCTAATCTAAGCTCTGCAAAAAAATATTTTGCTTTTAAATTCATACCGTGATCGTAGCATGTATGGACTCGTCTCATATGACTGGGATTTTGATGAAAAAGATTGTGGGCAGGAAATGGGTGATCACTGTACATTTCTCTTCTGTTTGCTATTTATATTTATATTTTACTACCTCAATTTAGCATTATGGATAGCTAAAGACCTAATCTAAGTGCTGCAAAAAAATATTTTGCCTTCAAATTCATACCGTGATCGTAGCATGCATGGACTCGACTCATATGTCTCGGATTTCCATGAAAAAGATTGTGGGCAGAAAATGGGTGATCACTGTACATTTCTCTTCTGTTTCCTATTCTTATTTCTATTTTACTTCCTTCATTTAGCATTATGGACTGGGAAAGGCCTAATCTAAGTTCTGTAAAAAAATATTTTGCCTTCAAATTCATACCGTGATCGTAGCAGGCATGGACTCGACTCATATGTCTGGGATTTCCATGAAAAAGATTGTTGGCTAAAAATGGGTGATCACTGTACATTTCTCTTCTGTTTCCTATTTATATTTCTGTTTTACTTCCTCAATTTAGCATTATGGACAGGGAAAGACCTAATCCAAGCTCTGCAAAAAAATATTTTGCTTTTAAATTCATACCGTGATCGTAGCATGTATGGACTCGACTCATATGACTGGGATTTCCATGAAAAAGATTGTGGGCAGAAAATCGGTGATCACTGTACATTTCTCTTCTGTTTCCTATTTATATTTTACCTCCTCAATTTAGCATTATTGACAGGGAAAGACCTAATCTAAGATCTTCAAAAAAATATTTTTCCTTCAAATTCATACCGTGATCATAGCATGCATGGACTTGACTCATCTGACTGGGATTTCCGTGAAAAAGATTGTGGGCCGAAAATGGGTGATTACTGTACATTTCTCTTCTGTTTCATATTTATATTTTTATTTTACTTCCTCAATTTAGCATTATGGACATGGAAAGACCTAATCTAAGATCTGCAAAAAATATTTTGCCTTCAAATTCATACCGTGATCGTAGCATGAATGGACTCGACACATATGTCTGGGATTTCCATGAAAAAGATTGTCGGCAGAAAATGGGTGATCACTGTACATTTCTCTTCTGTTTTCTATTTCTATTTCTACTTTACTTCCTTCATTTAGCATTATGGACAGGGAAAGGCCTAATCTAAGTTCTGTAAAAAAATATTTTGCCTTCAAATTCATACCGTGATCGTAGCAGGCATGGACTCGACTCTTATGACTGGAATTTCCATGAAAAAGATTCTACGCAGAAAATGGGTGATCACTGTACATTTTTATTCTGTTTCTTATTTATATTTATATTTTACTTCCTCAGTTTAGCATTATGGACAGGGAAAGACATAATCTAAAATCTGCAAAAAAATATTTTGCCTTCAAATTCATACCATGATCGTAGCATGTATGGACACGACTCATATGACTGGGATGTCCATGAAAAATATTGTGGGCAGTAAATGGGTGATCACTGTACATTTCTCTTCCGTTTCCTATTTATATTTATATTTAACTTCCTCAATTTAGCATTATGGACAGGGAAAGACCTAATCTAAGATCTGCAAAAAAATATTTTGCCTTCAAATTCATACCGTGATCATAGCATGCATGGACTTGACTCATCTGACTGGGATTTCCGTGAAAAAGATTGTGGGCCGAAAATTGGTGATCACTGTACATTTCTCTTCTGTTTCCTATTTATATTTCTATTTTACTTCCTCAATTTAGCATTATGGACAGGGAAAGACCTAATCTAAGATCTGCAAAAAATATTTTCCTTCAAATTCATACCGTGATCATAGCATGCATGGACTCGACTCATATGTCTGGGATTTCCATGAAAAAGATTGTCGGCAGAAAATGGGTGATCAGTGTACATTTCTCTTCTGTTTCCTATTTATATTTCTATTTTACCTCCTCAATTTAGCATTACGGAGAGGGAAAGACCTAATCTAATATCTGCACAAAAATATTTTGCCTTCAAATTCATACCGTGATCGTAGCATGCATGGACTCGACTGATATGACTGGGATTTCCATGAAAAAGATTGTGGGCCGAAAATGGGTGATCTCTGTACATTTCTCTTCTGTTTCCTATTTATATTTCTATATTACATCCTTCATTTAGCATTATGGACAGGGAAAGGCCTAATCTAAGCTCTGCAAAAAAATATTTTGCTTTCAAATTCATACCGTGATCGTAGCATGCACGGACTCGACTTATATGATTGGGATTTCCATGAAACAGACTGTGGGCCGAAAATGGGTGATCACTGTTCATTTCTCTTCTGTTTCCTATTTATATTTCTATTTTACCACCTCAACTTAGCATTATGGACAGGGAAAGACCTAATCTAAAATCTGCAAAAAAATATTTTGCCTTCAAATTCATACCGTGATCGTAGCATGCATGGACACGACTCATATGACTGGGATTTCCATGAAAAAGATTGTGTGCAGAAAATGGGTGATCACTGTACATTTCTCTTCTGTTTCCTATTTATATTTTTATCTTACTTCCTTCATTTAGCATTATGGACAGGGAAAGACCTAATCTAAGCTCTGCAAAAAAATATTTTGCTTTCAAATTCATACCATGATCGTAGCATGTATGGACACAACTCATATGACTGGGATGTCCATGAAAAATATAGTGGACAGTAAATGGGTGATCACTGTACATTTCTCTTCCGTTTCCTATTTATATTTATATTTAACTTCCTTAATTTAGCATTATGGACAGGGAAAGACATAATCTAAGCTCTGCAAAAAAATATTTTGCTTTCAAATTCATACCGTGATCGTAGCATGCATGGACTCGACTCATATGACTGGGATTTCCATGAAAAAGATTGTGGGCAGAAAATCGGTGATCACTGTACATTTTTCTTCAGTTTCTTATTTATATTTATATTTTACTTTCCCAATTTAGCATTTTGGACAGGGAAAGACCTAATCTAAGATCTGCAAAAAAATATTTTGCCTTCAAATTCATACCGTGATCGTAGCATGCATGGACTCGACTCATATGACTGGGATTTCAATGAAAAAGATTTTGGGCAGAAAATGGGTGATCACTGTACATTTCTCTTCTGTTTCCTATTTATATTTCTATTTTACTTCCTTCATTTAGCATTATGGACAGGGAAAGACCTAATCTAAGATCTGCAAAAAAATATTTTGCCTTCAAATTCATACCGTGATCGTAGCATGCATGGACTCGACTCATATGACTGGAATTTCCATGAAAAAGATTGTGGGCAGAAAATGGGTGATCACTGTACATTTCTCTTCTGTTTCCCATTACTATCTCTATTTTACTTCCTGAATTTAGCATTATGGGCAGTGAAAGACCTAATCTAAGATCTGCAAAAAAATATTTTGCCTTCAAATTCATACCGTGATCGTAGCATGCATGGATTCGACTCATATGACTGGGATTTCCATGAAAAAGATTGTGGGCACAAAAAGGGTGATCACTGTACATTTCTCTTCTGTTTCCCATTACTATTTATATTTTACTTCCTCAATTTAGCATTATGGGCAGTGAAAGACCTAATCTAAAATCTGCACAAAAATATTTTGCCTTCAAATTCATACCGTGATCATAGCATGCATGGACTCGACTCATATGACTGGAATTTCCATGAAAAAGATTGTGGGCACAAAATGGGTGATCACTGTACATTTCTCTTCTGTTTCCCATTACTATTTCTATTTTACTTCCTCAATTTAGCATTATGGAGAGGGAAAGACCTAATCTAAGATCTGCACAAAAATATGTTGCCTTCAAATTCATACCGTGATCGTAGCTTGCATGGACTCGACTCATCTGACTGGGATTTCCGTGAAAAAGATTGTGGGCCGAAAATGGGTGATCACTGTACATTTCTCTTCTGTTTCCTATTTATATTTCTATTTTACTTCCTCAATTTAGCATTATTGACAGGGAAAGACCTAATCTAAAATCTACAAAAAATATTTTGCCTTCAAATTCATACCGTGATCGTAGCATGCATGGACTCGACTCATATGACTGGGATTTCCATGAAAAAGATTGTGGGCACAAAATGGGTGATCACTGTACATTTCCCTTCTGTTTCCCATTACTATTTCTATTTTACTTCCTCAATTTAGCATTATGGGCAGTGAAAGACCTAATCTAAGATCTGCAAAAAAATATTTTGCCTTCAAATTCATACCGTGATCGTAGAGCGCATGGACTCGACTCATATGACTGGGATTTCCATGAAAAAGATTGTGGGCACAAAATGGGTGATCACTGTACATTTCTCTTCTATTTCCCATTACTATTTCTATTTTACTTCCTCAATTTAGCATTATGGGCAGTGAAAGACCTAATCTAAGATCTGCAAAAATATATTTTGCCTTCAAATTCATACCGTGATCGTAGCATGCATGGATTCGACTCATATGACTAGGATTTCCATGAAAAAGATTGTGGGCACAAAATGGGTGATCACTGTACATTTCTCTTCTGTTTCCCATTACTATTTCTATTTTACTTCCTGAATTTAGAATTATGGACAGGGAAAGACCTAATCTAAGATCTGCAAAAAAATATTTTGCCTTCAAATTCATACCGTGATCGTAGCATGCATGGACTCGACTCATATGACTGGAATTTCCATGAAAAAGATTGTGGGCCGAAAATGGGTGATCACTGTACATTTCTCTTCTGTTTCCTACTTATATTTCTATTTTACCTCCTCAATTTAGCATTATGGACAGGGAAAGACCTAATCTAAGATCTACAAAAAATATTTTGCCTTCAAATTCATACCGTGATCGTAGCATGCATGGACTTGACTCATCTGACTGGGATTTCCGTGAAAAAGATTGTGGGCCGAAAATGGGTGATCACTGTACATTTCTCTTCTGTTTCCTATTTATATTTCTATTTTACTTCCTCAATTTAGCATTATGGAGAGGGAAAGACCTAATCTAAGATCTGCACAAAAATATGTTGCCTTCAAATTCATACCGTGATCGTAGCTTGCATGGACTCGACTCATCTGACTGGGATTTCCGTGAAAAAGATTGTGGGCCGAAAATGGGTGATCACTGTACATTTCTCTTCTGTTTCCTATTTATATTTCTATTTTACTTCCTCAATTTAGCATTATTGACAGGGAAAGACCTAATCTAAGATCTACAAAAAATATTTTGCCTTCAAATTCATACCGTGATCGTAGCATGCATGGACTCGAATCATATGACTGGGATTTCCATGAAAAAGATTGTGGGCCGAAAATGAGTGTTCACTGTACATTTCTCTTCTGTTTCCTATTTATATTTATATTTTACTTTCTCAATTTAGCATTATGGACAGTGAAAGACCTAATCTAAGATCTGCAAAAAAATATTTTGCCTTCAAATTCATACCGTGATCGTAGCATGCATGGATTCGACTCATATGACTGGGATTTCCATGAAAAAGATTGTGGGCACAAAATGGGTGATCACTGTACATTTCTCTTCTGTTTCCCATTACTATCTCTATTTTACTTCCTCAATTTAGCATTATGGGCAGTGAAAGACCTAATCTAAGATCTGCAAAAAAATATTTTGCCTTCAAATTCATACCGTGATCGTAGCATGCATGGATTCGACTCATATGACTGGGATTTCCATGAAAAAGATTGTGGGCACAAAATGGGTGATCACTGTACATTTCTCTTCTGTTTCCCATTACTATTTATATTTTACTTCCTCAATTTAGCATTATGGGCAGTGAAAGACCTAATCTAAGATCTGCAAAAAAATATTTTGCCTTCAAATTCATACCGTGATCGTAGCATGCATGGACTCGACTCATATGACTGGGATTTCCATGAAAAAGATTGTGGGCACAAAATGGGGGATCACTGTACATTTCTCTTCTGTTTCCCATTACTATTTATATTTTACTTCCTCAATTTAGCATTATGGGCAGTGAAAGATCTAATCTAAGATCTGCAAAAAAATATTTTGCCTTCAAATTCATACCGTGATCGTAGAGCGCATGGACTCGACTCATATGACTGGGATTTCCATGAAAAAGATTGTGGAAAGAAAATGAGTGATCACTGTACATTTCTCTTCTGTTTCCTATTTATATTTATATTTTACTTCCTAAATTTAGCATTATGGACAGTGAAAGACCTAATCTAAGATCTGCAAAAAAATATTTTGCCTTCAAATTCATACCGTGATCGTAGCATGCATGGATTCGACTCATATGACTGGGATTTCCATGAAAAAGATTGTGGGCACAAAATGGGTGATCACTGTACATTTCTCTTCTGTTTCCTATTTATATTTCTATTTTACCTCCTCAATTTAGCATTATGGACAGGGAAAGACCTAATCAAAGATCTGCACAAAAATATTTTGACTTCAAATTCATACCGTGATCGTAGCATGCATGGACTCGACTCATATGACTGGGATTTCCATGAAAAAGATTGTGGGCACAAAATGGGTGATCACTGTACATTTCTCTTCTGTTTATCATTACTAATTCTATTTTACTTCCTCAATTTAGCATTATGGACTGGGAAACACCAAATCTAAGATCTGCAAAAAAATATTTTGCCGTCAAATTCATACCGTGAACGTAGCATGCAAGGACTCGACTCATATAACTGGGATTTCCATGAAAAAGATTGTGGGCAGAAAATGGGTGATCACTGTACATTTCTCTTCTGTTTCCCATTACTATTTCTATTTTACTTCCTCAATTTAGCATTATGGACAGGGAAAGACCTAATCTAAGATCTGCAGAAAATATTTTGCCTTCAAATACATACCGTGATCGTAGCATGCATGGATTCGTCTCATATGCCTGGGATTTCCATGAAATAGACTGTGTGCACAAAATGGGTGATCACTGTACATTTCTCTTCTGTTTCCTATTTAAATTTTACTTCCTTAATAAAGCATTATGGACAGGGAAAGACCTAATCTAAGCTCTGCAAAAAAATATTTTGCTTTCAAATTCATACCGTGATCGTAGCATGCATGGACTCGACTCATATGACTGGGATTTCCATGAAAAAGATTGTGGGCTGAAAATGGGTGATCACTGTACATTTCTCTTCTGTTTCCTATTTATATTTATATTTTACCTCCTCAATTTAGCATTATGGACAGGGAAAGACCTAATCTAAAATCTCCACAAAAATATTTTGCCTTCAAATTCATACCGAGATCGTAGCATGCATGGACTCGACTCATATGACTGGGATTTCCATGAAAAAGATTGTGGGCCGAAAATGGGTGATCACTGTACATTTCTCTTCTGTTTCCTATTTATATTTCTATTTTACCTCCTCAATTTAGCATTATGGACAGGGAAAGACATATTCTTAAATCTGCACAAAAATATTTTGCCTTCAAATTCATACCGTGATCGTAGCATGCATGGACTCGACTCATATGACTGGGATTTCCATGAAAAAGATTGTGGGCACAAAATGCGTGATCACTGTGCATTTCTCTTTTGTTTCCTATTTATATTTCTATTTTTTCTCCTCAATTTAGCATTATGGACAGGGAAAGACCTAATCTAAGATCTGCACAAAAATATTTTGCCTTCAAAATCATACCGTGATTGTAGCATGCATGGACACGACTCATATGACTGGGATTTCCATGAAAAAGATTGTGGGCCGAAAATGGGTGATCACTGTACATTTCTCTTCTGTTTTCATATTTATATTTATATTTTACATCGTCAATTTAGCATTATGGACAGGGAAAGACCTAATCTAAGATCTGCACACAAATATTTTGCCTTCAAATTCATACCGTGATCGTAGCATGCATGGACTCGACTCATATGACTGTGATTTCCATGAAAAAGATTGTGGGCGGAAAATGGGTGATCACTGTACATTTCTCTTCTGTTTCCTATTTATATTTCTATTTTACCTCCTCAATTTAGCATTATGGACAGGGAAAGACATATTCTAAAATCTGCACAAAAATATTTTGCCTTCAAATTCATACCGTGATCGTAGCATGCATGGACTCGACTCATATTACAGGGATTTCCATGAAAAAGATTGTGGGCCGAAAATGGGTGATCACTGTACATTTCTCTTCTGTTTTCATATTTATATTTATATTTTACATCGTCAATTTAGCATTATGGACAGGGAAAGACCTAATCTAAGATCTGCACACAAATATTTTGCCTTCAAATTCATACCGTGATCGTAGCATGCATGGACTCGACTCATATGACTGGGATTTCCATGAAAAAGATTGTGGGCGGAAATTGGTGATCACTGTACATTTCTCTTCTGTTTCCTATTTATATTTATATTTTACCTCCTCAATTTACCATTATGGACAGGGAAAGACCGAATGTAAAATCTGAACAAAAATATTTTGCCTTCAAATTCATACCGTGATCGTAGCATGCATGGACTCGACTCATATGACTGGGATTTCCATGAAAAAGATTGTGGGCCAAAAATGGGTGATCACTGTACATTTCTCTTCTGTTTCCTATTTATATTTATATTTTACCTCCTCAATTTAGCATTATGGACAGGGAAAGACCGAATCTAAAATCAGCACAAAAATATTTTGCCTTCAAATTCATACCGTGATCGTAGCATGCATGGACTCGACTCATATGACAGGGATTTCCATGAAAAAGATAGTGGGCCGAAAATAGGTGATCACTGTACGTTTCTCTTCTGTTTCCTATTTATATTTCTATTTTACCTCCTCAATTTAGCATTATGGACAGGGAATGACATAATCTAAGATCTGCACAAAAATATTTTGCCTCCAAATTCATACCGTGAACGTAGCATGCATGGACTCGACTCATATGACTGGGATTTCCATGAAAAAGATTGTGGGCCGAAAATGGGTGATCACTGTACATTTCTCTTCTGTTTCCTATTTATATTTATATTTTACCTCCTCAATTTAGCAATATGGACAGGGAAAGACCTAATCTAAAATCTGCACAAAAATATTTTGCCTTCAAATTCATACCGTGATTGTAGCATGCATGGACTCGACTCATATGACTGGGATTTCCATTAAAAAGATTGTGGGCCGAAAATGGGTGATCACTGTACATTTCTGTTCTTTTTCGTATTCATATTTCTATTTTACCTCCTCAATTTAGCATTATGGACAGGGAGAGACCTAATCTAAAATCTGCACAAAAATATTTTGCCTTCAAATTCATACCGTGATCGTAGCATGCATGGACTCGACTCATATGACTGGGATTTCCATGAAAAATATTGTGGGCCGAAAATGGGTGATCACTGTACATTTCTCTTCTGTTTCCTATTTATATTTCTATTTTAGCTCCTCAATTTAGCATTATGGACAGGGAAAGACCGAATCTAAAATCAGCACAAAAATATTTTGCCTTCAAATTCATACCGTGATCGTAGCATGCATGGACACGACTCATATGACTGGGATTTCCATGAAAAAGATAGTGGGCCGAAAATGGGTGATCACTGTACATTTCTCTTCTGTTTCCTATTTATATTTATATTTTACCTCCTCAATTTAGCATTATGGACAGGGAATGACATAATCTAAGATCTGCACAAAAATATTTTGCCTCCAAATTCATACCGTGAACGTAGCATGCATGGACTCGACTCATATGACTGGGATTTCCATGAAAAAGATTGTGGGCCGAAAATGGGTGGTCACTGTACATTTCTCTTCTGTTTCCTATTTATATTTATATTTTACCTCCTCAATTTAGCAATATGGACAGGGAAAGACCTAATCTAAAATCTGCACAAAAATATTTTGCCTTCAAATTCATACCGTGATTGTAGCATGCATGGACTCAACTCATATGACTGGGATTTCCATGAAAAAGATTGTGGGCCGAAAATGGGTGATCACTGTACATTTCTGTTCTGTTTCGTATTCATATTTCTATTTTACCTCCTCAATTTAGCATTATGGACAGGGAAAGATCTAATCTAAAATCTGCACAAAAATATTCCTTCAAATTCATACCGTGATTGTAGCATGCATGGACTCGACTCATATGACTGGGATTTCCATGAAAAAGATTGTGCGCCGAAAATTGGTGATCACTTTACATTTCTGTTCTGTTTCGTATTAATATTTTACCTCCTCAATTTAGCATTATGGACAGGGAAAGACCTAATCTGAAATCTGCACAAAAATATTTTGCCTTCAAATTCATACCGTGATCGTAGCATGCATGGACTCGACTCATATGACTGGGATTTCCATGAAAAAGATTGTGGGCGGAAAATGGGTGATCACTGTACATTTCTCTTCTGTTTCCTATTCATATTTCTATTTTACCTCCTCAATTTAGCATTATGGACAGGGAAAGACCTAATCTAAAATCTGCACGAAAATATTTTGCCTTCAAATTCATACCGTGATCGTAGCATACATTTACTCGACTCATACGACTGGGATTTCCATGAAAAAGATTGTGGGCCGAAAATGGGTGATCACTGTACATTTCTCTTCTGTTTCCTATTTATATTTCTATTTTACCTCCTCAATTTAGCATTATGGACAGGAAAAGACCTAATCTAAGATCTGCACAAAAATATTTTGCCTTCAAATTCATACCGTAATCATAGCATGCATGGACTCGACTCATATGACTGGGATTTCCATGAAAAAGATTGTGGGCAGAAAATGCGTGATCACTGTATATTTCTCTTTTGTTTCCTATTCATATTTCTATTTTACCTCCTCAATTTAGCATTATGGACAGGGAAAGACCTAATCTAAAATCTGCACAAAAATATTTTGCCTTCAAATGCATACCGTGATCGTAGCATGCATGGACTCGACTCATATGACTCGGATTTCCATGAAAAAGATTGTGGGCCGAAAATGGGTGATCACTGTACATTTCTCTTCTGTTTACTATTTATATTTCTATTTTACCTCCTCAATTCAGCATTATGGACAGGGAAAGACCTAATCTAAAATCTGCACAAAAATATTTTGCCTTCAAATTCATACCGTGATTGTAGCATGAATGGACTCGACACATATGACTGGGATTTCCATAAAAAAGATTGTGGGCCGAAAATGGGTGATCACTGTACATTTCTCTTCTGTTTACTATTTATATTTCTATTTTACCTCCTGAATTTAGCATTATGGACAGGGAATGACCTAATCTAAGATCTGCACAAAAATATTTTGCCTTCAAATTCATACCGTGATCGTAGCATGCATGGACTCGACTCATATGACTGGGATTTCCATGAAAAAGATTGTGGGCCGAAAATGCGTGATCACTGTATATTTCTCTTTTGTTTCCTATTCATATTTCTATTTTAGCTCCTCAATTTAGCATTATGGACAGGGAAAGACCTAATCTAAAATCTGCACAAAATTATTGTGCCTTCAAATTCATACCGTGATCGTAGCATGCATGGACTCGACTCATATGACTGGGATTTCCATGAAAAAGATTGTGGGCCGAAAATGTGTGATCACTGTACATTTTTTCTACTGTTTCCTATTTATATTTATATTTTACCAACTCAATTTAGCATTATGGACAGGGAATGACCTAATCTAATATCTGCACAAAAATATTTTGCCTTCAAATTCATACCGTGATCGTAGCATGCATGGACTCGACTCATATGACTGGGATTTCCATGAAAAAGATTGTGGGCCGAAAATGGCTAATCACTGTACAGTTTTTCTAATGTTTCCTATTTATATTTCTATTTTACCTCCTCAATTTAGCATTATGGACAGGCAAAGACCTAATCTAAGATCTGCACAAAAATATTTTGCCTTCAAATTCATACCGTGATCGTAGCATGCATGGACTCGACTCATATGACTGGGATTTCCATGAAAAAGATTGTGGGCCGAAAATGGCTAATCACTGTACAGTTTTTCTAATGTTTCCTATTTATATTTCTATTTTACCTCCTCAATTTAGCATTATGGACAGGCAAAGACCTAATCTAAGATCTGCACAAAAATATTTTGCCTTCAAATTCATACCGTGATCGTAGCATGCATGGACTCGACTCATATGACTGGGATTTCCATGAAAAAGATTGTGGGCCGAAAATGCGTGATCACTGTATATTTCTCTTTTGTTTCCTATTCATATTTCTATTTTAGCTCCTCAATTTAGCATTATGGACAGGGAAAGACCTAATCTAAAATCTGCACAAAATTATTGTGCCTTCAAATTCATACCGTGATCGTAGCATGCATGGACTCGACTCATATGACTGGGATTTCCATGAAAAAGATTGTGGGCCGAAAATGTGTGATCACTGTACATTTTTTCTACTGTTTCCTATTTATATTTATATTTTACCAACTCAATTTAGCATTATGGACAGGGAATGACCTAATCTAATATCTGCACAAAAATATTTTGCCTTCAAATTCATACCGTGATCGTAGCATGCATGGACTCGACTCATATGACTGGGATTTCCATGAAAAAGATTGTGGGCCGAAAATGGCTAATCACTGTACAGTTTTTCTAATGTTTCCTATTTATATTTCTATTTTACCTCCTCAATTTAGCATTATGGACAGGCAAAGACCTAATCTAAGATCTGCACAAAAATATTTTACCTTCAAATTCATACCGTGATCGTAGCATGCATGGACTCGACTCATATGACTGGGATTTCCATGAAAAAGATTGTGGGCGGAAAATGCGTGATCACTGTACATTACTCTTCTGTTTCCTATTTATATTTATATTTTACCTCCTCAATTTAGCATTATGGACAGGGAAAGACCTAATCTAAAATCTGCACAAAAATATTTTGCCTTCAATTCATACCGTGATCGTAACATGCATGGACTCGAGTCATATGACTGGGATTTCCATGAAAAAGATTGTGGGCCGAAAATAGGTGATCACTGTACATTTCTCTTCAGTTTCCTATTTATATTTCTATTTTACCTTCTCAATTTAGCATCATGGACAGGGAAAGACCTAATCTAAGATCTGCACAAAAATATTTTGCCTTACAATTCATACCGTGATAGTAGCATGCATGGACTCGACTCATATGACTGGGATTTCCATGAAAAAGATTGTGAGCCGAAAATGGGTGATCACTGTACATTTCTCTTTTTTTTCCTATTTCTATTTCTATTTTACCTCCTCAATTTAGCATTATGGACAGGGAAAGACCTAATCTAATATATGAACAAAAATATTTTGCCTTCAAATTCATACCATGATCGTAGCATGCATGGACTCGACTCATATGACTGGGATTTCCATGAAAAAGATTGTGAGCCGAAAATGGGAGACCACTGTACATTTCTCTTTTTTTTCCTATTTATATTTCAATTTACCTCCTCAATTTAGCATTATGGACAGGGAAAGGCCTAAGCTAATATCTCACCAAAAATATTTTGCCTTCAAATTCATACCGTGATCGTAGCATGCATGGACTCGACTCATATGACTATTATTTCCATGAAAAAGATTGTGGGCAGAAAATGGGTGATCACTGTACATTTCTCTTCTGTTTCCTATTTATATTTATATTTTACTTCCTTCATTTAGCATTATGGACAAGGAAAGACCTAATCTAAGCTCTGCATAAAAATATTTTGCCTTCAAATTCATACTGTGACCGTAGCATGCATGGAATTGACTCATATGATTGGGATTTCCATGAAAAAGATTGTGGGGAGAAAATGGGTGATCACTGTACATTTCTCTTCTGTTTCCTATTTATATTTATATTTACTGCCTTAATTTAGCATTATGGACAGTGAAAGACCTAATCTAAGATCTGTAAAAAAATATTTGGCCTTCATATTCATACCGTGATCGTAGCATGCATGGACTTGACACATATGACTGTGATTTCCATGAAAATGATTGTGGGCCAAAAATGGGTGATCACTGTACATTTCTCTTCTGTTTCCTATTTATATTTCTATATTACTTCCTTCATTTAGCATTATGGACAGGGAAAGACCTAATCTAAGATCTGCAAAAATATATTTTGCCTTCAAATTCATACCGTGATCGTAGCATGCATGGATTCGACTCTTATGACTGGGATTTCCATGAAAAAGATTGTGGGCCGAAAATGGGTGATCACTGCACATTTCTCTTCTGTTTCCTATTTATATTTCTATTTTACCTCCCCAATTTAGCATTATGGACAGGGAAAGACCTAATCTAAAATCTGCACAAAAATATTTTGCCTTCAAATTCATACCGTGATCGTAGCATGCATGAACTCGACTCATATGACTGGGATTTCCATGAAAAAGATTGTGGGCCGAAAATTGGTGATCACTGTACATTTCTCTTCTGTATTCTATTTATATTTATATTTTACCTCCTCAATTCAGCATTATGGACAGGGAAAGATCTAATCTAAGCCCTGCACAAAAATATTTTTCTTTCAAATTCATACCGTGATCGAAGCATGCATGGACTCGACGAATATGACTGGGATTTCCATGAAAAAGATTGTGGGCAGAAAATGGGTGATCACTGTACATTTCTCTTCGGTTTCCTATTTATATTTATATTTTACTTCCTCAATTTAGCGTTATGGACAGGGAAAGACCTAATCTAAGCTCTGCAGAAAAATATTTTGCCCTCAAATTCATACCGTGATCGTAGCATGCATGGATTCGACTCATATGCCTGGGATTTCCATGAAAAACTTTGTGGGCCGAAAATGGGTGATCACTGTACATTTCTCTACTGTTTCCTATTCATATTTATATTTAAGCTCCTCAATTTAGCATTATGGACAGGGAAAGACCTAATCTAAGATCTGCACAAAAATATTTTGCCTTCAAATTCATACCGTGATCGTAGCATGCATGGACTCGATGAATATGACTGGGATTTCCATGAAAAAGATTGTGGGCACAAAATGGGTGATCACTGTACATTTCTCTTCTGTTTCCTATTTCTATTTCTGTTTTACCTCCTCAATTTAGCCTTATCGCCAGTGAAAGACCTAATCTAAGCTCTGCACAAAAATATTTTGCCTTCAAATTCATACCGTGATCGTAGCATGCATGGACTCGACTCATATGCCTGGGATTTCCATGACAAACTTTGTGGGACGGAAACGGGTGATCACTGTACATTTCTCTTCTGTTTCCTATTTATATTTCTATTTTACCTCCTCAATTTAGCATTATGGACAGGGAAATACCTAATCTAAGCTCTGCACAAAAATATTTTGCCTTCAAATTCATACCGTGATCGTAGGATGCATGGACTCGACTCATATGACTGGGATTTCCATGAAAAATTTGTGGGCCGAAAATGGGTGATCAGTGTACATTTCTCTTCTGTTTCCTATTTATATTTCTATTTTACCTCCTCAATTTAGCATTATGGACAGGGAAAGACCTAATCTAAGATCTGCACAAAAATATATTGCCCTCAAATTCATACCGTGATCGTAGCATGCATGGACTCGACTCATATGACTGGGATTTCCATGAAAAACTTTGTGGGCCGAAAACGGGTGATCACTGTACATTTCTCTTCTGTTTCCTATTTATATTTCTATTTTACCTCCTCAATTTAGCATTATCGCCAGTGAAAGACCTAATCTAAGCTCTGCACAAAAATATTTTGCCTTCAAATTCATACCGTGATCGTAGCATGCATGGACTCGACGAATATGACTGGGATTTCCATGAAAAATATTGTGGGCCGAAAATGGGTGATCACTGTACATTTCTCTACTGTTTCCTATTTATATTTCTATTTTACCTCCTCAATTTAGCATTATGGCCAGGGAAAGACCTAATCTAAGATTTGCACAAAAATATTTTGCCTTCAAATTCATACCGTGATCGTAGCATGCATGGACTCAACACATATGACTGGGATTTCCATGAAAAAGATTGTGGGCCGAAAATTGTTGATCACTGCACATTTCTCTTCTGTTTCCTATTTATATTTAT
The DNA here is from genome assembly GCA_963932145.1 of Acanthosepion lycidas. Classification (NCBI taxonomy): domain Eukaryota; kingdom Metazoa; phylum Mollusca; class Cephalopoda; order Sepiida; family Sepiidae; genus Acanthosepion; species Acanthosepion lycidas. Next base: position 97,796,513 of record OZ010597.1, on the reverse strand, counting down.
ATTTTACCTCCTCAATTTAGCATTATGGCCAGGGAAAGACCTAATCTAAGCTCTGCACAAAAATATTTTGCCTTCAAATTCGTACCGTGATTGTAGCATGCATGGATTCGACTCATATGACTGGGATTTCCATGAAAAAGATTTGGGGCCGAAAATGGGTGATCACTGTACATTTCTCTTCTGTTTCCTATTTATATTACTATTTTACCTCCTCAATTTAGCATTATGGACAGGGAAAGACCTAATCTAAGATCTGCACAAAAATATTTTGCCTTCAAATTCATACCGTGGTCGTAGCATACATGGAATCGACTCATATGACTGGGATTTCCATGAAAAAGATTGTGGGCCGAAAATGCGTGAACACTGAACATTTCTCTTCTGTTTCCTATTTATATTTCTATTTTACCTACTCAATTTAGCATTATGGCCAGGGAAAGACCTAATCTAAGCTCTGCACAAAAATATTTTGTCTTCAAATTCATACCGTGATCTTAGCATGCATGGAGTCGACTCATATGACTGGGATTTACATGAAAAAGATTGTGGGCCGAAAATGGGTGATCACTGTACATTTCTCTTCTGTTTCCTATTTATATTTCTATTTTACCTCCTCAATTTAGCATTATGGACAGGTAACGACCTAATCTAAGATCTGCACAAAAATATTTTGCCCTCAAATTCATACCGTGATCGTAGCATGCATGGACTCTACTCATATGCCTGGGATTTCCATGAAAAACTTTGTGGGCCGAAAATTTGTGATCACTGTACATTTCTCTTCTGTATTCTATTTATATTTATATTTTACCTCCTCAATTCAGCATTATGGACAGGGAAAGACCTAATCTAAGCCCTGCACAAAAATATTTTTCTTTCAAATTCATACCGTGATCGAAGCATGCATGGACTCGACTCATATGACTGGGATTTCCATGAAAAAGATTGTGAGCCGAAAATGGGTGATCACTGTACATTTCTCTTTTTTTTCCTATTTCTATTTCTATTTTACCTCCTCAATTTAGCATTATGGACAGGGAAAGACCTAATCTAATATCTGAACAAAAATATTTTGCCTTCAAATTCATACCATGATCGTAGCATGCATGGACTCGACTCATATGACTGGGATTTCCATGAAAAAGATTGTGAGCCGAAAATGGGAGACCACTGTACATTTCTCTTTTTTTTCCTATTTATATTTCAATTTACCTCCTCAATTTAGCATTATGGACAGGGAAAGGCCTAAGCTAATATCTCACCAAAAATATTTTGCCTTCAAATTCATACCGTGATCGTAGCATGCATGGACTCGACTCATATGACTATTATTTCCATGAAAAAGATTGTGGGCAGAAAATGGGTGATCACTGTACATTTCTCTTCTGTTTCCTATTTATATTTATATTTTACTTCCTTCATTTAGCATTATGGACAAGGAAAGACCTAATCTAAGCTCTGCATAAAAATATTTTGCCTTCAAATTCATACTGTGACCGTAGCATGCATGGAATTGACTCATATGATTGGGATTTCCATGAAAAAGATTGTGGGGAGAAAATGGGTGATCACTGTACATTTCTCTTCTGTTTCCTATTTATATTTATATTTACTGCCTTAATTTAGCATTATGGACAGTGAAAGACCTAATCTAAGATCTGTAAAAAAATATTTGGCCTTCATATTCATACCGTGATCGTAGCATGCATGGACTTGACACATATGACTGTGATTTCCATGAAAATGATTGTGGGCCAAAAATGGGTGATCACTGTACATTTCTCTTCTGTTTCCTATTTATATTTCTATATTACTTCCTTCATTTAGCATTATGGACAGGGAAAGACCTAATCTAAGATCTGCAAAAATATATTTTGCCTTCAAATTCATACCGTGATCGTAGCATGCATGGATTCGACTCTTATGACTGGGATTTCCATGAAAAAGATTGTGGGCCGAAAATGGGTGATCACTGCACATTTCTCTTCTGTTTCCTATTTATATTTCTATTTTACCTCCCCAATTTAGCATTATGGACAGGGAAAGACCTAATCTAAAATCTGCACAAAAATATTTTGCCTTCAAATTCATACCGTGATCGTAGCATGCATGAACTCGACTCATATGACTGGGATTTCCATGAAAAAGATTGTGGGCCGAAAATTGGTGATCACTGTACATTTCTCTTCTGTATTCTATTTATATTTATATTTTACCTCCTCAATTCAGCATTATGGACAGGGAAAGATCTAATCTAAGCCCTGCACAAAAATATTTTTCTTTCAAATTCATACCGTGATCGAAGCATGCATGGACTCGACGAATATGACTGGGATTTCCATGAAAAAGATTGTGGGCAGAAAATGGGTGATCACTGTACATTTCTCTTCGGTTTCCTATTTATATTTATATTTTACTTCCTCAATTTAGCGTTATGGACAGGGAAAGACCTAATCTAAGCTCTGCAGAAAAATATTTTGCCCTCAAATTCATACCGTGATCGTAGCATGCATGGATTCGACTCATATGCCTGGGATTTCCATGAAAAACTTTGTGGGCCGAAAATGGGTGATCACTGTACATTTCTCTACTGTTTCCTATTCATATTTATATTTAAGCTCCTCAATTTAGCATTATGGACAGGGAAAGACCTAATCTAAGATCTGCACAAAAATATTTTGCCTTCAAATTCATACCGTGATCGTAGCATGCATGGACTCGATGAATATGACTGGGATTTCCATGAAAAAGATTGTGGGCACAAAATGGGTGATCACTGTACATTTCTCTTCTGTTTCCTATTTCTATTTCTGTTTTACCTCCTCAATTTAGCCTTATCGCCAGTGAAAGACCTAATCTAAGCTCTGCACAAAAATATTTTGCCTTCAAATTCATACCGTGATCGTAGCATGCATGGACTCGACTCATATGCCTGGGATTTCCATGACAAACTTTGTGGGACGGAAACGGGTGATCACTGTACATTTCTCTTCTGTTTCCTATTTATATTTCTATTTTACCTCCTCAATTTAGCATTATGGACAGGGAAATACCTAATCTAAGCTCTGCACAAAAATATTTTGCCTTCAAATTCATACCGTGATCGTAGGATGCATGGACTCGACTCATATGACTGGGATTTCCATGAAAAATTTGTGGGCCGAAAATGGGTGATCAGTGTACATTTCTCTTCTGTTTCCTATTTATATTTCTATTTTACCTCCTCAATTTAGCATTATGGACAGGGAAAGACCTAATCTAAGATCTGCACAAAAATATATTGCCCTCAAATTCATACCGTGATCGTAGCATGCATGGACTCGACTCATATGACTGGGATTTCCATGAAAAACTTTGTGGGCCGAAAACGGGTGATCACTGTACATTTCTCTTCTGTTTCCTATTTATATTTCTATTTTACCTCCTCAATTTAGCATTATCGCCAGTGAAAGACCTAATCTAAGCTCTGCACAAAAATATTTTGCCTTCAAATTCATACCGTGATCGTAGCATGCATGGACTCGACGAATATGACTGGGATTTCCATGAAAAATATTGTGGGCCGAAAATGGGTGATCACTGTACATTTCTCTACTGTTTCCTATTTATATTTCTATTTTACCTCCTCAATTTAGCATTATGGCCAGGGAAAGACCTAATCTAAGATTTGCACAAAAATATTTTGCCTTCAAATTCATACCGTGATCGTAGCATGCATGGACTCAACACATATGACTGGGATTTCCATGAAAAAGATTGTGGGCCGAAAATTGTTGATCACTGCACATTTCTCTTCTGTTTCCTATTTATATTTATATTTTACCTCCTCAATTTAGCATTATGGCCAGGGAAAGACCTAATCTAAGCTCTGCACAAAAATATTTTGCCTTCAAATTCGTACCGTGATTGTAGCATGCATGGATTCGACTCATATGACTGGGATTTCCATGAAAAAGATTTGGGGCCGAAAATGGGTGATCACTGTACATTTCTCTTCTGTTTCCTATTTATATTACTATTTTACCTCCTCAATTTAGCATTATGGACAGGGAAAGACCTAATCTAAGATCTGCACAAAAATATTTTGCCTTCAAATTCATACCGTGGTCGTAGCATACATGGAATCGACTCATATGACTGGGATTTCCATGAAAAAGATTGTGGGCCGAAAATGCGTGAACACTGAACATTTCTCTTCTGTTTCCTATTTATATTTCTATTTTACCTACTCAATTTAGCATTATGGCCAGGGAAAGACCTAATCTAAGCTCTGCACAAAAATATTTTGTCTTCAAATTCATACCGTGATCTTAGCATGCATGGAGTCGACTCATATGACTGGGATTTACATGAAAAAGATTGTGGGCCGAAAATGGGTGATCACTGTACATTTCTCTTCTGTTTCCTATTTATATTTCTATTTTACCTCCTCAATTTAGCATTATGGACAGGTAACGACCTAATCTAAGATCTGCACAAAAATATTTTGCCCTCAAATTCATACCGTGATCGTAGCATGCATGGACTCGACGAATATGACTGGGATTTCCATGAAAAAGATTGTGGGCAGAAAATGGGTGATCACTGTACATTTCTCTTCGGTTTCCTATTTATATTTATATTTTACTTCCTCAATTTAGCGTTATGGACAGGGAAAGACCTAATCTAAGCTCTGCAGAAAAATATTTTGCCCTCAAATTCATACCGTGATCGTAGCATGCATGGATTCGACTCATATGCCTGGGATTTCCATGAAAAACTTTGTGGGCCGAAAATGGGTGATCACTGTACATTTCTCTACTGTTTCCTATTCATATTTATATTTAAGCTCCTCAATTTAGCATTATGGACAGGGAAAGACCTAATCTAAGATCTGCACAAAAATATTTTGCCTTCAAATTCATACCGTGATCGTAGCATGCATGGACTCGACTCATATGACTGGGATTTCCATGAAAAAGATTGTGGGCCGAAAATGGATGATCACTGTACATTTCTCTTCTGTTTCCTATTTATATTTATATTTTACCTCTTCAATTTAGCATTATCGCCAGTGAAAGACCTAATCTAAGCTCTGGACAAAAATATTTTGCCTTCAAATTCATACCGTGATCGTAGCATGCATGGACTCGATGAATATGACTGGGATTTCCATGAAAAAGATTGTGGGCACAAAATGGGTGATCACTGTACATTTCTCTTCTGTTTCCTATTTCTATTTCTGTTTTACCTCCTCAATTTAGCCTTATCGCCAGTGAAAGACCTAATCTAAGCTCTGCACAAAAATATTTTGCCTTCAAATTCATACCGTGGTCGTAGCATGCATGGAATCGACTCATATGACTGGGATTTCCATGAAAAAGATTGTGGGCCGAAAATGCGTGAACACTGTACATTTCTCTTCTGTTTTCTATTTATATTTCTATTTTTTACCTACTCAATTTAGCATTATGGCCAGGGAAAGACCTAATCTAAGCTCTGCACAAAAATATTTTGCCCTCAAATTCATACCGTGATCGTAGCATGCATGGACTCGACTCATATGACTGGGATTTCAATGAAAAAGATTGTTGGCAGAAAATGGGTGATCACTGTACATTTCTCTTCTGTTTCCTATTTATATTTCTATTTTACCTCCTCAATTTAGCATAATGGACAGGGAAAGACCTAATCTAAGATCTGCACAAAAATATTTTGCCTTCAAATTCATATCTTATCGTAGCATGCATGGACTCGTCACATATGACTGGGATTTCCATGAAAAAGATTGTGGGCCGAAAATGGGTGATCACTGTACATTTCTCTTCACTTTCCTATTTATATTTCTCTTTTACCTCCTCAATTTAGCATTATGGACAGGGAAAGACCTAATCTAAAATCTGCACAAAAATATTTAGCCTTCAAATTCATACTGTGATCGTAGCATGCATGGACTCGAATCATATGACTGGGATTTCCATGAAAAAGATTGTGGGCCGAAACTGGGTGATCACTGTACATTTCTCTTCTGTTTCCTATTTATATTTATATTTAACTTCCTCAATTTAGCATTATGGACAGGGAAAGACCTTTGTAAGCTCTGTACAAAGATATTTTGCCTTCAAATTCATACCGCGATCGTAGCATGCATGGACTCGACTCATATGACTGGGATTTCCATGAAAAAGATTGTGTGCAGAAAATGGGTGATCACTGTACATTTCTCTTCGGTTTCCTATTTATATTTATATTTTACTTCCTCAATTTAGCATTATGGACAGGGAAAGAGCTAATCGAAGCTCTGCACAAAAATATTTTGCCTTCAAATTCATACCGTGATCGTAGCATGCATGGACTCGACGAATATGACTGGGATTTCCATGAAAAAGATTGTGGGCCGAAAATGGGTGATCACTGTACAATTCTCTTCTGTTTCCTATTTATATTTATATTTTACATCATCAATTTAGCATTATGGACAGGGAAAGACCTAATCTAAAATCTGCACAAAAATATTTTGCTTTCAAATTCATACCGTGATCGTAGCAGTCATGGCATTGACTCATATGACTGGGATTTCCATGAAAAAGATTGTGGGCCGAAAATTGGTGATCACTGTACATTACTCTTCTATTTCCTATTTATATTTATATTTTACCTCCTCAATTTAGCATTATGGACAGGGAAAGACCTAATCTAAGATCTGCACAAAAATATTTTGCCTTCAAATTCATACCATGATCGTAGCATGGATGGACTCGACTCATATGACTGGGATTTCCATGAAAAAGATTGTGCGCCGAAAATGGGTGATCATTGTACATTGCTTTTCTGTTTCCTATTACTATTTCTATTTTACTTCTTTAATTTAGCATTATGGACAGGGAAAGACCTAATCTAAGATCTGCACAAAAATATTTTGCCTTCAAATTCTTACCGTGATCGTAGCATGCATGGACTCGAATCATATGACTGGGATTTCCATGAAAAAGTTTGTGGCCGAAAATTGGTGATCACTGTACATTTCTTTTCTGCTTCCTATATATATTTATATTTACCTCCTCTATTTAGAATTATGGACAGGGAAAGACCTAATCTAAGCTCTTCACAAAAATATTTTACCTTCAAATTCATACCGTGATCGTAGCATGCATGGAGTCGACTCATATGACTTGGATTTCCATGAAAAAGGTTGTGGGCCGAAAATTCATGATCACTGTACATTTCTCTTCTGTTTCCTATTTATATTTATATTTTACCTCCTCAATTTAGCATTATGGACAGGGAAAGACCTAATAAAAGCTCTGCACAAAAATATTTTGCCTTCAAATTCATGCCGTGATCGTAGCATGCATGGACTCGACTCATATGACTGGGATTTCCATGAAAAAGGTTGTGGGCCGAAAATGGGTGATCACTGTACATTTCTCTTCTATTTCCTATTTATATTTATATTTTACCACCTCAATTTAGCATTATGGACAGGGAAAGCCCTGATCTAAGATCTGCAGAAAAATATTTTGCCTTCAAATTCATACTGTGATCGGAGCAGGCATGGACTCGACTCATATGACTGGGATTTCCATGAAAAAGGTTGTGTGCCGTAAATGGGTGATCACTGTACATTACTCTTCTGTTTCCAATTTATATTTAAATTTTACCTCCTCAATTTAGCATTATGGACAGGGAAAGACCTAATCTAAAATCTGCACAAAAATATTTTGCCTTCAAATTCATACCGTGAACGTAGCATGCATGGACTCGACTCATATGACTGGGATTTCCATGAAAAAGATTGTCGGCCGAAAATGGGTTATCACAGTACATTTCTATTCTGTTTCCTATTTATATTTCTATTTATCTTCTCAATTTAGCATTATGGACGGGGAAAGACGTAATCTAAGCTCTGCACAAAAACATTTTGCCTTCACATTCATACCGTGATCGTAGCATGCATGGACTCGACTCATATGACTGGGATTTCCATGAAAAAGATTGTGCGCCGAAACGGGTGATCACTGTACATTTCTCTTCTGTTTTCTATTTATATTTCAATTTAACTTCCTCAATTTAGCGTTATGGACAGGGAAAGACCTAATCTAAAATCTGCACAAAAATATTTTGCTTTCAAATTCATACCGTGATCGTAGCATGCATGGACTCGACTCATGTGACTGGGATTTCCATGAAAAAGATTGTGGGCCGAAAATGGGTGATGACTGTACATTTCTCTTCTGTTTCCTATTTATATTTCTATTTTACCTACTCAATTTAACATTATGGAGAGGGAAAGACCTAATCTAAAATCTGCACAAAAATATTTTGCCTTCAAATTCATACCGTGATCGTGGCATGCATGGACTCGATTCATATGACTGGGATTTCCATGAAAAAGATTGTGGGCCGAAAATGGGTGATCACTGTACATTTGTCTTCTGTTTCCTATGCATATTTATATTTGACCTCCTCAATTTAGCATTATGGACAGGGAAAGACCTAATCTAAAATCTGCACAAAAATATTTTGCCTTCAAATTCATACCGTGATCGTAGCATGCATGGACTCGACTCATATGACTGGGATTTCCATGAAAAAGATTGTGGGCCGAAAATGGGTGATCACTGTACATTTCTCTTCTGTTTCCTATTTATATTTATATTTTACCTCCTCAATTTAGCATTATGGACAGGGAAAGACCTAATCTAAAATCTGCACAAAAATATTTTGCCTTCAATTCATACCGTGATCGTATCATGCATGGACTCGACTCATATGACTGGGATTTCCATGAAAAAGATTGTGGGCCGAAAATGGGTGATCACTGTACATTTCTCTTCTGTTTCCTATTTATATTTCTATTTTACCTCCTCAATTTAGAATTATGGACAGTTAAAACCTAATCAAAAATATGCACAAAAATATTTTGCCTTCACATTCATACCGTGATCGTAGCATGCATGGACTCGACTCATATGACTGGGATTTCCATGAAAAAGATTGTGGGCCGAAAATGGGTGATCACTGTACATTTCTCTTCTGTTTCTTATTTATATTTTCTATTTTACCTCCTCAATTTAGCATTATGGCCAGGGAAAGACCTAATCTAAAATCTGCACAAAAATATTTTGCCTTCAAATTCATACCGTGATCATAGCATGCATGGACTCGACTCATATGACTGGGATTTCCATGAAAAAGATTGTGGGCCGAAAATGGGTGATCACTGTACATTTCTCTTCTGTTTCCTATTTATATTTATATTTTACCTCCTCAATTTAGCATTATGGACAGGGAAAGACCTAATCTAAAATCTGCAAAAAAATATGCCTTCAAATTCATACCGTGATTGTAGCATGCATGGACTCGACTCATATGACTGGGATTTCCATGAAAAGATTATGCGCCGAAAATTGGTGATCACTGTACATTTCTCTTTTGTTTCCTATTTATATTTCTATTTTACCTCCTCAATTTAGCATTATGGACAGGGAAAGACCTAATCTAAGATCTGCACAAAAATATTTGGCCTTCAAATTCATACCGTGATCGTAGCATGCATGGAAACGATTCATATGACTGGGTTTTCCATGAAAAAGATTGTGGGCCGAAAATGGGTGATCACTGTACATTTCTCTTCTGTTTCCTATTTATATTTCTATTTTACCTCCTCAATTTAGCATTATGGACAGGGAAAGACCTAATCTAAAATCTGCACAAAAATATTTTGCTTTCAAATTCATACCATGATCGTAGCATGCATGGAGTCTACTCATATGACTGGGATTTCCATGAAAATGATTGTGGGGCGAAAATGGGTGATCACTGTACATTTCTCTTCTGTTTCCTATTTATATTTATATTTTACCTCATCAATTTAGCATTATGGACAGGGAAAGACCTAATCTAAAATCTGCACAAAAATATTTTGGCTTCAAATTCATACCGTGAACGTAGCATGCATGGACTCGACTCATATGACTGGGATTTCCATGAAAAAGATTGTCGGCCGAAAATGGGTTATCACAGTACATTTCTATTCTGTTTCCTATTTATATTTCTATTTATCTTCTCCATTTAGCATTATGGACGGGGAAAGACGTAATCTAAGCTCTGCACAAAAATATTTTGCCTTCACATTCATACCGTGATCGTAGCATGCATTGAATCGACTCATATGACCGGGATTTCCATGAAAAAGATTGTGGGCCGAAAATGGGTGACCACTGTACATTTCTCTTCTGTTTCCTATTTATATTTCTATTTTACCTCCTCAATTTAGCATTAAGGACAGGGAAAGACCTAATCTAAAATCTGCACAAAAATATTTTGCCTTCAAATTCATACCGTGATCGTAGCATGCATTGAATCGACTCATATGACTGGGATTTCCATGAAAAAGTTTGTGGGCCGAAAATGGGTGATCACTGTACATTTCTTTTCTGTTTCCTATTTATATTTTATCTCCTCAATTTAGCATTATGGACACGGAAAGACATAATCTAAAATCTGCACAAAAATATTTTGCTTTCAAAATCACACCGTGATCGTAGCATGCATTGAATCGACTCATATGACTGGGATTTCCTTGAAAAATATTGTTGGCCGAAAATGGGTGAACACTGTACATTTCTCTTCTGTTTCCTATTTATATTCCTATTTTACCTTGTCAATTTAGCATTATGGACAAGGAAAATCCTAATCTAAAATCTTCACAAAAATATTTTGCTTTCAAATTCATACCGTGATCGTAGCATGCATTGACTAGAGGCATATGACTGGGATTTCCATGAAAAAGATTGTGGGCCGAAAATGGGTGATCACTGTACATTACTCTTCTGTTTCCTATTTATATTTCTATTTTACCTCCTCAATTTAGCATTATGGACAGGGAAAGAACTTATCTAAATTCTTCACAAAAATATTTTGCTTTCAAATTCATACCGTGATCGTAGCATGCATGGTCTCGACTCATATGACTTGGATTTCAATGAAAAAGATTGTGGGCAGAAAATGGGTGATCACTGTACATTTCTCTTCGGTTTCCTATATATATTTATATTTTACTTCCTCAATTTAGCATTATGGACAGGGAAAGACCTAATCTAATCTCTCCACAAAAATATTTTGCCTTCAAATTCATACCGTGATCGTAGCATGCATGTACTCGACACATATGACTGGGATTTCCATGAAAAAGATTGTGGGCAGAAAATGGGTGATCACTGTACATTTCTCTTCTGTTTTCTATTTATATTTATATTTTACCTCCTCAATTTAGCATTATGGACAGGGAAAGTCCTAATCTAAAATCTACCCAAAAATATTTTGCTTTCAAATTCATACCGTGTTCGTAGCATGCATGGATTCGTCTCATATGACTGGGATTTCCGTGAAAAAGATTGTGTGCCGAAATTGGGTGATCACTGTACATTTCTCTTTTGTTTCCTATTTATATTTCTATTTTACCTCCTAAATTTAGCATTATGGACAGGGAAAAATCCTAATCTAAGATCTGCACAAGAATATTTTGCTTTCAAATTCATACGGTGATCGTAGCATGCATGGACTCATATGACTGGGATTTCCATGAAAAAGATTGTGGGCCGAAAATGGGTGATCACTGTACATTTATCTTCTGTTTCATATTTATATTTCTATTTTACCTCCTCAATTTAGCATTATGGCCAGGGAAAGCCCTAATGTAAGCTGTGTACAAAAATAGTTTGCCTTCAAATTCATACTGTGATCGTAGCATGCATGGACTCTACTCATATGACTGGGATTTCCATGAAAAAGATTGTGGGCCGAAAATGGGTGATCACTGTACATTTCTCTTCTGTTTACTATTTATATTTCTATTTTACCTCCTCAATTTAGCATTATGGACAGGGAAAGACCTAATCTAAAATCTGCACAAAAATATTTTGCCTTCAAATTCATACCGTGATCATAGCATGCATGGACTCGACTCATATGACTGGAATTTCCATGAAAAGATAGTGGGCCGAAAATGGGTGATCACTGTACATTTCTCTTCTGTTTCCTATTTATATTTATATTTTACATCCTCAATTTAGCATTATGGACAGGGAAAGACCAAATCTAAGATCTGCACAAAAATACTTCGCCTTCAAATTCATACCGTGATCGTAGCATGCATGGACTCGACTCATATGACTGGGATTTCTATGAAAAAGATTGTGGGCCGAAAATGCGTGATCACTACATATTTCTCTTTTATTTCCTATTTATATTTCTATTTTAATTCCTCAATTTAGCATTATGGACAGGGAAAGACCTAATCTTAGATCTGCACAAAAATATTTTGCCTTCAAATTCATACCGTGATCGTAGCATGCATGGACACGACACATATGACTGGGATTTCCATGAAAAAGATTGTGGGCCGAAAATGGGTGATCACTGTACATTTCTCTTCTCTTTCCTATTTATATTTCTTTTTTACCTCCTCAATTTAGCATTATGGACAGGGAAAGACCTAATCTAAAATCTGCACAAAAATATTTTGCCTTCAAATTCATACCGTGATCGTAGCATGCATGGACTCGACTCATATGACTGGGATTTCCATGAAAAAGGTTGTGGGCCGAAAATGGGTGATCACTGTACATTTCTCTACTGTTTCCTATTTATATTTATATTTTACCTCCTCAATTTAGCATTATGGCCAGGGAAAGACCTAATCTAAGCTCTGCACAAAAATATTTTCCCTTCAAATTCATACCGTGATCGTAGCATGCATGGACTAGACTCATATGACTGGGATTTCCATTAAAAAGATTGTGGGCCAAAAATGGGTGATCACTGTACATTTCTCTTCTGTTTCCTATTTATATTTCTATTTTACCTCCTCAATTTAGCATTATGGACCGGGAAAAACCTAATCTAAGATCTGCACAAAAATATTTTGCCTTCAAATTCATACCGTGATCATAGCATGCATGGACTCAACTCATATGACTGGGATTTCCATGAAAAAGATTGTGGGCACAAAATGGGTGATCACTGTACATTTCTCTTCTGTTTCCTATTTATATTTCTATTTTACCTCCTCAATTTAGCATTATCGCCAGTGAAAGACCTAATCTAAGCTCTGCACAAAAATATTTTGCCTTCAAATCCTACCGTGATCGTAGCATGCATGGACTCGACTCATATGACTCGGATTTTCATGAAAAAGATTGTGGGCCAAATATGGGTGATCACTGTACATTTCTCTTCTGTTTCCTATTTATATTTATATTTTACATCATCAATTTAGCATTATGGACAGGGAAAGACCTAATCTAAGATCTGCACAAAAACATTTTGCCTTCAAATTCATACCGTGAACGTAGCATGCATGGACTCGACTCATATGACTGCCATTTCCATGAAAAAGATAGTGGGCCGAAAATGGGTGATCACTGTACATTTCTCTTCTGTTTCCTATTTATATTTATATTTTACCTCCTAAATTTAGCATTATGGCCAGGGAAAGACATAATCTAAGCTCTGCACAAAAATATTTTGCCTTCAAATTCATACCGTGATCATAGCATGCATGGACTTGACTCATATGACTGGGATTTCCATGAAAAAGATTGTGGGCCAAAAATGGGTGATCCCTGTACATTTCTCTTCTGTTTCCTATTTATATTTCTATTTTACCTCCTCAATTTAGCATTATGGACAGGGAATGACATAATCTAAGATCTGCACAAAAATATTTTGCCTCCAAATTCATACCGTGAATGTAGCATGCATGGACTCAACTCATATAACTGGGATTTCCATGAAAAAGATTGTGGGTTGAAAATGGGAGGTCACTGTACATTTCTCTTCTGTTTCCTAATTATATTTATATTTTACCTCCTTAATGTAGCAATATGGACAGGGAAAGACCAAATCTAAGATCTGCACCAAAATATTTTGCCTTCAAATTCATACCGTGATCGTAGCATGCATGGACACGACTCATATGACTGGGATTTCCATAAAAATGATCGTGGGCCGAAAATGCGTGATCACTGTATATTTCTCTTTTGTTTCCTATTTATATTCATATTTTACCTCCTCAATTTAGCATTATGGACAGTGTAAGAACAAATCTAAAATCTGCACGAAAATATTTTGCCTTCAAATTCATACCGTGGTTGTAGCATGCATGGAATCGACTCATATGACTGGGATTTCCATGAAAAAGATTGTGGGCCGAAAATGGGTGATCACTGTACATTTCTCTTCTGTTTCCTGTTTATATTTATATTTTACCTCCTCAATTTAGCATTATGGACAGTGAAAGACCTAATCTAAGATCTGCACAAAAATATTTTGCTTTCAAATTCATACCGTGATCGTAGCATTCATGGACTCATATGACTGGGATTTCCATGAAAAAGATTGTGGGCAGAAAATGGGTGATCACTGTACATTTCTCTTCTGTTTCCTATTTATATTTCTATTGTACCTCCTCAATTTAGCATTATGGACAGGGAAAGACCTAATCTAGAATCTGCACAAAAATATTTTGCCTTCAAATTCATACCGTGATCGTAGCATGCATGGACTCGACTCATATGACTGGGATTTCCATGAAAAAGATTGTGGCCCCAAAATGGGTGATCACTGTACATTTCTCTTCTGTTTCCTATTTATATTTATATTTTACCTCCTCAATTTAGCATTATGGACAGGGAAAGATATTATCTAAGCTCTGCACACAAATATTTTGCCTTCAAATTCATACCGTGATCGTAGCATGCATGGACTCGACTCATATGACTGGGATTTCCATGAAAAAGATTGTGGGCCGAAAATGGGTGATCACTGTACATTTCTCTTCTGTATTCTATTTATATTTATATTTTACCTCCTCAATTCAGCATTATAGCCAGGAAAGACCTAATCTAAGCTCTGCACAAAAATATTTTGCCTTCAAATTCATACCATGATCGTAGCATGCATGGACTCGAATCATATGACTGGGATTTCCATGAAAAAGATTGTGGGCCGAAAATGGTTGATCACTGTACATTTCTCTTCTGTTTCCTATTCATATTTCTATTTTACCTCCTCAATTTAGCATTATGGACAGGGAAAGACATAATCTAAGCTCTGCACAAAAATATTTTGCCTTCAAATTCATAACTTGACCGTAGCATGCATGGACTCGACTCATATGACTGGGATTACCATGAAAAAGATTGTGGGCCGAAAATGGCTGATCACTGTACATTTCTCTTCTGTTTCCTATTTATATTTTACCTCCTCAATTTAGCATTATGGACAGGGAAAGACCTAATCTAAAATCTGCACAAAATATTTTGCCTTCAAATTCATACCGTGATCGTAGCATGCATTGACTCGACTCATATGACTGGGATTACCATGAAAAAGATTGTGGGCCGAAAATGGGTGATCACTGTACATTTCTCTTCTGTTTCCTATTTATATTTATATTTTACCTCCTCAATTTAGCTTTATGGACAGGGAAAGACCTGTGTAAGCTCTGTACAAAAATATTTTGCCTTCAAATTCATACCGCGATCGTAGCATGCATGGAATCGACTCATGTGACTGGGATTTCCATGAAAAAGATTGTGAGCCGAAAATGGGTGATCACTGTACATTTCTCTTCTGTTTCCTATTTATATTTTTTTTTACCTCCTCAATTTAGCATTATGGACAGGGATAGAACTAATCAAGATCTGCACAAAAATATTTTGCCTTTAAATTCATACCGTGATCGTAGTATGCATGGACTCGACTCATATGACTGGGATTTCCATGAAAAAGATTGTGAGCCGAAAATGGGTGATCACTGTACATTTCTCTTCTGTTTCCTATTTATATTTCTTTTTTACCTCCTCAATTTAGCATTATGGACAGGGAAAGACCTAATGTAAGATCTGCACAAAAATATTTTACCTTCAAATTCATACCGTGATCGTAGCATGCATGGACTCGACTCATATGACTGGGATTTCCATGAAAAAGATTGTGGGCCGAAAATGCGTGATCACTGTCCATTTCTCATTGGTTTCCTATTTATATTTATATTTTACCTCCTCAATTTAGCTTTATGGACAGGGAAAGACCTAATCTAAGATCTGCACAAAAATATTTTGCCTTCAAATTCATACCGTGAACGTAGCATGCATGGACACGACTCATATGACTGGGATTTCCATGGAAAAGATTATGGGCCGAAAATGGGTGATCACTGTACATATCTCTTCTCTTTACTATTTGTATTTATATTTTACCTCCTCAATTTAGCATTATGGACAGGGAAAGACCTAATCTAAAATCTGCACAAAAATATTTTGCCTTCAAATTCATACCGTGATCGTAGCATGCATGGACTCGACTCATATGACTGGGATTTCCATGAAAAAGATTGTGGGCCAAAAATGGGTGATAACTGTACATTTCTCTTCTGTTTCCTATTTATATTTATATTTTACCTCCTCAATTTAGCATTATGGACAGGGAAAGACCTAATCTAATATCTGCACAAAAATATTTTGCCTTCAAATTCATACCGTGATCGTAGCATGCATGGACTCGACTCATATGACTGGGATTTCCATGAAAAAGATTGTGGGCCAAAAATGGGTGATAACTGTACATTTCTCTTCTGTTTCCTATTTATATTTCTATTTTACCTCCTCAATTTAGCATTATGGACAGGGAAACACCTAATCTAAGATCTGCACAAAAATATTTTGCCTTCAAATTCATACCGTGATCGTAGCATGCATGGACTCGACTCATAGGACTGGGATTTCCATGAAAGAGATTGTGTGCCGAAAATGGGTGATCACTGTACATTTCTCTTCTGTTTCCTATTTATATTTATATTTTACCTCCTCAATTTAGCATTATGCACAGGGAATAACCTAATCTAAGATCTGCACAAAAATATTTTGCCTTCAAATTCATACCGTGAACGTAGCATGCATGGACTCGACTCATATGACTGGGATTTCCATGAAAAAGATTGTGGGCCGAAAATGGGGGATCACTGTACATTTCTCTTCTGTTTCCTATTTATATTTCTATTTTACCTCCTCAATTTAGCATTATGGACAGGGAAAGACCTAATCTAAGGTCTGCACAAAAATATTTTGCCTTCAAATTCATACCGTGATCGTAGCATGCATGGATTCGACTCATATGCCTGGGATTTCCACGAAAAAGATTGTGGGCCGAAAATGGCTGATCACTGTACATTTCTCATCTGTTTCCTATTTATATTTCTATTTTACCTCCTCAATTTAGCATTATGGACAGGGAAAGACATATTCTAAAATCTGCACAAAAATATTTTGCCTTCAAATTCATACCGTGATCGTAGCATGCATGGACTCGACTCATATGACTGGGATTTCCATGAAAAAGATTGTGGGCCGAAAATGCGTGATCACTGTCCATTTCTCATTTGTTTCCTATTTATATTTCTATTTTACCTCCTGAATTTAGCATTATGGACAGCGAAAGACCTAATCTAAAATCTGCACAAAAATATTTTGCCTTCAAATTCATACCGAGTTCGTAGCATGCATGGACTCGACTCATATGACTGGGATTTCCATGAAAAATATTGTGGGCGGAAAATGGGTGATCACTGTACATTTCTCTTCTGTTTCCTATTTATATTTATATTTTACCTCCTCAATTTAGCATTATGGACAGGGAAAGACCTAATCTAAAATCTGCACAAAAATATTTTGCCTTCAAATTCATACCGTGATCGTAGCATGCATGGACTCGACTCATATGACTGGGATTTCCATGAAAAACATTGTGGGCCTAAAATGGGTGATCACTGTACATTTCTCTTCTGTTTACTATTTATATTTATATTTTACCTCCTCAATTTAGCATTATGACCATGGAAAGACATAATCTAAGCTCTGCACAAAAATATTTTGCCTTCAAATTCATACCGTGATCGTAGCATTCATGGACTTGACTCATACGACTGGGATTTCCATGAAAAAGATTGTGGGCGGAAAAAGGGTGATCACTGTACATTTCTCTTCTGTTTCCTATTTATATTTCTATTTTACCTCCTCAATTTAGCATTATGGACAAGGAAAGACCTAATCTAAAATCTGCACAAAAATATTTTGCCTTCAAATTTATACCGAGATCGTAGCATGCATGGACTCGACTCATATGACTGGGATTTCCATGAAAAAGATTGTGGGCCGAAAATGGGTGATCACTGTACATTTCTCTTCTGTTTCCTATTTATATTTCTTTTTTACCTCCTCAATTTAGGATTATGGACAGGGAAAGACCTAATCTAAGCTCTGCACAAAAATATTTTGCCTTCAAATTCATACCGTGATCGTAGCATGCATGGACTCGACTCATATGACTGGGATTTCCATGAAAAAGATTGTGGGCCGAAAATGGGTGTTCACTGTACATTTCTGTTCTGTTTACTATTTATATTTCTATTTTACCTCCTCAATTTAGTATTATGGACAGGGAAAGACCTAATCTAAGGTCTGCACAAAAATAATTTGCCATCAAATTCATACCGTGATCGTAGCATGCATGGGCTCGACTCATATGACTGGGATTTCGATGAAAAAGTTTGTGGGCCGAAAATGGATGATCACTGTACATTTCTCTTCTGTTTCCAATTTATATTTAAATTTTACCTCCTCAATTTAGCATTATGGACAGGGAAAGACCTAATCTAAAATCTGCACAAAAATATTTTGCCTTCAAATTCATACCGTGAACGTAGCATGCATGGACTCGACTCATATGACTGGGATTTCCATGAAACAGATTGTGGGCACAAAATGGGTGATCACTGTACATTTCTCTTCTGTTTCCTATTACTATTTCTATTTTACTTCCTTAATTTACCATTATGGACAGGGAAAGACCCAATCTAAGATCTGCAAAAATATATTTTGCCTTCAAATTCATACCGTGATTGTAGCATGCATGGACTCGACTCATATGACTGGGATTTCGATGAAAAAGTTTGTGGGCCGAAAATGGATGATCACTGTACATTTCTCTTCTGTTTCCAATTTATATTTAAATTTTACCTCCTCAATTTAGCATTATGGACAGGGAAAGACCTAATCTAAAATCTGCACAAAAATATTTTGCTTTCAAATTCATACCGTGATCGTAACATGCATGGAGTCGACTCATATGACTGGGATTTCAATGAAAAAGATTGTGGGGCGAAATTGGTGATCACTGTACATTTCTCTTCTGTCTCCTATTTATATTTCTATTTTACCTCCTCAATTTAGCATTATGGACAGGGAAAGTCCTAATCTAAGATCTGCACAAAAATATTTTGCCTTCACATTCATACCGTGATCGTAGTATGCATGGACTCGACTCATATGACTGGGATTTCCATGAAAAAGATTGTGAGCCGAAAATGGGTGATCACTGTACATTTCTCTTCTGTTTCCTATTTATATTTCTTTTTTACCTCCTCAATTTAGCATTATGGACAGGGAAAGACCTAATGTAAGATCTGCACAAAAATATTTTACCTTCAAATTCATACCGTGATCGTAGCATGCATGGACTCGACTCATATGACTGGGATTTCCATGAAAAAGATTGTGGGCCGAAAATGCGTGATCACTGTCCATTTCTCATTGGTTTCCTATTTATATTTATATTTTACCTCCTCAATTTAGCTTTATGGACAGGGAAAGACCTAATCTAAGATCTGCACAAAAATATTTTGCCTTCAAATTCATACCGTGAACGTAGCATGCATGGACACGACTCATATGACTGGGATTTCCATGGAAAAGATTATGGGCCGAAAATGGGTGATCACTGTACATATCTCTTCTCTTTACTATTTGTATTTATATTTTACCTCCTCAATTTAGCATTATGGACAGGGAAAGACCTAATCTAAAATCTGCACAAAAATATTTTGCCTTCAAATTCATACCGTGATCGTAGCATGCATGGACTCGACTCATATGACTGGGATTTCCATGAAAAAGATTGTGGGCCAAAAATGGGTGATAACTGTACATTTCTCTTCTGTTTCCTATTTATATTTATATTTTACCTCCTCAATTTAGCATTATGGACAGGGAAAGACCTAATCTAATATCTGCACAAAAATATTTTGCCTTCAAATTCATACCGTGATCGTAGCATGCATGGACTCGACTCATATGACTGGGATTTCCATGAAAAAGATTGTGGGCCAAAAATGGGTGATAACTGTACATTTCTCTTCTGTTTCCTATTTATATTTCTATTTTACCTCCTCAATTTAGCATTATGGACAGGGAAACACCTAATCTAAGATCTGCACAAAAATATTTTGCCTTCAAATTCATACCGTGATCGTAGCATGCATGGACTCGACTCATAGGACTGGGATTTCCATGAAAGAGATTGTGTGCCGAAAATGGGTGATCACTGTACATTTCTCTTCTGTTTCCTATTTATATTTATATTTTACCTCCTCAATTTAGCATTATGCACAGGGAATAACCTAATCTAAGATCTGCACAAAAATATTTTGCCTTCAAATTCATACCGTGAACGTAGCATGCATGGACTCGACTCATATGACTGGGATTTCCATGAAAAAGATTGTGGGCCGAAAATGGGGGATCACTGTACATTTCTCTTCTGTTTCCTATTTATATTTCTATTTTACCTCCTCAATTTAGCATTATGGACAGGGAAAGACCTAATCTAAGGTCTGCACAAAAATATTTTGCCTTCAAATTCATACCGTGATCGTAGCATGCATGGATTCGACTCATATGCCTGGGATTTCCACGAAAAAGATTGTGGGCCGAAAATGGCTGATCACTGTACATTTCTCATCTGTTTCCTATTTATATTTCTATTTTACCTCCTCAATTTAGCATTATGGACAGGGAAAGACATATTCTAAAATCTGCACAAAAATATTTTGCCTTCAAATTCATACCGTGATCGTAGCATGCATGGACTCGACTCATATGACTGGGATTTCCATGAAAAAGATTGTGGGCCGAAAATGCGTGATCACTGTCCATTTCTCATTTGTTTCCTATTTATATTTCTATTTTACCTCCTGAATTTAGCATTATGGACAGCGAAAGACCTAATCTAAAATCTGCACAAAAATATTTTGCCTTCAAATTCATACCGAGTTCGTAGCATGCATGGACTCGACTCATATGACTGGGATTTCCATGAAAAATATTGTGGGCGGAAAATGGGTGATCACTGTACATTTCTCTTCTGTTTCCTATTTATATTTATATTTTACCTCCTCAATTTAGCATTATGGACAGGGAAAGACCTAATCTAAAATCTGCACAAAAATATTTTGCCTTCAAATTCATACCGTGATCGTAGCATGCATGGACTCGACTCATATGACTGGGATTTCCATGAAAAACATTGTGGGCCTAAAATGGGTGATCACTGTACATTTCTCTTCTGTTTACTATTTATATTTATATTTTACCTCCTCAATTTAGCATTATGACCATGGAAAGACATAATCTAAGCTCTGCACAAAAATATTTTGCCTTCAAATTCATACCGTGATCGTAGCATTCATGGACTTGACTCATACGACTGGGATTTCCATGAAAAAGATTGTGGGCGGAAAAAGGGTGATCACTGTACATTTCTCTTCTGTTTCCTATTTATATTTCTATTTTACCTCCTCAATTTAGCATTATGGACAAGGAAAGACCTAATCTAAAATCTGCACAAAAATATTTTGCCTTCAAATTTATACCGAGATCGTAGCATGCATGGACTCGACTCATATGACTGGGATTTCCATGAAAAAGATTGTGGGCCGAAAATGGGTGATCACTGTACATTTCTCTTCTGTTTCCTATTTATATTTCTTTTTTACCTCCTCAATTTAGGATTATGGACAGGGAAAGACCTAATCTAAGCTCTGCACAAAAATATTTTGCCTTCAAATTCATACCGTGATCGTAGCATGCATGGACTCGACTCATATGACTGGGATTTCCATGAAAAAGATTGTGGGCCGAAAATGGGTGTTCACTGTACATTTCTGTTCTGTTTACTATTTATATTTCTATTTTACCTCCTCAATTTAGTATTATGGACAGGGAAAGACCTAATCTAAGGTCTGCACAAAAATAATTTGCCATCAAATTCATACCGTGATCGTAGCATGCATGGGCTCGACTCATATGACTGGGATTTCGATGAAAAAGTTTGTGGGCCGAAAATGGATGATCACTGTACATTTCTCTTCTGTTTCCAATTTATATTTAAATTTTACCTCCTCAATTTAGCATTATGGACAGGGAAAGACCTAATCTAAAATCTGCACAAAAATATTTTGCCTTCAAATTCATACCGTGAACGTAGCATGCATGGACTCGACTCATATGACTGGGATTTCCATGAAACAGATTGTGGGCACAAAATGGGTGATCACTGTACATTTCTCTTCTGTTTCCTATTACTATTTCTATTTTACTTCCTTAATTTACCATTATGGACAGGGAAAGACCCAATCTAAGATCTGCAAAAATATATTTTGCCTTCAAATTCATACCGTGATTGTAGCATGCATGGACTCGACTCATATGACTGGGATTTCGATGAAAAAGTTTGTGGGCCGAAAATGGATGATCACTGTACATTTCTCTTCTGTTTCCAATTTATATTTAAATTTTACCTCCTCAATTTAGCATTATGGACAGGGAAAGACCTAATCTAAAATCTGCACAAAAATATTTTGCTTTCAAATTCATACCGTGATCGTAACATGCATGGAGTCGACTCATATGACTGGGATTTCAATGAAAAAGATTGTGGGGCGAAATTGGTGATCACTGTACATTTCTCTTCTGTCTCCTATTTATATTTCTATTTTACCTCCTCAATTTAGCATTATGGACAGGGAAAGTCCTAATCTAAGATCTGCACAAAAATATTTTGCCTTCACATTCATACCGTGATCGTAGCATGCATGAACTCGACTCATATGACTGGGATTTCCATGAAAAAGATTGTGGGCCGAAAATGGGTGATCACTGTACATTTCTCTTCTGTTTCTATTTATATTTCAATTTAACTTCCTCAATTTAGCGTTATGGACAGGGAAAGACCTAATCTAAAATCTGCACAAAAATATTTTGCTTTCAAATTCATACCGTGATCCTAGCATGCATGGACTCAACTCATATGACTGGGATTTCCATGAAGAAGATTGTTGGGCGAAAAGGGTGATCACTGTACATTTCTCTTCTGTTTCCTATTTATATTTCTATTTTACCTCCTCAATTTAGCATTATGGACAGGGAAATACCTAATCTAAAATCTGCACAAAAATATTTTGCTTTCAAATTCATACCGCGATCGTAGCATGCATGGACTCGACTCATATGACTGATTTCCATGAAAAAGATTGTGGGCCGAAAATGGGTGATCACTGTACATTTCTCTTCTGTTTCCTATTTATATTTCTATTTTACCTCCTCAATTTAGCATTATGGCCAGGGAAAGACCAAATCTAAGATCTGCAGAAAAATATTTTTCCTTCAAATTCAGACCGTGATCGTAGCATGCAGGGAATCGACTCATATCACTGGGATTTCCATGAAAAAGATTGTGGGCCGAAAATTGGAGATCACTGTACATTTCTCTTCTGTTTCCTATTTATATTTATATTTTACCTCCTCAATTTAGCATTATGGACAGGGAAAGACCAAATCTAAGATCTGCAGAAAAATATTTTGCCTTCAAATTCATACCGTGATCGTAGCATGCATGGAGTCGACTCATATGACTGGGATTTCTATGAAAAAGATTGTGGGCCGAAAATGCGTGATCGCTGTGTATTTCTTTTTTGTTTCCTATTTATATTTATATTTTACCTCATCAATTTAGCATTATGGACAGGGAAAGACCTAATCTAAGATCTGCACAAAAATATTTTGCCTTCAAATTCATACCGTGATCGTAGCATGCATGGACACGATTTATATGACTGGGATTTCCATGAAAAAGATTGTGGACCGAAAATGGGTGATCACTGTACATTTCTCTTCTGTTTCCTATTTATATTTCTATTTTACCTCCTCAATTTAGCATTATGGACAGGGAAAGACCTAATCTAAGATCTGCACGAAAATATTTTGCCTTCAAATTCATACCGTGATCGTAGCATTCATGGACTCGACTCATATGACTGGGATTTCCATGAAAAAGATTGTGGGCCGAAAATGGGTGATCACTGTACATTTCTCTTCTGTTTCCTATTTATGTTTCTATTTTACCTCTTCAATTTAGCATTATTGTCAGGGAAAGATCTAATCTAAGCTCTGCACAAAAATATGCCTTCAAATTCATACCGTGATTGTAGCATGCATGGACTCGACTCATATGACTGGGATTTCTATGAAAAAGATTGTGGGCCGAAAATGCGTGATCACTGTATATTTCTCTTTTGTTTCCTATTTATATTTCTATTTTACCTCCTCAATTTAGCATTATGGACAGGGAAAGTCCGAATCTAAAATCTGCACGAAAATATTTTGCCTACATATTCATACCGTGATCGTAGCATGCATGGACTAGACTCATATGACTGGGATTTCCATGAAAAAGATTGTGGGCCGAAAATGGGTGATCACTGTACATTTCTCTTCTTTTTCCTATTTATATTTTACCTCCTCAATTTAGCATTATGGACAGGGAAAGATCTATTATAAAATCTGCACAAAACTATGCCTTCAAATTCATACCGTGATTGTAGCATGCATGGACTCGACTCATATGACTGGGATTTCCATGAAAAAGATTGTGCGCCGAAAATTGGTGATCACTGTACATTTCTGTTCTGTTTTTTATTCATATTTCTATCTTACCTCCTCAACTTAGCATTATGGACAGGGAAAGACCTAATCTAAAATCTGCACAAAAATATTATGCCTTCAATTTCATACCGTGATTGTAGCATGCATGGACTCGACTCATATGACTGGGATATCCATGAAAAAGATTGTTGGTGGAAAATGGGTGATCACTGTACATTTCTCTTCTGTTTCCTATTCATATTTCTATTTTACCTCCTCAATTTAGCATTATGGACAGGGACAGACCTAATCTAAAATCTGCACAAAAATATTTTGCCTTCAAATTCATACCGTGATCGTAGCATGCATGGACTCGACTCATATGACTGGGATTTCCATGAAAAAGATTGTGGGCAGAAAATGGGTGATCACTGTACATTTCTATTCTGTTTCCTATTTCTATTTATATTTAACTTCCTCAATTTAGCATTATGGCCAGGGAAAGACCTAATCTATTTTCTGCACAAAAATATTTTGCCTTCAAATTCATACCGTGATCGTAGCATGCATGGACTCGACTCATATGACTGGGATTTCCATGAAAAAGATTGTGGGCCGAAAATGGGTGATCACTGTACATTTCTCTTCTGTTTCCTATTTATATTTATATTTTACCTCCTCAATTTAGCATTATAGACAGGGAAAGACCTAATCTGAAATCTGCACAAAAATATTTTGCCTTGAAATTCATACCGTGATCGTAGCATGCATGGACTCGACTCATATGACTGGGATTTCAATGAAAAAGATTTTGGGCAGAAAATGGGTGATCACTGTACATTTCTCTTCTTTTTCCTATTTATATTTCTATTTTACCTCCTCAATTTATCATTATGGACAGGGAAAGACCTAATCTAAAATCTGCACAAAAATATTTTGCCTTCAAATTCATACCGTGATCGTAGCATGCATGGACTCGACTCATATGACTGGGATTTCCATGAAAAAGATTGTGCGCCGAAAATGGGTGATCACTGTACATTTCTCTTCTGTTTCCTATTTATATTTATATTTTACCTCCTCAATTTAGCATTATAGACAGGGAAAGACCTAATCTGAAATCTGCACAAAGATATTTTGCCTTGAAATTCATACCGTGATCGTAGCATGCATGGACTCGACTCATATGACTGGGATTTCAATGAAAAAGATTTTGGGCAGAAAATGGGTGATCACTGTACATTTCTCTTCTTTTTCCTATTTATATTTCTATTTTACCTCCTCAATTTATCATTATGGACAGGGAAAGACCTAATCTAAAATCTGCACAAAAATATTTTGCCTTCAAATTCATACCGTGATCGTAGCATGCATGGACTCGACTCATATAACTGGGATTTCCATGAAAAAGATTGTGCGCCGAAAATTGGTGATCACTGTACATTTCTGTTCTGTTTCGGATTCATATTTCTATTTTACTTTCCTCAACTTAGCATTATGGACAGGGAAAGACCTTATCTAAAATCTGCACAAAAATATTTTGCCTTCAAATTCATACCGAGATCGTAGCATGCATGGACTCGAATCATATGACTGGGATTTCCATGAAAAAGATTGTGGGCCGAAAATGGGTGGTCACTGTACATTTCTCTTCTGTTTCCTATTTATATTTATAATTTACCTCCTCAATTTAGCATTATGGACAGGGAAAGACCTTATCTAAAATCTGCACAAAAATATTTTGCCTTGAAAACAATACCGTGATCGTAGCATGCATGGTCTCGACTCATATGACTGGTATTTCCATGAAAAAGATTTTGGGTAGAAAATGGGTGATCACTGTACATTTCTCTTCTGTTTCCTATTTATATTTATATTTTACCTCCTCAATTTAAAATTTGGGAAAGGGAAAGACCTAATCTAAGATCTGCAAAAAAATATTTTGCCTTCAAATTCATACCGTGATCGTAGAATGCATGGACTCGACTCATATGACTGGGATTTCCATGAAAATGTTTGTGGGCCGAAAATGGGTGATCACTGTACATTTCTCTTCTGTTTTGTATTCATAGTTCTATTTTAACTCCTCAATTTAGCATTATGGACAGGGAAGGACCTAATCTAAAATCTGCACAAAAATATTTTGCCTTCAAATTCATACCGTGATCGTATCATGCATGGACTCGACTCATATGACAGGGATTTCCATGAAAAAGATTGTGGGCCGAAAATGGGTGATCACTGTACATTTCTCTTCTGTTTCCTATTTATATTTATATTTTACCTCCTCAATTTAGCATTATGGACAGGGAAAGACCTAATCTAAAATCTGCACAAAAATATTATTCCTTCAAATTCGTACCGTGATCGTAGCATGCATGGACTCAACTCATATGACTGGGATTTCCATGAAAAAGATTGTGGCCGGAAAATGGGTGATCACTGTACATTTCTCTTCTGTTTCCTATTTATATTTATATTTACCTACTTAATTTAGCATTATAGACAGGGAAAGACCTAATCTAATATATGCACAAAAATATTTTGCCTTCAAATTCATACCGTGATCGTAGCATGCATGGACTCGACTCATATGACTGGGATTTCCATGAAAAAGATTGTCGGCCGAAAATGGGTGATCACTGTACATTTCTCTTCTGTTTCCTATTTATATTTCTATTTTACCTCCTCAATTTAGCATTATGGACAGGGAAAGACCTAATGAAGATCTGCACAAAAATATTTTGCCTTCAAATTCATACCGTGATCGTAGCATGCATGGACACGACTCATATGACTGGGATATCCATGAAAAAGATTCTGGGCCGAAAATGGGTGATCACTGTACATTTCTCTTCTGTTTCCTATTTATATTTATATTTTACCTCCTCAGTTTAGCATTATGGACAGCGAAAGATCTAATCTAAAATCTGCACAAAAATATTTTGCCTTCAAATTCATACCGTGATCGTAGCATGCATGGACTCGAATCATATGACTGGGATTTCCATGAAAAAGATTGTGGGCCGAAAATGGGTGATCACTGTACATTTCTCTTCTGTTTCCTATTTATATTTCTATTTTGCCTCCTCAATTTAGCATTATGGCCAGGGAAAGACCTAAACTAAGATCTGCACAAAAATAGTTTGCCTTCAATTTCATACCGTGATCGTAGCATGCATGGACTCGACTCATATGACTGGGATTTCCATGAAAAGATTGTGGGCCGAAAATGGGTGATCACTGTACATTTCTCTTCTGTTTACTATTTATATTTCTATTTTACCTCCTCAATTTAGCATTATGGACAGGGAAAGACCTAATCTAAAATCTGCCCAAAAATATTTTGCCTTCAAATTCATACCGTGATCGTAGCATGCATGGATTCGACTCATATGACTGGGATTTCCATGAAAAAGATTATGGGCCGAAAATGGGTGATCACTGTACATTTCTCTTCTGTTTCCTATTTATATTTATATTTTACCTCCTGAATTTAGCATTATGGGCAGGGAAAGAACTAATCTAAAATCTGCACAAAAATATTTTGCCTTCAAATTCATACCGTGATCGTAGCATGCATGGACTCGACTCATATGACTGGGATTTCCAAGCAAAAGATTGTGGGCCGAAAATGGGTGATCACTGTACATTTCTCTTCTGTTTCCTATTTATATTTCTATTTTACCTCCTCAATTTAGCATTATGGACAGGGAAAGACCTAATCTAAGATCTACACAAAAATATTTTGCCTTCAAATTCGTACCGTGATCGTAGCATGCATGGACTCGACTCATATGACTGGGATTTCCATGAAAAGGATTGTGGGACGAAAATGGGTGATCACTGTACATTTTTCTTCTGTTTCCTATTTATATTTATATATTACATCCTTAATTTAGCATTATGGACAGGGAAAGACCTGATCTAAGATCTGCACTAAAATATTTTGCCTTCAAATTCATACCGTGATCGTAGCATGCATGGACACGACTCATATGACTGGGATGTCCATGAAAAAGATTCTGGGCCGAAAATGGGTGATCACTGTACATTTCTCTTCTGTTTCCTTTTTATATTTATATTTTACCTCCTCAGTTTAGCATTATGGACAGCGAAAGATCTAATCTAAAATCTGCACAAAAATATTTTGCCTTCAAATTCATACCGTGATCGTAGCATGCATGGACTCGAATCATATGACTGGGATTTCCATGAAAAAGATTGTGGGCCGAAAATGGGTGATCACTGTACATTTCTCTTCTGTTTCCTATTTATATTTCTATTTTGCCTCCTCAATTTAGCATTATGGCCAGGGAAAGACCTAAACTAAGATCTGCACAAAAATAGTTTGCCTTCAATTTCATACCGTGATCGTAGCATGCATGGACTCGACTCATATGACTGGGATTTCCATGAAAAGATTGTGGGCCGAAAATGGGTGATCACTGTACATTTCTCTTCTGTTTACTATTTATATTTCTATTTTACCTCCTCAATTTAGCATTATGGACAGGGAAAGACCTAATCTAAAATCTGCCCAAAAATATTTTGCCTTCAAATTCATACCGTGATCGTAGCATGCATGGATTCGACTCATATGACTGGGATTTCCATGAAAAAGATTATGGGCCGAAAATGGGTGATCACTGTACATTTCTCTTCTGTTTCCTATTTATATTTATATTTTACCTCCTGAATTTAGCATTATGGGCAGGGAAAGAACTAATCTAAAATCTGCACAAAAATATTTTGCCTTCAAATTCATACCGTGATCGTAGCATGCATGGACTCGACTCATATGACTGGGATTTCCAAGCAAAAGATTGTGGGCCGAAAATGGGTGATCACTGTACATTTCTCTTCTGTTTCCTATTTATATTTCTATTTTACCTCCTCAATTTAGCATTATGGACAGGGAAAGACCTAATCTAAGATCTACACAAAAATATTTTGCCTTCAAATTCGTACCGTGATCGTAGCATGCATGGACTCGACTCATATGACTGGGATTTCCATGAAAAGGATTGTGGGAAGAAAATGGGTGATCACTGTACATTTTTCTTCTGTTTCCTATTTATATTTATATATTACATCCTTAATTTAGCATTATGGACAGGGAAAGACCTGATCTAAGATCTGCACAAAAATATTATGCCTTCAAATTCATACCGTGAGCGTAGCATGCATGGACTCGACTCATATGACTGGGATTTCCATGAAAAAGTTTGTGGGCCTAAAATTGGTGATCACTGTACATTTCTCTTCTGTTTACTATTTATATTTCTATTTTACCTCCTCAATTTAGCATTATGGACAGGGAAAGACCTAATCTAAAATCTGCACAAAAATATTTTACCTTCAAATTCATACCGTGATCGTAGCATGCATGGACTCAACTCATATGACTGGGATTTCCATGAAAAAGATGTGGGCCGAAAATGGGTGATCACTGTACATTTCTCTTCTGTTTCCTATTTATATTTCTATTTTACCTCCTCAATTTAGCATTATGGCCAGGGAAAGACCTAATCTAAGCTCTGCACAAAAATAGTTTGCCTTCAAATTCATACCGTGATCGTAGCATGCATGGACTCGACTCATATGACTGGGATTTCCATGAAAAAGATTGTGGGCCGAAAATGGGTGATCACTGTACATTTCTCTTCTGTTTCCTATTTATATTTATATATTACATCCTTAATTTAGCATTATGGAAAGGGAAAGACCTGATCTAAGATCTGCACAAAAATATTATGCCTTCAAATTCATACCGTGATCGTAGCATGCATGGACTCGACTCATATGACTGGGATTTCCATGAAAAAGATTGTGGGCCGAAAATGGGTGATCACTGTATATTTCTCTTCTGTTTCCTATTTATATTTATATTTTACCTCCTCAATTTAGCATTATGGCCAGGGAAAGACCTAATCTAAGCTCTGCACAAAAATATTTTGCCTTCAAATTCATACCGTGATCGTAGCATGCATGGACTCGACTCATATGACTGGGATTTCCGTGAAAAAGACTGTGGGCCTAAAATGTGTGATCACTGTACATTTCTCTTCTGTTTACTATTTATATTTCTATTTTACCTCCTCAATTTAGCATTATGGACAGGGAAAGACCTTATCTAAGATCTGCACAAAAATATATTGCCTTCAAATTCATACCGTGATCGTAGCATGCATGGACTCGACTCATATGACTGGGATTTCCATGAAAAAGATTGTGGGGAGACAATGGGTGATCACTGTACATTTCTCTTCTATTTCCTATTTATATTTCTATTTTACCTCCTCAATTTAGCATTATGGCCAGGGAAAGATCTAATCTAAGCTCTGCACAAAAATAGTTTGCCTTCAAATTCATACCGTGATCGTAGCATGCATGGACTCGACTCATATGACTGGGATTTCCATGAAAAAGATTGTGGGCCGAAAATGGGTGATCACTGTACATTTCTCTTCTGTTTCCTATTTATATTTATATTTTACCTCCTCAATTTAGCATTATGGACAGGGAAAGACATAATCTAAGATCTGCACAAAAATAGTTTGCCTTCAATTTCATACCGTGATCGTAGCATGCATGGACTCGACTCATATGACTGGGATATCCATGAAAAAGATTGTGGGCAGAAAATGGGTGATCACTGTACATTTCTCTTCTGTTTCCTCTTTATATTTCTATTTTACCTCCTCAATTTAGCATTATGGCCAGGGAAAGAGCTAATCTAAGCTCTGCACAAAAATATTTTGCCTTCAAATTCATACCGTGATCGTAGCATGCATGGACTCGACTCATATGACTGGGATTTCCATGAAAAAGACTGTGGGCCTAAAATGTGTGATCACTGTACATTTCTCTTCTGTTTACTATTTATATTTCTATTTTACCTCCTCAATTTAGCATTATGGCCAGGGAACTACCTAATCTAAGCTCTGCACAAAAATATTTTGCCTTCAAATTCATACCGTGATCGTAGCATGCATGGACTCGACTCATATGACTGGGATTTCCATGAAAAAGATTGTGGGCCGAAAATGGGTGATCACTGTACATTTCTCTTCTGTTTCCTATTTATATTTATATTTTACCACCTCAATTTAGCATTATGGACAGGGAAAGACCTAATCTAAGATCTGCACAAAAATATTTTGCCTTCAAATTCATACCGTGAGCGTAGCATGCATGGACTCGACTCATATGACTGGGATTTCCATGAAAAAGATTGTGGGCCGAAAACGGGTGCCCACTGTACATTTCTCTTCTGTTTCCTATTTATATTTATATTTTACCTCTTCAATTTAGTATTATGGCCAGGGGACTACCTAATCTAAGCTCTGCACAAAAATATTTTGCCTTCAAATTCATACCGTGATCGTAGCATGCATGGACTCGACTCTTATGCCTGGGATTTCCATGAAAAAGTTTATGGGCGGAAAATGGGTGATCACTGTACATTTCTCTTCTGTTTCCTATTTATATTTATATTTTACCTCCTCAATTTAGCATTATGGACAATAAAAGACACAATCTAAGATCTGCACTAAAATATTTTGCCTTCAAATTTATACCGTGATCATAGCATGCATGGACTCGACTCATATGACTGGGATTTCCATGAAAAAGATTGTGGGCCGAAATTGGGTGATCACTGTACATTTCTCTTCTGTTTCCTATTTTTTATTTCTATTTTACCTCCTCAATTTAGCAT
Source organism: Acanthosepion lycidas (assembly GCA_963932145.1). Lineage (NCBI taxonomy): Eukaryota > Metazoa > Mollusca > Cephalopoda > Sepiida > Sepiidae > Acanthosepion > Acanthosepion lycidas. The sequence continues at coordinate 97,763,990 of OZ010597.1, read as the reverse complement.
TATGGACAGGGAAAGACCTAATCTAAAATCTGCACAAAAATATTTTGCCTTCAAATTCATACCGTGATCGTAGCATGCATGGACTCGACTCATATGACTGGGATTTCCATGAAAAAGATTTCGGGCCGAAAATGGGTGATCACTGTACATTTCTCTTCTGTTTCCTATTTATATTTATATTTTACCTCCTCAATTTAGCATTATGGACAGGGAAAGACCTAATCTAATCTCTGCACAAAAATATTTTGCCTTCAAATTCATACCGTGATCGTAGCATGCATGGACTCAACTCATATGACTGGGATTTCCATGAAAAGATTGTGGGCTGAAAAGGGTTGATCACTGTACATTTCTCTTCTGTTTCCTATTAATATTTCTATTTTAAGTCCTCAATTTAGCATTATGGATGGGGAATGACCTAATCTAAGATCGGCAAAATAATATTTTGCCGTCAAATTCATACCGTGATCGTAGCATGCAAGGACTCGACTCATATGACTGGGATTTCCATGAAAAATATTGTGGGCCGAAAATGGGTGATCACTGTACATTTCTCTTCTGTTTCCTATTTATATTTATATTTTACTTCCTCAATTTAGCATTATGGACAGGGAAAGACCTAATCTGAAGTCTTCACAAAAATATTTTGCCTTCAAATTCATACCGTGATCGTAGCATGCATGGACTCGACTCATATGACTGGGATTTCCATGAAAAAGATTGTGGGCGGAAAATGGGTGATCACTGTACATTTCTCTTCTGTTTCCTATTTATATTTATATTTTACCTCCTCAATTTAGCATTATGGACTGGCAAAGACCTAATCTATAATCTGCACAAAAATATTTTGCCTTGAAATTCATACCGTGATCGTAGCATGCATGGACTCGATTCATATGACTGGGATTTCCATGAAAAAGATTTTGGGCCGAAAATGGGTGATCACTGTACATTTCTCTTCTGTTTCCTATTTATATTTCTATTTTACCTCCTCAATTTAGCATTATGGACAGGGAAAGACCTAATCTAAAATCTGCACAAAAATATTTTGCCTTCAAATTCATACCGTGATCGTAACATGCATGGACTCGACTCATATGACTGGTATTTCCATGAAAAAGATTGTGGGCCGAAAATAGGTGATCACTGTACAATTCTCTTCTGTTTCCTATTTATATTTCTATTTTACCTCCTCAATTTAGCATTATGGACCCGGAATGACCTAATCTAAGATCTACACAAAAATATTTTGCCTCCAAATTCATACCGTGAACATAGCATGCATGGACTCGACTCATATGACTGGGATTTCCATGAATAAGATTGTGGGCCGAAAATAGGTGATCACTGTACATTTCACTTCTGTTTCCTATTTATATTTATATTTTACCTCCTCAATTTAGCATTATGGACAGGGAAAGACCTAATCTATTATCTCCACAAAAATATTTTGCCCTCAAATTCATACCGTGATTGTAGCATGCATGGACTCGACTCATATCCCTGGGATTTCCATGAAAAACTTTGTGGGCCGAAAACGGGTGATCACTGTACATTTCTGTTCTGTTTCCTATTTATATTTCTATTTTACCTCCTCAATTTAGCATTATGGACAGGGAATGACATAATCTAAGATCTGCACAAAAATATTTTGCCTCCAAATTCATATCGTGAACGTAGCATGCATGGACTCAACTCATATGACTGGGATTTCCATGAAATAGTTTGTGGGCCGAAAATGGTTGGTCACTGTACATTTCTCTTCTGTTTCCTATTTATATTTATATTTTACCTCCTCAATTTAGCATTATCTACTGGCAAAGACCAAATCTAAGATCTGCACAAAAATATTTTGCCTTCAAATTCATACTGTGACCGTAGCATCCATGGACTCGAGTCATATTACTGGTATTTCCATGAAAAAGATTGTGGTCACAAAATGGGTGATCACTGTACATTTCTCTTCTGTTTCGTATTCAAATTTCTATTTTACCTCCTCAATTTAGCATTATGGACAGGGAAAGACCTAATCTAAAATCTGCACAAAAATATTATGCCTTCAAATTCATACCGTGATTGTAGCATGCATGGACTCGACTCATGTGACTGGGATTTCCATGACAAATATTGTGCGCCGAAAATGGGTGATCACTGTACATTTCTCTTCTGTTTCCTATTTATATTTCTATTTTACCTCCTCAATTTAGCATTATGGACAGGGAAAAACCTAATCTAAAATCTGCACAAAAATATTTTGCCTTCAAATTTATACCGTGATCATAACATGCATGGACTCGACTGATATGACTGGGATTTCCATGAAAAAGATTGTGGGCCGAAAATAGGTGATCACTGTACATTTCTCTTCTGTTTCCTATTTATATTTATATTTTACCTCCTCAATTTAGCATTATGGACAGGGAATGACATAATCTAAGATCTGCACAAAAATATTTTGCCTTCAAATTCATACCGTGATCGTAGCATGCATGGACTCGACTCATATGACTGGGATTTCCATGAAAAAGATTGTGGGCCGAAAATGCGTGATCACTGTATATTTCTCTTTTGTTTCCTATTTATATTTCTATTTTACCTCCTCAATTTAGCATTATGGACAGGGAAAGACCTAATCTAAAATCTGCACAAAAATATTTTGCCTTCAAATTCATACTGTGATCGTAGCATGCATGGACTCGACTCATATGACTGGGATTTCCATTAAAAAGATTGTGGGCCGAAAATGCGTGATCACTGTACATTTCTCTTCTGTTTCCTATTTATATTTATATTTTACCTCCTCAATTTAGCATTATGTACAGGGAAAGACCTAATCTAAAATCTGTACAAAAATATTTTGCCTTGAAATTCATACCGTGATCGTAGCATGCATGGACTCGACTCATATGACTGGGATTTCCATGTAAAAGATTGTGGGCCGAAAATGGATGATCACTGTACATTTCTCTTCTGTTTCCTATTTATATTTCTATTTTACCTCCTCAATTTAGCATTATGGACAGGGAAAGATCTAATCTAAAATCTGCACAAAAATATTTTGCCTTCAAATTCATACTGTGATCGTAGCATGCATGGACACGACTCATATGACTGGGATTTCCATGAAAAAGATTGTGGGCCGAAAATGCGTGATCACTGTACATTTCTCTTTTGTTTCCTATTTATATTTATATTTTACCTCCTCAATTTAGCATTATGGACAGAGAAAGACCTAATCTAAAATCTGTACAAAAATATTTTGCCTTGAAATTCATACCGTGATCGTAGCATGCATGGACTAGACTCATATGACTGGGATTTCCATGAAAAATATTTTGGGCAGAAAATGGGTGATCACTGTACATTTCTCTTCTGTTTCGTATTCAAATTTCTATTTTACCTCCTCAATTTAGCATTATGGAAAGGGAAAGACCTAATCTAAAATCTGCACAAAAATATTATGCCTTCAAATTCATACCGTGATTGTAGCATGCATGGACTCGACTCATATGACTGGGATTTCCATGACAAAGATTGTGCGCCGAAAATGGGTGATCACTGTACATTTCTCTTCTGTTTCCTATTTATATTTATATTTTACCTCCTCAATTTAGCATTATGGACAGGGAAAGACCTAATCTAAGCTCTGCACGAAAATGTTTTGCCTTCAAATTCATACCGTGATCGTAGCATGCATGGACTCGACTCATATGACTGGGATTTCCATGAAAAAGATTGTGGGCGGAAAATGGGTGATCACTGTACATTTCTCTGCTGTTTCCTATTTATATTTATATTTTACCTCCTCAATTTAGCATTATGGACAGGGAATGACCTAATCTAAGAACTGCACAAAAATATTTTGCCTTCAAATTCATACCGTGATCGTAGCATGCATGGACTCGACTCATATGACTGGGATTTCCATGAAAAAGATTGTGGGCCGAAAATGGGAGATCGCTGTACATTTCTCTTCTGATTCCTATTTATATTTCTATTTTACCTTCTCAATTTAGCATGATGGACAGGGAAAGACCTAATCTAATATCTGCACAAAAATATTTTGCCTTCAAATTCATACCGTGATCGTAGCATGCATGGACTCGACTCATATGACTGGGATTTCCATGAAAAAGATTGTGGGCCGAAAATGCGTGATCACTGTATATTTCTCTTTTGTTTCCTATTTATATTTCTATTTTACCTCCTCAATTTAGCATTATGGACAGGGAAAGATCTAATCTAAAATCTGCACAAAAATATTTTGCCTTCAAATTCATACTGTGATCGTAGCATGCATGGACTCGACTCATATGACTGGGATTTCCATTAAAAAGATTGTGGGCCGAAAATGCGTGATCACTGTACATTTCTCTTCTGTTTCCTATTTATATTTATATTTTACCTCCTCAATTTAGCATTATGTACAGGGAAAGACCTAATCTAAAATCTGTACAAAAATATTTTGCCTTGAAATTCATACCGTGATCGTAGCATGCATGGACTCGACTCATATGACTGGGATTTCCATGAAAAAGATTGTGGGCCGAAAATGGATGATCACTGTACATTTCTCTTCTGTTTCCTATTTATATTTATATTTTACCTCCTCAATTTAGCATTATGGACAGGGAAAGATCTAATCTAAGCTCTGCACGAAAATGTTTTGCCTTCAAATTCATACCGTGATCGTAGCATGCATGGACTCGACTCATATGACTGGGATTTCCATGAAAAAGATTGTGGGCGGAAATGGGTGATCACTGTACATTTCTCTGCTGTTTCCTATTTATATTTATATTTTACCTCCTCAATTTAGCATTATGGACAGGGAATGACCTAATCTAAGAACTGCACAAAAATATTTTGCCTTCAAATTCATACCGTGATCGTAGCATGCATGGACTCGACTCATATGACTGGGATTTCCATGAAAAAGATTGTGGGCCGAAAATGGGAGATCGCTGTACATTTCTCTTCTGATTCCTATTTATATTTCTATTTTACCTTCTCAATTTAGCATGATGGACAGGGAAAGACCTAATCTAATATCTGCACAAAAATATTTTGCCTTCAAATTCATACCGTGATCGTAGCATGCATGGACTCGACTCATATGACTGGGATTTCCATGAAAAAGATTGTGGGCCGAAAATGGATGATCACTGTACATTTCTCTTCTGTTTCCTATTTATATTTATATTTTACCTCCTCAATTTAGCATTATGGACAGGGAAAGATCTAATCTAAAATCTGCACAAAAATATTTTGCCTTCAAATTCATACTGTGATCGTAGCATGCATGGACACGACTCATATGACTGGGATTTCCATGAAAAAGATTGTGGGCCGAAAATGCGTGATCACTGTACATTTCTCTTTTGTTTCCTATTTATATTTATATTTTACCTCCTCAATTTAGCATTATGGACAGGGAAAGACCTAATCTAAAATCTGTACAAAAATATTTTGCCTTGAAATTCATACCGTGATCGTAGCATGCATGGACTAGACTCATATGACTGGGATTTCCATGAAAAATATTTTGGACAGAAAATGGGTGATCACTGTACATTTCTCTTCTGTTTCGTATTCAAATTTCTATTTTACCTCCTCAATTTAGCATTATGGAAAGGGAAAGACCTAATCTAAAATCTGCACAAAAATATTATGCCTTCAAATTCATACCGTGATTGTAGCATGCATGGACTCGACTCATATGACTGGGATTTCCATGACAAAGATTGTGCGCCGAAAATGGGTGATCACTGTACATTTCTCTTCTGTTTCCTATTTATATTTATATTTTACCTCCTCAATTTAGCATTATGGACAGGGAAAGACCTAATCTAAGCTCTGCACGAAAATGTTTTGCCTTCAAATTCATACCGTGATCGTAGCATGCATGGACTCGACTCATATGACTGGGATTTCCATGAAAAAGATTGTGGGCGGAAAATGGGTGATCACTGTACATTTCTCTGCTGTTTCCTATTTATATTTCTATTTTACCTCCTCAATTTAGCATTATGGACAGGGAATGACCTAATCTAAGAACTGCACAAAAATATTTTGCCTTCAAATTCATACCGTGATCGTAGCATGCATGGACTCGACTCATATGACTGGGATTTCCATGAAAAAGATTGTGGGCCGAAAATGGGAGATCGCTGTACATTTCTCTTCTGATTCCTATTTATATTTCTATTTTACCTTCTCAATTTAGCATGATGGACAGGGAAAGACCTAATCTAATATCTGCACAAAAATATTTTGCCTTCAAATTCATACCGTGATCGTAGCATGCATGGACTCGACTCATATGACTGGGATTTCCATGAAAAAGATTGTGGGCCGAAAATCGATGATCACTGTACATTTCTCTTCTGTTTCCTATTTATATTTATATTTTACCTCCTCAATTTAGCATTATGGACAGGGAAAGATCTCATCTAAAATCTGCACAAAAATATTTTGCCTTCAAATTCATACTGTGATCGTAGCATGCATGGACACGACTCATATGACTGGGATTTCCATGAAAAAGATTGTGGGCCGAAAATGCGTGATCACTGTACATTTCTCTTTTGTTTCCTATTTATATTTATATTTTACCTCCTCAATTTAGCATTATGGACAGGGAAAGACCTAATCTAAAATCTGTACAAAAATATTTTGCCTTGAAATTCATACCGTGATCGTAGCATGCATGGACTAGACTCATATGACTGGGATTTCCATGAAAAATATTTTGGGCAGAAAATGGGTGATCACTGTACATTTCTCTTCTGTTTCGTATTCAAATTTCTATTTTACCTCCTCAATTTAGCATTATGGAAAGGGAAAGACCTAATCTAAAATCTGCACAAAAATATTATGCCTTCAAATTCATACCGTGATTGTAGCATGCATGGACTCGACTCATATGACTGGGATTTCCATGACAAAGATTGTGCGCCGAAAAATGGGTGATCACTGTACATTTCTCTTCTGTTTCCTATTTATATTTATATTTTACCTCCTCAATTTAGCATTATGGAGAGGGAAAGACCTAATCTAAGCTCTGCACGAAAATGTTTTGCCTTCAAATTCATACCGTGATCGTAGCATGCATGGACTCGACTCATATGACTGGGATTTCCATGAAAAAGATTGTAGGCGGAAAATGGGTGATCACTGTACATTTCTCTGCTGTTTCCTATTTATATTTCTATTTTACCTCCTCAATTTAGCATTATGGACAGGGAATGACCTAATCTAAGAACTGCACAAAAATATTTTGCCTTCAAATTCATACCGTGATCGTAGCATGCATGGACTCGACTCATATGACTGGGATTTCCATGAAAAAGATTGTGGGCCGAAAATGGGAGATCGCTGTACATTTCTCTTCTGATTCCTATTTATATTTCTATTTTACCTTCTCAATTTAGCATGATGGACAGGGAAAGACCTAATCTAATATCTGCACAAAAATATTTTGCCTTCAAATTCATACCTTGATCGTAGCATGCATGGACTCGACTCATATGACTGGGATTTCCATGAAAAAGATTGTGGGCCGAAAATGGGTGATCACTGTACATTTCTCTTCTGTTTCCTATTTATATTTATATTTTACCTTCTCAATTTAGCATTATGGACAGGCAAAGACCAAATCTAAGGTCTGCACAAAAATATTTTGCCTTCAAATTCATACCGTGAACGTAGCATGCATGGACTCGACTCATATGACTGGGAATTCTATGAAAAAGATTGTGGGCAGAAAATGCGTGGTCACTGTATATTTCTCTTTTGTTTCCTATTTATATTTATATTTTACCTCCTCAATTTAGCATTATGGACAGGGAAAGACCTAATCTAAAATCTGCACAAAAATATTTTGCCTTCAAATTCATACCGTGATCGTAGCATGCATGGACTCGACTCATATTACTGGTATTTCCATGAAAAAGATTGTGGGCCGAAAATGCGTGATCACTGTATATTTCTCTTTTGTTTCCTATTTATATTTCTATTTTACCTCCTCAATTTAGCATTATGGACAGGGATAGACCTAATCTAAGATCTGCACAAAAATATTTTGCCTTCAAATTCATACCGTGATCGTAGCATGCATGGACTCGACTCATATGACTGGGATTTCCATGAAAAAGATTTTGGGCAGAAAATGTGTGATCACTGTACATTTCTCTTCTGTTTCGTATTCAAATTTCTATTTTCCTCCTCAATTTAGCATTATGGAAAGGGAAAGACCTAATCTGAAATCTTCACAAAAATGTTTTGCCTTCAAATTCATACCGTGATCGTAGCATGCATGGACTCGACTCATATGACTGGGATTTCCATGACAAAGATTGTGGGCGGAAAATGGGTGATCACTGTACATTTCTCTTCTGTTTCCTATTTATATTTATATTTTACCTCCTCAATTTAGCATTATGGACTGTGAAAGACATAATCTATAATCTGCACAAAAATATTTTGCCTTCAAATTCATACCGTGATCGTAGCATGCATGGACTCCATTCATATGACTGGGATTTCCATGAAAAAGATTTTGGGCCGAAAATGGGTGATCACTGTACATTTCTCTTCTGTTTCCTATTTATATTTATATTTTACCTCCTCAATTTAGCATTATGGACAGGGAAAGATCTATTCTAAAATCTGCACAAAAATATTTTGCCTTCAAATACATACCGTGATCGTAGCATGCATGGACTCGACTCATATGACTGGGATTTCCATGAAAAAGATTGTGGGCCGAAAATAGGTGATCACTGTACATTTCTCTTCTGTTTCCTATTTATATTTTTTTTTACCTCCTCAATTTAGCATTATGGACAGGGAAAGACCTAATCTAAAATCTGCACAAAAATATTTTGCCTTGAAATTCATACCGTGATCGTAGCATGCATGGACTCGACTCATATGACTGGGATTTCCATGAAAAAGATTGTGGGCCGAAAATGGGTGATCACTGTACATTTCTCTTCTGGTTCCTATTTATATTTATATTTTACCTCCTTAATTTAGCATTATAGACAGGGATAGACCTAATCTAAAATCTGCACAAAAATATTTTGCCTTCAAATTCATACCATGATCGTAGCATGCATGGACTCGATTCATATGACTGGGATTTCCATGAAAAAGATTGTGGGCACAAAATAGGTGATCACTGTACATTTCTCTTCTGTTTCATATTCAAATTTCTATTTTACCTCCTCAATTTAGCATTATGGACAGGGAAAGACCTAATCTAAAATCTGCACAAAAATATTATGCCTTCAAATTCATACCGTGATCGTAGCATGCATGGACTCGACTCATATGACTGGGATTTCCATGAAAAAGATTGTGGGCGGAAAATGGGTGATCACTGTACATTTCTCTTCTGTTTCCTATTTATATTTATATTTTACCTCCTCAATTTAGCATTATGGACAGGGAAAGAAATAATCTAAGCTCTGCACAAAAATATTTTGCCTTCAAATTCATACCGTGATCGTAGCATGCATGGACTCGACTCATTTGACTGGGATTTCCATGAAAAAGATTGTGGGCGGAAAATGGGTGATCACTGTACATTTCTCTCCTGTTTCCTATTTATATTTATATTTTACCTCCTAAATTTAGCATTATGGACAGGGAATGAACTAATCTAAGAACTGCACAAAAATATTTTGCCTTCAAATTCATACCGTGATTGTAGCATGCATGGACTCGACTCATATGACTGGGATTTCTATGAAAAACATTGTGGGCAGAAAATGCGTGATCACTGTATATTTCTCTTTTGTTTCCTATTCATATTTTTATTTTACCCCCTCAATTTAGCATTATGGACAGGGAAAGACCTAATCTAAAATCTGCACAAAAATATTTTGCCTTCAAATTTATACTATGATCGTAGCATGCATGGACTCGACTCATATGACTGGGATTTCCATGAAAAAGATTGTGGGCCGAAAATGGGAGATCACTGTACATTTCTCTTCTGATTCCTATTTATATTTCTATTTTACCTCCTCAATTTAGCATTATGGACAGGGAAAGACCTAATCTAAAATCTGCACAAAAATATTTTGCCTTCAAATTCATACCGTGATCGTAGCATGCATGGACTCGACTCATATGACTGGGATTTCCATGAAAAAGATTGTGGGCCGAAAATGGGTGATGACTGTACATTTCTCTTCTGTTTCCTATTTATATTTCTATTTTACCTCCTCAATTTAGCATTATGGACAGGGAAAGACCTAATCTAAAATCTGCACAAAATTATTTTGCCTTCAAATTCATACCGTGATCATAGCATGCACGGACTCGACTCATATGACTGGGATTTCCATGAAAAAGATTGCAAGCCGAAAATAGGTGATCACTGTACATTTCTCTTCTGTTTCCTATTTATATTTATAATTTACCTCCTCAATTTAGCATTATGGACAGGGAAAGACCTAATCTAAAATCTGCACAAAAATATTTTGCCTTCAAATTCATAATGTGATCGTAGCATGCATGGACTCGACTCATATGACTGGGATTTCCATTAAAAAGATTGTGGGCCGAAAATGCGTGATCACTGAACATTTCTCTTCTGTTTCCTATTTATATTTATATTTTACCTCCTCAATTTAGCATTTTGGACCGGGAAAGACCTAATGTAAGATCTGCACAAAAATATTTTGCCTTCAAATTCATACCGTGATCGTAGCATGCATGGACTCGACTCATATGACTGGGATGTCTATGAAAACAGATTGTGGGCCGAAAATGGGTGATCACTGTACATTTCTCTTCTGTTTCCTATTGATATTTTTTTTTACATCCTCAATTTAGCATTATGGACAGGGAAAGACCTAATCTGAAATCTTCACAAAAATATTTTGCCTTCAAATTCATACCGTGATCGTAGCATGCATGGCCTCGACTCATATGACTGGGATTTCCATGAAAAAGATTGTGGGCGGAAAATGGGTGATCACTGTACATTTCTCTTCTGTTTCCTATTTATATTTCTATTTTACCTCCTCAATTTAGCATTATGGACAGGGAAAGACCTAATCTAAAATCTGCACAAAAATATTTTGCCTTCAAATTGATACTGTGATCGTAACATGCATGGACTCGACTCATATGACTGGGATTTCCATGAAAAAGATTGTGGGCCGAAAATGCGTGATCACTGTATATTTCTCTTTTGTTTCCTATTTATATTTCTATATTACCTCCTCAATTTAGCATTATGGACAGGGAAAGACCTAATCTAAAATCTGCACAAAAATATTTTGCCTTCAAATTCATACCGTGATCGTAGCATGCATGGACTCGACTCATTTGACTGGGATTTCCATGAAAAAGATTGTGGGCGGAAAATGGGTGATCACTGTACATTTCTCTGCTGTTTCCTATTTATATTTATATTTTACCTCCTAAATTTAGCATTATGGACAGGGAATGAACTAATCTAAGAACTGCACAAAAATATTTTGCCTTCAAATTCATACCGTGATTGTAGCATGCATGGACTCGACTCATATGACTGGGATTTCTATGAAAAACATTGTGGGCAGAAAATGCGTGATCACTGTATATTTCTCTTTTGTTTCCTATTCATATTTTTATTTTACCCCCTCAATTTAGCATTATGGACAGGGAAAGACCTAATCTAAAATCTGCACAAAAATATTTTGCCTTCAAATTTATACTATGATCGTAGCATGCATGGACTCGACTCATATGACTGGGATTTCCATGAAAAAGATTGTGGGCCGAAAATGGGAGATCACTGTACATTTCTCTTCTGATTCCTATTTATATTTCTATTTTACCTCCTCAATTTAGCATTATGGACAGGGAAAGACCTAATCTAAAATCTGCACAAAAATATTTTGCCTTCAAATTCATACCGTGATCGTAGCATGCATGGACTCGACTCATATGACTGGGATTTCCATGAAAAAGATTGTGGGCCGAAAATGGGTGATGACTGTACATTTCTCTTCTGTTTCCTATTTATATTTCTATTTTACCTCCTCAATTTAGCATTATGGACAGGGAAAGACCTAATCTAAAATCTGCACAAAATTATTTTGCCTTCAAATTCATACCGTGATCATAGCATGCATGGCCTCGACTCATATGACTGGGATTTCCATGAAAAAGATTGTGGGCGGAAAATGGGTGATCACTGTACATTTCTCTTCTGTTTCCTATTTATATTTCTATTTTACCTCCTCAATTTAGCATTATGGACAGGGAAAGACCTAATCTAAAATCTGCACAAAAATATTTTGCCTTCAAATTGATACTGTGATCGTAACATGCATGGACTCGACTCATATGACTGGGATTTCCATGAAAAAGATTGTGGGCCGAAAATGCGTGATCACTGTATATTTCTCTTTTGTTTCCTATTTATATTTCTATATTACCTCCTCAATTTAGCATTATGGACAGGGAAAGACCTAATCTAAAATCTGCACAAAAATATTTTGCCTTCAAATTCATACCGTGATCGTAGCATGCATGGACTCGACTCATATGACTGGGATTTCCATGAAAAAGATTGTGGGCCGAAAATGGGTGATCACTGTACATTTCTCTTCTGTTTCCTATATATATTTCTATTGTACCTCCTCAATTTAGCATTATGGACAGGGAAAGATATAATCTAAGATCTGCACAAAAATATTTTGCCTTCAAATTCATACCATGATCGTAGCATGCATGGACTCGACTCATATGACTGGGATTTCCATGAAAAAGATTGTGGGCCGAAAATGGGTGATCACTGTACATTTCTCTTCTGTTTCCTATTTATATTTCTATTTTACCTCCTCAATTTAGCATTATGGACAGGGAAAGACCTAATCTGAAATCTTCACAAAAATATTTTGCCTTCAAATTCATACCGTGATCGTAGCATGCATGGACTCGACTCATATGAATGGGATTTCCATGAAAAAGATTGTGGGCGGAAAATGGGTGATCACTGTACATTTCTCTTCTGTTTCCTATTTATATTTATATTTTACCTCCTCAATTTAGCATTATTGACAGGGAAAGACCTAATCTAAAATCTGCACAAAAATATTTTGCCTTCAAATTCATACTGTGATCGTAGCATGCATGGACTCGACTCATATGACTGGGATTTCCATGAAAAACATTGTGTGCCGAAAATGGGTGATCACTGTACATTTCTCTTCTGTTTCCTATTTATATTTATATTTTGCCTCCTCAATTTAGCATTATGGACAGGGAAAGACCTAATCTAATTTCATAAAAAAAATATTTTGCCTTCAAATTCATACCGTGATCGTAGCATGCATAGACACGACTAATATGACTGGGATTTCCATGAAAAAGATTGTGGAACGAAAATTGGTGATCACGGTACATTTCTCTTCTGTTTCCTATTGATATTTCTATTTTACCTTCTTAATTTAGCATTATGGACAGTGAAAGACCTAATCTAAGATCTGCAAAAAAATATTTTCCCTTCAAATTCATACCGTGATCGTAGCATGCATGGACTTGACTCATATGACTGGGATTTCCATGAAAAAGTTTGTGGGCACAAAATTGGTGATCACTGAATATTTCTCTGCTGTTTCCTATTTATATTTATATTTTACCTCCTCAATTTAGCATTATGGACAGGGAAAGACCAAATCTAACATCTGCAAAAAAATATTTTGCCTTCAAATTCATACTATGATCGTAGCATGCATGGATTCGACTCATATGACTGGGATTTCCATGAAAACGATTGTGGGACGAAAATTGTTGATCACGGTACATTTCTCTTCTGTTTCCTATTTATATTTATATTTTACTTCCTCAATTTAGCATTATGGACAGGGAAAGACCTAATCTAAGATCTGCAAAAAAATATTTTGCCTTCAAATTCATACCGTGATCGTAGCATGCATGGACTCGACTCATATGACTGGGATTTCCATGAAAAAGATTGTGGGCAGAAAATGGGTGATCACTGTACATTTCTCTTCTGTTTCCTATTTACATTTATATTTTACCTCCTCAATTTAGGATTATGGACAGGTAAAGACCTAATCTAAGATCTGCAAAAAAATATTTTGCCTTCAAATTCATACCGTGATCGTAGCATGCATGGACTCGACTCATATGACTGGGATTTCCATGAAAAAGATTGTGGGCAGAAAATGGTTGATCACTGTACATTTCTCTTCTGTTTCCTATTGATATTTATATTTTACTTCCTCAATTTAGCATTATGGACAGGTAAAGACCTAATCTAAGATCTGCACAAAAATATTTTGCCTTCAAATTCATACCCTGATCGTAGCATGAATGGACTCGACTCATATGACTGGTATTTCCATGAAAAAGATAATGGGTAGAAAATGGGTGATCTCTGTACATTTCTCTTCTGTTTCCTATTTATATTTCTTTTTTACCTCCTAAATTTAGCATTATGTACAAGGAAAGACCTAATCTAAGCTCTGCACAAAAATATTTTGCCTTCAAATTCATACCGTGATCGTAGCATGCATGGACTCGACTCATATGACTGGGATTTCCATGAAAAAGATTTTGGGCCGAAAATGGGTGATCACTGTACATTTCTCTTCTGTTTCCTATTTATATTTATATTTTACCTCCTCAATTTAGCATTATGGACAGGGAAAGACCTAATCTAAAATCTGCAAAAAAATATTTTGCCTTCAAATTCATACCGTGATCGTAGCATGCATGAACTCCACTCATATGACTGGGGTTTCCATGAAAAATATTGTGGGCCGAAAATGGGTGATCACTGTACCTTTCTTTTCTGTATTCTATTGATATTTCTATTTTACCTCCTCAATTTATCATTATGGCCAGGGAAAGACCTAATCTATGCTCTGCACAAAATTTTTTGCCTTCAAATTCATACCGTGATCGTAGCATGCATGGACTCGTCTCATATGACTGGGATTTCCATGAAAAAGATTGTGGGCAGAAAATGGGTGATCACTGTAGATTTCTCTTCTGTTTCCTATTTATATTTATATTTTACCTCCTCAATTGAGCATTATGGACAGGGAAAGACCTAATCTAAGATCTGCAAAAAAATATTTTGCCTTCAAATTCATACCGTGATCGTAGCATGCATGGACTCGACTCATATGACTGGGATTTCCATGAAAAAGATTGTGGGCAGAAAATGGGTGATCACTGTACATTTCTCTTCTCTTTCCTATTTATATTTCTAAATTACCTCCTCAATTTAGCATTATTGACAGGGAAAGACGTAATCTAAGATCTGCAAAAAAATATTTTGACTTCAAATTCATACCGTGTTCGTAGCAGGTATGGACTTGACTCACATGACTGGGATTTCAATGAAAAAGATTGTGGACAGAAAATGGGTGATCACTGTACATTTCTCTTCTGTTTCCTATTTATATTTCTATTTGACTTCCTTCATTTAGCATTATGGACAGGGAAAGACCTAATCTAAGTTCTGCAAAAAAATATTTTGCCTTCAAATTCATACCGTGATCGTAGCAGGTATGGACTTGACTCATATGGCTGGGATTTCCATGAAAAAGATTGTGGGCAGAAAATGGGTGATTACTGTACATTTCTCTTCTCTTTCCTATTTATATTTATATTTTACCTCCTCAATTTAGCATTATGGACAGGGAAAGACCTAATCTGAGATCTGCAAAAAAATATTTTGCCTTCAAATTCATACCGTGATCGTTGCATGCATGGACTCGACTCATATGACTGGGATTTCCATGAAAAAGATTGTGGGCAGAAAATGGGTGATCACTGTATATTTCTCTTCTGTTTCCTATTTAAATTTATATTTTACCTTCTCAATTTAGCATTATGGACAGGTAAAGACCTAATCTAAGATCTGCAAAAAAATGTTTTGCCTTCAAATTCATACCGTGATCGTAGCATGTATGGACTCGACTCATATGACTATCCCAGTCATATGAGTCGAGTCCATACATGAAAAGATTGTGGGCAGAAAATGGGTGATCACTGTACATTTCTCTTCTGTTGCCTATTTATATTTCTAATTTACCTCCTCAATTTAGCATTATGGACAGGGAAAGACCTAATCTAAGATCTGCAAAAAAATATTTGCCTTCAAATTCATACCGTGATCGTAGCATGTATGGACTCGACACATATGACTGGGATTTCCATGAAAAAGATTGTGGGCAGAAAATCGGTGATCACTGTACATTTCTCTTCTGTTTCTTATTTATATTTATATTTTACTTCCACAATTTAGCATAATGGACAGGGAAAGATCTAATCTAAGATCTGCAAAAAAATATTTTGCCTTCAAATTCTTACCGTGATCGTAGCATGCATGGACTCGACTCATATGACTGGGATTTCCATGAAAAAGATTGTGGGCAGAAAATGGGTGATCACTGTACATTTCTCTTCTGTTTCCTATTTATATTTCTATTTTACCTCCTCAATATAGCATTATGGACATGGAAAGATCTAATCTAAGATCTGCAAAAAAATATTTTGCCTTCAAATTCATACCGTGATCGTAGCATGCATGGATTCGACTCATATGACTGGGATTTCCATGAAAAAGATTGTGGGCAGAAAATGGGTGATCACTGTACATTTCTCTTCTGTTTCCTATTTATATTTCTATTTGCCTTCCTTCATTTAGCATTATGGACAGAGAAAGACCTAATCTAAGTTCTGCAAAAAAATATTTTGCCTTCAAATTCATACCGTGATCGTAGCATGCATGGACTCGACTCATATGACTGGGATTTCCATGAAAAAGATTGTGGGCAGAAAATGGGTGATCACTGTATATTTCTCTTCTTTTTCCTATTTATATTTATATTTTACCTTCTCAATTTAGCATTATGGACAGGTGAAGACCTAATCTAAGATCTGCAAAAAAATATTTTGCCTTCAAATTCATACCGTGATCGTAGCATGCATGGACTCCACTCATATGACTGGGATTTCCATGAAAAAGATTGTGGGCAGAAAATGGGTGATCACTGTACATTTGTTTTCTGTTTCGTATTTATATTTATATTTTACTTCCTCCATGTAGCATTATGGAGAGGGAAAGACCTAAGCTAAGATCTGCAAAAAAATATTTTGCCTTCAAATTCATACCGTGATCGTAGCATGCATGGACTCGACTCATATGACTGGGATTTCCATGAAAAAGATTGTGGGAAGAAAATGGGTGATCACTGTATATTTCTCTTCTGTTTCCTATTTATATATCTATTTTACTTCCTCAATTTAGCATTATGGACAGGGAAAGACCTAATCTAATTTTTTGCCAAAAAATATTTTGCCTTCAAATTCATACCGTGATCGTAGCATGTATGGACTCGACTCATATGACTATCCCAGTCATATGAGTCGAGTCCATACATGAAAAGATTGTGGGCAGAAAATGGGTGATCACTGTACATTTCTCTTCTGTTTCCTATTTATATTTCTAATTTACCTCCTCAATTTAGCATTATGGACAGGGAAAGACCTAATCTAAGATCTGCAAAAAAATATTTGCCTTCAAATTCATACCGTGATCGTAGCATGTATGGACTCGACACATATGACTGGGATTTCCATGAAAAAGATTGTGGGCAGAAAATCGGTGATCACTGTACATTTCTCTTCTGTTTCTTATTTATATTTATATTTTACTTCCACAATTTAGCATAATGGACAGGGAAAGATCTAATCTAAGATCTGCAAAAAAATATTTTGCCTTCAAATTCATACCGTGATCGTAGCATGCATGGATTCGACTCATATGACTGGGATTTCCATGAAAAAGATTGTGGGCAGAAAATGGGTGATCACTGTACATTTCTCTTCTGTTTCCTATTTATATTTCTATTTTACCTCCTCAATATAGCATTATGGACATGGAAAGATCTAATCTAAGATCTGCAAAAAAATATTTTGCCTTCAAATTCATACCGTGATCGTAGCATGCATGGATTCGACTCATATGACTGGGATTTCCATGAAAAAGATTGTGGACAGAAAATGGGTGATCACTGTACATTTCTCTTCTCTTTCCTATTTATATTTCTAATTTATCTCCTCAATTTAGCATTATGGAGAGGGAAAGACCTAATCTAAGATCTGCAAAAAAATATTTTGCCTTCAAATTCATACCGTGATCGTGGCATGTATGGACTCGCCTCATATGACTGGGATTTCCATGAAAAAGATTGTGGGCAGAAAATGGGTGATCACTGTACATTTCTCTTCTGTTTTCTATTTATATTTCTATTTGCCTTCCTTCATTTAGCATTATGGACAGAGAAAGACCTAATCTAAGTTCTGCAAAAAAATATTTTGCCTTCAAATTCATACCGTGATCGTAGCATGCATGGACTCGACTCATATGACTGGGATTTCCATGAAAAAGATTGTGGGCAGAAAATGGGTGATCACTGTATATTTCTCTTCTTTTTCCTATTTATATTTATATTTTACCTTCTCAATTTAGCATTATGGACAGGTAAAGACCTAATCTAAGATCTGCAAAAAAATATTTTGCCTTCAAATTCATACCGTGATCGTAGCATGCATGGACTCCACTCATATGACTGGGATTTCCATGAAAAAGATTGTGGGCAGAAAATGGGTGATCACTGTACATTTGTTTTCTGTTTCGTATTTATATTTATATTTTACTTCCTCCATGTAGCATTATGGAGAGGGAAAGACCTAAGCTAAGATCTGCAAAAAAATATTTTGCCTTCAAATTCATACCGTGATCGTAGCATGCATGGACTCGACTCATATGACTGGGATTTCCATGAAAAAGATTGTGGGAAGAAAATGGGTGATCACTGTATATTTCTCTTCTGTTTCCTATTTATATATCTATTTTACTTCCTCAATTTAGCATTATGGACAGGGAAAGACCTAATCTAATTTTTTGCCAAAAAATATTTTGCCTTCAAATTCATACCGTGATCGTAGCATGTATGGACTCGACTCATATGACTATCCCAGTCATATGAGTCGAGTCCATACATGAAAAGATTGTGGGCAGAAAATGGGTGATCACTGTACATTTCTCTTCTGTTTCCTATTTATATTTCTAATTTACCTCCTCAATTTAGCATTATGGACAGGGAAAGACCTAATCTAAGATCTGCAAAAAAATATTTGCCTTCAAATTCATACCGTGATCGTAGCATGTATGGACTCGACACATATGACTGGGATTTCCATGAAAAAGATTGTGGGCAGAAAATCGGTGATCACTGTACAATTCTCTTCTGTTTCTTATTTATATTTATATTTTACTTCCACAATTTAGCATAATGGACAGGGAAAGATCTAATCTAAGATCTGCAAAAAAATATTTTGCCTTCAAATTCATACCGTGATCGTAGCATGCATGGATTCGACTCATATGACTGGGATTTCCATGAAAAAGATTGTCGGCAGAAAATGGGTGATCACTGTACATTTCTCTTCTGTTTCCTATTTATATTTCTATTTTACCTCCTCAATATAGCATTATGGACATGGAAAGATCTAATCTAAGATCTGCAAAAAAATATTTTGCCTTCAAATTCATACCGTGATCGTAGCATGCATGGATTCGACTCATATGACTGGGATTTCCATGAAAAAGACTGTGGACAGAAAATGGGTGATCACTGTACATTTCTCTTCTCTTTCCTATTTATATTTCTAATTTATCTCCTCAATTTAGCATTATGGAGAGGGAAAGACCTAATCTAAGATCTGCAAAAAAATATTTTGCCTTCAAATTCATACCGTGATCGTGGCATGTATGGACTCGCCTCATATGACTGGGATTTCCATGAAAAAGATTGTGGGCAGAAAATGGGTGATCACTGTACATTTCTCTTCTGTTTTCTATTTATATTTCTATTTGCCTTCCTTCATTTAGCATTATGGACAGAGAAAGACCTAATCTAAGTTCTGCAAAAAAATATTTTGCCTTCAAATTCATACCGTGATCGTAGCATGCATGGACTCGACTCATATGACTGGGATTTCCATGAAAAAGATTGTGGGCAGAAAATGGGTGATCACTGTATATTTCTCTTCTGTTTCCTATTTATATTTATATTTTACCTTCTCAATTTAGCATTATGGACAGGTAAAGACCTAATCTAAGATCTGCAAAAAAATGTTTTGCCTTCAAATTCATACCGTGATCGTAGCATGTATGGACTCGACTCATATGACTATCCCAGTCATATGAGTCGAGTCCATACATGAAAAGATTGTGGGCAGAAAATAGGTGATCACTGTACATTTCTCTTCTGTTTCCTATTTATATTTCTAATTTACCTCCTCAATTTAGCATTATGGACAGGGAAAGACCTAATCTAAGATCTGCAAAAAAATATTTGCCTTCAAATTCATACCGTGATCGTAGCATGTATGGACTCGACACATATGACTGGGATTTCCATGAAAAAGATTGTGGGCAGAAAATCGGTGATCACTGTACATTTGTTTTCTGTTTCGTATTTATATTTATATTTTACTTCCTCCATGTAGCATTATGGACAGGGAAAGACCTAATCTAATTTTTCGCCAAAAAATATTTTGCCTTCAAATTCATACCGTGATCGTAGCATGTATGGACTCGACTCATATGACTATCCCAGTCAGATGAGTCGAGTCCATACATGAAAAGATTGTGGGGACAAAATGGGTGATCACTGTACATTTCTCTTCTGTTTCCTATTTATATTTCTATTTTAACTCCTCAATTTAGCATTATGGACAGGGAAACATCTAATCTAAGATCTGCAAAAAACTATTTTGCCTTCAAATTCATACCGTGATCGTAGAATGCATAGATTCGACTCATATGACTGGGATTTCCATGAAAAAGATTGTGGGCACAAAATGGGTGATCACTGTACATTTCTCTTCTGTTTCCTATTTATATTTCTATTTTACCTCCTCAATTTAGCATTATGGACAGGTAAAGACCTAATCTAAGATCTGCAAAATAATATTTTGCCTTCAAATTCATACCGTGATCGTAGCATGCATGGACTCCACTCATATGACTGGGATTTCCATGAAAAAGATAGTGGGCAGAAAATGGGTGATCACTGTACATTTCTCTTCTGTTTTCTATTTATATTTATATTTTACCTCCTCAATTTAGCATTATGAACAGGGAAAGACGTAATCTAAGATCTGCAAAAAAATATTTTGCCTTCAAATTCATACCGTGATCGTAGCATGTATGGACTGGGCTCATATAACTAGGATTTCTATGAAAAAGATTGTGGGCAGAAAATGGGTGATCACTGTACATTTCTTATCTGTTTGCTATTTATATTTTACTTCCTACATTTAGCATTATGGACAGGGAAAGACCTAATCTAAGACCTGCAAAAAAATATTTTGCCTTCAAATTCATACAGTGATCGTAGCATGCATAGACTCGTTCATATGAATGGGATTTCCATGAAAATGATTGTGGGCACAAAATGGGTGATCACTGTACATTTCTCTTCTGTTTCCCATTACTATTTCTATTTTACTTACTCAATTTAGCATTGTGGACAGGGAAAGACCTAATCAAAGATCTGCAATAAAATATTTTGCCTTCAAATTCATACCGTGATCGTAGCATGCATGGACTCGACTTATATGTCTGGGATTTCCATGAAAAAGATTTTGGGCACAAAATGGGTGATCACTGTACATTTCTCTTCTGTTTCCCATTACTATTTCTATTTTACTTCCTCAATTTAGCATTATGGACTGGGAAAGACCTAATCTAAGATCTGCAAAAAAATATTTTGCCGTCAAATTCATACCGTGATCGTAGCATGCATGGACTCGACTCATATGACTGGGATTTCCATAAAAAAGATTTTGGGCACAAAATGGGTGATCACTGTACATTTCTCTTCTATTTCCCATTAGTATTTCTATTTTACTTCCTTAATTTAGCATTATGGACAGGGAAAGACCTAATCTAAGATCTGCAAATAAATATTTTGCCTTCAAATTCATACCGTGATCGTAGCATGCCTGGACTCGACTCATATGACTTGGATTTCCATGAAAAAGATTGTGGGCACAAAATGGGTGATCACTGTACATTTCTGTTCTGTTTCCCATTACTATTTCTATTTAATTCCTCAATTTAGCATTATGGAGAGGGAACGTCCTAATGTATGTTCTGCTAATAAATATTTTGCCTTCAAATTCATACCGTGATCGTAGCATGCAAGGACTCGACTCATATGACTGGGATTTCCATAAAAAAGATTGTGGGCAGAAAATGGGTGATCACTGTACATATCTCTTCTGTTTCCCATTACTATTTCTATTTTACTTCCTCAATTTAGCATTATGGACAGTGAAAGACCTAATCTAAGATCTGCAAAAAAATATTTTGCCTTCAAATTAATACCGTGATCGTAGCATGCATGGACTCGAATCATATGACTGGGATTTCCATGAAAAATTTTGTGGGCACTAAATGGGTGATCACTATATATTTCTCTTCTGTTTCCCATTACTATTTCTATTTTACTTCCTCAATTTAGCATTATGGGCAGGGAAAGACCTAATCTAAAATCTGCAATAAAATATTTTGCCTTCAAATTCATACCGTGATCGTAGTATGCATGGACTCGACTTATATGACTGGGATTTCACTGAAAAAGATTGTGGGCAGAAAATGGGTGATCACTGTATATTTCTCTTCTGTTTCCTATTTATATTTCTATTTTACTTCCTCAATTTAGCATTATGGACAGGGAAAGACCTAATCTAATTTTTTGCCAAAAAATATTTTGCCTTCAAATTCATACCGTGATCGTAGCATGCATGGACTCGACTCACATGACTGGGATTTCCATGAAAAAGATTGTGGGCAGAAAATGGGTGATCACTGTATATTTCTCTTCTGTTTCCTATTTATATTTCTATTTTACTTCCTCAATTTAGCATTATGGACAGGGAAAGACCTAATCTAATTTTTTGCCAAAAAATATTTTGCCTTCAAATTCATACCGTGATCATAGCATGTATGGACTCGACTCATATGACTATCCCAGTCAGATGAGTCGAGTCCATACATGAAAAGATTGTGGGCAGAAAATGGGTGATCACTGTACATTTCTCTTCTGTTTCCTATTTATATTTATATTTTACCTCCTCAATTTAGCATTACGGACAGGGAAAGATCTAATCTAAGATCTGCAAAAAAATATTTTGCCTTCAAATTCATACCTTGATCGTAGCATGCATGGATTCGACTCATATGACTGGGATTTCCATGAAAAAGATTGTGGACAGAAAATGGGTGATCACTGTACATTTCTCTTCTCTTTCCTATTTATATTTCTAATTTATCTCCTCAATTTAGCATTATGGACAGGGAAAGACTTAATCTAAGATCTGCAAAAAAATATTTTGCCTTCAAATTCATACCGTGACCGTGGCATGTATGGACTCGACTCATATGACTGGGATTTCCATGAAAAAGATTGTGGGCAGAAAATGGGTGATCACTGTACATTTCTCTTCTGTTTCCTATTTATATTTATATTTTACCTCCTCAATTTAGCATTATGGACAGGGAAACATCTAATCTAAGATCTGCAAAAAACTATTTTGCCTTCAAAGTCATACCGTGATCGTAGAATGCATAGATTCGACTCATATGACTGGGATTTCCATGAAAAAGATTGTGGAAAGAAAATGGGTGATCACTGTACATTTCTCTTCTCTTTCCTATTTGTATTTCTAATTTACCTCCTCAATTTAGCATTATGGACAGGGAAAGACCTAATCTAAGCTCTGCAAAAAAATATTTTGCCTTCAAATTCATACCGTGATCGTAGCATGTATGGACTGGGCTCATATAACTAGGATTTCTATGAAAAAGATTGTGGGCAGAAAATGGGTGATCACTGTACATTTCTTATCTGTTTGCTATTTATATTTTACTTCCTACATTTAGCATTATGGACAGAGAAAGACCTAATCTAAGACCTGCAAAAAAATATTTTGCCTTCAAATTCATACAGTGATCGTAGCATGCATAGACTCGTTCATATGAATGGGATTTCCATGAAAATGATTGTGGGCACAAAATGGGTGATCACTGTACATTTCTCTTCTGTTTCCCATTACTATTTCTATTTTACATCCTCAATTTAGCATTATGGAGAGGGAAAGACCTAATGTATGTTCTGCAAATAAATATTTTGCCTTCAAATGCATACCGTGATCGTAGCATGCATGGACTCGACTCATATGACTGGGATTTCCATGAAAAAGATAGTGGGCTCAAAATGGGGGATCACTGTACATTTCTCTTCTGTTTCCCATTACTATTTCTATTTTACTTCCTCAATTAAGCATTATGGACAGGGAAAGACCTAATCTAAGATCTGCAATAAAATATTGTGCCTTCAAATTCATACCGTGATCGTAGCATGCATGGACTCGACTTATATGACTGGGATTTCCATGAAAAAGATTGTGGGCACAAAATGGGTGATCACTGTACATTTCTCTTCTGTTTCCCATTACTATTTCTATTTTACTTCCTCAATTTAGCATTATGGAGAGGGAAAAACCGAATCTAAGATCTGCAAATAAATATTTTGCCTTCAAATTCATAACGTGATCGTAGCATGCATGGACTCGACTCATATGACTAGGATTTCCATGAAAATGATTGTGGGCAGAAAATGGGTGATCACTGTACATTTCTCTTCTGTTTCCTATTTATATTTATATTTTACCTCCTCAATTTAGCATTATGGACATGGAAAGACCTAATCTAAGATCTGCACAAAAATATTTGGCCCTCAAATTCATACCGTGATCAGAGCATGCATGGACTCGACTCATATGACTGGGATTTCCATGAAAAAGATTGTGGGCCGAAAATGGGAGATCACTGTACATTTCTCTTCTGTTTCCTATTTATATTTCTATTTTACATCCTCAATTTAGCATTATGGACAGGGTAAGACCTAATCTAATATCTGCACAAAAATATTTTGCCTTCAAATTCATACCGTGATCGTAGCATGCATGGACTCGACTCATATGAATGGGATTTCCATGAAATATATTGTGGGCTGAAAATGGGTGATCACTGTACATTTCTCTTCTGTTTCCTATTTATATTTATATTTTACTTCCTCAATTTAGCATTATGGACAGGGAAAGACCTAATCTAAGATCGGCACAAAAATATTTTGCCTTCAAATTCATACCGTGATCGTAGCATGCATGGACTCGACTCATATGACTGGGATTTCCATGAAAAAGATTGTGGGCAAAAAATGGGTGATCACTGTACATTTCTCTTCTGTTTCCTATTTATATTTATATTTTACCTCCTCAATTTAGCATTATGGACAGGGAAACACATCATCTAAGATCTGCACAAAAATATTTTGCCTTCAAATTCATACCGTGATCGTAGCATTCATGGACTCAACTCATATGACTGGGATTTCCATGAAAAAGATTGTGGGCCGAAAATGGGTGATCACTGTACATTTCTCTTCTGTTTCCTATTTATATTTCTATTTTACTTCCTTCATATAGCATTATGGACAGGGAAAGACCTAATCTAAGATCTGCTAATAAATATTTTGCCTTCAAATTCATACCGTGATCGTAGCATGCATGGACTCGACTCATATGACTGGGATTTCCATGAAAAAGATTGTTGGCACAAAATGGGTGATCACTGTACATTTCTCTTCTGTTTCCCATTACTATTTCTATTTTACTTCCTCAATTTAGCATTATGGACAGGGAAAGACCTAATCTAAGATCTGCACATAAATATTTTGCCTTCAAATTCATACCGTGATCGTAGCATGCAAGGACTCGACTCATATGACTGGGATTTCCATAAAAAAGATTGTGGGCAGAAAATGGGTGATCACTGTACATTTCTCTGCTGTTTGCCATTACTATTTCTATTTTACTTCCTCAATTTAGCATTATGGACAGGGAAAGACCTAATCTAAGATCTGCAAAAAAATATTTTGCATTCAAATTAATACCGTGATCGTAGCATGCATGGACTCGAATCATATGACTGGGATTTCCATGAAAAATTTTGTGGGCATGAAATGGGTGATCACTGTATATTTCTCTTCTGTTTCCCATTACTATTTCTATTTTACTTCCTCAATTTAGCATTATGGATAGGGAAAGACCTAATCTAAGATCTGCAATAAAATATTTTGCCTTCAAATTCATACCGTGATCGTAGTATGAATGGACTCAACTTATATGACTGGGATTTCCATGAAAAATATTGTGGGCAAAAAATGGGTGATCACTGTACATTTCTCTTCTGTTACCCATTACTATTTCTATTTTACTTCCTCAATTTAACATTATGGATAGGGAAAGACCTAATCTAAGATCTGCAAAAAAATATTTTGACTTCAAATTCATACCATGATCGTAGCATGCATGGACTCGACTGATATGAGTGGGATTTCCATGAAAAAGATTGTGGGCACAAAATGGGTGATCACTGTACATTTCTCTTCTGTATTCTATTTATATTTATATTTTACCTCCTCAATATAGCATTATGGCCAGTGAAAGACCTAATCTAAGCTCTGTACAAAAATATTTTGCCTTCAAATTCATACCGTGATCGTAGCATGCATGAACTCGACACATATGACTGGGATTTCCATGAAAAAGATTATGTGCCGAAAATGGGTGATCACTGTACATTTCTCTTCTGTTTCCTATTTATATTTCTATTTAACCTCCTCAATTTAGCATGATGGACATGGAAAGACCTAATCTAAGATCTGCACAAAAA
The DNA here is from genome assembly GCA_963932145.1 of Acanthosepion lycidas. Lineage (NCBI taxonomy): Eukaryota > Metazoa > Mollusca > Cephalopoda > Sepiida > Sepiidae > Acanthosepion > Acanthosepion lycidas. The sequence continues at coordinate 97,737,127 of OZ010597.1, read as the reverse complement.
TATTTTGCCTTCAAATTCATACCGTGATCGTAGCATGCATGAACTCGACTCATATGACTGGGATTTCCATGAAAAAGATTGTGTGCAGAAAATGGGTGATCACTGTACATTTCTCTTCTGTTTCCTATTTATATTTATATTTTACCTCCTTAATTTAGCATTATGGACAGGGAAAGACCTAATCTAAGCTCTGCACAAAAATATTTTGCCTTCAAATACATACCGTGTTCGTAGCATGCATGGACTCGACTCATATGACTGGGATTTCCATGAAAAAGATTGAGGGCCGAAAATGGGTGATCACTGTACATTTTTCTTCTGTTTACTATTTATATTTATATTTTACCTCCTCAATTTAGCATTATGGCCAGGGAAAGACCTAATCTAAGCTCTGCACAAAAATATTTTGCCTTCAAATTCATACCGTGATCGTAGCATGCATGAACTCGACTCATATGACTGGGATTTCCATGAAAAAGATTGTGGGCCGAAAATGGGTGATCACTGTACATTTCTCTTCTGTATTCTATTTATATTTCTATTTTACCTCCTCAATTTAGCATTATGGCCAGGGAAAGACATAATCTATGCTCTGCACAAAAATATTTTGCCTTCAAATTCATACCGTGTTCGTAGCATGCATGGACTCAACTCATATGATTGGGATTTCCATGAAAAAGATTGTGGGCCGAAAATGGGTGATCACTGTACATTTCTCTTCTGTTTCCTATTTCTATTTATATTTTACCTACTCAATTTAGCATTATGGTCAGGGAAAGACGTTATCTAAAATCTGCAAAAAAATATGTTGCCTTCAAATTCATACCGTGATCGTAGCATGCATGGACTCGACTCATATGACTGGGATTTCCATGAAAAAGATTGTGGGCCGAAAATGGGTGACACTGTACATTTCTCTTCTGTTTCCTATTTATATTTATATTTTACCTCCTCAATTTAGCATTATGGACAGGGAAAGGCCTAATCTAAGATCTGCAAAAAAATATGTTGCCTTCAAATTAATACCGTGATCGTAGCATGCATGGACTCGAATCATATGACTACGATTTCCATGAAAAAGATTGTGGGCCGAAAATGGGTGATCACTGTACATTTCTCTTCTGTTTCCTATTCTTATTCGTATTTTACTTCCTCAATTTAGCATTATGGACAGGGAAAGACTTAATCTAAAATCTGCAATAAAATATTTTGCCTTCAAATTCATACCTTAAGCGTAGCATGCATGGACTCGACTCATATGACTGGGATTTCCATGAAAAAGATTGTCGGCCGAAAATGGGTGATCAATGTACATTTCTCTTCTGTTTCCTATTTATATTTATATTTTACCTCCTCAATTTAGCATTATGGACAGGGAAAGACCTAATCTAAAATCTTCACAAAAACATTTTACTTTCAAATTCATACCGTGATCGTAGCATGCATGGACTCGACTCATATGACTGGGATTTCCATGAAAAAGATTGTGGACCGAAAATGGGTGATCACTGTACATTTCTCTTCTGTTTCCTATTTATATTTATATTTTACCTCCTCAATTTAGCATTATGGACAGGGAAAGACCTAATCTAAGCTCTGCACAAAAATATTTTGCCTTCAAATTCATACCGTGATCGTAGCCTGCATGGACACGACTCATATCACTGGGATTTCCATGAAAAAGATTGTGGGCCGAAAATGGGTGATCACTGTACATTTCTCTTCTGTATTCTATTTATATTTCTATTTTACTTCCTCAATTTAGCATTATGGCCAGGGAAAGACCTAATCTAAGTTCTGCACAAAAATATTTTGCCTTCAAATTCATACCGTGAGCGTAGCATGCATGGACTCGACTCATATGACTGGGATTTCCATGCAAAAGATTGTGGGCCGAAAATGGCTGATCACTGTACATTTCTCTTCTGTTTCCAATTTATATTTATATTTACCTCTTCAATTTAGCATTATGGACAGGGAAAGGATTAATCTAAGCTCTGCACAAAAATATTTTGCTTTCAAATTCATACCGTGATCGTAGCATGCATGGACTCGACTCATATGTCTGGGATTTCCATGAAAAAGATTGTTGGACGAAAATGTGTGATCACTGTACATTTCTCTTCTGTTTCCTATTTATATTTATATTTTACCTCCTCAATTTAGCATTATGGCCAGGGAAAGACCTAATCTAAGCACTGCACAAAAATATTTTGCCTTCAAATTCATACCGTGATCGTAGCATGCATGGACTCGACTCATATGACTGGGATTTCCATGAAAAAGATTGTGGGCCGAAAATGGGTGATCAGTGTACATTTCTCTTCTGTTTCCTCTTTATATTTCTATTTTACCTCCTCAATTTAGCATTATGGCCAGGGAAAGACCTAATCTAAGCACTGCACAAAAATATTTCGCCTTCAAATTCATACCGTGATCGTAGCATGCATGGACTCGACTCATATGACTGGGATTTCCATGAAAAAGTTTCTGGGCCGAAAATGGGTGATCACTGTACCTTTCTCTTCTGTTTCCTATTTATATTTATATTTCTATTTTACCTCCTCAATTTAGCATTATGGAGAGGGAAAGACATAATCTAAGATCTGCACAAAAATATTTTGCCTTCAAATTCATACCGTGATCGTAGCATGCATGGACTCGACTCATATGACTGGGATTTCCATGAAAAAGATATTGGGCAGAAAATGGGTGATAACTGTACATTTCTCTTCTGTTTCCTATTAATATTTCTATTTTACCTCCTCAATTTAGCATTATGGACAGCGAAAAACCTAATCTAAAATCTGCACAAAAATATTTTGCCTTCAAATTCATAACGTGATCGTAGCATGCATGGACTCGACTCATATGACTGGGATTTCCATGAAAAAGATGGTGGGCCGAAAATGGGTGATCACTGTACATTTCTCTTCTGTTTCCTATTTATATTTCTATTTTACCTCCTCAATTTAATATTATGGACAGGGAAAGAGATAATCTAAGATCTGCCCAAAAATATTTTGCCTTCAAATTCATACCGTGATCTAAGCATGCATGGACTCGACTCATATGACTGGGATTTCCATGAAAAAGATTGTGGGCCGAAAATGGGTGATCACTGTACATTTCTCTTCTGTTTCCTATTTACATTTCTATTTTACCTCCTCAATTTAGCATTATGGACAGGGAAAGACCTAATCTAAGATCTGCACAAAAATATTTTGCCTTCAAATTCATACCGTGATCGTAGCATGCATGGACTCGACTCATATGACTGGGATTTCCAGGAAAAAGATTGTGGGCCGAAAATGGGTGATCACTGTACATTTATCTTCTGTTTCCTATTTCTATTTCTATTTTACCTCCTCAATTTAGCATTATGGACAGGGAAAGACCTAATCTAAGATCTGCAAAAAAATATTTTGCCTTCAAATTAATACCGTGATCTTAGCTTGCATGGACTCGACTCATATGACTGGGATTTCCATGAAAAAGATTGTGGGCCGAAAATGGGTGATCACTGTACATTTCTCTTCTGTTTCCTATTTATATTTCTATTTTACCTCCTCAATTTAGCATTATGGCCAGGGAAAGACATAATCTAAGCTCTGCACAAAAATATTTTGCCTTCAAATTTATACCGTGATCGTAGCATGCATGGAGCCGACTCACATGACTGGGATTTCCATGAAAAAGATTGTGGGCCGAAAATGGGTGATCACTGTACATTTCTCTTCTGTTTCCTATTTATATTTATATTTTACATCCTCAATTTAGCATTATGGACAGGGAAAGACCTAATCTAAGATGTGCACAAAAATATTTTGCCTTCAAATTCATACCGTGATCGTAGCATGCATGGACTCGACTCATATGACTGGGATTTCCATGAAAAAGATTGTGGGCCGAAAATGGGTGATCACTGTACATTTCTCTTCTGTTTCCTATTTATATTTCTATTTTACCTCCTCAATTTAGCATTATGGACAGGGAAAGACCTAATCTAGGATCTGCACAAAAATATTTTGCCTTCAAATTCATACCGTGAGCGTAGCATGCATGGACTCGACTCATATGATTGGGATTTCCATGAAAAAGATTGTGGGCCGAAAATGGGAGATCACTGTACATTTCTCTTCTGTTTCCTATTTATATTTCTATTTATCTCCTGAATTTTGCATTATGGACAGGGAAAGACCTAATCTAAGCTCTGCACAAAAATATTTTGCCTTCAAATTCATACCGTGATCGTCGCATCCATGGACTCGACTCATATGACTGGGATTTCCATGAAAAAGACTGTGGGCCGAAAATGGGTGATCACTGTACATTTCACTTCTGTTTCCTATTTATATTTCTATTTTACCTCCTCAATTTAGCATTATCGACAGGGAAAGACCTAATCTAAAATCTGCCAAAAATATTTTGCCTTCAAATTCATACCGTGATCGTAGCATGCATGGACTCGACTCATATGACTGGGATTTCCATGAAAAAGATGGTGGGCCGAAAATGGGTGATCACTGTACATTTCTCTTCTGTTTCCTATTTATATTTATATTTTACATTCTCAATTTAGCATTATGTACAGGGAAAGACCTAATCTAAGATCTGCACAAAAATATTTTGCCTTCAAATTCATACCGTGATCGTAGCATGCATGGACTCGACTCATATGACTGGGATTTCCATGAAAAAGATTGTGGACCGAAAATGGGTGATCACTGTACATTTCTCTTCTGTTTCCTATTTATATTTCTATTTTACCTCCTCAATTTAATATTATGGACAGGGAAAGACATAATCTAAAATCTGCACAAAAATATTTTGCCTTCAAATTAATACCGTGATCTTAGCATGCATGGACTCGACTCATATGACTGGGATTTCCATGAAAAAGATTGTGGGCTGAAAATGGGTGATCACTGTACATTTCTCTTCTGTTTCCTATTTATATTTATATTTTACCTCCTCAATTTAGCATTATGGCCAGGGAAAGACCTAATCTAAGCTCTGCACAAAAATATTTTGCCTTCAAATTCATACCGTGATCGTCGCATGCATGGACTCGAATCATATGACTGGGATTTCCATGAAAAAGATTGTGGGCCGAAAATGGGTGATCACTGTACATTTCTCTTCTGTTTCCTATTTATATTTCTATTTTACCTCCTCAATTTAGCATTATGGACAGGGAAAGACCTAATCTAGGATCTGCACAAAAATATTTTGCCTTCAAATTCATACCGTGATCGTAGCATGCATGGACTCGACTCATATGACTGGGATTTCCATGAAAAAGATTGTGGGCCGAAAATGGGAGATCACTGTACATTTCTCTTCTGTTTCCTATTTATATTTCTATTTATCTCTTGAATTTTGCATTATGGACAGGGAAAGACCTAATCTAAGCTCTGCACAAAAATATTTTGCCTTCAAATTCATACCGTGATCGTCGCATCCATGGACTCGACTCATATGACTGGGATTTCCATGAAAAAGTTTGTGGGCCGAAAATGGGTGATCACTGTACATTTCTCTTCTGTTTCCTATTTATATTTATATTTTACCTCCTCAATTTAGCATTATAGACAGGGAAAGACCTAATCAAAGATCTGCACAAAAATATTTTGCCTTCCAATTCATACCGTGATCGTAGCATGCATGGACTCGACTCATATGACTTGGATTTCAACGAAAAAGATTGTGGGCAGAAAATGGGTGATCACTGTACATTTCTCTTCTGGTTCCTATTTATATTTCTATTTTACTTCCTCAGTTTAGCATTATGGAGAGGAAAAGTGCTAATCTAAGCTCTGCAAAAAAATATTTTGCCTTCAAATTCATACCGTGATCGTAGCATGCATGGACTCGACTCCTATGACTGGGATTTCCATAAAAAAGATTGTGGGCAGAAAATGGGTGATCACTGTACATTTCTCTTCTGTTTCCTATTTAAATTTTACTTCCTTAATTAAGCATTATGGACAGGGAAAGACCTAATCTAAGATCTGCAAAAAAATATTTTGCCTTCAAATTCATACCGTGATCGTAGCAGGCATGGACTCGACTCATATGACTGGGTTTTCCATGAACAAGATTGTGGGCAGATAATGGGTGATCACTGTACATTTCTCTTTTGTTTCCTATTTATATTTATATTTTACTTCCTTCATTTAGCATTATGGACAGGGAAAGACCTAATCTAAGGTCTGCAAAAAAATATTTTGCCATCAAATTCATACCGTGATCGTAGCATGCATGGACTCGACTCATATGACTGGGATTTCCATGAAAAAGATTATGGGCATAAAATGGCTGATCACTGTACATTTCTCTTCTGGTTCCTATTTATATTTATATTTTACCTCCTCAATTTAGCATTATGGACAGGGAAAGACCTAATCTAAGATCTACACAAAAATATTTTGCCTTCAAATTCATACCGTGATCGTAGCATGCATGGACTCAACTCATACGACTGGGATTTCCATGAAAAAGATTGTGGGCAGAAAATGGGGGATCACTGTACATTTCTCTTCTGTTTCCTATTTATATTTCTATTTTACTTCCTCAATTTAGCATTATGGACAGTGAAAGACCTAATCTAAGATCTGCACAAAAATATTTTGCCTTCAAATTCATACCGTGATCGTAGCATGCATGGACTCGACTCATATGACTGGGATTTCCATGAAAAAGATTGTGGGTAGAAAATTGGTGATCACTGTACATTTCTTTACTGTTTCCTATTTATATTTATATTTTACATCCTCAATTTAGCATTATGGACAGGGAAAGACCTAATCTAAGATCTGCACAAAAATATTTTGCCTTCAAATTCATACCGTGATCGTAGCATGCATTGACACGACTCATATGACTGGGATTTCTATGAAAAAGATTGTGGGCCGAAAATGGGTGATCAGTGTACATTTCTCTTCTGTTTCCTATTTATATTTATATTTTACTTCCTTCATTTAGCATTATGGACTGGGAAAGACCTAATCTAAGCTCTGCACAAAAATATTCTGCATTCAAATTCATACCGTGATCGTAGCATGCATGGACTCGACTCATATGACTGGGATTTCCATAAAAAAGATTGTGGGCAGAAAATAGGTGATCACTGTACATTTGTCTTCTGGTTCCTATTTATATTTCTATTTTATCTCCTCAATTTAGCATTACGGACAGGGAAAGACTTAATCTAAGCTCTGCAAAAAAATATTTTGCCTTCAAATTCATACCGGGATCGTAGCATGCATGGACTCGACTCATATGACTGGGATTTCCATGAAAATGATTGTGGGCAGAAAATGAGTGGTCACTGTATATTTCTCTTCTGTTTCCTATTTATATTTCTATTTTACCTCCTCAATTTAGCATTATGGACAGGTGAAAGTCCTAATCTAAGCTCTGCAAAAAAATATTTTGCCTTCAAATTCATACCGTGATCGTAGCATGCACGGACTCGACTCGTATGACTGGGATTTCCATGAAAAAGATTGTGGGCAGAAAATGGGTGATCACTGTACATTTCTCTTCTGTTTCCTATTTATATTTCTATTTTACTTCCTCAATTTAGCATTATAGACAGTGAAAGACCTAATCTAAGATCTGCACAAAAATATTTTGCCTTCAAATTCATACCGTGATAGTAGCATGAATGGACTCGACTCATATGACTGGGATTTCCATGAAAAAGAATGTGGGCACAAAATGGGTGATCACTGTACATTTCCCTTCTGTTTCCTATTTATATTTATATTTTACCTCCTCAATTTAGCATTATGGACAGGAAAAGACCTAATCTAAGATCTGCACAAAAATATTTTGCCTTCAAATTCATACCGTGAACGTAGCATGCATGGACACGACTCATATGACTGGGATTTCCATGAAAAAGATTGTGGGCAGAAAATAGGTGATCACTGTACATTTCTTTACTGTTTCCTATTTATGTTAATATTTTACCTCCTCAATTTAGCATTATGGACAGGGAAAGTCCTAAACTAAGATCTGCACAAAAATATTTTGCCTTCAAATTCATACCGTGATCGTAGCATGCATGGACTCGACTCATATGACTGGGATTTCCATGAAAAAGATTGTGGGCAGAAAATACGTAATCACTGCACATTTCTCTTCTGTTTCCTATTTATATTTCTATTTTACTTCCTCCATTTAGCGTTATGGACAGGGAAAGACCTAATCAAAGATCTGCACAAAAATATTTTGCCTTCCAATTCATACCGTGATCGTAGCATGCATGGACTCGACTCATATGACTTGGATTTCAACGAAAAAGATTGTGGGCAGAAAATGGGTGATCACTGTACATTTCTCTTCTGTTTCCTATTTATATTTCTATTTTACTTCCTCCATTTAGCGTTATGGACAGGGAAAGACCTAATCTAAGATCTGCACAAAAATATTTCGCCTTCAAATTCATACCGTGATCGTAGCATGCATGGACACGACTCATATGACTGGGATTTCCATGAAAAAGATTGTCGTCAGAAAATGGGAGATGACTGTACATTTCTCTTCTGGTTCCTATTTATATTTCTATTTTACTTCCTCAATTTAGCATTATGGAGAGGAAAAGACCTAATCTAAGCTCTGCAAAAAAATATTTTGCCTTCAAATTCATACCGTGATCGTAGCATGCATGGACTCGACTCCTATGACTGGGATTTCCATAAAAAAGATTGTGGGCAGAAAATGGGTGTTCACTGTACATTTCTCTTCTGTTTCCTATTTAAATTTTACTTCCTTAATTAAGCATTATGGACAGGGAAAGACCTAATCTAAGATCTGCAAAAAAATATTTTGCCTTCAAATTCATACCGTGATCGTAGCAGGCATGGACTCGACTCATATGACTGGGTTTTCCATGAACAAGATTGTGGGCAGATAATGGGTGATCACTTTACATTTCTGTTCTGTTTCCTATTTATATTTATATTTTACTTCCTCAATTTAGTATTATGGAGAGGGAAAGAAGTAATCTAAGCTCTACAAAAAAATATTTTGCCTTCAAATTCATACCGTGATCGTAGCATGCATGGACTCGACTCCTATGACTGGGATTTCCATGAAAAAATATTGGGCAGAAAATGGGTGATCACTGTACATTTCTCTTCTGTTTCCTATTTATATTTATATTTTACTACCTCAATTTAGCATTACGGACAGGGAAAGACCTAATCTAAGCTCTGCAAAAAAATATTTTGCCTTCAAATTCATGCCGTGATCGTAGCAGGCATGGACTCGACTCATATGACTGGGTTTTCCATGAACAAGATTGTGGGAAGATAATGGGTGATCACTGTACATTTCTCTTCTGTTTCCTATTTATATTTCTATTTTACCTCCTCAATTTAGCAACATGGACAGGGAAAGACCTAATCTAAAATCTGCAAAAAAATATTTTGCCTTCAAATTCATACCGTGATCGTAGCATGCATGGACTCGACTCATATGACTCGGATTTCCATGAAAAAAATTGTGGGCCGAAAATGGGTGATCAGTGTACATTTCACTTCTGTTTCCTATTTATATTTCTATTTTACCTCCTCAATTTAGCATTATGGACAGGGAAAGACCTAATCTAAGCTCTGCAAAAAAATATTTTGCCATCAAATTCATACCGTGATCGTAGCATGCATGGACTCGACTCATATGACTGGGTTTTCCATGAAAAAGTTTGTGGTCACAAAATGGGTGATCAGTGTACATTTCTCTTCTGTTTCCTATTTATATTTCTATTTTACTTCTTCAATTTAGCATTATGGACAGGGAAAGACCTAATCTAAGCTCTGGACAAAAATATTTTGCATTCAAATTCATACGGTGATCGTAGCATGCATGGACTCGACTCACATGATTGGGATTTCCATGAAAAAGATTGCAGGTTGAAAATGGGTGATCACTGTACATTTCTCTTCTGTTTCCTATTTATATTTCTATTTTACCTCCTCAATTTAGCATTATGGACAGGGAAAGACCTAATCTAAAATATGCACAAAAATATTTTGCCTTCAACTTAGTACCGTGATCGTAGCATACATGGACTCGACTCATATGACTGGGATTTCCATGAAAAAGATTGTGGGACGAAAATGGGTGATCACTGTACATTTCTCTTCTGTTTCCTATTTATATTTCTATTTTACATCCTCAATTTAGCATTATGGACAGGGAAAGACCTAATCTAAAATCTGCACAAAAATATTTTGCCTTCAAATACATACCGTGATTGTACCATGCATGGACACGGCTCGTATGACTGGGATTTCCATGAAAAAGATTGTGGGCCGAAAATGGGTGATCACTGTACATTTCTCTTGTTTCCAATTTATATTTCTATTTTACCTCCTCAATTTAGCAATATGGCCAGGGAAAGACCTAATCTAAACTCTGCACAAAAATATTTTGCCTTCAAATTTATACCCTGATCGTAGCATTCATGGACTCAACTCATATGACTCGGATTTCCATGAAAAAGATTGTGGGCCAAAAATGGGTGATCACTGTACATTTCTCTTCTGTTTCCTATTTATATTTCTATTTTACCTCCTCAATTTAGCATTAGAAACAGGGAAAGACCTAATCTAAGTTCTGCACAAAAATATTTTGCCTTCAAATTTATACCCTGATCGTAGCATTCATGGACTCAACTCGTATGACTGGGAATTCCATGAAAAAGATTGTGGCCAGAAAATGGGTGATCACTGTACATTTCTCTTCTGTTTCCTATTCATATTTCTATTTAACTCCTCAATTTAGGATTATGGACAGGGAAAGACCTAATCTAAGATCTGCAAAAAAATATTTTGTCTTCAAATTCATACCGTGATCGTAGCATGCATGGACTCGACTCATATGACTGGGATTTCCATGAAAAAGATTGTGGGCCGAACGTGGGTGATCACTGTACATTTCTCTTCTGTTTCCTATTTATATTTCTATTTTATCTCCTCAATTTAGCATTATGGACAGGGAAAGACCTAATCTAAGATCGGCACAAAAATATTTTGCCTTCAAATTCATACCGTGATCGTAGCATGCATAGTTTCGACTCATATGACTGGGATTTCCATGAAAAAGATTGTGGGCCGAAAATGGGTGATCACTGTACATTTCTCTTCTGTTTCCTATTTATATTTATATTTTACCTCCTCAGTTTAGCATTATGGACAGGGAAAGACCTAATCTAAAATATGCACAAAAATATTTTGCCTTCAACTTAGTACCGTGATCGTAGCATACATGGACTCGACTCATATGACTGGGATTTCCATGAAAAAGATTGTGGGACGAAAATGGGTGATCACTGTACATTTCTCTTCTGTTTCCTATTTATATTTCTATTTTACATCCTCAATTTAGCATTATGGACAGGGAAAGACCTAATCTAAAATCTGCACAAAAATATTTTGCCTTCAAATACATACCGTGATTGTACCATGCATGGACACGACTCATATGACTGGGATTTCCATGAAAAAGATTGTGGGCCGAAAATGGGTGATCACTGTACATTTCTCTTGTTTCCAATTTATATTTCTATTTTACCTCCTCAATTTAGCAATATGGCCAGGGAAAGACCTAATCTAAGCTCTGCACAAAAATATTTTGCCTTCAAATTTATACCCTGATCGTAGCATTCATGGACTCAACTCATATGACTCGGATTTCCATGAAAAAGATTGTGGGCCAAAAATGGGTGATCACTGTACATTTCTCTTCTGTTTCCTATTTATATTTCTATTTTACCTCCTCAATTTAGCATTAGAAACAGGGAAAGACCTAATCTAAGTTCTGCACAAAAATATTTTGCCTTCAAATTCATACCGTGATCGTAGCATACATAGTTTCGACTCATATGACTGGGATTTCCATGAAAAAGATTGTGGGCCGAAAATGGGTGATCACTGTACATTTCTCTTCTGTTTCCTATTTATATTTCTATTATACCTCCTCAATTTAGCATTATGGCCAGGAAAAGACCTAATCTAAGCTCTGCACAAAATTATTTTGCCTTCAAATTCATACCGTGATCGTAGCATGCATGAACTCGACTCATATGACTGGGATTTCCATGAAAAAGATTGTGGGACGAAAATGGGTGATCACTGTACATTTCTCTTCTGTTTCCCATTTATATTTATATTTTACCTCCTCAATTCAGCATTATGGACAGGGAAAGACCTAATCTAAAATCTTCACAAAAATATTTTACCTTCAAATTCATACCGTGATCGTAGCATGCATGGACTCGACTCATATAACTGGAATTTCCATGAAAAAGATTGTGGGCCGAAAATGGGTGATCACTGTACATTTCTCTTTTGTTTCCTATTTATATTTCTATTATACCTCCTCAATTTAGCATTATGGCCAGGAAAAGACCTAATCTAAGCTCTGCACAAAATTATTTTGCCTTCAAATTCATACCGTGATCGTAGCATGCATGAACTCGACTCATATGACTGGGATTTCCATGAAAAAGATTGTGGGACGAAAATGGGTGATCACTGTACATTTCTCTTCTGTTTCCCATTTATATTTATATTTTACCTCCTCAATTCAGCATTATGGACAGGGAAAGACCTAATCTAAAATCTTCACAAAAATATTTTACCTTCAAATTCATACCGTGATCGTAGCATGCATGGACTCGACTCATATGACTGGGATTTCCATGAAAAAGATTGTGGGCCGAACGTGGGTGATCACTGTACATTTCTCTTCTGTTTCCTATTTATATTTCTATTTTATCTCCTCAATTTAGCATTATGGACAGGGAAAGACCTAATCTAAGATCGGCACAAAAATATTTTGCCTTCAAATTCATACCGTGATCGTAGCATGCATAGTTTCGACTCATATGACTGGGATTTCCATGAAAAAGATTGTGGGCCGAAAATGGGTGATCACTGTACATTTCTCTTCTGTTTCCTATTTATATTTATATTTTACCTCCTCAGTTTAGCATTATGGACAGGGAAAGACCTAATCTAAAATATGCACAAAAATATTTTGCCTTCAACTTAGTACCGTGATCGTAGCATACATGGACTCGACTCATATGACTGGGATTTCCATGAAAAAGATTGTGGGACGAAAATGGGTGATCACTGTACATTTCTCTTCTGTTTCCTATTTATATTTCTATTTTACATCCTCAATTTAGCATTATGGACAGGGAAAGACCTAATCTAAAATCTGCACAAAAATATTTTGCCTTCAAATACATACCGTGATTGTACCATGCATGGACACGACTCATATGACTGGGATTTCCATGAAAAAGATTGTGGGCCGAAAATGGGTGATCACTGTACATTTCTCTTGTTTCCAATTTATATTTCTATTTTACCTCCTCAATTTAGCAATATGGCCAGGGAAAGACCTAATCTAAGCTCTGCACAAAAATATTTTGCCTTCAAATTTATACCCTGATCGTAGCATTCATGGACTCAACTCATATGACTCGGATTTCCACGAAAAAGATTGTGGGCCAAAAATGGGTGATCACTGTACATTTCTCTTCTGTTTCCTATTTATATTTCTATTTTACCTCCTCAATTTAGCATTAGAAACAGGGAAAGACCTAATCTAAGTTCTGCACAAAAATATTTTGCCTTCAAATTCATACCGTGATCGTAGCATACATAGTTTCGACTCATATGACTGGGATTTCCATGAAAAAGATTGTGGGCCGAAAATGGGTGATCACTGTACATTTCTCTTCTGTTTCCTATTTATATTTCTATTATACCTCCTCAATTTAGCATTATGGCCAGGAAAAGACCTAATCTAAGCTCTGCACAAAATTATTTTGCCTTCAAATTCATACCGTGATCGTAGCATGCATGAACTCGACTCATATGACTGGGATTTCCATGAAAAAGATTGTGGGACGAAAATGGGTGATCACTGTACATTTCTCTTCTGTTTCCTATTTATATTTCTATTATACCTCCTCAATTTAGCATTATGGCCAGGAAAAGACCTAATCTAAGCTCTGCACAAAATTATTTTGCCTTCAAATTCATACCGTGATCGTAGCATGCATGAACTCGACTCATATGACTGGGATTTCCATGAAAAAGATTGTGGGACGAAAATGGGTGATCACTGTACATTTCTCTTCTGTTTCCCATTTATATTTATATTTTACCTCCTCAATTCAGCATTATGGACAGGGAAAGACCTAATCTAAAATCTTCACAAAAATATTTTACCTTCAAATTCATACCGTGATCGTAGCATGCATGGACTCGACTCATATAACTGGAATTTCCATGAAAAAGATTGTGGGCCGAAAATGGGTGATCACTGTACATTTCTCTTTTGTTTCCTATTTATATTTCTATTATACCTCCTCAATTTAGCATTATGGCCAGGAAAAGACCTAATCTAAGCTCTGCACAAAATTATTTTGCCTTCAAATTCATACCGTGATCGTAGCATGCATGAACTCGACTCATATGACTGGGATTTCCATGAAAAAGATTGTGGGACGAAAATGGGTGATCACTGTACATTTCTCTTCTGTTTCCCATTTATATTTATATTTTACCTCCTCAATTCAGCATTATGGACAGGGAAAGACCTAATCTAAAATCTTCACAAAAATATTTTACCTTCAAATTCATACCGTGATCGTAGCATGCATGGACTCGACTCATATGACTGGGATTTCCATGAAAAAGATTGTGGGCCGAACGTGGGTGATCACTGTACATTTCTCTTCTGTTTCCTATTTATATTTCTATTTTATCTCCTCAATTTAGCATTATGGACAGGGAAAGACCTAATCTAAGATCGGCACAAAAATATTTTGCCTTCAAATTCATACCGTGATCGTAGCATGCATAGTTTCGACTCATATGACTGGGATTTCCATGAAAAAGATTGTGGGCCGAAAATGGGTGATCACTGTACATTTCTCTTCTGTTTCCTATTTATATTTATATTTTACCTCCTCAGTTTAGCATTATGGACAGGGAAAGACCTAATCTAAAATATGCACAAAAATATTTTGCCTTCAACTTAGTACCGTGATCGTAGCATACATGGACTCGACTCATATGACTGGGATTTCCATGAAAAAGATTGTGGGACGAAAATGGGTGATCACTGTACATTTCTCTTCTGTTTCCTATTTATATTTCTATTTTACATCCTCAATTTAGCATTATGGACAGGGAAAGACCTAATCTAAAATCTGCACAAAAATATTTTGCCTTCAAATACATACCGTGATTGTACCATGCATGGACACGACTCATATGACTGGGATTTCCATGAAAAAGATTGTGGGCCGAAAATGGGTGATCACTGTACATTTCTCTTGTTTCCAATTTATATTTCTATTTTACCTCCTCAATTTAGCAATATGGCCAGGGAAAGACCTAATCTAAGCTCTGCACAAAAATATTTTGCCTTCAAATTTATACCCTGATCGTAGCATTCATGGACTCAACTCATATGACTCGGATTTCCACGAAAAAGATTGTGGGCCAAAAATGGGTGATCACTGTACATTTCTCTTCTGTTTCCTATTTATATTTCTATTTTACCTCCTCAATTTAGCATTAGAAACAGGGAAAGACCTAATCTAAGTTCTGCACAAAAATATTTTGCCTTCAAATTCATACCGTGATCGTAGCATACATAGTTTCGACTCATATGACTGGGATTTCCATGAAAAAGATTGTGGGCCGAAAATGGGTGATCACTGTACATTTCTCTTCTGTTTCCTATTTATATTTCTATTATACCTCCTCAATTTAGCATTATGGCCAGGAAAAGACCTAATCTAAGCTCTGCACAAAATTATTTTGCCTTCAAATTCATACCGTGATCGTAGCATGCATGAACTCGACTCATATGACTGGGATTTCCATGAAAAAGATTGTGGGACGAAAATGGGTGATCACTGTACATTTCTCTTCTGTTTCCCATTTATATTTATATTTTACCTCCTCAATTCAGCATTATGGACAGGGAAAGACCTAATCTAAAATCTTCACAAAAATATTTTACCTTCAAATTCATACCGTGATCGTAGCATGCATGGACTCGACTCATATAACTGGAATTTCCATGAAAAAGATTGTGGGCCGAAAATGGGTGATCACTGTACATTTCTCTTTTGTTTCCTATTTATATTTCTATTATACCTCCTCAATTTAGCATTATGGCCAGGAAAAGACCTAATCTAAGCTCTGCACAAAATTATTTTGCCTTCAAATTCATACCGTGATCGTAGCATGCATGAACTCGACTCATATGACTGGGATTTCCATGAAAAAGATTGTGGGACGAAAATGGGTGATCACTGTACATTTCTCTTCTGTTTCCCATTTATATTTATATTTTACCTCCTCAATTCAGCATTATGGACAGGGAAAGACCTAATCTAAAATCTTCACAAAAATATTTTACCTTCAAATTCATACCGTGATCGTAGCATGCATGGACTCGACTCATATAACTGGAATTTCCATGAAAAAGATTGTGGGCCGAAAATGGGTGATCACTGTACATTTCTCTTTTGTTTCCTATTTATATTTCTATTTTACCGCCTCAATTTAGCATTATGGACAGGGAAAGACCTAATCTAAGATCTGCACAAAAATATTATGCCTTCAAATTCATACCGTGATCGTAGCATGCATGGACTCGACTCATATGACTGGGATTTCCATGAAAAAGATTGCGGGCAGAAAATGGGTGATCACTGTACATTTCTCTTCTGTTTCCTATTTATATTTATATTTTACCTCCTCAATTTGGCATTATGGACAGGGAAAGACCTAATCTAAGCTCTGCACAAAAATATTTTGCCTTCAAATTCATACCGTGATCGTAGCATGCATGGACTCGACTCATATGACTGGGATTTCCATGAAAAAGATTGTGGGCCGAAAATGGGTGATCACTGTACATTTCTCTTCTGTATTCTATTTATATTTCTATTTTACCTCCTCAATTTAGCATTATGGCCAGTGAAAGACCTAATCTAAAATCTGTACAAAAATATTTTCCCTTCAAATTCATACCGTGATCGTAGCATGCATGGACTCGACTCATATGACTGGGATTTCCATGAAAAAGATTGTGGGCCGAAAATGGGTGATCACTGTACATTTCTCTTCTGTTTCCTATTTATATTTATATTTTACCTCCTCAATTTAGCATTATGGACAGGGAAAGACCTAATCTAAGATCTGCACAAAAATATTTTGCCTTCAAATTCATACCGTGATCGTAGCATGCATGGACTCGACTCATATGACTGGGATTTCCATGAAAAAGATTGTGTGCCGAAAATGGGTGATCACTGTACATTTCTCTTCTGTTTCCTATTTATATTTATATTTTACCTCCTCAATTTAGCATTATGGACAGGGAAAGACATAATATAAGCTCTGCACAAAAATATTTTGCCTTTAAATTCATACCGTGATCGTAGCATGCATGGACTCGACTCATATGACTGGGATTTCCATGAAAAAGAATTTGGGCCGAAAAAGGGTGATCACTGTACATTTCTCTACTGTTTCCTATTTATATTTATGTTTTACCTCCTCAATTTAGCATTATGGACAGGGAAAGACCTAATCTAAAATCTGCACAAGAATATGTTGCCTTCAAATTCATACCGTGATCGTAGCATGCATGGACTCGACTCTTATGACTGGGATTTCCATGAAAAAGATTGTAGGCCGAAAATGGGTGATCACTGTACATTTCTCTTCATTTTCCTATTTATATTTATATTTTACCTCCTCAATTTAGCATTATGGATAGGGAAATACTTAATCTAAAATCTCCACAAAAATATTTTGCTTTCAAATTCATACCGTGATCGAAGCATGCATGGACTCAACTCATATGACTGGGATTTCCATGACAGAGATTGTGGGCCGAAAATGGATGATCACTGTACATTTCTCTTCTGTTTCCTATTTATATTTATATTTTACCTCCTCAATTTAGCATTATGGAAAGGGAAAGACCTAATCTAAAATCTGCACAAAAATATTTTGCTTTCAAATTCATACCGTGATCGTAGCATGCATGGACTCGACTCATATGTCTGGGATTTCCCTGAAAAAGATTGTGGGCCGAAAATGGGTGATCACTGTACATTTCTCTTCTCTTTCCTATTTATATTTCTATTTTACCACCTCAATTAAGCATTATGGACAGGGAAAGACCTAATCTAATATCTACAAAAAAATATTTTGCCTTCAAATTCATACCGTGATCGTAGCATGCATGGACTCGACTCATATGACTGGGATTTCCATGAAAAAGATTTTGGGCAGAAAATGGGTGATCACTGTACATTTCTCTTCTCTTTCCTATTTATATTTATGTTTTACCTCCTCAATTTAGCATTATGGACACGGAAAGACATAATCTAAGATCTGGAAAAATATATTTTGGCTTCAAATTCATACCGTGAACGTAGCATGCATGGACTCGACGCACATGACTGGGATTTCCATGAAAAAGATTGTGGGCCGAAAATGGGTGATCACTGTACATTTCTCTTCTGTTTTCTATTTATATTTATATTTTACCTCCTCAATTTAGCATTATGGGCAGGGAAAGAGTTAATCTAATATCTGCACAAAAATATTTTGCCTTCAAATTCATACCGTGATCGTAGCATGCATGGACTCGACTCATATGACTGGGATTTCCATGAAAAAGATTGTGCGCCGAAAATGGGTGATCACTGTACATTTCTCTTCCGTTTCCTATTTACATTTCTATTTTACCTCCTCAATTTAGCATTATGGACAGGGAAAGACCTAATCTAAAATCTGCGCAAAAATATTTTGCCTTCAAATTCATACCGTGATCGTAGCATGCATGTACTCGACTTATATGACTGGGATTTCCGTGAAAAAGACTGTGGGCCGAAAATGGGTGATCATTGTACATTTCTCTTCTGTTTCCTATTGAAATTTATATTTTACCTCCTCAATTTAGCAATATGGACAGGGAAAGACCTAATCTAAAATCTGCACGAAAATATTTTGCCTTCAAATTCATACCGTGATCGTAGCGTGTATGGAGTCGACTCATATGACTGGGATTTCCATGAAAAAGATTGTGGGCACAAAATGGGTGATCACTGTACATTTCTCTTCTGTTTCCTATTTATATTTATATTTTACATCCTCAATTTAGCATTATGGCCAGGGAAAGACCTAATCTAAGCTCTGCACAAAAATATTTTGCCTTCAAATTCATACCGTGATCGTAGCATCCATGGACTCGACTCATATGACTGGGATTTCCATGAAAAAGATTGTCGGCAGAAAATGGGTGATCACTGTACATTTCTCTTCTGTTTCCTATTTATATTTATATTTTACTTCCTTCATTTAGCATTATGGACAGGGAAAAACCTAATCTCATTTCTGCAAAAAAATATATTGCCTTCAAATTCTTACCGTGATCGGAGCAGGTATGGACTTGACTCATATGACTGGGATTTCCATGAAAAAGATTGTGGGCAGAAAATGGGTGATCACTGTACGTTTCTCTTCTGTTTCCTATTTATCTTTGTAATTTACCTACTCAATTTAGCATTATGGACAGGGAAAGACCTAATCTAAGATCTGCAAAAAATATTTTATCTTCAAATTGATACCGTGATCGTAGCATGCATGGACTCGACTCATATGACTGGGATTTCCATGAAAAAGATTGTGGGCAGAAAATGGGTGATCACTGTACATTTCTTTTCTGTTTCCTATTTATATTTCTATATTACCTCA
This sequence comes from Acanthosepion lycidas, assembly GCA_963932145.1. Taxonomy (NCBI): domain Eukaryota; kingdom Metazoa; phylum Mollusca; class Cephalopoda; order Sepiida; family Sepiidae; genus Acanthosepion; species Acanthosepion lycidas. The sequence continues at coordinate 97,717,301 of OZ010597.1, read as the reverse complement.
TCAATTTAGCATTATGGACAGTGAAAGACCTAATCTAAGATCTGCAAAAAAATATTTTGCCTTCAAATTCATACCGTGATCGTAGCATGCATGTACTCGACTCATATGATTGGGATTTCCCTGAAAAAGGTTGTTGGCACAAAATGGGTGATCACTGTACATTTCTCTTCTGTTTCCCATTACTATTTCTATTTTACTTCCTCAATTTAGCAATATGGACAGGGAATGACCTAATCTAAGATCTGCAAAAAAATATTTTGCCTTCAAATTCATACCGTGATCGTAGCATGCATGGACTCGACTCATATGTCTGGGATTTCCATGAAAAAGATTGTGGGCAGAAAATGGGTGATCACTGTATATTTCTCTTCTGTTTCCCATTACTATTTCTATTTTACTTCCTCAATTTAGCAATATGGACAGGGAATGACCTAATCTAAGATCTGCCAAAAAATATTTTGCCTTCAAATTCATACCGTGATCGTAGCATGCATGGACTCGACTCATATGACTGGGATTTCCATGAAAAAGATTGTGGGCACAAATTGGTGATCACTGAACATTTCTCTGTTGTTTCCCATTACTATTTCTATTTTACTTCCTCAATTTAGCATTATGGACAGGGAAAGACCTAATCTAAGATCTGCAAAAAAATATTTTGCCTTCAAATTCATACCATGATCATAGCATGCATGGACTCGACTCATACGACTGGGCTTTCCGTGAAAAAGATTGTCGGCACAAAATGGGTGATCACTGCACATTTCTCTTCTGTTTCCCATTACTATTTCTAATTTACTTCCTCAATTTAGCATTATGGACAGGGAAAGACCTAATCTAAAATCTGCAAAAAAATATTTTGCCTTCAAATTCATACCGTGACCAGAGCATCCATGGACTCGAGTCATATGACTGGGATTTCCATGAAAAAGATTGTGGACAGAAAATGGGTGATCACTGCACATTTCACTTCTGTTTCCTATTTATATTTTACTTCCTTAATTAAGCATTATGGACAAGGAAAGACCTAATCTACGATCTGCAAAAAAATATTTTGCCTTCAAATTCATACCGTGATCGTAGCATGCATGGACCCCACTCATATGACTGGGATTTCCATGAAAAAGATTGTGGGCACAAAATGTGTGATAACTGTACATTTCTCTTCTGTTTGCCATTACTATTTCTATTTTACTTCTGCAATTTAGCATTATGCAGAGGGAAAGACCTAATCTAAGTTCTGCAAAAAAATATTTTGCCTTCAAATTCATACCGTGATCGTAGCATTCATGGACTCAACTCAGATGACTGGGATTTCCATGAAAAAGATTGTGGGCCGAAAATGGGGGATCACTGTACATTTCTCTTCTGTTTCCTATTTACATTTCTATTTTACCTTCTCAATTTAGCATTATGGAAAGGGAAAAACCTAATCTAAGATCTGCACAAAAATATTTAGCCTTCAAATTCATACCGTGACCGTAGCATGCATGGACTCGACCCATATGACTGGAATTTCCATGAAAAAGATTGTGGGTAGAAAATGGGTGATCACTGTACATTTCTCTTCTGTTTCCTATTTATATTTCTATTTTACCTTCTCAATTTAGCATTATGGACATGTAAGACCTAATCTAAGATCTGCAAAAAATTTTTTGCCTTCAAATTCATACCGTGATCGTAGCATGCATGGACTCGACTCATATGACTGGGATTTCCATGAAAAAGATTGTGGGCAGAAAATGGGTGATCACTGTACATTTCTCTTCTGTTTCCTATTTATATTTATATTTTGCCTCCTCAATTTAGCATTATGGACAGGGAAAAACCTAATCTTATTTCTGCACAAACATATTTTGCTTTCAAATTCATACCGTGATCATGGCATGCATGGACTCGACTCATATGACTGGGATTTCCATGAAAAAGATTGTGAGCCGAAAATGGGTGATCACTGTACATTACTCTTCTGTTTCCTATTTATATTTATATTTTACCTCCTCAATTTAGCATTATGAACAGGGAAAGACCTAATCTAAGATCTGCACAAAAATATTTTGCCTTCAAATTCATACCGTGATCGTAGCATGCATGTACTCGAGTCATATGACTGGGATTTCCATGACAAAGATTGTCGGCCGAAAATGGGTGATCACTGTACATTTCCCTTCTGTTTCCTATTTATATTTGTATTTTACCTCCTCAATTGGGCATTATGGACAGGGAAATTGCTAATGTAAGCTCTGCACAAAAATATTTTGCCTTCAAATTCATACAGTGATCGTAGCATGCATGGACTCGACTCATATGACTGGGATTTCCATGAAAAAGATTGTGGGTGGAAAATGTGTGAACACTGTACATTTCTCTTCTGTTTCCTATTGATATTTCTATTTTACTTCCTTAATTTAGCATTATGGACAGGGAAAGAACTAATCTAAGCTCTGCACAAAAATATTTTGCCTTCAAATTCATACCGTGATTGTAGCCTGCGTGGACTCGACTCATATGACTGGGATTTCCATGAAAAAGATTTTGGGCCGAAAATGGGGGATCACTGTACATTTCTCTTCTGTTTCCTATTTACATTTCTATTTTACCTCCTCAATTTAGCATTATGGAAAGGGAAAAACCAAATCTAAGATCTGCACAAAAATATTTAGCCTTCAAATTCATACCATGATCGTAGCATGCATGGACTCGACTCATATGACTGGGATTTCCATGAAAAAGATTGTGGGCATAAAATGGGTGATCACTGTACATTTCTCTTCTGTTTCCTATTAATATTTGTATTTTACCTCCTCAATTTAGCATTATGGAAAGGGAAAAACCAAATCTAAGATCTGCACAAAAATATTTAGCCTTCAAATTCATACCATGATCGTAGCATGCATGGACTCGACTCATATGACTGGGATTTCCATGAAAAAGATTGTGGGCAGAAAATGGGTGATCACTGTACATTTCTCTTGTTTCCTATTTATATTTCTATTTTATCTCCTCAATTTAGCATTATGGACAGGGAAAGACCTAATCTAAGATCTGCACAAAAATATTTTGCCTTCAAATTCATACCGTGATCGTAGCATGCATGGACTCGACTCATATGACTGGGATTTCCATGAAAAAGTTTGTGGGCAGAAAATGGGTGATCACTGTACTTTTCTTTTCTGTTTCCTATTTATATTTATATTTTACTTCCTCAATTTAGCATTATGGAAAGGGAAAAACCAAATCTAAGATCTGCACAAAAATATTTAGCCTTCAAATTCATACCGTGACCGTAGCATGCATGGACTCGACCCATATGACTGGAATTTCCATGAAAAAGATTGTGGGCAGAAAATGGGTGATCACTGTACATTTCTCTTCTGTTTCCTATTTATATTTATATTTTACTTCCTTCATTTAGCATTATTGACAAGGAAAGACCTAATCTAAGATCTGCAACAAAATATTTTGCCTTCAAATTCATACCGTGATCGTAGCATTTATGGACTCGACTCATATGACTGGGATTTCCATGAAAATATTGTGGGCTGAAAATGGGTGATCACTGTACATTTCTCTTCTGTTTTCCTATTTATATTTATATTTTACTTCCTCAATTTAGCATTATGGAGAGGGAAAGACCTAATCTAAGCTCTGCAAAAAAATGTTTTGCCTTCAAATTAATACCGTGATCGTAGCATGCATGGACTCGACTCATATGACTGGGATTTCCATGAAAAAGATTGTGGGCATAAAATGGGTGATCACTGTATATTTCCCTTCTGTTTCCTATTTATATTTATATTTTACTTCCTCAAATTAGCATTATGGACAGGGAAAAACCTAATCTGAGATCTGCACAAAAATATTTTGCCTTCCAATTCATACCGTGATCGTAGCATGCATGGACTCGACTCATAGGACTGGGATTTCAATAAAAAAGATTGTGGGCAGAAAATGGGTGATCACTGTACATTTCTCTTCTGGTTCCTATTTATATTTCTATTTTACTTCCTCAATTTAGCATTATGGACAGGGAAAGACCTAATCTAAGATCTGCAAAAAAGAATTTTGCCTTCAAATTCATACCGTGATCGCAGCATGCATGGACACGACTCATATGACTGGGATTTCCATGAAAAAGATTGTTGGCAGAAAATGGTGACACAGTACATTTCTCTTCTGTTTCCTATTGATATTTATATTTTACTTTCTTCATTTAGCATTATGGACAGGGAAAGACCTAATCTAAGATCTGCAAAAAAGAATTTTGCCTTCAAATACATACCGTGATCGCAGCATGCATGGACTCGACTCATATGACTGGGATTTCCATGGAAATGATTGTGGGCAGAAAATGGGTGGACACTGTACATTTCTCTTCTGTTTCGTATTCAAATTTCTATTTTACCTCCTCAATTTAGCATTATGGACAGGGAAAGACCAAATCTAAGTTCTGCAAGAAAATATTTTGCCTTCAAATTCATACCGTGACCGTAGCATGCATGGACTCGACTGGTATGACTGGGATTTCCATGAAAAACATTGTGGGCAGAAAATAGGTGATCACTATACATTTCTGTTCTGTTTCCTATTTATATTGATATTTTACCTCCTCAATTTAGCATTATGGACAGGGAAAAACCTAATCTAAGATCTGCACAAAATATTTTGCCTTCAAATTCATACCGTGATCGTAGCATGCATGGACTCGACTCATATGACTGGGATTTCCATGATAAAGATTGTGGGCCGAAAATGGGTGATCACTGTACATTTCTCTTCTGTTTCCTATTTATATTTATATTTTACCTCCTCAATTTAGCATTATGGACAGGGAAAGACCTAATCTACGATCTTCAAAAAAATATTTTGCCTTCAAATTCATACCGTGATCGTAGCATGCATGGACTCGACTCATATGACTGGGATTTCCATGAAAAAGATTGTGGGCCGAAAATGGGTGATCACTGTACATTTCTCTTCTGTTTCCTATTTATATTTATATTTTACCTCCTCAATTTAGCATTATGGACAGGGAAAGACGTAATCTAAAATCTGCACAAAAATATTTTGCCTTCAACTTCATACCGTGATCCTAGCATGCATGGATTCGACTCATATGACTGGGATTTCCATGAACAAGATTGTGGGCCGAAAATGGGAGATCGCTGTACAATTCTCTTCTGTTTCCTATTTATATTTCTATTTTACCTCCTCAATTTAGCCTTATGAACAGGGAAAGACCTAATCTAAAATCTGCACAAAAATATTTTGCCTTCAAATACATACCGTGATCCTAGCATGCATGGACTCGACTCATATGACTGGGATTTCCATGAAAAAGATTGTGGGCCGAAAATGGGAGATCAATTTATATTTATATTTTACCTCCTCAATTTAGCATTATCGCCAGTGAAAGACCTAATCTAAGCTCTGCACAAAAATACTTTGCCTTCAAATTCATACCGTGATCATAGCATGCATGGACTCGACTCATATGACTGGGATTTCCATGAAAAAGATTGTGGGCCGAAAATGGGTGATCACTGTACATTTCTCTTCTGTTTCCTATTTATATTTCTATTGTACCTTGTCAATTTAGCATTATGGACAGTGAAAGACCTAATCTAAGCTCTGCACAAAAATATTTTGCCTTCAAATTCATACCGTGATCGTAGCATGCATGGACTCGACTCATATGACTGGGATTTCCATGAAAAAGATTGTGGGCCGAAAATGGGTGATCACTGTACATTTCTCTTCTGTTTCCTATTTATATTTCTATTGTACCTTGTCAATTTAGCATTATGGACAGTGAAAGACCTAATCTAAGCTCTGCACAAAAATATTTTGCCTTCAAATTCATACCGTGATCGTAGCATGAATGGACTCGACTCATATGACTGGGATTTCCATGAAAAAGATTGTGGGCCGAAAATGGGTGATCACTGTACATTTCTCTTCTGTTTTCTATTTATATTTCTATTTTACCTCCTCAATTTAGCATTATGGACAGGGAAAGAACTAATCTAAGATCTGCACAAAAATATTTTGCCTTCACATTCATACCGTGATCGTAGCATGCATGGACTCGACTCAGACGACTTGGATTTCCATGAAAAAGATTGTGGGCCGAAAATGGTTGATCACTGTACATTTCTCTTCTCTTTCCTATTTATATTTTACATCATCAATTCAGCATTATGGCCACGTAAAGACCTAATCTAAGCTCTACACAAAAATATTTTGCCTTCAAATTCATACCGTAAACGTAGCATGCATGGACTCGACTCATATGACTGGGATTTCCATGAAAAAGATTGTGGGCCGAAAATGGGTGATCACTGTACATTTCTCTTCTGTTTCCTATTTATATTTATATTTTACCTCCTCAATTTAGCATTATGGCCAGGGAAAGACCTGTATAAGCTCTGTAAAATAATATTTTGCCTTCAACTTCATACCGCGATCGTAGCATGCATGGACTCGACTCATATGACTGGGATTTCCATGAAAAAGATTGTGAGCCGAAAATGGGTGATCACTGGACATTTCTCTACTGTTTACTATTTATATTTATAATTTAGCTCGTCAATTTAGCATTATGGTCAGGGAAAGACCTAATCTAAAATCTGCACAAAAATATTTTGCCTTCAAATACATACCGTGATCCTAGCATGCATGGACTCGACTCATATGACTGGGATTTCCATGAAAAAGATTGTGGGCCGAAAATGGGAGATCAATTTATATTTATATTTTACCTCCTCAATTTAGCATTATCGCCAGTGAAAGACCTAATCTAAGCTCTGCACAAAAATACTTTGCCTTCAAATTCATACCGTGATCAGAGCATGCATGGACTCGACTCATATGACTGGGATTTCCATGAAAAAGATTGTGGGCCGAAAATGGGTGATCACTGTACATTTCTCTTCTGTTTCCTATTTATATTTCTATTGTACCTTGTCAATTTAGCATTATGGACAGGGAAAGACCTAATCTAAGCTCTGCACAAAAATATTTTGCCTTCAAATTCATAACTTGATCGTAGCATGCATGGACTCGACTCATATGACTGGGATTTCCATGAAAAAGATTGTGGGCCGAAAATGGGTGATCACTGTCCATTTCTCTTCTGTTTAATATTTATATTACTATTTTACCTCCTCAATTTAGCATTATGGACAGGGAAAGACCTAATCTAAGCTCTACACAAAAATATTTTGCCTTCAAATTCATACCGTAAACGTAGCATGCATGGACTCGACTCATATGACTGGGATTTCCATGAAAAAGATTGTGGGCCGAAAATGGGTGATCACTGTACATTTCTCTTCTGTTTCCTATTTATATTTATATTTTACCTCCTCAATTTAGCATTATGGACAGGGAAAGACCTAATCTAAGCTGTGCACAAAAATATTTTGCCTTCAAATTCATACCGTGATCGTAGCATGAATGGACTCGACTCATATGACTGCAATTTCCATAAAAAAGATTGTGGGCCGAAAATGGGTGATCACTGTACATTTCTCTTCTGTTTCCTATTTATATTTCTATTTTACCTCCTCAATTTAGCATTATGGTCAGGGAAAGACCTAATCTAAAATCTGCACAAAAATATTTTGCCTTCAAATTCATACCGTGATCGTAGCATGCATGGACTCAACTCATATGACTGGGATTTCCATGAAAAAGATTGTGGGCCGAAAATCCTTGATCACTGTACATTTCTCTTCTGTTTCCTATTTCTATTTTACATCCTCAATTTAGCATTATGGACAGGGAAAGACCTAATCTAAGCTCTACACAAAAATATTTTGCCTTCAAATTCATACCGTGATCGTAGCATAAATGGACTCGACTCATATGACTGGGATTTCCATGAAAAAGATTGTGGGCCGAAAATGGGTCATCACTGTACTTTTTTTCTACTGTTTCCTATTTATATTTATATTTTACCAACTCAATTTAGCATTATGGACAGGGAAAGACCTAATCTAAGATCTGCACAAAAATATTTTGCCTTCAAATTCATACCGTGATCGTAGCATGAATGGACTCGACTCATATGACTGGGATTTCCATAAAAAAGATTGTGGGCCGAAAATGGGTGATCACTGTACATTTCTCTTCTGTATTCTATTTATATTTCTATTTTACCTCCTCAATTTAGCATTATGGACAGGAAAAGACCTAATCTAAGATCTGCACAAAAATATATTGCCTTCAAATTCATACCGTGATCGTAGCATGCATGGACTCGACTCTTATGACTGGGATTTCCATGAAAAAGATTCTGGGCCGAACATGGGTGATCACTGTACATTTCTCTTCTGTTTCCTATTTATATTTATATTTTACCTCCTCAATTTAGCATTATGGCCAGGGAAAGACCTAATGTAAGCTCTGTACAAAAATATTTGGCCTTCAAATTCATACCGTGATCGTAGCATACATGGACTCGACTCATATGACTGTGATTTCCATGAAAAAGATTGTGGGCCGAAAATGGGTGATCACTGTACATTTCTCTTCTGTTTCTTATTTATATTTATATTTTCCCTCCTCAATTTAGCATTATAGACAGGGAAAGACCTAATCTAAAATCTGCACAAAAATATTTTGCCTTCAACTTCATACCGTGATCGTAGCATGCATGGACTGGACTCATATGACTGGAATTTCCATGAAAAAGATTGTGGGCCGAAAATGGGTGATCACTGTACATTTCTCTTCTGTTTTCTATTTATATTTCAATTTTCCCTCCTCAATTTAGCATTATGGACAGGGAAAGAAGTAATCTAAAATCTGCACAAAAATATTTTGCCTTCAAATTCATACCGTGATCGTAGCATGCATGAACTCGACTCATATGACTGGGATTTCCATGAGAAAGATTGTGGGCTGAAAATCGGAGATCGCTGTACATTTCTCTTCTGTTTCCTATTTATATTTCTATTTTACCTCCTCAATTTAGCATTATGGACAGGGAAAGAACTAATCTAAGATCTGCACAAAAATATTTTGCCTTCACATTCATACCGTGATCGTAGCATGCATGGACTCGACTCAGACGACTTGGATTTCCATGAAAAAGATTGTGGGCCGAAAATGGTTGATCACTGTACATTTCTCTTCTCTTTCCTATTTATATTTTACATCATCAATTCAGCATTATGGCCACGTAAAGACCTAATCTAAGCTCTACACAAAAATATTTTGCCTTCAAATTCATACCGTAAACGTAGCATGCATGGACTCGACTCATATGACTGGGATTTCCATGAAAAAGATTGTGGGCCGAAAATGGGTGATCACTGTACATTTCTCTTCTGTTTCCTATTTATATTTATATTTTACCTCCTCAATTTAGCATTATGGCCAGGGAAAGACCTGTATAAGCTCTGTAAAATAATATTTTGCCTTCAACTTCATACCGCGATCGTAGCATGCATGGACTCGACTCATATGACTGGGATTTCCATGAAAAAGATTGTGAGCCGAAAATGGGTGATCACTGGACATTTCTCTACTGTTTACTATTTATATTTATAATTTAGCTCGTCAATTTAGCATTATGGACAGGGAAAGACCTAATCTAAAATCTGCACAAAAATATTTTGCCTTCAAATACATACCGTGATCCTAGCATGCATGGACTCGACTCATATGACTGGGATTTCCATGAAAAAGATTGTGGGCCGAAAATGGGAGATCAATTTATATTTATATTTTACCTCCTCAATTTAGCATTATCGCCAGTGAAAGACCTAATCTAAGCTCTGCACAAAAATACTTTGCCTTCAAATTCATACCGTGATCAGAGCATGCATGGACTCGACTCATATGACTGGGATTTCCATGAAAAAGATTGTGGGCCGAAAATGGGTGATCACTGTACATTTCTCTTCTGTTTCCTATTTATATTTCTATTGTACCTTGTCAATTTAGCATTATGGACAGGGAAAGACCTAATCTAAGCTCTGCACAAAAATATTTTGCCTTCAAATTCATACCGTGATCGTAGCATGCATGGACTCGACTCATATGACTGGGATTTCCATGAAAAAGATTGTGGGCCGAAAATGGGTGATCACTGTCCATTTCTCTTCTGTTTAATATTTATATTACTATTTTACCTCCTCAATTTAGCATTATGGACAGGGAAAGACCTAATCTAAGCTCTACACAAAAATATTTTGCCTTCAAATTCATACCGTAAACGTAGCATGCATGGACTCGACTCATATGACTGGGATTTCCATGAAAAAGATTGTGGGCCGAAAATGGGTGATCACTGTACATTTCTCTTCTGTTTCCTATTTATATTTATATTTTACCTCCTCAATTTAGCATTATGGACAGGGAAAGTCCTAATCTAAGCTGTGCACAAAAATATTTTGCCTTCAAATTCATACCGTGATCGTAGCATGAATGGACTCGACTCATATGACTGCAATTTCCATAAAAAAGATTGTGGGCCGAAAATGGGTGATCACTGTACATTTCTCTTCTGTTTCCTATTTATATTTCTATTTTACCTCCTCAATTTAGCATTATGGCCAGGGAAAGACCTGTGTAAGCTCTGTAAAATAATATTTTGCCTTCAACTTCATACCGCGAACGTAGCATGCATGGACTCGACTCATATGACTGGGATTTCCATGAAAAAGATTGTGAGCCGAAACTGGGTGATCACTGGACATTTCTCTACTGTTTACTATTTATATTTATAATTTAGCTCGTCAATTTAGCATTATGGTCAGGGAAAGACCTAATCTAAAATCTGCACAAAAATATTTTGCCTTCAAATTCATACCGTGATCGTAGCATGCATGGACTCAACTCATATGACTGGGATTTCCATGAAAAAGATTGTGGGCCGAAAATCCTTGATCACTGTACATTTCTCTTCTGTTTCCTATTTCTATTTTACATCCTCAATTTAGCATTATGGACAGGGAAAGACCTAATCTAAGCTCTACACAAAAATATTTTGCCTTCAAATTCATACCGTGATCGTAGCATAAATGGACTCGACTCATATGACTGGGATTTCCATGAAAAAGATTGTGGGCCGAAAATGGGTCATCACTGTACATTTTTTCTACTGTTTCCTATTTATATTTATATTTTACCAACTCAATTTAGCATTATGGACAGGGAAAGACCTAATCTAAGATCTGCACAAAAATATTTTGCCTTCAAATTCATACCGTGATCGTAGCATGAATGGACTCGACTCATATGACTGGGATTTCCATAAAAAAGATTGTGGGCCGAAAATGGGTGATCACTGTACATTTCTCTTCTGTTCCCTATTTATATTTCTATTTTACCTCCTCAATTTAGCATTATGGACAGGAAAAGACCTAATCTAAGATCTGCACAAAAATATATTGCCTTCAAATTCATACCGTGATCGTAGCATGCATGGACTCGACTCTTATGACTGGGATTTCCATGAAAAAGATTCTGGGCCGAACATGGGTGATCACTGTACATTTCTCTTCTGTTTCCTATTTATATTTATATTTTACCTCCTCAATTTAGCATTATGGCCAGGGAAAGACCTAATGTAAGCTCTGTACAAAAATATTTTGCCTTCAAATTCATACCGTGATCGTAGCATACATGGACTCGACTCATATGACTGTGATTTCCATGAAAAAGATTGTGGGCCGAAAATGGGTGATCACTGTACATTTCTCTTCTGTTTCTTATTTATATTTATATTTTCCCTCCTCAATTTAGCATTATGGACAGGGAAAGACCTAATCTAAAATCTGCACAAAAATATTTTGCCTTCAACTTCATACCGTGATCGTAGCATGCATGGACTGGACTCATATGACTGGAATTTCCATGAAAAAGATTGTGGGCCGAAAATGGGTGATCACTGTACATTTCTCTTCTGTTTTCTATTTATATTTCAATTTTCCCTCCTCAATTTAGCATTATGGACAGGGAAAGAAGTAATCTAAAATCTGCACAAAAATATTTTGCCTTCAAATTCATACCGTGATCGTAGCATGCATGAACTCGACTCATATGACTGGGATTTCCATGAGAAAGATTGTGGGCTGAAAATCGGAGATCGCTGTACATTTCTCTTCTGTTTCCTATTTATATTTCTATTTTACCTCCTCAATTTAGCATTATGGACAGGGAAAGTCCTAATCTAAAAACTGCACAAAAATATTTTGCCTTCAAATTCATACCGTGATCGTAGCATGCATTGACTCGACTCATATGACTGGAATTTCCATGAAAAAGATTGTGGGCCGAAAATGGGTGATCACTGTACATTTCTCTTCTGTTTCCTATTTATATTTCTATTTTACCTCCTCAATTTAGCATTATGGACAGGGAATGACCTAATCTAAGATCTGCACAAAAATATTTTGCCTCCAAATTCATACCGTGAACGTAGCATGCATGGACTCGACTCATATGACTGGGATTTCCATGAAAAAGATTGTGGGCCGAAAATAGGTGATCAGTGTACATTTCTCTTCTGTTTCCTATTTATATTTATATTTTACCTCCTCAATTTAGCATTATGGACAGGGAAAGACCTAATCTAAAATCTGCACAAAAATATTTTGCCTTCAAATTCATACTGTGACCGTAGCATGCATGGACTCGACTCATATGACTGGGATTTCCATGAAAAAGATTGTGGGCCGAAAATGGGAGATCGCTGTACATTTCTCTTCTGTTTCCTATTTATATTTCTTTTTTACCTCCTCAATTTAGCATTATGGACAGGGAAAGACCTAATCTAAAATCTGCACAAAAATATTTTGTCTTCAAATTCATACCGTGATTGCAGCAGGCATGGACTCGACTCATATGACTGGGATTTCCATGAAAAAGATTGTGGGCGGAAAATGGGTGATCACTGTACATTTCTCTTCTGTTTAGTATTCAAATTTCTATTTCACCTCCTCAATTTATCATTATGGACAGGGAAAGACCTAATCTAAAATCTGCACAAAAATATTATGCCTTCAAATTCATACCGTGATTGCAGCATGCATGGACTCGACTCATATGACTGGGATTTCCATGACAAAGATTGTGCGCCGAAAATGGGTGATCACTGTTACATTTCTCTTCTGTTTCCTATTTATATTTCTATTTTACCTCCTCAATTTAGCATTATGGACAGGGAAAGACATAATCTAAGCTCTGCACAAAAATATTTTGCCGTCAAATTCAACCCGTGATCGTAGCATGCAAGGACTCGACTCATATGACTGGGATTTCCATGAAAAAGATTGTGGGCGGAAAATGGGTGATCACTGTACATTTCTCTTCTGTTTCCTATTTATATTTATATTTTACCTCCTCAATTTAGCATTATGGACAGGGAAAGACCTCATCTAAAATCTGCACAAAAATATTTTGCCTTCAAATTCATACCGTGATCGTAGCATGCATGGACTCGACTCATATGACTGGGATTTCCATGAAAAAGATTGTGGGCCGAAAATGGGTGATAACTGTACATTTCTCTTCTGTTTCCTATTTATATTTATATTTTACCTCCTCAATTTAGCATTATGGACTGGCATAGTCCAAATCTAAGATTTGCACAAAAATATTTTGCCATCAAATTCATACTGTGACCGTAGCATGCATGGACTCGACTCATAAGACTGGGATTTCCATGAAAATATTGTGGGCCGAAAATGGGAGATCGCTGTACATTTCTCTACTGTTTCCTATTTATATTTATATTTTACCTCCTCAATTTAGCATTATGGACAGGAAAGACCTAATCTAAAATCTGCACAAAAATATTTTGCCTTCAAATTCATACCGTGATCGTAGCATGCATGGACTCGACTCATATGACTGGGATTTCCATGAAAAAGATTGTGGGCCGAAAATTGGTCATCACTGTACATTTCTCTTTTGTTTCCTATTTATATTTATATTTTACCTCCTCAATTTAGCATTATGGTCAGGGAAAGACATAATCTAAAATCTGCACAAAAATATTTTGCCTTCAAATTCATACCGTGATCGTAGCATGCATGGACTCGACTCATATGACTGGGATTTCCATGAAAAAGATTGTGGGCACAAAATGGGGGATCACTGTACATTTCTCTTCTGTTTCCTATTTATATTTATATTTTACCTCCTCAATTTAGCATTATGGACAGGGAAAGACCTAATCTATAATCTGCACAAAAATATTTTGCCTTGAAATTCATACCGTGATCGTAGCATGCACGGACTCGATTCATATGACTGGGATTTCCATGAAAAAGATTTTGGGCCGAAAATGGGTGATCACTGTACATTTCTCTTCTGTTTCCTATTTATATTTCTATTTTACTTCCTTCATTTAGCATTATGGACAGGGAAAGACCTAATCTAAGATCTGCAAAAAAATATTTTGCCTTCAAATTCATACCGTGATCGTAGCATGCATGGACTCGACTCATATGACTGGGATTTCCATGAAAAAGATTGTGGGCAGAAAATGGGTGATCACTGTACATTTCTCTTCTGTTTCCTATTTATATTTTTATTTTACTTCCTTCATTTAGCATTATGGAGAGAGAAAGACCTAATCTAAGATCTGCACAAAAATATTTTGCCTTCAAATTCATACCGTGATCGTAGCATGCATGGACTCGACTCATATGACTGGGATTTCCATGTAAAAGATTGTGGGCAGAAAATGGGTGATCACTATACATTTCTCTTCAGTTTCCTATTTATATTTATAATTTACCTCCTCAATTAAGCATTATGGACAGGGAAAGACCTAATCTAAGATCTGCACAAAAATATTTTGCCTTCAAATTCATACCGTGATCGTAGCATGCATGGACTCGACTCATATGACTGGGATTTCCATGAAAAAGATTGTGGGCAGCAAATGGGTGATCACTGTACATTTCTCTTCTGTTTCCTATTTATATTTCTATTTTACTTCCTTCATTTAGCATTATGGACAGGGAAAGACCTAATCTAAGCTCTGCAAAAAAAATATTTTGCTTTCAAATTCATACCGTGATCGTAGCATGTATGGACACGACTCATATGACTGGGATTTCCATGAAAAAGCTAGTGGGCAGAAAATGGGTGATCACTGTACATTTCTCTTCTGTTTCCTATTTATATTTTTATTTTATTTCCTTCATTTAGCATTATGGAGAGAGAAAGACCTAATCTAAGATCTGCAAAAAATATTTTGCCTTCAAATTCATACCGTGATCGTAGCATGCATGGTCTCGACTCATATGACTGGGATTTCCATGAAAAAGATTGTGGGCAGAAAATGGGTGATCACTGTACATTTCTCTTCCATTTCCTATTGATATTTCTATTTTACTTCCTCAATTTAGCAATATGGACAGGGAAAGACCTAATCTAAGATCTGCACAAAAATATTTTGCCTTCAAATACATACCGTGATCGTTGCATGTATGGACTTGACTCATATGACTGGGATTTCCATGAAAATATTGTGGGAAGACAATGGGTGATCACTGTACATTTCTCTTCTGTTTCTTATTTATATTTATATTTTACTTCTTCAATTTATCATTATGGACAGGGAAAGACCTAATCTAAGATCTGCAAAAAAATATTTTGCCTTCAAATTCATACCGTGATCGTAGCATGCATGGACTCGACTGATATGACTGGGATTTCCATGAAAAAAATTGTGTGCAGAAAATGGGTGATCACTGTACATTTCTCTTCTGTTTCTAATTTATATTTATATTTTACTTCCTCAATTTAGCATTATTGACAGGGAAAGACCTAATCTAAGTTCTGCAAAAAAATATTTTGCCTTCAAATTCATACCGTTATCGTAGTATGCATGGACTCGACTCATATGACTGGGATTTCCATGAAAAAGATTGTGGGCCGAAAATGGGTGATCACTGTACCTTTCTTTTCTGTTTCCTATTTATATTTATATTATAGCTCCTCAATTTAGCATTAAGGACAGGGAAAGTCCTAATCTCAAATCTTCACAAATTATTTTGCTTTCAAATTCATACCGTGATCGTAGCATGCATGGACTCGAGTCATATGACTGGGATTTCCATTAAAAAGATTGTGGGCCGAAAATGGGTGATCAATGTACATTTCTGTTCTGTTTCTTATTCATATTTATATTTTAACTCCTCAATTTAGCATTATTGACAGGGAAAGACCTAATCTATAATCTGCACAAAAATATTTTGCCTTCAAATTTTTACCGTGAACGTAGCTTGCATGGACTTGACTCATATGACTGGGATTTCCATGAAAAAGATTGTGGGCCGAAAATGGGTGATCACTGTACATTTCTCTTCTGTTTCCTATTTATATTTATATTTTACCTCCTCAATTTAGCATTATGGCCAGGGAAAGACCTAATCTAAGCTCTGCACAAAAATATTTTGCCTTCAAATTCATACCGTGATCGTAGCATGCATGGACTCGACTCATATGACTGGGCATTTCTCTTCTGTTTCCTATTTATATTTCTATTTTACCTCCTCAATTTAGCATTATGGCCAGGGAAAGACCTAATCTAAGCTCTGCACAAAAATATTTTGCCTTCAAATTCATACCGTGATCGTAGCATGCATGGACTCGACTCATATGATTGGGATTTCCATGAAAAAGATTGTGGGCCGAAAATGGGTGGTCACTGTACATTTCTCTTCTGTTTCCTATTTATATTTCTATTTTACCTCCTCAATTTAGCATTATGGACAGGGAAAGACCTGTGTAAGCTCTGTACAAAAATATTTTGCCTTCAAATTCATACCGCGATCGTAGCATGCATGGACTCGACTCATATGACTGGGATTTCCATGAAAAAGTTTATCAGCCGAAAATGGGTGATCACTGTACATTTCTCTTCTGTTTCCTATTTATATTTCTTTTTTACCTCCTCAATTTAGCATTATGGACAGGGAAAAACCTAATCTAAGATCTGCACAAAAATATTTTGACTTCAAATTCATACCGTGATCGTAGCATGCATGGACTGGACTCATATGACTGGGATTTCCATGAAAAAGATTTTCGGAAGAAAATGGGTGATCACTGTACATTTCTCTGCTGTTTCCTATTTATATTTCTATTTTACCTCCTCAATTTAGCATTATTGACAATGAAAGACCTAATCTAAGATCTGCACAAAAATATCTTGCCTTCAAATTCAGACCGTGATCATAGCTTGCATGGACTCGACTCATATGACTGGGATTTCCATGAAAAAGATTGAGGGCGGAAAATGCGTGATCTCTTTACATTTCTCTTCTGTTTCTTATTTATATTTATATTTTACTTCCTCAATTTAGCATTATGGACAGGGAAAGACCTAATCTAAAATCTGCACAAAAATATTTTGCCTTCAAATTCATACCGTGAAGGTAGCATGCATGGACTCGACTCATATGACTGGGATTTCCATGAAAATATTGTGGGCCGAAAATGGGTGATCACTGTACATTTCTCTTCTGTTTCCTATTTATATTTCTATTTTAACTCCTCAATTTAGCATTATGGACAGGGAAAGACCTAATCTAAAATCTGCACAAAAATATTTTGCCTTCAAATTCATACCGTGATCGTAGCATGCATGGACTCGACTCATATGACTGGGATTTCCACGAAAAAGATTGTGGGCGGAAAATGGGTGATCACTGTACATTTCTCTTCTGTTTCCTATTTATATTTCTATTTTACCTCCTCAATTTAGCATTATGGACAGTGAAAGACCTAATCTAAGATCTGCACAAAAATATTTTGCCTTCAAATTCATACCGTGATCATAGCTGGCATGGACTCGACTCATATGACTGGGATTTCCATGAAAAAGATTGTGGGCCGAAAATGGCAGATCACTGTACATTTCTCTTCTGTTTTCTATTTATATTTCTATTTTACCTCCTCAATTTAGCATTATGGACAGGGAAAGAACTAAACTAAAATCTGCACACAAATATTTTAACTTCAAATTCATACCGTGATCGTAGCATGCATGGACTCGACACATATGACTGGGATTTCCATGAAAAAGATTGTGGGCAGAAAATTGGTGATCAGTGGACATTTCTCTCCTGTTTCCTATTTATATTTATATTTTACCTCCTCAATTTAGCATTATGGACAGGGAAAGACCTAATCTAAAATCTGCACAAAAATATTTTGCCTTCAAATTCATACCGTGATCGTAGCATGCATGGACTCGACTCATATGACTGGGATTTCCATGAAAAAGATTGTGGGCCGAAAATGGGTGATCACTGTACATTTCTTTTCTGTTTCCTATTTATATTTATATTATACCTCCTCAATTTAGCATTAAGGACAGGGTAAGTCCTAATCTCAAATCTTCACAAATTATTTTGCTTTCAAATTCATACCGTGATCGTAGCATGCATGGACTCGAGTCATATGACTGGGATTTCCATTAAAAAGATTGTGGGCCGAAAATGGGTGATCACTGTACATTTCTGTTCTGTTTCTTATTTATATTTATATTTTAACTCCTCAATTTAGCATTATGGACAGGGAAAGACTTAATCTATAATCTGCACAAAAATATTTTGCCTTCAAATTTTTACCGTGAACGTAGCTTGCATGGACTTGACTCATATGACTGGGATTTCCATGAAAAAGATTGTGGGCCGAAAATGGGTGATCACTGTACATTTCTCTTCTGTTTCCTATTCATAAATATATTTTACCTCCTCAATTTAGTATTATGGCCAGGGAAAGACCTAATCTAAATTCTGCACAAAAATATTTTGCCTTGAAATTCATACCGTGATCGTAGCATGCATGGACTCGACTCATATGACTGGGATTTCCATGAAAAAGATTGTGAGCAGAAAATGGGTGATCACTGTACATTTCTCTTCTGTTTCCTATTTATATTTCTATTTTACCTCCTCAATTTAGCATTATGGACAGGGAAAGAACTAAACTAAAATCTGCACACAAATATTTTGCCTTCAAATTCATACCGTGATCGTAGCATGCATGGACTCGACACATATGACTGGGATTTCCATGAAAAAGATTGTGGGCCGAAAATGGCTGATCACTGTACATTTCTGTTCTGTTTCTTATTTATATTTATATTTTAACTCCTCAATTTAGCATTATGGACAGGGAAAGACCTAATCTATAATCTGCACAAAAATATTTTGCCTTCAAATTCATACCGTGATCGTAGCATGCATTGACTCGACTCATATGACTGGGATTCATGAAAAAGATTGTGGGCCGAAAATGTGTGATCACTGTACATTTCTCTTCTGTTTCCTATTTATATTTCTATTTTACCTCCTCAATTTAGCATTATGGCCAGGGAAAGACCTAATCTAAGCTCTGCACAAAAATATTTTGCCTTCAAATTCATACCTTGATCGTAGCATGCATGGACTCGACTCATATGACTGGGATTTCCATGGAAAAGTTTGTGGGCCGAAAATGGGTGATCACTGTACATTTCTCTTCTGTTTCCTATTTATATTTCTTTTTTACCTCCTCAATTTAGCATTATGGCCAGGGAAAGACCTAATCTAAGCTCTGCAAAAAAATATTTTGCCTTCAAATTCATACCGTGATCGTAGCATGCATGGACTCGACTCATATGACTGGGATTTCCATGAAAAAGATTGTGGGCCGAAAATGGGTGATCACTGTACATTTCTCTTCTGTTTCCTATTTATATTTCTATTTTCCCTCCTCAATTTAGCATTATGGATAGGGAAAGACCTAATCTAAGATCTGCACAAAAATATTTTGCCGTCAAATTCATACCGTGATCGTAGCATGCATGGACTCGACTCATATGACTGGGATTTCCATGAAAAAGATTGTGGGCAGAAAATGAGTGATCACTGTACATTTCTCTTCTGTTTCCTATTTATATTTATATTTGGCTTCCTCAATTTAGCATTATGGACAGGGAAAGACATAATCTATACACTGCAAAAAAATATTTTGCCTTCAAATTCATACCGTGATCGTAGCATCCATGGACTTGACTCATATGACTGGGATTTCCATGAAAAAGATTGTGGGCAGAAAATGGGTGATCACTGTACATTTCTCTTCTGTTTCCTATTTATATTTATATTTTACTTCCTCAATTTAGCATTATGGACAGGGAAAGACCTAATCTAAGATCTGCAAAAAAATATTTTGCCTTCAAATTCATACCGTGATCGTAGCATGCATGGACTCGACTCATATGACTGGGATTTCCATGAAAAAGATTGTGGGCAGAAAATGGGTGATCACTGTACATTTCTCTTCTGTTTCCTATTTAAATTTTACTTCCTTAATTAAGCATTATGGACAGGGAAAGACCTAATCTAAGATCTGCAAAAAAATATTTTGCCTTCAAATTCATACCGTAATCGTAGCATGCATGGACTCGACTCATATGACTGGGATTTCCATGAAAAAGATTTTGGGCCGAAAATGGGTGATCACTGTACATTTCTCCTCTGTTTCCTATTTATATTTATATTTTACCTCCTCAATTTAGCATTATGGACAGGGAAAGACCTAATCTAAAATCTGAACAAAAATATATTGCCTTCAAATTCATACCGAGATCGTAGCATGCATGGACTCGACTCATATGACTGGGATTTCCATGAAAAAGATTGTGGGCCGAAAATGGGTGATCTCTGTACATTTCTCTACTGTTTCCTATTTATATTTATATTTTACCTCCTCAATTTAGCATTATGGAGAGGGAAAGACCTAATCTAAAATCTGCACAAAAATATTTTGCTTTAAAATTCATACCGTGATCGAAGCATGCATGGACTCGACTCATATGACTGGGATTTCCATGAAAAAGATTGTGGGCCGAAAATGGGTGATCACTGTATATTTCTCTTGTTTCCTATTTATATTTCTATTTTACCTCCTCAATTCAGCATTATGGACAGGGAATGACCTAATCTAAGATCTGCACAAAAATATTTTGCCTTCAAATTCATACCATGATCGTAGCATGCATGGACTCGTCTCATATGACTGGGATATCCATGAAAAAGATTGTGGGCCGAAAATGGGTGCTCACTGTACATTTCTCTTCTGGTTCCTATTTATATTTATATTTTACCTCCTCAATTTAGCATTATGGACAGGGAAAGACCTAATCTAAAATCTGAACAAAAATATATTGCCTTCAAATTCATACCGAGATCGTAGCATGCATGGACTCGACTCATATGACTGGGATTTCCATGAAAAAGATTGTGGGCCGAAAATGGGTGATCTCTGAACATTTCTCTTCTGGTTCCTATTTATATTTCTATTTTACTTCCTCAATTTAGCATTATGGACAGGGAAAGATATAATCTAAACACTGCAAAAAAATATTTTGCCTTCAAATTCATACCGTGATCGTAGCATCCATGGACTTGACTCATATGACTGGGATTTCCATGAAAAAGATTGTGGGCAGAAAATGGGTGATCACTGTACATTTCTCTTCTGTTTCCTATTTATATTTATATTTTACTTCCTCAATTTAGCATTATGGACAGGGAAAGACCTAATCTAAAATCTGCAAAAAAATATTTTGCCTTCAAATTCATACCGTGATCGTAGCATGCATGGACTCGACTCATATGACTGGGATTTCCATGAAAAGGATTGTGGGCAGAAAATGGGTGATCACTGTACATTTCTCTTCTGTTTCCTATTTAAATTTTACTTCCTTAATTAAGCATTATGGACAGGGAAAGACCTAATCTAAGATCTGCAAAAAAATATTTTGCCTTCAAATTCATACCGTAATCGTAGCATGCTTGGACTCGACTCATATGACTGGGATTTCCATGAATAAGATTGTGGGCAGAAAATGGGTGATCACTGTTCATTTCTCTTCTGTTTCCTATTCTTATTCGTATTTTACCTCCTCAATTTAGCATTATGGAGAGGGAAAGACCTAATCTAAAATCTGCACAAAAATATTTTGCTTTAAAATTCATACCGTGATCGAAGCATGCATGGACTCGACTCATATGACTGGGATTTCCATGAAAAAGATTGTGGGCCGAAAATGGGTGATCACTGTATATTTCTCTTGTTTCCTATTTATATTTCTATTTTACCTCCTCAATTCAGCATTATGGACAGGGAATGACCTAATCTAAAATCTGCACAAAAATATTTAGCCTTCAAATTCATACCGTGATCATAGCATGCATGGACTCGACTCATATGACTGGGATTTCCATGAAAAAGATTGTGGGCCGAAAATGGGTGATCACTGTACATTTCTCTTCTTTTCTTATTTATTTTTCTATTTTACCTCCTCAATTTAGCATTATGGACAGGGAAAGACCTAATCTAAGATCTGCACAAAAATATTTTGCCTTCAAATTCATACCATGATCGTAGCATGCATGGACTCGTCTCATATGACTGGGATATCCATGAAAAAGATTGTGGGCCGAAAATGGGTGCTCACTGTACATTTCTCTTCTGTTTCCTATTTATATTTTACCTCTTCAATTTAGCATCATGGACAGGGAAAGCCCAAATCTAAGATCTGCAAAAAAATATTCTGCCTTCAAATTCTTACCATTATCGTAGCATGCATGGACTCGTCTCATATGACTTGGATTTCCATGAAAAAGATTGTGGGCAGAAAATGGTTGATCACTGTACATTTCTCTTCTGTTTCCGATTTATATTTTTATTTTACCTCCTAAATTTAGCATTATAGACAGGGAAAGACCTAATCGAAGGTCTGCACAAAAATATTTTGCCTTCAAATTCATACCGTGATCGTAGCATGCATGGACTCGACTCATATGACTGGGATTTCCATGAAAAAGATTGTGAGCCGAAAATGGGTGATCACTGTACATTTCTTTTCTGATTCCTATTTCTATTTCTATTTTAACCCCTCAATTTAGCATCATGGACAGGGAAAGACATAATCTAAGATCTGCACAAAAATATGTTGCCTTCAAATTCATACCGTGATCGTAGCATGCATGGACTCGACTCATATGACTGGGAATTCCATGAAAAAGATTGTGAGCCGAAAATGTGTGATCACTGTACATTTCTCTTCTGTTTCCTATATATATTTATATTTTACCTCCTCAATTTAGCATTATGGACAGGGAAAGACCTTATCTAAGATCTGCACAAAAATATTTTGCCTTCAAATTCATACCGTGATCGTGGCATGGATGGACTCGACTCATATGACTGGGATTGCCATGAAAAAAGATTGTGGGCCGACAATGGGTGATCACTGTACATTTCTCTTCCGTTTCCAATTTATATTTCTATTTTACCTCCTCAATTTAGCTATATGGACAGGGAAAGACCTAATCTAATCTCTGCACAAAAATATTTTGCCTTCAAATTCATACCGTGATCGTAGCATGCATGGACATGACTCATATGACTGGGATTTCCATGAAAAATATTGTGGGCCGAAAATGGGTGATCACTGTACATTTCTCTTCTGTTTCCTATTTATATTTATATTTTACCTCCTCAATTTAGCATTATGGCCAGGGAAAGACCTAATCTAATCTCTGCACAAAAATATTTTGCCTTCAAATTCATACCGTGATTGTCGCATGCATGGACTCGACTCATATGACTGGGATTTCCATGAAAAAATTGTGGGCCGAAAATGGGTGATCACTGTACATTTCTCTTCTGTTTCGTATTTATATTTCTATTTTACCTCCTCAATTTAGCATTATGGATAGGGAAAGACCTAATCTAAGATCTGCACAAAAATATTTTGCCTTCAAATTCATACCGTGATCGTACTATGCATGGACTCGACTCATATGACTGGGATTTCCATGAAAAAGATTGTGGGCCGAAAATGGTTGATCACTGTACATTTCTCTTCTGTTTCCTATTTATATTTCTATTTTACCTCCTCAATTTAGCATTATGGACAGGGAAAGACCTAATCTAAAATCTGCACAAAAATATTTTGCCTTCAAATTCATACCGTGATCGTAGCATGCATGGACTCGACTCATATGACTGGGATTTCCATGAAAAAGATGATGGGCCGAAAATGGGTGATCACTGTACATTTCTCTTCTGTTTCCTATTTATATTTATATTTTACTTCCTCAATTTATCATTATGGACAGCGAAAGACCTAATCTAAGCTCTGCACAAAAATATTTCGCCTTCAAATTCATACCAGGATCGTAGCATGCATGAACTCGACTCATATGACTGGGATTACCATGAAAAAGTTTGTGGGCACAAAATGGGTGATCACTGTACATTTCTCTTCTGTTTCCTATTACTAATTCTATTTTACCTCCTCAATTTATCATTATGGACAGGGAAAGACCTAATCTAAGCTCTGCACAAAAATATTTCGCCTTCAAATTCATACCGTGACCATAGCATGCATGAACTCGAGTCATATGACTGGGATTTCCATGAAAAAGATTGTGGGCACAAAATGGGTGATCACTGTACATTTCTCTTCTGTTTCCTATTACTATTTCTATTTTACCTCCTCAATTTAGCATTATGGACAGGGAAAGACCTAATCTAAAATCTGCACAAAAATATTTTGCCTTCAAATTCATACCGTGATCGTAGCATGCATGGACTCGCCTCATATGACTGGGATTTCCATGAAAAAGATTGTGGGCCAAAAATCGGTAATCACTGTACATTTCTCTTCTGTTTCCTATTTATATTTATATTTTACCTCCTCAATTTAGCATTATGGACAGGGAAAACCTAATCTAAAATCTGCACAAAAATATTTTGCCTTCAAATTCATACCGTGATCGTAGCATGCATGGACACAACTCATATGAATCGGATTTCCATGAAAAAGGTTGTGGGCCGAAGATGGGTGATCACTGTACATTTCTCTTCTGTTTCCTATTTATATTTCTATTTTACCTCCTCAATTTAGCATTATGGACAGGGAAAGACCTAATCTAAAATCTGCTCAAAAATATTTTGCCTTCAAATTCATACCGTGATCGTAGCATGCTTGGACTCGACTCATATGACTTGGATTTCCATGAAAAAGATTGTGAGCAGAAAATGGGTGATCACTTTACCTTTCTCTTCTGTTTCCTATTCATATTTCTATTTTACCTCCTCAATTTAGCATTATGGCCAGGGATAGACCTAATGTAAGCTCTGCACAAAAATATTTTGCCTTCAAATTCATACCGTGATCGTATTATGCATGGACTCGACTCATATGACTTGGATTTCCATGAAAAAGATTGTGGGCAGAAAATGGGTGATCACTGTACATTTCTCTTCTGTTTCCTATTTATATTTCTATTTTACCTCCTCAATTTAGCATTATAGACAGGGAAAGACCTAATCTAAGGTCTGCACAAAAATATTTTGCCTTCAAATTCATACCGTGATCGTAGCATGCATGGACTCGACTCATATGACTGGGATTTCCATGAAAAAGATTGTGAGCCGAAAATGGGTGATCACTGTACATTTCCTTTCTGATTCCTATTTATATTTATATTTTAACCCCTCAATTTAGCATTATGGACAGGAAAAGACATAATCTAAGATCTGCACAAAAATATGTTGCCTTCAAATTCATACCGTGATCGTAGCATGCATGGACTCGACTCATATGACTGGGAATTCCATGAAAAAGATTGTTAGCCGAAAATGGATGATCACTGTACATTTCTCTTCTGTTTCCTATTTATATTTATATTTTACATCCTCAATTTAGCATTATGGACAGGGAAATACCTAATCTAAGATCTGAACAAATATATTTTGCCTTCAAATTCATACCGTGATCGTAGCATGCATGGTCTCGACTCATATGACTGGGATTTCCATGAAAAAGGTTGTGGGCCGAAAATGTGTGAGCACTGTACATTTCTCTTCTGTTTTCTATTTCTATTTATATTTTATCTACTCAATTTAGCATTATGGACAGGGAAAGACCTAATCTAAGATCTGAACAAAAATATTTTGCCTTCAAATTCATACCGTGATCGTAGCATGCATGGACTCGACTCATATGACTGGGATTTCCATGAAAAAGGTTGTGGGCCGAAAATGGGTGATCACTGTACATTTCTCTTCTGTTTCCTATTTATATTTCTATTTTACCTCCTCAATTTAGCATTATGGACAGGGAAAGACCTAATCTAATATCTCCACAAAAATATTTTGCCTTCAAATTCATACCGTGATCGTAGCACGCATGGACTTGACTCATATGACTGGGAATTCCATGAAAAATATTATGGACCTAAAATGGGTGATCACTGTACATTTCTCTTGTTTCCTATTTATATTTCTATTTTACCTCCTCAATTTAGCATTATGGACAGGGAAAGACCTAATCTAAGATCTGCACAAAAATATTTTGCCTTCAAATTCATGCCGTGATCGTAGCATGCATGGACTCGACTCATATGACTGGGATTTGCATGAAAAAGATTGTGGGCACAAAATGGGTGATCACTGTATATTTCTTTTCTGTTTCCTATTTATATTTATATTTTACCTCCTCAATTTAGCATTATGGACATTGAAAGACCTAATCTAAAATGTGCAGAAAAATATTTTGCCATCAAATTCATACCATGATCGTAGCACGCATGGACTCCGCTCATATGACTGGGAATTCCATGAAAAAGATTGTCGACCGAAAATGGGTGATCACTGTACATTTCTCCTGTTTCCTATTTATATTTCTATTTTACCTCCTCAATTTAGCATTATGGACAGGGAATGACCTAATCTAAGATCTGCACAAAAATATTTTGCCTTCAAATTCATACCGTGATCGTAGCATGCATGGACACGACTCATATGACTGGGATTTCCATGAAAAAGATTGTGGGCCGAAAATGGGTGATCACTGTACATTTCTCTTCTGTTTCCTATTTATATTTATATTTTACCTCCTCAATTTAGCATTATGGACAGGGAAAGATCTAATCTAAGCTCTGCACAAAAATATTTTGCCTTCAAACTCATACCGTGATCGTAGCACGCATGGACTTGACTCATATGACTGGGAATTCCATGAAAAAGATTGTGGACAGAAAATGGGTGATCACTGTACATTTCTCCTGTTTCCTATTTATATTTATATTTTACCTCCTCAATTTAGCATTATGGACAGGGAAACATCTAATCTAAGCTCTGCACAAAAATATTTTGCCTTCAAATTCATACCGTGATCGTAGCATGCATGGACACGACTCATATGACTGGGATTTCCATGAAAAAGATTGTGGGCCGAAAATGGGTGATCACTGTACATTTCTCTTCTGTTTCCTTTTTATATTTATATTTTACCTCCTCAATTTAGCATTATGGACAGCGAAAGACCGAATCTAAGCTCTGCACAAAAATATTTTGCCTTCAAATTCATACCGTGATCGTAGCACGCATGGACTTGACTCATATGACAGGGAATTCCATGAAAAAGATTGTGGACCGAAAATGGGTGATCACTGTACATTTCTCTTGTTTCCTATTTATATTTCTATTTTACCTCCTCAATTTAGCATTATGGACAGGGAAAGACCTAATCTAAGATCTACAAAAATATATTTTGCCTTCAAATTCATACCGTGATCGTAGCATGCATGGACTCGACTCATATGACTGGGATTTCCATGAAAAAGATTGTGGGGGGAAAATGGGTGATCACTGTACATTTCTCTTCTGTTTCCTATTTATATTTCTATTTTACCTCCTCAATTTAGCATTATGGACAGGGAAAGACCTAATCTCAGATCTGCACAAAAATATTTTGCCTTCAAATTCATACCGTGATCGTAGCATGCATGGACACGACTCATATAACTGGGATTTCCAAGAAAAAGTGTGTGGGCCGAAAATGGGTGATCACTGTACATTTCTCTTCTGTTTCCTATTTATATTTATATTTTACCTCCTCAATTTAGCATTATGGACAGGGAAAGACCTAATCTAAGATCTGCACAAAAATATTTTGCCTTCAACTTCATACCGTGATCGTAGCATGCATGGACTCGACTCATATGACTGGGATTTCCATGAAAATGATTGTGGGCCGAAAATGGGTGATAACTGTACATTTCTCTTCTGTTTCCTTTTTATATTTATATTTTACCTCCTCAATTTAGCATTATGGACAGCGAAAGACCTAATCTAAGCTCTGCACAAAAATATTTTGCCTTCAAATTCATACCGTGATCGTAGCACGCATGGACTTGACTCATATGACTGGGAATTCCATGAAAAAGATTGTGGACCGAAAATGGGTGATCACTGTACATTTCTCTTCTGTTTCCTTTTTATATTTATATTTTACCACCTCAATTTAGCATTATGGACAGGGAAATACCTAATCTAAGATCTGAACAAAAATATTTTGCATTCAAATTCATACCGTGATCATAGCATGCATGGACTCGACTCATATGACTGGGATTTCCATGAAATGATTGTGGGCCGAAACGGGTGATCACTGTATATTTCTCTTCTGTTTCCTATTTATATTTATATTTTTTACCTCCTCAATTTAGCATTATGGACAGGGAAAGGCCTAATCTAAGATCTGCACAAAAATATTTTGCCTTCAACTTCATACCGTGATCGTAGCATGCATGGACTCGACTCATATGACTGGGATTTCCATGAAAATGATTGTGGGCCGAAAATGGGTGATAACTGTACATTTCTCTTCTGTTTCCTTTTTATATTTATATTTTACCTCCTCAATTTAGCATTATGGACAGCGAAAGACCTAATCTAAGCTCTGCACAAAAATATTTTGCCTTCAAATTCATACCGTGATCGTAGCACGCATGGACTTGACTCATATGACTGGGAATTCCATGAAAAAGATTGTGGACCGAAAATGGGTGATCACTGTACATTTCTCTTCTGTTTCCTTTTTATATTTATATTTTACCACCTCAATTTAGCATTATGGACAGGGAAATACCTAATCTAAGATCTGAACAAAAATATTTTGCCTTCAAATTCATACCGTGATCGTAGCATGCATGGACTCGACTCATATGACTGGGATTTCCATGAAATGATTGTGGGCCGAAACTGGTGATCACTGTATATTTCTCTTCTGTTTCCTATTTATATTTATATTTTTTACCTCCTCAATTTAGCATTATGGACAGGGAAAGACCTAATCTAAGA
This sequence comes from Acanthosepion lycidas, assembly GCA_963932145.1. NCBI lineage: Eukaryota > Metazoa > Mollusca > Cephalopoda > Sepiida > Sepiidae > Acanthosepion > Acanthosepion lycidas. The sequence goes on along the minus strand of OZ010597.1, from coordinate 97,688,111 downwards.
TCTGCACAAAAATATTTTGCCTTCAAATTCATACCGTGATCGTAGCATGCATGGACTCGACTCATATGACTGGGATTTCCATGAAAAAGGTTGTGGGCCGAAAATGAGTGATCACTGTACATTTCTCTTCTGTTTCCTATTTATATATATATTTTACATCCTCAATTTAGCATTATGGACAGGGAAAGACCTAATCTAAGATCTGCACAAAAATATTTTGCCTTCAAATTCATACCGTGATCGTAGCATGCATGGACTCGACTCATATGACTGGGATTTCCATGAAATGATTGTGGGCCGAAAATGGGTTATCACTGTACATTTCTCTTCTGTTTCCTATTTATATTTATATTTTACCACCTCAATTTAGCATTATGGACAGGGAAATACCTAATCTAAGATCTGAACAAAAATATTTTGCATTCAAATTCATACCGTGATCGTAGCATGCATGGACTCGACTCATATGACTGGGATTTCCATGAAATGAATGTGGGCCGAAACGGGTGATCACTGTATATTTCTCTTCGGTTTCCTATTTATATTTATATTTCTTACCTCCTCAATTTAGCATTATGGACAGGGAAAGACCTAATCTAAGATCTGCACAAAAATATTTTGCCTTCAAATTCATACCGTGATCGTAGCATGCATGGACTCGACTCATATGACTGGGATTTCCATGAAAAAGTTTGTGGGCAGAAAATGGGTGATCACTGTACATTTCTCTTCTGTTTCCTATTCATATTTATATTTTACATCCTCAATTTAGCATTATGGACAGGGAAAGACCTAATCTAAGATCTGCACAAAAATATTTTGCCTTCAAATTCATACCGTGATCGTAGCATGCATGGACTCGACTCATATGACTGAGATTTCCATGAAAAAGATTGTGGGCAGAAAATGGGTGATCACTGTACATTTCTCTTCTCTTTCCTATTTTTATTTCTATTTTACCTCCTCAATTTAGCATTATGGACAGGGAAAGACCTAATCTAAGATCTGCACAAAAATATTTTGCCTTCAAATTCATACCGTGATCGTAGCATGCATGGACTCGACTCATATGACTGAGATTTCCATGAAAAAGATTGTGGGGGGAAAATGGGTGATCACTGTACATTTCTCTTCTGTTTCCTATTTATATTTCTATTTTACCTCCTCAATTTAGCATTATGGAGAGGGAAAGACCTAATCTCAGATCTGCACAAAAATATTTTGCCTTCAAATTCATACCGTGATCGTAGCATGCATGGACACGACTCATATGACTGGGATTTCCAAGAAAAAGAGTGTGGGCCGAAAATGGGTGATCACTGTACATTTCTCTTCTGTTTCCTATTTATATTTATATTTTACCTCCTCAATTTAGCATTATGGACAGGGAAAGACCTAATCTAAGATCTACACAAAAATATTTTGCCTTCAACTACATACCGTGATCGTAGCATGCATGGACTCGACTCATATGACTGGGATTTCCATGAAAATGATTGTGGGCCGAAAATGGGTGATAACTGTACATTTCTCTCATGTTTCCTTTTTATATTTATATTTTACCTCCTCAATTTAGCATTATGGACAGCGAAAGACCTATTCTAAGCTCTGCACAAAAATATTTTGCCTTCAAATTCATACCGTGATCGTAGCACGCATGGACTTGACTCATATGACTGGGAATTCCATGAAAAAGATTGTGGACCGAAAATGGGTGATCACTGTACATTTCTCTTCTGTTTCCTTTTTATATTTATATTTTACCACCTCAATTTAGCATTATGGACAGGGAAATACCTAATCTAAGATCTGAACAAAAATATTTTGCCTTCAAATTCATACCGTGATCGTAGCATGCATGGACTCGACTCATATGACTGGGATTTCCATGAAATGATTGTGGGCCGAAACGGGTGATCACTGTATATTTCTCTTCTGTTTCCTATTTATATTTATATTTTTTACCTCCTCAATTTAGCATTATGGACAGGGAAAGACCTAATCTAAGATCTGCACAAAAATATTTTGCCTTCAAATTCATACCGTGATCGTAGCATGCATGGACTCGACTCATATGACTGAGATTTCCATGAAAAAGATTGTGGGGGGAAAATGGGTGATCACTGTACATTTCTCTTCTGTTTCCTATTTATATTTATATTTTACCTCCTCAATTTAGCATTATGGAGAGGGAAAGACCTAATCTCAGATCTGCACAAAAATATTTTGCCTTCAAATTCATACCGTGATCGTAGCACGCATGGACTTGACTCATATGACTGGGAATTCCATGAAAAAGATTGTGGACCGAAAATGGGTGATCACTGTACATTTCTCTTCTGTTTCCTATTTATATATATATTTTACATCCTCAATTTAGCATTATGGACAGGGAAAGACCTAATCTAAGATCTGCACAAAAATATTTTGCCTTCAAATTCATACCGTGATCGTAGCATGCATGGACTCGACTCATATGACTGGGATTTCCATGAAATGATTGTGGGCCGAAAATGGGTTATCACTGTACATTTCTCTTCTGTTTCCTATTTATATTTATATTTTACCACCTCAATTTAGCATTATGGACAGGGAAATACCTAATCTAAGATCTGAACAAAAATATTTTGCATTCAAATTCATACCGTGATCGTAGCATGCATGGACTCGACTCATATGACTGGGATTTCCATGAAATGATTGTGGGCCGAAACGGGTGATCACTGTATATTTCTCTTCTGTTTCCTATTTATATTTATATTTCTTACCTCCTCAATTTAGCATTATGGACAGGGAAAGACCTAATCTAAGATCTGCACAAAAATATTTTGCCTTCAAATTCATACCGTGATCGTAGCATGCATGGACTCGACTCATATGACTGGGATTTCCATGAAAAAGGTTGTGGGCCGAAAATGGGTGATCACTGTACATTTCTCTTCTGTTTCCTATTCATATTTATATTTTACATCCTCAATTTAGCATTATGGACAGGGAAAGACCTAATCTAAGATCTGCACAAAAATATTTTGCCTTCAAATTCATACCGTGATCGTAGCATGCATGGACACGACTCATATGACTGGGATTTCCAAGAAAAAGTGTGTGGGCCGAAAATGGGTGAACACTGTACATTTCTCTTCTGTTTCCTATTTATATTTATATTTTACCTCCTCAATTTAGCATTATGGACAGGGAAAGACCTAATCTAAGATCTGCACAAAAATATTTTGCCTTCAACTTCATACCGTGATCGTAGCATGCATGGACTCGACTCATATGACTGGGATTTCCATGAAAATGATTGTGGGCCGAAAATGGGTGATAACTGTACATTTCTCTTCTGTTTCCTTTTTATATTTATATTTTACCTCCTCAATTTAGCATTATGGACAGCGAAAGACCTAATCTAAGCTCTGCACAAAAATATTTTGCCTTCAAATTCATACCGTGATCGTAGCACGCATGGACTTGACTCATATGACTGGGATTTCCATGAAAAAGTTTGTGGGCCGAAAATGAGTGATCACTGTACATTTCTCTTCTGTTTCCTATTTATATATATATTTTACATCCTCAATTTAGCATTATGGACAGGGAAAGACCTAATCTAAGATCTGCACAAAAATATTTTGCCTTCAAATTCATACAGTGATCGTAGCATGCATGGACTCGACTCATATGACTGGGATTTCCATGAAAAAGATTGTGGGCCGAAAATGTTGATCACTGTACATTTCTCTTCTCTTTCCTATTTTTTTTTGTATTTTACCTCCTCAATTTAGCATTATGGACAGGGAAATACCTAATCTAAGATCTGAACAAAAATATTTTGCCTTCAAATTCATACCGTGATTGTAGCATGCATGGACTCGACTCATATGACTGGGATTTCCATGAAAAAGATTGTGCGGGGAAAATGGGTGATCACTGTACATTTCTCTTCTGTTTCCTATTTATATTTCTATTTTACCTCCTCAATTTAGCATTATGGACAGGGAAAGACCTAATCTAAAATCTGCAGAAAAATATTTTGCCATCAAATTCATACCGTGATCGTAGCACGCATGGACTCCACTCATATGACTGGGATTTCCATGAAAAAGATTGTGGACCGAAAATGTGTGATCACTGTACATTTCTCCTGTTTCTTATTTATATTTCTATTTTACCTCCTTAATTTAGCATTATGGACAGGGAAAGACCTAATCTAAGATCTGCAAAAAATATTTTGCCTTCAAATTCATACCATGATCGTAGCATGCATGGACTCGACTCATATGACTGGGATTTCCATGAAACAGATTGTGGGCCGAAAATGGGTGATCACTGTACATTTCTCTTCTGTTTCCTTTTTATATTTATATTTAACCTCCTCAATTTAGCATTATGGACAGCGAAAGACCTAATCTAAGCTCTGCACAAAAATATTTTGCCTTCAAATTCATACCGTGATCGTAGCACGCATGGACTTGACTCATATGACTGGGAATTCCATGAAAAAGATTGTGGACCGAAAATGGGTGATCACTGTACATTTCTCTTGTTTCCTATTTATATTTATATTTTACCTCCTCAATTTAGCATTATGGACAGGGAAAGACCTAATCTAAGATCTGCACAAAAATATTTTGCCTTCAAATTCATACCGTGATCGTAGCATGCATGGACACGATTCATATGACTGGGATTTCCATGAAAAAGTGTGTGGGCCGAAAATGGGTGATCACTGTACATTTCTCTTCTGTTTCCTATTTATATTTATATTTTACCTCCTCAATTTAGCATTATGGACAGGGAAAGACCTAATCTAAGATCTCCACAAAAATATTTTTCCTTCAAATTCATACCGTGATCGTAGCATGCATGGATTTGACTCATATGACTGGGATTTCCATGAAAAAGATTGTGGGCCGAAAATGGGTGATCACTGTACATTTGTCTTCTGTTTCCTATTTATATTTATATTTTACCTCCTCAATTTAGCATTATGGACAGGGAAGGATCTAATCTAAGCTCTGCACAAAAATATTTTGCCTTCAAAGTCATACCGTGATCGTAGCACGCATTGACTTGACTCATATGACTGGGAATTCCATGAAAAATATTGTGGACCTAAAATGGGTGATCACTGTACATTTCTCTTCTGTTTCCTATTTATATTTCTATTTTACCTCCTCAATTTAGCATTATCGACAGTGAAAGACCTAATCTAAGATCTGCACAAAAATATTTTGCATTCAAATTCATACCGTGATCGTAGCATGCATGGACTCGACTCATATGACTGGGATTTCCATGAAAAAGATTGTGGGCAGAAAATGGGTGAACACTGTACATTTCTCTTCTGTTTCCTATTTATATTTATATTTTACCTCCTCAATTTAGCATTATGGACAGGGAAAGACCTAATCTAAGATCTCCACAAAAATATTTTGCCTTCAAATTCATACCGTGATCGTAGCATGCATGGACTCGACTCATATGACTGGGATTTCCATGAAAAAGATTGTGGGCCGAAAATGGGTGATCACTGTACATTTCTCTTCTGTTTCCTATTTATATTTATATTTTACCTCCTCAATTTAGCATTATGGACAGGGAAAGACCTAATCTAAGCTATGCACAAAAATATTTTGCCTTCAAATTCATACCGTGATCGTAGCATGCATGGACTCGTCTCATATGACTGGGATTTCCATGAAATAGAATGTGGGCCGAAAATGGGTGATCACTGTACATTTCTCTTCTGTTTCCTATTTAAATTTAACTTCCTTAATTAAGCATTATGGACAGGGAAAGACCTAATCTAAGATCTGCAAAAAAATATTTTGCCTTCAAATTCATACCGTGATCGTAGCATGCATGGACTTGACGCATATGACTGGGATTTCCATGAAAAAGATTGTGGGCAGAAAATGGGTGATCACTGTACATTTCTCTTCTGTTTCCTATTTATATTTATATTTTACTTCCTCAATTTAGCATTATGGACAGGTAAAGACCTAATGTAAGATCTGCAAAAAAATATTTTGCCTTCAAATTCATACCGTGATCGTAGCATGCATAGATTCGACTCATATGACTGGGATTTCCATGAAAAAGATTGTCAGCACAAACGGGTGATCAATGAATTTTTCTCTTCTGTTTCCTATTTATATTTATATTTTGCTTCCTCAATTTAGCATTACGGACAGGGAAAGACCTAATCTAAGATCTGCAAAAAAAAAAATTTTGCCTTCAAATTCATACCGTGATCTTAGCATGTATGGACTCGACTCATATGACTCGGATTTCCATGAAAAAGATCGTGGGCAGTAAATGGGTGATCACTGTACATATCTCTTCTGTTTCCTATTTATATTTCTATTTTACCTTCTCAATTTAGCATTATGGACAGGGAAAGACCTAATCTAAGATCTGCAAAAAAATATTTTGCCTTCAAATTCATACTGTGATCGTAGCATTTATGGACTCGACTGATATGACTGGGATTTCCATGAAAAAGATTGTGGGCAGAAAATGGGTGATCACTGTACATTTCTCTTCTGTTTCCTATTTATATTTATATTTTACTTCCTCAATTTAGCATTATGGACAGGGAAAGACCTAATCTAAGCTCTGCAAAAAAATATTTTGCCTTCAAATTCATACCGTAATCATAGCATGTATGGACTCGACTCATATGACTGGCATTTCCATGAAAAAGATTGTGGGCACAAAATCGGTGATCACTGTGCATTTCTGTTCTGTTTCATATTTTTATTTCTATTTAACTCCTCAAACTAGTATTATGGACAGGGAAAGACCTAATCTAAGATCTGCAAAAAAATATTTTGCCTTCAAAATCATACCGTGATCGTAGCATGCATGGACTTGACTCATATGACTGGGATTTCCCTGAAAAAGATCGTGGGCAGAAAATGGGTGGTCACTGTACATTTCTCTTCTGTTTCCTATTTATATTTATATTTTACTTCCTCAATTTACCATTATGGACAGGGAAAGACCTAATCTAAGATCTGCAAAAAAATATTTTGCCTTCAAATTCATACTGTGATCGTAGCATGGATGGACTCGACTCATATGACTAGGATTTCCATGAAAAAGATTGTGGGCAGAAAATGGGTGATCACTGTACATTTCTCTTCTGTTTCCTATTTATATTTCTATTTTACCTCCTCTATTTAGCATTATGGACAGGGAAAGACTTAATCTAAGATCTGCAAAAAAATATTTTGCATTCAAATTCGTACCGTGACTGTTGCATGCATGGACTCGACTCATATGACTGGGATTTCCATGAAAAAGATTGTGGGCACAAAATGGGTGATCACTGTAAATTTCTCTTCTTTTTCTTATTTATATTTCTATTTTGCTTCCTCAATTTAGCATTATGGACAGGTAAAGTCCTAATCTAAGATCTGCAAAAAAATATTTTGCCTTCAAATTCATACCGTGATCGTAGAATGCATGGACTCGACTCATATGACTGGGATTTCCATGAAAAAGATTGTGGGCAGAAAATGGGTGATCACTGTACATTTCTCTTCTGTTTCCTATTTATATTTCTATTTTACCTCCCAAATTTAGCATTATGGACAAGGAATGACCTAATCTAAGATCTGCACAAAAATATTTTGCCTTCAAATTCATACCGTGATCGTAGCATGCATGGACTCGACTCATATGACTGGGATTTCCATGAAAAAGATTGTGGGCCGAAAATGGGTGATCACTGTACATTTCTCTTCTGTTTCCTATTTATATTTATATTTTACCTCCTCAATTTAGCATTATGGACAGGGAAAGACCTAATCTAAGCTATGCACAAAAATATTTTGCCTTCAAATTCATACCGTGATCGTAGCATGCATGGACTCGTCTCATATGACTGGGATTTCCATGAAATAGAATGTGGGCCGAAAATGGGTGATCACTGTACATTTCTCTTCTGTTTCCTATTTAAATTTAACTTCCTTAATTAAGCATTATGGACAGGGAAAGACCTAATCTAAGATCTGCAAAAAAATATTTTGCCTTCAAATTCATACCGTGATCGTAGCATGCATGGACTTGACGCATATGACTGGGATTTCCATGAAAAAGATTGTGGGCAGAAAATGGGTGATCACTGTACATTTCTCTTCTGTTTCCTATTTATATTTATATTTTACTTCCTCAATTTAGCATTATGGACAGGTAAAGACCTAATGTAAGATCTGCAAAAAAATATTTTGCCTTCAAATTCATACCGTGATCGTAGCATGCATAGATTCGACTCATATGACTGGGATTTCCATGAAAAAGATTGTCAGCACAAACGGGTGATCAATGAATTTTTCTCTTCTGTTTCCTATTTATATTTATATTTTGCTTCCTCAATTTAGCATTACGGACAGGGAAAGACCTAATCTAAGATCTGCAAAAAAAAAAATTTTGCCTTCAAATTCATACCGTGATCTTAGCATGTATGGACTCGACTCATATGACTCGGATTTCCATGAAAAAGATCGTGGGCAGTAAATGGGTGATCACTGTACATATCTCTTCTGTTTCCTATTTATATTTCTATTTTACCTTCTCAATTTAGCATTATGGACAGGGAAAGACCTAATCTAAGATCTGCAAAAAAATATTTTGCCTTCAAATTCATACTGTGATCGTAGCATTTATGGACTCGACTGATATGACTGGGATTTCCATGAAAAAGATTGTGGGCAGAAAATGGGTGATCACTGTACATTTCTCTTCTGTTTCCTATTTATATTTATATTTTACTTCCTCAATTTAGCATTATGGACAGGGAAAGACCTAATCTAAGCTCTGCAAAAAAATATTTTGCCTTCAAATTCATACCGTAATCATAGCATGTATGGACTCGACTCATATGACTGGCATTTCCATGAAAAAGATTGTGGGCACAAAATCGGTGATCACTGTGCATTTCTGTTCTGTTTCATATTTTTATTTCTATTTAACTCCTCAAACTAGTATTATGGACAGGGAAAGACCTAATCTAAGATCTGCAAAAAAATATTTTGCCTTCAAAATCATACCGTGATCGTAGCATGCATGGACTTGACTCATATGACTGGGATTTCCCTGAAAAAGATCGTGGGCAGAAAATGGGTGGTCACTGTACATTTCTCTTCTGTTTCCTATTTATATTTATATTTTACTTCCTCAATTTACCATTATGGACAGGGAAAGACCTAATCTAAGATCTGCAAAAAAATATTTTGCCTTCAAATTCATACTGTGATCGTAGCATGGATGGACTCGACTCATATGACTAGGATTTCCATGAAAAAGATTGTGGGCAGAAAATGGGTGATCACTGTACATTTCTCTTCTGTTTCCTATTTATATTTCTATTTTACCTCCTCTATTTAGCATTATGGACAGGGAAAGACTTAATCTAAGATCTGCAAAAAAATATTTTGCATTCAAATTCGTACCGTGACTGTTGCATGCATGGACTCGACTCATATGACTGGGATTTCCATGAAAAAGATTGTGGGCCGAAAATGGGTGATCACTGTACATTTCTCTTCTGTTTCCTATTTATATTTTAATTTTACCTCCTCAATTTAACATTATGGACAGGGGAAGACCTAATCTAAGATCTGCACAAAAATATTTTGCCTTGAAATTAATACCGTGATCGTAGCATGCATTGACTCGCCTCATATGACTGGGATTTCCATGAAAAAGATTGTGGGCCGAAAATGGGTAATCACTGTACATTTCTCTTCTGTTTCCTTTTTATATTTCTGTTTTACCTCCTTAATTTAGCATTATGGACAGGGAAAGACCTCATCTAAAATCAGCACAAAAATATTTTGCCTTCAAATTCATACCGTGATTGTAGCATGCATGGACTCGACTCATATGACTGGGATTTCCATGAAAAAGATTGTGGGCCGGAAATGGGTGATCACTGTACATTTCTCTTCTGTTTCCTATTTATATTTTACCTCCTCAATTTAGCATTATGGTCAGGGAAAAACCAAATCTAAGATCTGCAAAAAAATATTTTGCCTTCAAATTCATACCGTGAGCGTAGCATGCATAGACTCGACTCATGTGACTGGGATTTCCAGGAAAAAGATTGTGGGCCGAAAATGGGTGATCACTGTACATTTCTCTTCTGTTTCCGATTTATATTTCTATTTTACCTCCTCAATTTAGCATTATGGTCAGGGAAAAACCAAATCTAAGATCTGCAAAAAAATATTTTGCCTTCAAATTCATACCGTGAGCGTAGCATGCATGGACTCGACTCATATGACTTGGATTTCCATGAAAAAGATTGTGGGCCGAAAATAGGTGATCACTGTACATTTCTCTTCTGTTTCCTCTTTATATTTATATTTTACCTCCTCAATTTAGCATTATGGACAGGGGAAGACCTAATCTAAGATCTGCAAAATAAATATTTTGCCTTCAAATTCATACCGTGATCGTAGCATGCATTGACTCAACTCATATGACTGGGATTTCCATGAAAAATATTGTGGGCAGAAAATAGGTGATCACTGTACATTTCTCTTCTGTTTTCTATTTATATTTCTATTTTACTTCCTTAATTTAGCATTATGGACAGGGAAAATCCAAATCTAAGATCTGCAAAAAAATATTTTGCCTTCAAATTCATACCGTGATCGTAGCATGCATGGACTCGACTCATATGACTGGGATTTCCATGAAAAAATATTGTGGGCCGAAAATGGGTGATCACTGTACATTTCTCTTCTGTTTCCTATTTATATTTATATTTTACTTCCTCAATTTAGCATTATGGACAGGGGAAGACCTAATCTAAGATCTGCAAAATAAATATTTTGCCTTCAAATTCATACCGTGATCGTAGCATGCATTGACTCAACTCATATGACTGGGATTTCCATGAAAAAATTGTGGGACGAAAATGGGTGATCACTGTACATTTCTCTTCGGTTTCCTATTTATATTTCTATTTTACCTCCTCAATTTAGCATTATGGACAGGGAAAGACCTAATCTAAGATCTGCAAAAAAATGTTTTGCCTTCAAATTCATACCGTGATCGTAGCATGCATGGACTCGTCTCATATAACTGGGATTTCCATGAAAAAGTTTCCGGGCAGAAAATGGGTGATCACTGTACATTTCTTTTCTGTTTCCTATTTATATTTCTATATTACTTCCTTCATTTAGCATTATGGACAGGGAAAGACCTAATCTAAGATCTGCACAAAAATAATTTGCCTTCAAATTCATACCGTGATCATAACATGCATGGACTCGACTCATATGACTGGGATTTCCATGAAAAAGATTGTGGGTTGAAAATGGGTGATCACTGTACATTTCTCTTCTGTTTCCTATTGATATTCCTATTTTACCTCCTCAATTTAGCATTATGCACAGGGAAAGACCTAATCTAATCTCTGCACAAAAATATTTTGCCTTCAAATTCATACCGTGATCGTAGCATAAATGGACTCGACTCATATGACAGGGATTTCCATGAAAAAGTTTGTGGGCAGAAAATGGGTGATCACTGTACATTTCTCTTCTGTTTCCTATTTATATTTATATTTTACTTCCTTAATTTAGCATTATGGACAGGGAAAGACCAAATCTAAGATCTGCAAAAAATATTTTGCCTTCAAATTCATGCCGTGATCGTAGCATGCATGGATTCGACTCATATGACTGGGATTTCCATGAAAAAGATTGTGGGCAGAAAATGGGTGATCACTGTACTTTTCTCTTCTGTTTCCTATTTATATTTATATTTTACCTCCTCTATTTAGCATTATGGACAAGGAAAGATCTAATCTAAGCTCTGCACGAAAATATTTTGCCTTCAAATTCATACCGTGATCGTAGCATGCATAGACTCGACTCATATGACTGGGATTTCCATGAAAAAGATTGTGGGCAGAAAATGGGTGATCACTGTACATTTCTCTTCTGTTTCCTATTTATATTTGTATTTTACTTCCTTCATTTAGCATTATGGACAGGGAAAGACCTAATCTAAGATCTGTAAAAAATATTTTCCCTCCAAATTCATACCGTGATCATAGCATGCATGGACAAGACTCATATGACTGGGATTTCCATGAAAAAGAGTGTGGGCAGAAAATGGGTGATCACTGTACATTTCTCTTCTGTTTCCTATTTATATTTGTATTTATTCCTCAATTTTGCATTATAGACAGGGAAAGACCTAATCTAAGATCTGCACAAAAATATTTTGCCTTCAAATTCATACCGTGATCGTAGCATGCATGGACTCGACTCATATGACTGGGATTTCCATGAAAAAGAATGTGGGCCGAAAATGGGTGATCACTGTACATTTCTCTTCTGTTTCCTATTTATATTTCTATTTTACCTCCTCAATTTAGCATTATGGACAGGGAAAGACGTAATCTAAAATCTGTACAAAAATATTTTACCTTCAAATTCATACCGTGATCGTAGCATGCATGGAATCGACTCATATGACTGGGATTTCCATGAATAAGATTGTGGGCAGAAAATGGGTGATCACTGTACATTTCTCTTCTGTTTCCTATTTATATTTCTATTTTACATCCTCAATTTAGCATTATGGACAGGGAAAGACCTAATCTAAGATCTGCACAAAAATATTTTGCCTTCAAATTCATACCGTGATCGTAGCATGCATGGACTCGAGTCATATGACTGGGATTTCCATGAAAAAGATTGTGGGCAGAAAATGGGTGATCACTGTACATTTCTCATCTGTTTCCTATTTATATTTATATTTTACTTCCTCAATTCAGCAGTATGGACAGGGAAAGACCAAATCTAATATCTGCAAAAAATATTTTGCCTTCAAATTCATACGGTGTTCGTAGCATGTATGGACGCGACTCATATGACTGGGATTTCCATGAAAAAGATTGTGGGCCGAAATTTGGTGATCACTGTACATTTCTCTTCTGTTTCCTATTCATATTTCTATTTTACCTCCTCAATTTAGCATTATGGACAGGGAAAGACCTAATCTAAGCTCTGCAAAAAAATATTTTGCCTTCAAATTTATACCGTGATTGTAGCATGCATGGACTCGACTCATATGACTGGGATTTCCATGAAAAAGATGGTGGGCAGAAAATGGGTGTTCACTTTGCATTTCTGTTCTGTTTCATATTTATATTTTTTATTTTACCTAGTAAATTTAGCATTATGGACAGGGAAAGACCTAATCTAAGATCTGCACAAAAATATTTTGCCTTCAAATTCATACCGTGATCGTAGCATGCATGGACTCGACTCATATGACTGGGATTTCCATGAAAAAGATTGTGGGCAGAAAATGGGTGATCACTATACATTTCTGTTCTGTTTCCTATTTATATTTCTATTTTACCTCCTCAATTTAGCATTAAGGACAGGGACAGACTTAATCTAAGATCTGCACATAAATATTTTGCCTTCAAATTCATACCGTGATTGTAGCAAGCATGGACTCGACTCATATGACTGGGATTTCCATGAAAAAGATTGTGGGCTGAAAATGGGTGATCACTGTACATTTCTCTTCTGTTTCCTATTCAGATTTATATTTTACCTCCTCAATTTAACATTATGAACAGGGAAAGAGCTAATCTAAGATCTGCACAAAAATATTTTGCCTTCAAATTCATACCGTGATTGTAGCATGCATGGACTCGACTCATATGACTGGGATTTCCATGAAAAAGATTGTGGGCCGAAAATGGGTGATCACTGTACATTTCTCTTCTGTTTCCTATTTATATTTCTATTATACCTCCTCAATTTAGCATTATGGACAGGGAAAGACCTAATCTAAGATCTGCACAAAAATATTTTGCCTTCAAATTCATACCGTGATCGTAGCATGCATAGACTCGACTCATATGACTGGGATTTCCATGAAAAAGATTGTGGGCAGAAAATGGGTGATCACTGTACATTTCTCTTCTGTTTCCTATTTATATTTGTATTTTACTTCCTTCATTTAGCATTATGGACAGGGAAAGACCTAATCTAAGATCTGTAAAAAATATTTTCCCTCCAAATTCATACCGTGATCATAGCATGCATGGACAAGACTCATATGACTGGGATTTCCATGAAAAAGAGTGTGGGCAGAAAATGGGTGATCACTGTACATTTCTCTTCTGTTTCCTATTTATATTTGTATTTATTCCTCAATTTTGCATTATAGACAGGGAAAGACCTAATCTAAGCTCTGCAAAAAAATATTTTGCCTTGAAATTCATACCGTGATCGTAGCATGCATGGACTCGACTCATATGACTGGGATTTCCATGAAAAAGATTGTGGGGCGAAAATTGGTGATCACTCTACATTTCTATTCTGTTTCCTATTTATATTTCTATTTTACCTCCTCAATTTAGCATTATGGACAGGGAAAGACCTAATCTAAGATCTGCATAAAAATATTTTCCCTTCAAATTCATACCGTGATCGTAGCATGCATGGACTCGACTCATATGCCTGGGATTTCCATGAAAAACTTTGTGAGCCGAATCTGGGTGATCACTGTACTTTTCTCTTCTGTTTCCTATTTATATTTCTATTTTACCTCCTCAATTTAGCATTATGGACAGGGAAAGACCTTATCTAATATCTGCACAAAAATATTTTGCATTCAAATTCATACCGTGATCGTAGCATGCATGGACTCGACTCATATGACTGGGATTTCCATGAAAAAGATTGTGGGCCGAAAATGGGTGATCACTGTACATTTCTCTTCTGTTTCCTATTTAAATTTCTATTTCACCTTTTCAATATAGCATAATGGACAGGGAAAGACCTAATCTAAGATCTGCCCAAAAATATTTTGCCTTCAAATTCATACCGTGATCGTAGCATGCATGGACTCGACTCATATTACTGGGATTTCCATGAAAAAGATTGTGGGCCGAAAATGGGTGATCACTGTACATTTCTCTTCTGTTTCCTATTTATATTTCTATTGTACCTCCTCAATTTAGCATTATGGACAGTGAAAGACCTAATCCATGCACTGCACAAAAATATTTTGCCTTCAAATTCATACCGTGATCGTAGCATGCATGGATTCGACTCATATGACTGGGATTTCCATGAAAAAGATTGTCGGCCGAAAATGGGTGATCACTGTACATTTCTCTTCTGTTTCCTATTTATATTTCTATTTTACCTCCTCAATTTATCATTATGGCCAGGGAAAGAGCTAATCTAAGATCTGCAAAAAATTACATTTTGCCTTCAAATTTATACCGTGATAGTAGCATGCAAGGACTCGACTCATATGACTGGGAATTCCATGAAAAAGATTGTGGGCCCAAAATGGGTGATCACTGTACATTTCTCTTCTGTTTCCTATTTATATTTATATTTTACCTTTCTGAATTTAGCATTACGGACAGTGAAAGACCTAATCTAACATCTGCAAGAAAATGTATTGCCTTCAAATTCATACCGTGATCGTAGCATGTATGGACTCGACTCATATGAATGGGATTTCCATGTAAAAGATTCTGGGCAGAAAATGGGTGATCACTGTACATTTCTCTTCTGTTTCCTATTTATATTTATATTTTACCTCCTCATTTTAGCATTATGGACAGGGAAAGACCTAATCTAAGTTCATCAAAAAAATATTTTGCCTTCAAATTCATACCGTGATCGTAGCATGCATCGACTCGACTGATATGACTGGGATTTCCATGAAAATATTGTGGGCAAAAAATGGGTGATCTCTGTACATTTCTCTTCTGTTTCCTATTTATATTTCTATGTTATTTCCTCAATTTAGCATTATGGACAGGGAAAGACCTAATCTAAGATCTGCAAAAAAATATTTTGCCTTCAAATTCATACAGTGATCGTAGCATGCATGGACTCGACTCATATGACTGGGATTTCCATGAAAAAGATTGTGGGCCGAAAATGGGTGATCACTGTACATTTCTCTTCTGTTTCCTATTTATATTTATATTTTACCTCCTCAATTTAACATTATGGACAGGGAAAGACCTAATCTAAAATCTGCACAAAAATATTTTGCCTTCAAATTCATACCGTGATCGTAGCATGCATGGACTCGACTCATATGACTGGGATTTCCATGAAAAAGATTGTGGGCCGAAAATGGGTGATCACTGTACATTTCTCTTCTGTTTCCTATTTATATTTCTATTTAACCTCCTTAATTTAGCATTATGGACAGGGAAAGAACTAATCTAAGATCTGCACAAAAATATTTTGCCTTCAAATTCATACCGTAATCGTAGCTTGCATGGACTCGACTCATATGACTTGGGTTTCCATGAAAAAGATTGTGGGCAGAAAATGGGTGATCACTGTACATTTCTCTTCTGTTTCCTATTTATATTTCTATTTTACTTCCTTCATTTAGTATTATGGACAGGGAAAGACCTAAGCTAAGCTCTGCACAAAAATATTTTGCCTTCAAATTCATACCGTGATCGTAGCATGCATGGACTCGACTCATATGACTGGGATTTCCATGAAAAAGTTTGTGGGGCGAAAATGGGTGATCACTGTACATTTCTCTTCTTTTTCCTATTTATATTTCTATTTTACCTCCTCAATTTAGCATTATGGACAGGGAAAGACCTAATCTAAGATCTGCACAAAAATATTTTGCCTTCAAATTCATACCGTGATCGTAGCATGCATGGACTCGACTCATATGACTTGGATTTCCATGAAAAAGATTGTGGGCCGAAAATGGGTGATCACTGTACATTTCTCTTTTGTTTCCTATTTATATTTATATTTTATCTCCTCAATTTAGCATTATGTACAGGGAAAGACCTAATCTAAGATCTGCACAAAAATATTTTGCCTTCAAATTCATACCGTGATCGTATCATGCATGGACTCGACTCATATGACTGGGATTTCCATGAAAAAGATTGTGTGCGGAAAATGGGTGATCACTGTACATTTCTCTTCTGTTTCCTATTTATATTTCTTTTTTACCTCCTCAATTTAGCATTATGGCCAGGGAAAGACCTAAACTAAGCTCTCCACAAAAATATTTTGCCTTCAAATTCATACTGTGATCGTAGCATGCATGGACTCGACTCATATGACTGGGATTTCCATGAAAAAGATTTTGGACCGAAAATGGGTGATCACTCTACATTTCTCTTCTGTTTCCTATTTATATTTATATTTTACTTCCTCAATTTAGCATTATGGACAGGGAAAGACCTAATCTAAGCTCTGCAAAAAAATATTTTGCCTTCAAATTCATACCGTAATCATAGCATGTATGGACTCGACTCATATGACTGGCATTTCCATGAAAAAGATTGTGGGCAGAAAATGGGTGATCACTCTACATTTCTCTTCTGTTTCCTTTTTATATTTATATTTTACTTCCTCAATTTAGCATTATGGACAGGGAAAGGCCTAATCTAAGATCTGCAAAAAAATATTTGCCTTCAAATTCATACCGTGATCGTAGTATGCATGGACTCGACTCATATGACTGGGATTTCCATGAAAAAGTTTGTGGGCAGAAAATGAGTGATCACTGTACATTTCTCTTCTGTTTCCTATTTAAATTTAACTTCCTTAATTAAGCATTATGGACAGGGAAAGACCTAATCTAAGATCTGCAAAAAAATATTTTGCCTTCAAATTCATACCGTGATCGTAGCATGCATGGACTCGACTCATATGACTGGGATTTCCATGAAAAATATTGTGGGCAGAAAATGAGTGATCAATGAATTTTTCTCTTCTGTTTCCTATTTATATTTATATTTTACTTCCTCTATTTAGCATTATGGACAGGGAAAGACCTAATCTAAAATCTGCACAAAAATATTTTGCATTCAAATTCATACAGTGATCGTAGCATGCATGGACACGACTCATATGACTGGGATTTCCATGAAAAAGATTGTGGGCCGAAAATGAGTGATCACTGTACATTTCTCTTCTGTTTCCTATTTATATTTATATTTTACATCCTCAATTTAGCATTATGGACAGCGAAAGACCTAATCTAAGATCTGCACAAAAATATTTTGCCTTCAAATTCATACAGTGATCGTAGCATGTATGGACTCGACTCATATGACTAGGATTTCCATGAAAAAGATTGTGGGCACAAAATGGGTGATCACTGTACATTTCTCTTCTGTTTCCTATTTATATTTGTATTTTACCTCCTCAATTTAGCATTATGGACAGGGAAAGACCTAATCTAAGATCTGTAAAAAAAAATTTTGCCTTCAAATTCATACCGTGATCGTAGCATGCATGGACTCGACTCATATGACTGGGATTTCCATGAAAAAGATTGTGGGCACAAAATGGGTGATCACTGTAAATTTCTCTTCTTTTTCTTATTTATATTTCTATTTTGCTTCCTCAATTTAGCATTATGGACAGGTAAAGTCCTAATCTAAGATCTGCAAAAAAATATTTTGCCTTCAAATTCATACCGTGATCGTAGAATGCATGGACTCGACTCATATGACTGGGATTTCCATGAAAAAGATTGTGGGCACAAAATCGGTGATCACTGTGCATTTCTGTTCTGTTTCATATTTTTATTTCTATTTAACTCCTCAAACTAGTATTATGGACAGGGAAAGACCTAATCTAAGATCTGCAAAAAAATATTTTGCCTTCAAAATCATACCGTGATCGTAGCATGCATGGACTTGACTCATATGACTGGGATTTCCCTGAAAAAGATCGTGGGCAGAAAATGGGTGGTCACTGTACATTTCTCTTCTGTTTCCTATTTATATTTATATTTTACTTCCTCAATTTACCATTATGGACAGGGAAAGACCTAATCTAAGATCTGCAAAAAAATATTTTGCCTTCAAATTCATACTGTGATCGTAGCATGGATGGACTCGACTCATATGACTAGGATTTCCATGAAAAAGATTGTGGGCAGAAAATGGGTGATCACTGTACATTTCTCTTCTGTTTCCTATTTATATTTCTATTTTACCTCCTCTATTTAGCATTATGGACAGGGAAAGACTTAATCTAAGATCTGCAAAAAAATATTTTGCATTCAAATTCGTACCGTGACTGTTGCATGCATGGACTCGACTCATATGACTGGGATTTCCATGAAAAAGATTGTGGGCACAAAATGGGTGATCACTGTAAATTTCTCTTCTTTTTCTTATTTATATTTCTATTTTGCTTCCTCAATTTAGCATTATGGACAGGTAAAGTCCTAATCTAAGATCTGCAAAAAAATATTTTGCCTTCAAATTCATACCGTGATCGTAGAATGCATGGACTCGACTCATATGACTGGGATTTCCATGAAAAAGATTGTGGGCAGAAAATGGGTGATCACTGTACATTTCTCTTCTGTTTCCTATTTATATTTCTATTTTACCTCCCAAATTTAGCATTATGGACAAGGAATGACCTAATCTAAGATCTGCACAAAAATATTTTGCCTTCAAATTCATACCGTGATCGTAGCATGCATGGACTCGACTCATATGACTGGGATTTCCATGAAAAAGATTGTGGGCCGAAAATGGGTGATCACTGTACATTTCTCTTCTGTTTCCTATTTATATTTTAATTTTACCTCCTCAATTTAACATTATGGACAGGGGAAGACCTAATCTAAGATCTGCACAAAAATATTTTGCCTTGAAATTAATACCGTGATCGTAGCATGCATTGACTCGCCTCATATGACTGGGATTTCCATGAAAAAGATTGTGGGCCGAAAATGGGTAATCACTGTACATTTCTCTTCTGTTTCCTTTTTATATTTCTGTTTTACCTCCTTAATTTAGCATTATGGACAGGGAAAGACCTCATCTAAAATCAGCACAAAAATATTTTGCCTTCAAATTCATACCGTGATTGTAGCATGCATGGACTCGACTCATATGACTGGGATTTCCATGAAAAAGATTGTGGGCCGGAAATGGGTGATCACTGTACATTTCTCTTCTGTTTCCTATTTATATTTTACCTCCTCAATTTAGCATTATGGTCAGGGAAAAACCAAATCTAAGATCTGCAAAAAAATATTTTGCCTTCAAATTCATACCGTGAGCGTAGCATGCATAGACTCGACTCATGTGACTGGGATTTCCAGGAAAAAGATTGTGGGCCGAAAATGGGTGATCACTGTACATTTCTCTTCTGTTTCCGATTTATATTTCTATTTTACCTCCTCAATTTAGCATTATGGTCAGGGAAAAACCAAATCTAAGATCTGCAAAAAAATATTTTGCCTTCAAATTCATACCGTGAGCGTAGCATGCATGGACTCGACTCATATGACTTGGATTTCCATGAAAAAGATTGTGGGCCGAAAATAGGTGATCACTGTACATTTCTCTTCTGTTTCCTCTTTATATTTATATTTTACCTCCTCAATTTAGCATTATGGACAGGGGAAGACCTAATCTAAGATCTGCAAAATAAATATTTTGCCTTCAAATTCATACCGTGATCGTAGCATGCATTGACTCAACTCATATGACTGGGATTTCCATGAAAAATATTGTGGGCAGAAAATAGGTGATCACTGTACATTTCTCTTCTGTTTTCTATTTATATTTCTATTTTACTTCCTTAATTTAGCATTATGGACAGGGAAAATCCAAATCTAAGATCTGCAAAAAAATATTTTGCCTTCAAATTCATACCGTGATCGTAGCATGCATGGACTCGTCTCATATAACTGGGATTTCCATTAAAAAGATTGTGGACCGAAAATGGGTGATCACTGTACATTTCTCTTCTGTTTACTATTTATATTTATATTTTACTTCCTCAATTTAGCATTATGGACAGGGGAAGACCTAATCTAAGATCTGCAAAATAAATATTTTGCCTTCAAATTCATACCGTGATCGTAGCATGCATTGACTCAACTCATATGACTGGGATTTCCATGAAAAAATTGTGGGACGAAAATGGGTGATCACTGTACATTTCTCTTCGGTTTCCTATTTATATTTCTATTTTACCTCCTCAATTTAGCATTATGGACAGGGAAAGACCTAATCTAAGATCTGCAAAAAAATGTTTTGCCTTCAAATTCATACCGTGATCGTAGCATGCATGGACTCGTCTCATATAACTGGGATTTCCATGAAAAAGTTTCCGGGCAGAAAATGGGTGATCACTGTACATTTCTCTTCTGTTACCTATTTATATTTATATTTTACTTACTCAATTTAGAATTATGGATAGGGAAAGACCTAATCTAAGCTCTGCACAAAAATATATTGCCTTCAAATTCATACCGTGATCGTAGCATGTGTGGACTCGACTCATATGACTGGGATTTCCATGAAAAAGATTGTGGGCAGAAAATGGGTGGTCACTGTACATTTCTTTTCTGTTTCCTATTTATATTTCTATATTACTTCCTTCATTTAGCATTATGGACAGGGAAAGACCTAATCTAAGATCTGCACAAAAATAATTTGCCTTCAAATTCATACTGTGATCATAACATGCATGGACTCGACTCATATGACTGGGATTTCCATGAAAAAGATTGTGGGTTGAAAATGGGTGATCACTGTACATTTCTCTTCTGTTTCCTATTGATATTCCTATTTTACCTCCTCAATTTAGCATTATGCACAGGGAAAGACCTAATCTAATCTCTGCACAAAAATATTTTGCCTTCAAATTCATGCCGTGATCGTAGCATGCATGGATTCGACTCATATGACTGGGATTTCCATGAAAAAGATTGTGGGCAGAAAATGGGTGATCACTGTACTTTTCTCTTCTGTTTCCTATTTATATTTATATTTTACCTCCTCTATTTAGCATTATGGACAAGGAAAGATCTAATCTAAGCTCTGCACGAAAATATTTTGCCTTCAAATTCATACCGTGATCGTAGCATGCATAGACTCGACTCATATGACTGGGATTTCCATGAAAAAGATTGTGGGCAGAAAATGGGTGATCACTGTACATTTCTCTTCTGTTTCCTATTTATATTTGTATTTTACTTCCTTCATTTAGCATTATGGACAGGGAAAGACCTAATCTAAGATCTGTAAAAAATATTTTCCCTCCAAATTCATACCGTGATCATAGCATGCATGGACAAGACTCATATGACTGGGATTTCCATGAAAAAGAGTGTGGGCAGAAAATGGGTGATCACTGTACATTTCTCTTCTGTTTCCTATTTATATTTGTATTTATTCCTCAATTTTGCATTATAGACAGGGAAAGACCTAATCTAAGATCTGCACAAAAATATTTTGCCTTCAAATTCATACCGTGATCGTAGCATGCATGGACTCGACTCATATGACTGGGATTTCCATGAAAAAGAATGTGGGCCGAAAATGGGTGATCACTGTACATTTCTCTTCTGTTTCCTATTTATATTTATATTTTACCTCCTCAATTTAGCATTATGGACAGGGAAAGACGTAATCTAAAATCTGTACAAAAATATTTTACCTTCAAATTCATACCGTGATCGTAGCATGCATGGAATCGACTCATATGACTGGGATTTCCATGAATAAGATTGTGGGCAGAAAATGGGTGATCACTGTACATTTCTCTTCTGTTTCCTATTTATATTTCTATTTTACATCCTCAATTTAGCATTATGGACAGGGAAAGACCTAATCTAAGATCTGCACAAAAATATTTTGCCTTCAAATTCATACCGTGATCGTAGCATGCATGGACTCGAGTCATATGACTGGGATTTCCATGAAAAAGATTGTGGGCAGAAAATGGGTGATCACTGTACATTTCTCATCTGTTTCCTATTTATATTTATATTTTACTTCCTCAATTCAGCAGTATGGACAGGGAAAGACCAAATCTAATATCTGCAAAAAATATTTTGCCTTCAAATTCATACGGTGTTCGTAGCATGTATGGACGCGACTCATATGACTGGGATTTCCATGAAAAAGATTGTGGGCCGAAATTTGGTGATCACTGTACATTTCTCTTCTGTTTCCTATTCATATTTCTATTTTACCTCCTCAATTTAGCATTATGGACAGGGAAAGACCTAATCTAAGCTCTGCAAAAAAATATTTTGCCTTCAAATTTATACCGTGATTGTAGCATGCATGGACTCGACTCATATGACTGGGATTTCCATGAAAAAGATGGTGGGCAGAAAATGGGTGTTCACTTTGCATTTCTGTTCTGTTTCATATTTATATTTTTTATTTTACCTAGTAAATTTAGCATTAGGGACAGGGAAAGACCTAATCTAAGATCTGCACAAAAATATTTTGCCTTCAAATTCATACCGTGATCGTAGCATGCATGGACTCGACTCATATGACTGGGATTTCCATGAAAAAGATTGTGGGCAGAAAATGGGTGATCACTATACATTTCTGTTCTGTTTCCTATTTATATTTCTATTTTACCTCCTCAATTTAGCATTAAGGACAGGGACAGACTTAATCTAAGATCTGCACATAAATATTTTGCCTTCAAATTCATACCGTGATCGTAGCAAGCATGGACTCGACTCATATGACTGGGATTTCCATGAAAAAGATTGTGGGCTGAAAATGGGTGATCACTGTACATTTCTCTTCTGTTTCCTATTCATATTTATATTTTACCTCCTCAATTTAACATTATGAACAGGGAAAGAGCTAATCTAAGATCTGCACAAAAATATTTTGCCTTCAAATTCATACCGTGATTGTAGCATGCATGGACTCGACTCATATGACTGGGATTTCCATGAAAAAGATTGTGGGCCGAAAATGGGTGATCACTGTACATTTCTCTTCTGTTTCCTATTTATATTTCTATTATACCTCCTCAATTTAGCATTATGGACAGGGAAAGACCTAATCTAAGATCTGCACAAAAATATTTTGCCTTCAAATTCATACCGTGATGGTAGCATGCATGGACTCAACTCATATGACTGGGATTTCCATGAAAAAGATTGTGGGCCGAAAATGGGTGATCACTGTACATTTCTCTTCTGTTTCCTATTTATATTTCTATTTTACCTCCTGAATTTAGCATTATGGCCAGGGAAAGAACTAATCTAAGCTCTGCACAAAAATATTTTGCCTTCAAATTCATACCGTGATCGTAGCATGCATGGACTCGACTCACATGACTCGGATTTCCATGAAAATGATTGTAGGAAGAAAATGGGTGATCACTGTACATTTCTCTTCTGTTTCCTATTTATATTTATATTTTACTTCCTTCATTCAGCATTATGGACAGGGAAAGACTTAATCTAAGCTCTGCAAAAAAATATTTTGCCTTGAAATTCATACCGTGATCGTAGCATGCATGGACTCGACTCATATGACTGGGATTTCCATGAAAAAGATTGTGGGGCGAAAATTGGTGATCACTCTACATTTCTATTCTGTTTCCTATTTATATTTCTATTTTACCTCCTCAATTTAGCATTATGGACAGGGAAAGACCTAATCTAAGATCTGCATAAAAATATTTTCCCTTCAAATTCATACCGTGATCGTAGCATGCATGGACTCGACTCATATGCCTGGGATTTCCATGAAAAACTTTGTGAGCCGAATCTGGGTGATCACTGTACTTTTCTCTTCTGTTTCCTATTTATATTTCTATTTTACCTCCTCAATTTAGCATTATGGACAGGGAAAGACCTTATCTAATATCTGCACAAAAATATTTTGCATTCAAATTCATACCGTGATCGTAGCATGCATGGACTCGACTCATATGACTGGGATTTCCATGAAAAAGATTGTGGGCCGAAAATGGGTGATCACTGTACATTTCTCTTCTGTTTCCTATTTAAATTTCTATTTCACCTTTTCAATATAGCATAATGGACAGGGAAAGACCTAATCTAAGATCTGCCCAAAAATATTTTGCCTTCAAATTCATACCGTGATCGTAGCATGCATGGACTCGACTCATATTACTGGGATTTCCATGAAAAAGATTGTGGGCCGAAAATGGGTGATCACTGTACATTTCTCTTCTGTTTCCTATTTATATTTCTATTGTACCTCCTCAATTTAGCATTATGGACAGTGAAAGACCTAATCCATGCACTGCACAAAAATATTTTGCCTTCAAATTCATACCGTGATCGTAGCATGCATGGATTCGACTCATATGACTGGGATTTCCATGAAAAAGATTGTCGGCCGAAAATGGGTGATCACTGTACATTTCTCTTCTGTTTCCTATTTATATTTCTATTTTACCTCCTCAATTTATCATTATGGCCAGGGAAAGAGCTAATCTAAGATCTGCAAAAAATTACATTTTGCCTTCAAATTTATACCGTGATAGTAGCATGCAAGGACTCGACTCATATGACTGGGAATTCCATGAAAAAGATTGTGGGCCCAAAATGGGTGATCACTGTACATTTCTCTTCTGTTTCCTATTTATATTTATATTTTACCTTTCTGAATTTAGCATTACGGACAGTGAAAGACCTAATCTAACATCTGCAAGAAAATGTATTGCCTTCAAATTCATACCGTGATCGTAGCATGTATGGACTCGACTCATATGAATGGGATTTCCATGTAAAAGATTCTGGGCAGAAAATGGGTGGTCACTGTACATTTCTCTTCTGTTTCCTATTTATATTTATATTTTACCTCCTCATTTTAGCATTATGGACAGGGAAAGACCTAATCTAAGTTCATCAAAAAAATATTTTGCCTTCAAATTCATACCGTGATCGTAGCATGCATCGACTCGACTGATATGACTGGGATTTCCATGAAAATATTGTGGGCAAAAAATGGGTGATCTCTGTACATTTCTCTTCTGTTTCCTATTTATATTTCTATGTTATTTCCTCAATTTAGCATTATGGACAGGGAAAGACCTAATCTAAGATCTGCAAAAAAATATTTTGCCTTCAAATTCATACAGTGATCGTAGCATGCATGGACTCGACTCATATGACTGGGATTTCCATGAAAAAGATTGTGGGCCGAAAATGGGTGATCACTGTACATTTCTCTTCTGTTTCCTATTTATATTTATATTTTACCTCCTCAATTTAACATTATGGACAGGGAAAGACCTAATCTAAAATCTGCACAAAAATATTTTGCCTTCAAATTCATACCGTGATCGTAGCATGCATGGACTCGACTCATATGACTGGGATTTCCATGAAAAAGATTGTGGGCCGAAAATGGGTGATCACTGTACATTTCTCTTCTGTTTCCTATTTATATTTCTATTTAACCTCCTTAATTTAGCATTATGGACAGGGAAAGAACTAATCTAAGATCTGCACAAAAATATTTTGCCTTCAAATTCATACCGTAATCGTAGCTTGCATGGACTCGACTCATATGACTTGGGTTTCCATGAAAAAGATTGTGGGCAGAAAATGGGTGATCACTGTACATTTCTCTTCTGTTTCCTATTTATATTTCTATTTTACTTCCTTCATTTAGTATTATGGACAGGGAAAGACCTAAGCTAAGCTCTGCACAAAAATATTTTGCCTTCAAATTCATACCGTGATCGTAGCATGCATGGACTCGACTCATATGACTGGGATTTCCATGAAAAAGTTTGTGGGGCGAAAATGGGTGATCACTGTACATTTCTCTTCTTTTTCCTATTTATATTTCTATTTTACCTCCTCAATTTAGCATTATGGACAGGGAAAGACCTAATCTAAGATCTGCACAAAAATATTTTGCCTTCAAATTCATACCGTGATCGTAGCATGCATGGACTCGACTCATATGACTTGGATTTCCATGAAAAAGATTGTGGGCCGAAAATGGGTGATCACTGTACATTTCTCTTTTGTTTCCTATTTATATTTATATTTTATCTCCTCAATTTAGCATTATGTACAGGGAAAGACCTAATCTAAGATCTGCACAAAAATATTTTGCCTTCAAATTCATACCGTGATCGTATCATGCATGGACTCGACTCATATGACTGGGATTTCCATGAAAAAGATTGTGTGCGGAAAATGGGTGATCACTGTACATTTCTCTTCTGTTTCCTATTTATATTTCTTTTTTACCTCCTCAATTTAGCATTATGGCCAGGGAAAGACCTAAACTAAGCTCTCCACAAAAATATTTTGCCTTCAAATTCATACTGTGATCGTAGCATGCATGGACTCGACTCATATGACTGGGATTTCCATGAAAAAGATTTTGGACCGAAAATGGGTGATCACTCTACATTTCTCTTCTGTTTCCTATTTATATTTATATTTTACCTCCTCAATTTAGCATTATGGACAGGGAAAGACCTAATCTAAGATTTGCACAAAAATATTTTGCCTTCAAATTCATACCGTGATAGTAGCATGCACGGACCCGACTCATATGACTGGGATTTCCATGAAAAATATTGTGGGCCGAAAATGGGTGATCACTGTACATTTCTCTTCTGTTTCCTATTTATATTTCTATTTTACCTCCTCAATTTAGCATTATGGCCAGGGAAAGACCTAATCTAAGCTCTGCACAAAAATATTTTGCCTTCAAATTCATACCGTGATCGTAGGATGCATGGACTCGACTCATATGACTGGGATTTCAATGAAAAAGATTTTGGGCCGAAAATGGGTGATCACTGTACATTTCTCTTCTGTTTCTTATTTATATTTATATTTTACCTCCTCAATTTAGCATTATGGACAGGGAAAGACCTAATCTAAAACCTGCACAAAAATATTTTGCCTTCAAATTCATACCGTGATCGTAGCATGCATGGACTCGACTCATATGACTGGGATATCCATGAAAAAGATTGTGGGCCGAAAATGGGTGATCACTGTACATTTCTCTTCTGTTTCCTATTTATATTTATATTTTACTTCCTTCATTTAGCATTATGGACAGGGAAAGACCTTATCTAAAATCTGCACAAAAATATTTTGCCTTCAAATTCATACCGTGATCGTAGCATGCATGGACTCGACTCATATGACTGGTATTTCCATGAAAAAGATTGTGTGCAGAAAATGGGTGATCACTGTACATTTCTCTTCTGTTTCCTATTTATATTTATATTTTACTTCCTTCATTTAGTATTATGGACAGGGAAGGACCTAAGCTAAGCTCTGCACGAAAATATTTTGCCTTCTAATTCATACCGTGATCGTAGCATGCATTGACACGACTCATATGACTGGGATTTCCTTGAAAAAGATTGTGGGCAGAAAATGGGTGATCACTGTACATTTCTCTTCTGTTTCCTATTTATATTTATATTTTACCTCCACAAGATAGCATTATGGACAGGGAAAAACCTAATCTAAGATCTGCAAAAAAATATTTTGCCTTCAAATTCATACCGTGATCGTAGCATGCATGGACTCGACTCACATGAATGGGATTTCCATGAAAAAGATTGTGGGCCGAAAATGGGTGATCACTGTACATTTCTCTTCTGTTTCCTATTTATATTTATATTTTACCTACTCAATTTAGCATTAAGGACAGCGAAAGACCTAATCTCAAATCTGCACAAAAATATTTTGATTTCAAATTCATACCGTGATCGTAGCATGCATGGACTCGATTCATATGACTGGGATTTCCATGAAAAAGTTTGTGGGCCGAAAATGCGTGATCACTGTACATTTCTCTTCTGTTTCCTATTTATATTTATATTTTACCTCCTCAATTTAGCATTATGAACCGGGAAAGACCTAATCTAAATTCTGCACAAAAATATTTTGCCTTCAAATTCATACTGTGATCGTAGCATGCATGGACTCGACTCATATGACTGGTATTTCCATGAAACAGATTGTGGGCCGAAAATGGGTGGTCACTGTACATTTCTCTTCTGTTTCCTATTTATATTTCTATTTTACCTCCTCAATTTAACATTATGGACAGGGAAAGACCTAATCTAAAATCTGCACAAAAATATTTTGCTTTCAAATTCATACCGTGATCGTGGCATGCATGGACTCGATTCATATGACTGGGATTTCCATGAAAAAGATTGTGGGCCGAAAATGGGTGATCACTGTACATTTCTCTCTGTTTCCTATTTATATTTATATTTTACCTCCTCAATTTAGCATTATGGAAAGGGAAAGACATTATCTAAGCTCTGCACAGAAATATTTTGCCTTCAAATTCATACCGTGATCGTAGCGTGCATGGACTCGACTCATATGACTGGTATTTCCATGAAAAAGATTGTGGGCAGAAAATGGGTGATCACTGTACATTTCTCTTCTGTTTCCTATTTATATTTATATTTTACTTCCTTCATTTAGTATTATGGACAGGGAAAGACCTAAGCTAAGCTCTGCACGAAAATATTTTGCCTTCAAATTCATACCGTGATCGTAGCATGCATTGACACGACTCATATGACTGGGATTTCCTTGAAAAAGATTTTGGGCAGAAAATGGGTGATCACTGTACATTTCTCTTCTGTTTCCTATTTATATTTATATTTTACCTCCACAAGATAGCATTATGGACAGGGAAAAACCTAATCTAAGATCTGCAAAAAAATATTTTGCCTTCAAATTCATACCGTGATCGTAGCATGCATGGACTCGACTCACATGAATGGGATTTCCATGAAAAAGATTGTGGACCGAAAATGGGTGATCACTGTACATTTCTCTTCTGTTTCCTATTTATATTTATATTTTACCTACTCAATTTAGCATTATGGACAGGGAAAGACCTAATCTAAAATCTGCACAAAAATATTTCGCCCCTCAAATTCATACCGTGATCGTAGCATGCATGGACACGACTCATATGACTGGGATTTCCATGAAAAAGATTGTGGGCCGAAAATGGGTGATAACTGTACATTTCTCTTCTCTTCCCTATTTATATTTCTATTTTACCTCCTCAATTTAGCATTATGGACAGGGAAAGACCTAATCTAAAATCTGCACAAAAATATTTTACTTTCAAATTCATACTCTGATCGTAGCATACATGGACTCGACTCATATGACTGGGATTTCCATGAAAATATTTTGGGCCGAAAATGGGTGATCACTGTACATTTCTCTACTGTTTCCTATTTATATTTCTATTTTACCTCCTCAATTTAGCATTATGGACAGGGAAAGACCTAATCTAAGATCTGCACAAAAATATTTTGCCTTCACATTCATACCGTGGTCGTAGCATGCATGGAATCCACTCATATGACTGGGATTTCCATGAAAAAGATTGTGGGCCGAAAATGCGTGAACACTGTACATTTCTCTTCTGTTTCCTATTTATATTTCTATTTTACCTACTCAATTTAGCATTATAGCCAGGGAAAGACCTAATCTAAGCTCTGCACAAAAATATTTTGCCTTCAAATTCATACCGTGATCTTAGCATGCATGGAGTCGACTCATATGACTGGGATTTCCATGAAAAAGATTGTGGGCCGAAAATGGGTGATTACTGTACATTTCTCTTCTGTTTCCTATTTATATTTATATTTTACCTCCTCAATTTAGCATTATGGACAGGGAAATACCAAATCTAAGATCAGCACAAAAATATTTTGCCTTCAAATTCATACCGTGATCGTAGGATGCATTGACACGACTCATATGACTGGGATTTCCATGAAAAAGTTTGTGGGCCGAAAATGTGTGATCACTGTACATTTCTCTTCTGTTTCCTATTTATATTTCTATTTTACCTCCTCAATTTAGCATTATGGACAGGGAAAGACCTAATCTGAAATCTGCACAAAAATATTTTGCCGTCAAATTCATACCGTGATCGTAGCATGCATGGACTCGACTCATATGACTGGGATTTCCATGAAAAAGATTGTGGGCCGAAAATGGGTGATCACTGTACATTTCTCTTCTGTTTCCTATTTATATTTATATTTTACCTCCTCAATTTAGCATTATGGACTGGGAAAGACCTAATCTTAAATCTGCACAAAAATATTTTGCCTTCAAATTCATACTGAGATCGTAGCATGCATGGACTCGACTCATATGACTGGGATTTGCATGAAAAAGATTGTGACATGAAAATGGGTGATCACTGTACATTTCTCTTCTGTTTCCTATTGATATTTCTATTTTACCTCCTCAATTTAGCATTATGGACAGGGAAAGACCTAATCTAAAATCTGCACAAAAATATTTTGCCTTCATATTCATACCGTGATCGTAGCATGCATGGACTCGACATATGACTGGGATTTCCATGAAAAAGATTGTGGGCTGAAAATAAGTGATCACTGTACATTTCTCTTCTGTTTCCTATTTATATTTCTATTTTACCTCCTCAATTTAGCATTATGGACAGGGAAAGACCAAATCTAAGATCTGCACAAAAATATTTTGCCTTCAAATTCATACCATGATCGTAGCATGCATGGACTCGACCCATGTGACTGGGATTTCCATGAAAAAGATTGTGGGCCGAAAATGGGTGATCACTGTACATTTCTCTTCTGTTTCCTATTTATATTTATATTTTACCTCCTCAATTTAGCATTATGGACTGGGAAAGACATAATCTAAGATCTGCATAAAAATATTTTGCCCTCAAATTCATACCGTGATCGTAGCATGCATGGACTCGACTCATATGCCTGGGATTTCCATGAGAAAATTTGTGGGACGAAAATGGGTTATCCCTGTACATTTCTCATCTGTTTCCTATTTATATTTATATTTTACCTCCATAATTTAGCATTATGGACAGGGAAAGACATAATCTAAGCTCTGCACAAAAATATTTTGCCTTCAAATTCATACCGTGATCGTAGCATGCATGGACTCGACTCATATGATTGGGATTTCCATGAAAAATTTTGTGGGCCGAAAATGGGTGATCACTGTACATTTCTCTTCTGTTTCCTATTTATATTTCTATTTTACCTCCTCAATTTAGCATTATGGACAGGGAAAGACCTAATCTAAGCTCTGCACAAAAATGTTTTGCCTTCAAATTCGTACCGTGATCGTAGCATGCATGGACTCGACTCATATGACTGGGATTTCCATGAAAAAGATTTTGGGCCGAAAATGGGTGATCACTGTACATTTCTCTTCTGTTTCCTATTTATATTTCTATTTTACCTCCTCAATTTAGCATTATGGCCAGGGAAAGACCTAATCTAAGCTCTGCACAAAAATGTTTTGCCTTCAAATTCATACCGTGATCGTAGCATGCATGGACTCGACTCATATGCCTGGGATTTCCATGAGAAACTTTGTGGGACGAAAATGGGTGATCACTGTACATTTCTCTTCTGTTTCCTATTTATATTTCTATTTTACCTCCATAATTTAGCATTTTGGACAGGGAAAACCTTATCTAATCCCTGCACACAAATATTTTGCCTTCAAATTCGTACCGTGATCGTAGCATGCATGGACTCGACTCATATGACTGGGATTTCCATGAAAAAGATTGTCGGCCGAAAATCGGTGATCACTGTACATTTCTCTTCTGTTTACTACTTATATTTATATTTTACCTCCTCAATTTAACATTATGGACAGGGAAAGACCTAATCTAAAATCTGCACAAAAATATTTTGCCTTCAAATTCATACCGTGATCGTAGCATGCATGGACACGACTCATATGACTGGGATTTCCATGAAAAAGATTGTGGGCCGAAAATGGGTGATTACTGTACATTTCTCTTCTGTTTCCTATTTATATTTATATTTTACCTCCTCAATTTAGCTTTATGGACAGGGAAATACCAAATCTAAGATCAGCACAAAAATATTTTGCCTTCAAATTCATACCGTGATCGTAGGATGCATTGACTCGACTCATATGACTGGGATTTCCATGAAAAAGATTGTGGGCCGAAAATGTGTGATTACTGTACATTTCTCTTCTGTTTCCTATTTATATTTCTATTTTACCTCCTCAATTTAGCATTATGGACAGGGAAAGACCTAATCTGAAATCTGCACAAAAATATTTTGCCGTCAAATTCATACCGTGATCGTAGCATGCTTGGACTCGACTCATATGACTGGGATTTCCATGAAAAAGATTGTGGGCCGAAAATGGGTGATCACTGTACATTTCTCTTCTGTTTCCTATTTATATTTATATTTTACCTCCTCAATTTAGCATTATGGACAGGGAAAGACCTAATCTTAAATCTGCACAAAAATATTTTGCCTTCAAATTCATACTGAGATCGTAGCATGCATGGACTCGACTCATATGACTGGGATTTGCATGAAAAAGATTGTGACAGGAAAATAGGTGATCACTGTACATTTCTCTTCTGTTTCCTATTGATATTTCTATTTTACCTCCTCAATTTAGCATTATGGACAGGGAAAGACCTAATCTAAAATCTGCACAAAAATATTTTGCCTTCATATTCATACCGTGATCGTAGCATGCATGGACTCGACATATGACTGGGATTTCCATGAAAAAGATTGTGGGCTGAAAATAAGTGATCACTGTACATTTCTCTTCTGTTTCCTATTTATATTTCTATTTTACCTCCTCAATTTAGCATTATGGACAGGGAAAGACCAAATCTAAGATCTGCACAAAAATAGTTTCCCTTCAAATTCATACCATGATCGTAGCATGCATGGACTCGACCCATGTGACTGGGATTTCCATGAAAAAGATTGTGGGCCGAAAATGGGTGATCACTGTACATTTCTCTTCTGTTTCCTATTTATATTTATATTTTACCTCCTCAATTTAGCATTATGGACTGGGAAAGACATAATCTAAGATCTGCCTAAAAATATTTTGCCCTCAAATTCATACCGTGATCGTAGCATGCATGGACTCGACTCATATGACTGGGATTTCCATGAAAAAGATTATGGGCCGAAAATGGGGGATCACTGTACATTTCTCTTCTGTTTCCTATTTCTATTTCTATTTTACCTCCTCAATTTAGCATTATGGCCAGGGAAAGACCTAATCTAAGCTCTGCACAAAAATGTTTTGCCTTCAAATTCGTACCGTGATCGTAGCATGCATGGACTCGACTCATATGACTGGGATTTCCATGAAAAAGATTTTGGGCCGAAAATGGGTGATCACTGTACATTTCTCTTCTGTTTCCTATTTATATTACTATTTTACCTCCTCAATTTAGCATTATGGACAGGGAAAGACATAATCTAAGCTCTGCACAAAAATATTTTGCCTTCAAATTCATACCGTGAACGTAGCATGCATGGACTTGACTCATATGACAGGGATCTCCATGAAAAAGATTGTGGGCCAAAAATGGGTGATCACTGTACATTTCTCTTCTGTTTCCTATTTATATTTATATTTTACCTCCTCAATTTAGCATTATGGACAGGGAAAGACATAATGTAAGCTCTGTACAAAAATATTTTGCCTTCAAATTCATACCGTGATCGTAGCATGCATGGACTCGACTCATATGACTGGGATTTCCATGAAAAAGATTGTGGGCCGAAAATCGGTGATCACTGTACATTTCTCTTCTGTTTACTACTTATATTTATATTTTACCTCCTCAATTTAACATTATGGACAGGGAAAGACCTAATCTAAAATCTGCACAAAAATATTTTGCCTTCAAATTCATACCGTGATCGTAGCATGCATGGCCTCGACTCATATGACTGGGATTTCCATGAAAAAGATTGTGGGCCGAAAATGGGTGATCACTGTACATTTCTCTTCCGTTTCCTATTTATATTTATATTTTACCTCCTCAATTTAGCATTATGGACAGGGAAAGAACTAATCTAAGATCTGCACGAAAATATTTTGACTTCAAATTCATACCGTGATCGTAGCATGCATGGACTCGATTCATATGACTGGGATTTCCATGAAAAAGATTGTGGGCACAAAATGGGTGATCACTATACATTTCTCTTCTGTTTCCTATTTATATTTATATTTTACCTCCTCAATGTAGCATTATCGCCAGTGAAAGACCTAATCTAAGCTCTGCACAAAAATATTTTGCCTTCAAATTCATACCGTGATCGTAGCATGCATGGACTTGACTCATATGAATGGGATTTCCATGAAAAAGATTGTGGGCCAAAAATGGGAGATCACTGTACATTTCTCTTCTGTTTCCTATTTATATTTATATTTTACCTCCTCAATTTAGCATTATGGACAGGGAAAGACCTAATCTAAGTTCTGCACAAAAATATTTTGCCTTCAAATTCATAGCGTGATTGTAGCATGCATGGACTCGACTCATATGACTGGGATTTCCATGAAAAAGATTGTGGGCCGAAAATGGGTGATCACTGTACATTTCTCTTCTCTTTCCTATTTATATTTATATTTTACCTCCTCAATTTAGCATTATGGCCAGTGAAAGACATAATCTAAGCTCTGCACAAAAATATTTTGCCTTCAAATTCATACCGTGATCGTAGCATGCATAGACTTGACTCATAAGACTGGGATTTCCATGAAAAAGATTGTGTGCCAAAAATGGGTGATCACTGTACATTTCTCTTCTGTTTCCTATTTATATTTCTATTTTACCTCCTCAATTTAGCATTATGGACAGGGAAAGACCTAATCTAAGATCTGCACAAAAATATTTTGCCTTCAAATTCATACGGTGATCGTAGCATGCATGGACTCGACTCATATGACTGGGATTTCCATGAAAAAGATTGTGGGCCGAAGATGGGTGATCACTGTACATTTCTCTTCTGTTTCCTATTTATATTTCTTTTTTACCTCCTCAATTTAGCATTATGGCCAGGGAAAGACCTAATCTAATCTCTGCACAAAAATATTTTGCCTTCAAATTCATACCGTGATCGTAGCATGCATGGACTCGACTCATATGACTGGGATTTCCATGAAAAAAAATTGTGGGCCGAAAATGGGTGTTCACTGTACATTTCTCTTCTGTTTACTATTTATATTTATATTTTACCTCCTCAATTTAGCATTATGGACAGGGAAAGACCTAATCTAAAATCTGCACAAAAATATTTTGCATTCAAATTCATACCGTGATCGTAGCATGCATGGACTCGACTCATATGACTGGGATTTCCATGAAAAAGATAGTGGGCCGGAAATGAGTGATCACTGTACATTTCTCTTCTGTTACCTATTTATATTTATATTTTACCTCCTCAATTTAGCATTGTGGCCAGTGAATGACATAATCTAAGCTCTGCACAAAAATATTTTGCCTTCAAATTCATACCGTGATCGTAGCATGCATGGACTCGACTCATAGGACTGGGATTTCCATGAAAAAGATTGTGGGCCGACAATGGGTGATCACTGTACATTTCTCTTCTGTTTCCTATTTATATTTCTATTTTACCTCCTCAATTTAGCATTATGGCCAGGGAAAGACCTAATCTAAG
This sequence comes from Acanthosepion lycidas, assembly GCA_963932145.1. Taxonomy (NCBI): domain Eukaryota; kingdom Metazoa; phylum Mollusca; class Cephalopoda; order Sepiida; family Sepiidae; genus Acanthosepion; species Acanthosepion lycidas. Next base: position 97,651,779 of record OZ010597.1, on the reverse strand, counting down.
CTCTGCACAAAAACATTTTGCCTTCAAATTCATACCGTGATCGTAGCATGCATGGACTCGACTCATATGAATGGGATTTCCATGAAAAAGATTGTGGGCCAAAAATGGGAGATCACTGTACATTTCTCTTCTGTTTCCTATTTATATTTATATTTTACCTCCTCAATTTAGCATTATGGACAGGGAAAGACCTAATCTAAGATCTGCACAAAAATATTTTGCCTTCAAATTCATAGCGTGATTGTAGCATGCATGGACTCGACTCATATGACTGGGATTTCCATGAAAGAGATTGTGGGCCGAAAATGGGTGATCACTGTACATTTCTCTTCTGTTTCCTATTTATATTTATATTTTACCTCCTCAATTTAGCATTATGGCCATGGAAAGACTTAATCTAAGCTCTGCACAAAAATATTTTGCCTTCAAATTCATACCGTGATCGTAGCATGCATGGACTCGACTCATAAGACTGGGATTTCCATGAAAAAGATGGTGGGCCGAAAATGGGTGATCACTGTACATTTCTCTTCTGTTTCCTATTTATATTTCTTTTTTACCTCCTCAATTTAGCATTATGGCCAGGGAAAGACCTAATCTAAGCTCTGCACAAAAATATTTTGCCTTCAAATTCATACCGTGATCGTAGCAATCATGGACTCGACTCATATGACTGGGATTTCCATGAAAAAGATTGTGGGCCGAAAATGGGTGTTCACTGTACATTTCTGTTCTGTTTACTATTTATATTTCTATTTTACCTCCTCAATTTAGCATTATGGACAGGGAAAGACCTAATCAAGATCTGCACAAAAATATTTTGCTTTGAAATTCATACCGTGATTGTAGCATGCATGGACTCCACTCATATGACTGGGATTTCCACGAAAAAGATTGTGGGCCGAAAATGGATGATCACTGTACATTTCTCTTCTGTTTCCTATTTATATTTATATTTTACCTCCTCAATTTAACATTATGGCCAGTGAAAGACATAATCTAAGCTCTGCACAAAAATATTTTGCCTTCAAATTCATACCGTGATCGTAGCATGCATGGACTCGACTCATAGGACTGGGATTTCCATGAAAAAGATTGTGGGCCGAAAATGGGTGATCACTGTACATTTCTCTTCTGTTTCCTATTTATATTTCTATTTTACGTCCTCTATTTAGCATTATGGACAGGGAAAGACCAATGTAAGCTCTGTACAACAATATTTTGCCTTCAAATTCATACCGTGATTGTAGCATGCATGGACTCGACTCATATGACTGGGATTTCCATGAAAGAGATTGTGGGCCGAAATTGAGTGATCACTGTACATTTCTCTTCTGTTTCCTATTTATATTTATATTTTACCTCCTCAATTTAGCATTATGGCCAGGGAAAGACTTAATCTAAGCTCTGCACAAAAATATTTTGCCTTCAAATTCATACCGTGATCGTAGCATGCATGGACTCGACTCATAAGACTGGGATTTCCATGACAAAGATGGTGGGCCGAAAATGGGTGATCACTGTACATTTCTCTTCTGTTTCCTATTTATATTTCTTTTTTACCACCTCAATTTAGCATTATGGCCAGGGAAAGACTTAATCTAAGCTCTGCACAAAAATATTTTGCCTTCAAATTCATACCGTGATCGTAGCAATCATGGACTCGACTCATATGACTGGGATTTCCATGAAAAAGATAGTGGGCCGAAAATGAGTGATCACTGTACATTTCTCTTCTGTTTCCTATTTATATTTATATTTTACCTCCTCAATTTAGCATTGTGGCCAGTGAATGACATAATCTAAGCTCTGCACAAAAATATTTTGCCTTTAAATTCATACCTTGATCGTAGCATGCATGGAATCGACTCATAGGACTGGGATTTCCATGAAAAAGATTGTGGGCCGAAAATGGGTGATCACTGTACATTTCTCTTCTGTTTCCTATTTATATTTCTATTTTACCTCCTCAATTTAGCATTATGGACAGGGAAAGACCTAATCAAGATCTGCACAAAAATATTTTGCCTTCAAATTCATACCGTGATCGTAGCATGCATGTGCTCGACTCATATGACTGGGATTTCCCTGAAAAATATTGTGGGCCGACAATGGGTGATCACTGTACATTTCTCTTCTGTTTCCTATTTATATTTCTATTTTACCTCCTCAATTTAGCATTATGGCCAGGGAAAGACCTAATCTAAGCTCTGCACAAAAACATTTTGCCTTCAAATTCATACCGTGACCGTAGCATGCATGGACTCGACTCATATGACTGGGATTTCCATGAAAAAGATTGTGGGCCGAAAATAGGTGATCACTGTACTTTTCTCTTCTGTTTCCTATTTATATTTATATTCTACCTCCTCAATTTAGCATTATGGCCAGTGAAAGACATAATCTAAGCTCTGCACAAAAATATTTTGCCTTCAAATTCATACCGTGATCGTAGCATGCATGGACTTGACTCATATGAATGGGATTTCCATGAAAAAGATTGTGGGCCAAAAATGGGAGATCACTGTACATTTCTCTTCTGTTTCCTATTTATATTTCTATTTTACCTCCTCAATTTAGCATTATGGACAGGGAAAGACCTAATCTAAGCTCTGCACAAAAACATTTTGCCTTCAAATTCATACCGTGACCGTAGCATGCATGGACTCGACTCATATGACTGGGATTTCCATGAAAAAGATTGTGGGCCGAAAATGGGTGTTCACTGTACATTTCTGTTCTGTTTACTATTTATATTTCTATTTTACCTCCTCAATTTAGCATTATGGCCAGGGAAAGACTTAATCTAAGCTCTGCACAAAAATATTTTGCCTTCAAATTCATACCGTGATCGTAGCATGCATGTACTCGACTCATATGACTGGGATTACCATGAAAAAGATTGTGGGCCGAAAATGGGTGATCACTGTACATTTCTCTTCTGTTTCCTATTTATATTTCTATTTTACGTCCTCAATTTAGCATTATGGACAGGGAAAGACCAAATGTAATCTCTGTACAACAATATTTTGCCTTAAAATTCATACCGTGACTGTAGCATGCATGGACTCGAGTCATATGACTGGGATTTCCATGAAAGAGATTGTGGGCCGAAAATGGGTGATCACTGTACATTTCTCTTCTGTTTCCTATTTATATTTCTATTTTACCTCCTCAATTTAGCATTATGGCCAGGGAAAGACCTAATCTAAACTCTGCACAAAAATATTTTGCCATCAAATTCATACCGTGATCGTAGCATGCATGGACTCGACTCATATGACTGGGATTTCCATGAAAAAGATTGTGGGCCGAAAATGGGTGATCACTGTACATTTCTCTTCTGTTTCCTATTTATATTTCTTTTTTAGTTCCTTCATTTAGCATTATGGCCAGGGAAACACCTAATCTAAGCTCTGCACAAAAATATGTTGCCTTCAAATTCATACCGTGATCGTAGCATGCATGGACTCGACTCATATGACTGGGATTTCCAGGAAAAACTTTGTGGGCCGAAAATGGGTGGTCACTGTACATTTCTGTTCTGTTTACTATTTATATTTATATTTTACCTCCTCAATTTAGCATTATGGACAGGGAAAGAACTAATCTAAAATCTGTACAAAAATATTTTGCATTCAAATTCATACCGTGATCGTAGCATGCATGGACTCGACTCATATGACTGGGATTTCCATGAAAAAGTTTGTATGCCGAAAATGGGTGATCCCTGTACATTTCTCTTGTGTTTCCTATTTATATTTATATTTTACCTCCTCAATTTAGCATTATGGACAGGGAAAGACCTAATCTAAGCTCTGCACAAAAATATTTTGCCTTCAAATTCATACCGTGATCGTAGCATGCATGGACTCGACTCATATGACTGGGATTTCCCCGAAAAAGATTGTGGGCCGAAAATGGATGATCACTGTACATTTGTCTTCTGTTTCCTATTTATATTGAAGCTCCTCAATTTAGCATTATGGCCAGGGAAAGACTTAATCTAAGCTCTGCACAAAAATATTTTGCCTTCAAATTCATACCGTGATCGTAGCATGCATGTACTCGACTCATATGACTGGGATTACCATGAAAAAGATTGTGGGCCGAAAATGGGTGATCACTGTACATTTCTCTTCTGTTTCCTATTTATATTTCTATTTTACCTCCTCAATTTAGCATTATGGACAGGGAAAGACCTAATCAAGATCTGCACAAAAATATTTTGCCTTCAAATTCATACCGTGATCGTAGCATGCATGGGCACGACTCATATGACTGGGATTTCCATGAAAAATATTGTGGGCCGACAATGGGTGATCACTGTACATTTCTCTTCTGTTTCCTATTTATATTTCTATTTTACCTCCTCAATTTAGCATTATGGCCAGGGAAAGACCTAATCTAAGCTCTGCACAAAAATATTTTGCCATCAAATTCATACCGTGATCGTAGCATGCATGGACTCGACTCATATGACTGGGATTTCCATGAAAAAGATTGTGGGCCGAAAATGGGTGATCACTGTACATTTCTCTTCTGTTTCCTATTTATATTTCTTTTTTACCTCCTCAATTTAGCATTATGGACAGGGAAAGACCTAATCAAGATCTGCACAAAAATATTTTGCCTTCAAATTCATACCGTGATCGTAGCATGCATGTGCTCGACTCATATGACTGGGATTTCCATGAAAAATATTGTGGGCCGACAATGGGTGATCACTGTACATTTCTCTTCTGTTTCCTATTTATATTTCTATTTTACCTCCTCAATTTAGCATTATGGACAGGGAAAGACCTAATCTAAGATCTGCACAAAAATATTTTGCCTTCGAAATCATACCGTGATCGTAGCATGCATCGACTCGACTCATATGACTGGGATTTCCATGAAAAAGATTCTGGGCCGAAAATGGGTGATCACTGTACATTTTTCTTCTGTTTCCTATTTATATTTATATTTTACCTCCTCAATTTAGCATTATGCACAGGGAAAGACCTAATCTAATATCTGCACAAAAATATTTTGCCTTCGAATTCATACCGTGATCGTAGCATGCATGGACTCGACTCATATGACTGGGATTTCCATGAAAAAGATTGTAGGCCGAAAATTGGTGATCACTGTACATTTCTCTTCTGTTTCCTATTTATATTTATATTTGACCTCCTCAATTTAGCATTATGGACAGAGAAAGACCTAATCTAAGATCTGCACAAAAATATTTTGCCTTCGAATTCATACCGTGATCGTAGCATGCATGGACTCCACTCATATGACTGGGATTTCCATGAAAAAGATTGTGGGCCGAAAATGGATGATCACTGTATATTTCTCTCCTGTTTCCTATTTATATTTATATTTTACTTTCTCAATTTAGCATTATGGACAGGGAAAGACCTAATCTAATATCTGCAAAAAAATATTTTGCCTTCAAATTCATACCGTGAACGTAGCATGCATGGACTCGACTCATATGACTGGGATTTCCATGAAAATATTGTGGGCAGAAAATGGGTGATCACTGTATAATCTCTTCTGTTTCCTATTTATAATTATATTTTACTTTCTCAATTTAGCATTATGGACAGGGAAAGACCTAATCTAAGCTCTAAAAAAAATATTTTGCCTTCAAATTCATACCGTGATCGTAGCATGCATGGACACGACTCATATGACTGGGATTTCCATGAAAAAGATTCTGGGCATAAAATGGGTGATCACTGTACATATCTCTTCTGTTTCCTTTTCATATTTCTATTTTACCTCCTCAATTTAGCATTATGGACAGGGAAAGACCTAAGATCTGCACAAAAATATTTTGGCTTGAAATTCATACCGTGATCGTAGCATGCATGGACTCGACTCATATGACTGGGATTTCCATGAAAATATTGTGGGCCGAAAATGGGTGATCACTGTAGATTTTTCTCGTTTCCTATTTATATTTCTATGTTACCTCCTCAATTTAGCATTATGGCCAGGGAAAGACCTAATATAAGATCTGCACAAAAATATTTTGGTTTCAAATTCATACCGTGATCATAGCATGCATGGACTCGACTCATATGACGGGGATTTCCATGAAAAAGATTGTGGTCCGAAAATGGGTGATCACTGTACATTTCTCTTCTGTTTCCTATTTATATTTATATTTTACCTCCTCAATTTAGTATTATGGCCAGGGAAAGACCTAATCTAAGCTCTGCACAAAAGTATTTTGCCTTCAAATTCATACCGTGATCGTAGCATGCATGGGCTCGACACATATGACTGGGATTTCCATGAAAAATATTGTGGGCCGACAATGAGTGATCACTGTACATTTCTCTTCTGTTTCCTATTTATATTTCTATTTTACCTCCTCAATTTAGATATGTGGCCAGGGAAAGACCTTATCTAAAATCTGCACAAAAATATTTTGCCTTCAAATTCATACCGTGATCGTAGCATGCATGGACTCGACTCATATGAATGGGATTTCCATGAAAAAGATTGTGGGCCGAAAAGGCGTGATCACTGTATATTTCTCTTTTGTTTCCTATTTAAATTTCTATTTTACCTCCTCAATTTAGCATTATGGACAGGGAAAGACCTAATCTAAGATCTGCACAAAAATATTTTGCCTTCGAAATCATACCGTGATCGTAGCATGCATCGACTCGACTCATATGACTGGGATTTCCATGAAAAAGATTCTGGGCCGAAAATGGGTGATCACTGTACATTTCTCTTCTGTTTCCTATTTATATTTATATTTTACCTCCTCAATTTAGCATTATGCACAGGGAAAGACCTAATCTAAAATCTGCACAAAAATATTTTGCCTTCAAATTCATACTGTGATCGTAGCATGCATGGACTCGACTCATATGACTGGGATTTCCATGAAAAAGATTGTGGGCCGAAAATGGGTGATCACTGTATAATCTCTTCTGTTTCCTATTTATATTTCTATTTTACCTCCTCAATTTAGCATTATGGACAGGGAAAGACCTAATCTAAGATCTGCACAAATATATTTTGCCTTCAAATTCATACCGTGATCGTAGCATGCATGGACTCGACTCATAGGACTGGGATTTCCATGAAAAAATTGTGGGCCGAAAATGGGTGATCACTGTACATTTCTCTTCTGTTTCCTATTTATATTTCTATTTTACGTACTCAATTTAGCATTATGGACAGGGAAAGACCTAATGTAAGCTCTGTACAAAAATATTTTGCCTTCAAATTCATACCGTGATCGTAGCATGCATGGACTCGACTCATATGACTGGGATTTCCATGAAAAAGATTGTGGGCCGAAAATGGGTGATCACTGTACATTTCTCTACTGTTTCCTATTTATATTTATATTTTACCTCCTCAATTTAGCATTATGGCCAGGGAAAGACCTAATCTAAGCTCTGCACAAAAATATTTTGCCTTCAAATTCATACCGTGCATGCATGGACTCGACTCATATGACTGGGATTTCCATGAAAAAGATTGTGGTCCAAAATGCGTGATCACTTTCCATTTCTCTTTTGTTTCCTATTCATATTTCTATTTTACTTCCTCAATTTAGCATTATGGACAGGGAAAGACATAATCTAAAATCTACACAAAAATATTTTGCCTTCAAATTCATACCGTGATCGTAGCATGCATCGACTCGACTCATAGGACTGGGATTTGCATGAAAAAGATTGTGGCATGAAAATGGGTGATCACTGTACATTTTTCTTCTGCTTCCTATTTATATTTCTATTTTACCTTCTCAATTTAGCATTATGGACAGGGAAAGACCTAATCTAAGATCTGCAAAAAAATATTTTGCCTTCAAACTCATACCGTGATCGTAGCATGCATGGACTCGACTCATATGACTGGGATTTCCATGAAAAAGATTGTGGGCCGAAAATAAGTGATCACTGTACATTTCTCTTCTGTTTCCTATTTATATTTTACCTCCTCAATTTAGCATTATGGACAGGGAAAGAACTAATCTAAAATCTGCACAAAAATATTATGCATTCAAATTCATACCGTGATCGTAGCATGCATGTACTCGACTCATATGACTGGGATTTCCATAAAAAAGATTGTGCGCCGAAAATGGGTGATCACTGTACATTTCTGTTCTGTTTCGTATTCATATTTCTATTTTACCTCCTCAATTTAGCATTATGGACAGGGAAAGACCGAATCTAAAATCTGCACAAAAATATTTAGCCTTCAAATTCATACCGTGATTGTAGCATGCATGGACTCGACTCATATGACTGGGATTCCATGAAAAAGATTGTGGGCTGCAAATGGGAGATCACTGTACATTTCTCTTCTGTTTCCTATTTATATTTATATTTTACCTCCTCAATTTAGCATTATGGACAGGGAAAGACCTAATCTGAAATCTGCACAAAAATATTTTGCCTTCAAATTCATACCGTGATCGTAGCATGCATGGACTCGACTCATATGACTGGGATTTCCATGAAAAAGATTGTGGGCCGAAAATGGGTGATCACTGTACATTTCTCTTCTGTTTCCTACTTATATTTCTATTTCACCTCCTCAATTTAGCATTATGGACAGGGAAAGACCTAATCTAAAATCTGCACAAAAATATTTTGCCTTCAAATTCATACCGTGATCGTAGCATGCATCGACTCGACTCATATGACTGGGATTTCCATGAAAAATATTGTGGGCCGAAAATGGGTGATCACTGTACATTTCTCTTCTGTTTCCTATTTATATTTATATTTTACCTCCTCAATTTAGCATTATGGACAGGGAAAGACCTAATGTAAAATCTGCACAAAAATATTTTGCCTTCAAATTCATACTGAGATCGTAGCATGCATGGACTCGACTCATATGACTGGGATTTGCATGAAAAAGATTGTGGCATGAAAATGGGTGATCACTGTACATTTTTCTTCTGTTTCCTATTTATATTTCTATTTTACCTCCTCAATTTAGCATTATGGACAGGGAAAGACCTAATCTAAGATCTGCAAAAAAATATTTTGCCTTCAAATTCATACCGTGATCGTAGCATGCATGGACTCGACTCATATGACTGGGATTTCCATGAAAAAGATTGTGGGCCGAAAATAAGTGATCACTATACATTTCTCTTCTGTTTCCTATTTATATTTTACCTCCTCAATTTAGCATTATGGACAGTTAAAGAACTAATCTAAAATCTGCACAAAAATATTATGCATTCAAATTCATACCGTGATTGTAGCATGCATGGACTCGACTCATATGACTGGGATTTCCATAAAAAAGATTGTGCGCCGAAAATGGGTGATCACTGTACATTTCTGTTCTGTTTCGTATTCATATTTCTATTTTACCTCCTCAATTTAGCATTATGGACAGGGAAAGACCGAATCTAAAATCTGCACAAAAATATTTTGCCTTCAAATTCATACCGTGATTGTAGCATGCATGGACTCGACTCATATGACTGGGATTCCATGAAAAAGATTGTGGTCTGTTTATGGGAGATCACTGTACATTTCTCTTCTGTTTCCTATTTATATTTATATTTTACCTCCTCAATTTAGCATTATGGACAGGGAAAGACCTAATCTGAAATCTGCACAAAAATATTTTGCCTTCAAATTCATACCGTGATCGTAGCATGCATGGACTCGACTCATATGACTGGGATTTCCATGAAAAAGATTGTGGGCCGAAAATGGGTGATCACTGTACATTTCTCTTCTGTTTCCTACTTATATTTCTATTTTACCTCCTCAATTTAGCATTATGGACGGGGAAAGACCTAATCTAAGATCTGCACAAAAATATTTTGCTTTCAAATTCATACCGTGATCGTAGCATGCATGGACTCGACTCATATGACAGGGATATCCATGAAAAAAATTGTGGGCCGAAAATGGGTGATCACTGTACATGTGTCTTCTGTTTCCTATTTATATTTCTATTTTACCTCCTCAATTTAGCATTATGGACGGGGAAAGACCTAATCTAAGATCTGCACAAAAATATTTTGCTTTCAAATTCATACCGTGATCGTAGCATGCATGGACTCGACTCATATGACAGGGATATCCATGAAAAAAATTGTGGGCCGAAAATGGGTGATCACTGTACATTTCTCTTCTGTTTCTTATTTATATTTCTATTTTACCTCCTCAATTTAGCATTATGGCCAGGGAAAGACCTGATCTAAGCTCTGCACAAAAATATTTTGCCTTCAAATTCATACCGTGATCGTAGCATGCATGGACTCGACTCATATGACTGGGATTTCCATGAAAAAGATTGTGGGCCGAAAATGGGTGATCACTGTACATTTCTCTTCTGTTTCCTACTTATATTTCTATTTCACCTCCTCAATTTAGCATTATGGACAGGGAAAGACCTAATCTAAAATCTGCACAAAAATATTTTGCCTTCAAATTCATACCGTGATCGTAGCATGCATCGACTCGACTCATATGACTGGGATTTCCATGAAAAATATTGTGGGCCGAAAATGGGTGATCACTGTACATTTCTCTTCTGTTTCCTATTTATATTTATATTTTACCTCCTCAATTTAGCATTATGGACAGGGAAAGACCTAATGTAAAATCTGCACAAAAATATTTTGCCTTCAAATTCATACTGAGATCGTAGCATGCATGGACTCGACTCATATGACTGGGATTTGCATGAAAAAGATTGTGGCATGAAAATGGGTGATCACTGTACATTTTTCTTCTGTTTCCTATTTATATTTCTATTTTACCTCCTCAATTTAGCATTATGGACAGGGAAAGACCTAATCTAAAATCTGCACAAAAATATTTTGCCTTCAAATTCATACTGAGATCGTAGCATGCATGGACTCGACTCATATGACTGGGATTTCCATGAAAAAGATTGTGGGCCGAAAATGGGTGATCACTGTACATTTCTCTTCTGTTTCCTATTTATATTTCTATTTTACCTCCTCAATTTAGCATTATGGACAGGGAAAGACCTAATGTAAAATCTGCACAAAAATATTTTGCCTTCAAATTCATACCGTGATCGTAGCATGCATGGACTCGACACATATGACTGGGATTTCCATGAAAAATATTGTGGGCCGAAAATGGGTGATCACTGTACATTTCTCTTCTGTTTCCTATTTATATTTCTATTTTACCTCCTCAATTTAGCATTATGGACAGGGAAAGACCTAATCTAAGATCTGCACAAAAATATTTTGCCTTCGAAATCATACTGAGATCGTAGCATGCATGGACTCGACTCATATGACTGGGATTTGCATGAAAAAGATTGTGGCATGAAAATGAGTGATCACTGTACATTTCTCTTCTGTTTCCTATTTATATTTCTATTTTACCTCTTCAATTTAGCATTATGGACAGGGAAAGACCTAATCTAAGATGTGCAAAAAAATATTTTGCCTTCAAATTCTTACCGTGATCGTAGCATGCATGGACTCGACTCCTATGACTGGGATTTCCATGAAAAAGATTGTGGGCCGAAAATGGTTGATCACTGTACATTTCTCTTCTGTTTCCTATTTATATTTATATTTTACCTCCTTAATTTAGAATTATAGACAGGGAAAGACCTAATCTAAGATCTGCACAAAAATATTTTGCCTTCAAATTCATACCGTGATCGTAGAATGCATGGACTCGACTCATATGACTGGGATTTCCATGAAAATGTTTGTGGGCCGAAAATGGGTGATCACTGTACATTTCTGTTCTGTTTCGTATTCATATTTCTATTTTACCTCCTCAATTTAGCATTATGGACAGGGAAAGACCGAATCTAAAATCTGCACAAAAATATTTTGCCTTCAAATTCATACCGTGATTGTAGCATGCATTGACTCGACTCATATGACTGGGATTTGCATGAAAAAGATTGTGGGCTGCAAATGGGAGATCACTGTACATTTCTCTTCTGTTTCCTATTTATATTTATATTTTACCTCCTCATTTTAGCATTATGGACAGGAAAAGATATTATCTAAGCTCTGCACACAAATATTTTGCCTTCAAATTCATACCGTGATTGTAGCATGCATTTACTCGACTCATATGACTGGGATTTCCATGAAAAAGATTGTGGGCCGAAAATGGGTGATCACTGTACATTTCTCTTCTGTTTTCTATTTATATTTCTATTTTACCTCCTCAATTTAGCATTATCGAATGGGAAAGACATAATCTAAAATCTGCACAAAAATATTTTGCGTTCAAATTAATACCGTAATCGTAGCATGCATGGACTGGACTCATATGACTGATATTTCCATGAAAAAGATTTTTGGCCGAAAATGGGTGATCACTGTACATTTCTCTTCTGTTTCCTATTTATATTTATATTTTACCTCCTCAATTAAGCATTATTGACAATGAAAGACCAAATCTAAGATCTGCACAAAAATATTTTGCCTTCAAATTCATACCGTGATCGTAGCATGCATGGACTCGACTCATATGACTGGGATATCCATGAAAAAGATTGTGGGCAGAATATGGGTGATCACTGTACATTTCTCTTCTGTTTCCTATTTATATTTATATTTTACTTCCTCAATTTAGCATTATGTACAGGGAAAGACCTAATCTAAGATCTGCACAAAAATATTTTGCCTTCAAATTCATACTGTGATCGTAGCAAGCATGGACTCGAATAATATGACTGGGATTTGCATGAAAAAGATTATGGGCAGAAAATGGGTGATCACTGTACATTTCTCTTCTGTTTCCTATTTATATTCATATTTTACTTCTTGAATTTAGCATTATGGACAGGGAAAGACCTAATCTAAGATCTGCACAAAATTATTTTGCCTTCAAATTCATACCGTGATCGTAGCATGCATGGACTCGAATCATATGACTGGGATTTCCATGAAAAAGTTAGTGGGCAGAAAATGGGTGATCACTGTACATTTCTCTTCTGTTTCCTATTTATATTTATATTTTAACTCCTCAATTTAGCATTATGGACAGGGAAAGACCTAATCTAAGATCTGCACAAAAATATTTTGCCTTCAAATTCATACCGTGATCGTAGCATGCATGGACTCAACTCATATGACTGGGATTTCCACGAAAAAGATTGTGGGCCGAAAATGGATGATCACTGTACATTTCTCTTCTGTTTCCTATTTATATTTCTATTTTACCTCCTCAATTTAGCATTATGGCCAGTGAAAGAGTTAATCTAAGCTCTGCACAAAAATATTTTGCCTTCAAATTCATACCGTGATCGTAGCATGCATGGACTCGACTCATATGACTGGGATTTCCACGAAAAAGATTGTGGGCCGAAAATGGATGATCACTGTACATTTCTCTTCTCTTTCCTATTTATATTTCTATTTTACCTCCTCAATTTAGCATTATGGCCAGGGAAAGACTTAATCTAAGCTCTGCACAAAAATATTTTGCCTTCAAATTCATACCGTGATCGTAGCATGCATGGACTCGACTCATATGACTGGGATTACCATGAAAAAGATTGTGGGCCGAAAATGGTTGATCACTGTACATTTCTCTTCTGTTTCCTATTTATATTTATATTTTAACTCCTCAATTTAGCATTATGGACAGGGAACGACCTAATCTAAGCTCTGCACAAAAATATTTTGCCGTAAAATTCATACCGTGATCGTAGCATGCATGGACTCGACTCATATGACTGGGATTTCCATGAAAAAGATTGTGGGCCGAAAATGGGTGATCACTGTACATTTCTATTCTGTTTCCTATTTATATTTCTATTTTACCTCCTCAATTTAGCATTATGGACAGGGAAAGACCTAAGTTCTGCAAAAAAATATTTTGCCTTCAAATTCATACCGTGAACGTAGCATGCATGGATTCGACTCATATGACTGGGATTTCCATGAAAAAGATTGTGGGCAGAAAATGGGTGATCACTGTACATTTCTCTTCTGTTTCCTATTTATATTTATATTTTACTTCCTGAATTTAGCATTATGGACAAGGAAAGACCTAATCTAAGATCTGCACAAAATTATTTTGCCTTCAAATTCATACCGTGATCGTAGCATGCATGGACTCGAATCATATGACTGGGATTTCCATGAAAAAGATTGTGGGCCGAAAATGGGTGATCACTGTACATTTCTCTTCTGTTTCCTATTACTATTTAAATTCTACTTTCTGAATTTAGCATTATGGACAGGGAAAGACCTAATCTAAGCTCTGCACAAAAATATTTTGACTTCAAATTCATACCGTGATCGTAGCATGCATGGACTCGACTCATATGACTGGGATTTCCATGAAAAAGATTGTGGGCCGAAAATGGGTGATCACTGTACATGTGTCTTCTGTTTCCTATTTATATTTCTATTTTACCTCCTCAATTTAGCATTATGGACGGGGAAAGACCTAATCTAAGATCTGCACAAAAATATTTTGCTTTCAAATTCATACCGTGATCGTAGCATGCATGGACTCGACTCATATGACAGGGATATCCATGAAAAAAATTGTGGGCCGAAAATGGGTGATCACTGTACATTTCTCTTCTGTTTCTTATTTATATTTCTATTTTACCTCCTCAATTTAGCATTATGGCCAGGGAAAGACCTGATCTAAGCTCTGCACAAAAATATTTTGCCTTCAAATTCATACCGTGATCGTAGCATGCATGGACTCGACTCATATGACTGGGATTTCCATGAAAAAGATTGTGGGCCGAAAATGGGTGTTCACTGTACATTTCTCTTCTGTTTCCTATTTATATTTATATTTTACTTCCTCAATTTAGCATTATGGATAGGGAAACACCTAATCTAAAATCTGCACAAAAATATTTTGCCTTCAAATTCATACCGTGATCGTAGCATGCATGGACTCGACTCATATGACTGGGATTTCCATGAAAAAGATTGTGAGCTGAAAATGGGTGATCACTGTACATTTCTCTTCTGTTTCCTATTTATATTTCTATTTTACCTCCTCAATTTAGCATTATGGACAGGGAAAGACCTAATCTAAGCTCTGCACAAAAATATTTTGCCTTCAAATTCATACCGTGATCGTAGCATGCATAAACTCGACTCATATGACTGGGATTTCCATGAAAAAGATTGTGGGCCGAAAATGGGTGATCACTGTACATCTGTCTTCTGTTTCCTATTTACATTTCTATTTTACCTCCCCAATTTAGCATTATGGACAGGGAAAGACCTAATCTAAGATCTGCACAAAAATATTTTGCATTCAAATTCATACCGTGATCGTAGCATGCATGGACTCGACTCATATGACTGGGATATCCTTGAAAAAGATTGTGGGCCGAAAATGGGTGATCACTGTACATTTCTCTTCTGTTTCCTATTTATATTTCTATTTTACCTCCTCTATTTAGCATTATGCACAGGGAAAGACCTAATCTAAGCTCTGCACAAAAATATTTTGCCTTCAAATTCATAACGTGATCGTAGCTTGCATGAACTCGACTCATATGACTGGGATTTCCATGAAAAAGATTGTGGGCCGAAAATGGGTGATCACTGTACATTTCTCTTCTGTTTCTTATTTATATTTCTATTTTACCTCCTCAATTTAGCATTATGGCCAGGGAAAACCTAATCTAAGCTCTGCATAAAAATATTTTGCCTTCAAATTCATACCGTGATCGTAGCATGCATGGACTCGACTCATATGACTGGGATTTCCATGAAAAAGATTGTGTGCCGAAAATGGGTGATCACTGTACATTTCTCTTCTGTTTCTTATTTATATTTCTATTTTACCTCCTCAATTTAGCATTATGGCCAGGGAAAGACCTAATCTAAGCTCTGCACAAAAATATTTTCCTTTCAAATTCATACCGTGATCGTAGCATGCATGGACTCGACTCATATGACTGGGATATCCATGAAACAGATTGTGGGCCGAAAATGGGTGATCACTGTACATTTCTCTTCTGTTTCCTATTTATATTTCTATTTTACCTCATCAATTTAGCCTTATGGACAGGGAAAGACCCAATCTAAAATCTGCAAAAAAATATTTTGCCTCCAAATTCATACCGTGATCGTAGCATGCATGGACTCGACTCATATGACTGGGATTTCCATGAAAAAGTTTGTGGGCCGAAAATGGGTGATCACTGTACATTTCTCTTCTGTTTCCTATTTATATTTCTATTTTACCTCCTCTATTTAGCATTATGGACAGGGAAAGACCTAATCTAAGATCTGCACAAAAATATTTTGCCTTCAAATACATACCGTGATCGTAGCATGCATGGACTCGACTCATATGACTGGGATTTCCATGAAAAAGATTGTGGGCCGAAAATGGGTGATCACTGTACATTTCTCTTCTGTTTCTTATTTATATTTCTATTTTACCTCCTCAATTTAGCATTATGGCCAGGGAAAGACCTAATCTAAGCTGTGCACAAAAATATTTTGCCTTCAAATTCATACCGTGATCGTAGCATGCATGGACTCGACTCATATGACTGGGATTTCCATGAAAAAGATTGTGGGCTGAAAATGGGTGATCACTGTACATTTCTGTTCTGTTTCCTATTTATATTTATATTTTACCTCCTCAATTTAGCATTATGGACAGGGAAAGACCTAATCTAAAATCTGCAAACAGATATGTTGCCTTCAAATTCATACCGTGATCGTAGCATGCATGGACTCGACTCATATGACTGGGATTTCCATGAAAAAGTTTGTGGGCCGAAAATTGGTGATCACTGTACATTTCTCTTCTGTTTCCTATTTATATTTCTATTTTACTTCCTTCATTTAGCATTATGGACAGGAAAAGACCTAATCTAAGCTCTGCACAAAAATATTTTGCCTTCAAATTCATACCGTGATCTTAGCCTGCATGGACATGACTCATATGACTGGGATTTCCATGAAAAAGATTGTGGGCCGAAAAAGGGTTATCACTATATATTTCTCTTCTGTATTCTATTTATATTTCTATTTTACCTCCTCAATTTAGCATTATAGCCAGGGAAAGACCTAATCTAAGCTCTGGACAAAAATATTTTGCCTTCAAATTCATACCGTGATCGTAGCATGCATGGACGCGACTCATATGATTGGGATTTCCATGAAAAAGATTGTGGGCAGAAAATGGGTGATCACTGTACATTTCTCTTCTGTTTCCTATTTATATTTCTATTTTACCTCCTCAATTTAGCATTATGGACAGGGAAAGACCTCATCTAAGATCTGCACAAAAATATTTTGCCTTCAAATTCATACCGTGATCGTAGCATGCATAGACTCCACTCATATGACTGGGATTTCCATGAAAATGATAGAGCGCCGAAAATGGGTGATCACTGTACATTTTTCTTCTGTTTCCTATTAATATTTCTATTTTACCTCCTCAATTTAGCATTATGGACAGGGAAAGACCTAATCTAAGCTGTGCACAAAAATATTTTGCCTTCAAATTCATACCGTGATCGTAGCATGCATGGACTCGACTCATATGACTGGGATTTCCATGAAAAAGTTTGTGGGCCGAAAATGGGTGATCACTGTACATTTCTCTTCTGTTTCCTATTTATATTTCTATTTTACCTCCTCTATTTAGCATTATGCACAGGGAAAGACCTAATCTAAAATCTGCACAAAAATATTTAGCCTTCAAATTGATAACGTGATCGTAGCATGCATGAACTCTACTCATATGACTGGGATTTCCCTGAAAATGATTGTGGGCAGAAAATGGATGATCACTCTACATTTCTATTTTGTTTCTTATTTATATTTCTATTTTACCTCCTCAATTTAGCATTATGGCCAGGGAAAGACCTAATCTAAGAACTGCACAAAAATATTTTGCCTTCAAATTCATACCGTGATCGTAGCATGCATTGACTCGACTGATATGACTGGGATTTCCATGAAAAAGATTGTTGGCCGAAAATGGGTGATCACTGTACATTTCTCTTCTGTTTCCTATTTATATTTCTATTTTACTTCCTCAATTTAGCATTATGGCCAGGGAAAGACCTAATCTAAGCTCTGCACAAAAATATTTTGCCTTCAAATTCATAACGTGAACGTAGCATGCATGGACTCGACTCATATGTCTGGGATTTCCATGAAAAAGATTGTGGGCCAAAAATGGGTGATCACTGTACATTTCTCTTCTGTTTCCTATTTATATTTCTATTTTACCTCCTCAATTTAGCATTATGGACAGGGAAAGACCTAATCTAAGAACTGCACAAAAATATTTTGCCTTCAAATTAATACCGTGATCGTAGCATGCATGGACTCGACTCATATGACTGGGATTTCCATGAAAAAGATTGTGGGCCGAAAATGGGTGATCACTGTACATTTATCTTCTGTTTCCTATTTATATTTCTATTTTACCTCCTCAATTTAGCATTATGGACAGTGAAAGACCTAATCTAAAATCTGCAAAAAATATTTTGCCTTAAATTCATAACGTGATCGTAGCATGCATGAACTCTACTCATATGACTGGGTTTTCCCTGAAAAAAATTGTGGGCAGAAAATGGGTGATCACTGTACATTTCTCTTCTGTTTCCTATTTATATTTGTATTTTACCTCCTCAATTTAGCATTATGGACAGGGAAAACCTAATCTAAGATCTGCACAAAAATATTTTGCCTTCAAATTCATACCGTGATCGTAGCATGCATGGACTCGACTCATATGACTGGCATTTCCATGAAAAAGATTGTGGGCCGAAAATGGGTGATCACTGTACATTTCACTTCTGTTTCCTATTTATAATTCTATTTTACCTCCTCAATTTAGCATTATGGACAGGGAAAGACCTAATCTAAGATCTGCACAAAAATATTTTGCCTTCAAATTCATACCGTGATCGTAGCATGCATGGACTCGACTCATATGACTGGGATTTCCCTGAAAAAGATTGTGGGCTGAAAATGGGTGATCACTGTACATTTCTCTTCTGTTTCCTATTTATATTTCTATTTTACCTCCTCAATTTAGCATTATGGACAGGGAAAGACCTAATCTAAGATCTGCACAAAAATATTTTGCCATCAAATTCATACCGTGATCGTAGCATGCATGGACTCGACTCATATGACTGGGATTTCCATGAAAAAGATTGTGGGCAGAAAATGGGTGATCACTGTACATTTCTCTTCTGTTTCCTATTTATATTTATATTTTACCTCCTCAATTTAGCATTATGGACAGGGAAAGACCTAAATTAAAATCTGCAAAAAAATATTTTGCCTTCAAATTCATACCGTGATCGTAGCATGCATGGACTCGACTCATATGACTGGGATTACCATGAAAAAGATTGTGGGCCGAAAATGGGTGATCACTGTACATTTCTCTTCTGTTTCCTATTTATATTTCTATTTTACCTCCTGAATTTAGCATTATGGCCAGGGAAAGACCTACTCTAAGATCTGCACAAAAATATTTTGCCTTCAAATTCATACCGTGATCGTCGCATGCATGGACTCAACTCATATGACTGGGATTTCCATAAAAAAGATAGTGGGCAGAAATGGGTGATCACTGTACATTTCTCTTCTGTTTCCTATTTATATTTCTATTTTACCTCCTCAATTTAGCATTATGGCCAGGGTAAGATTTGATCTAAGCTCTGCGCAAAAATATTTTGTCTTCAAATTCATACCGTGATCGTAGCATGCATGGACTCGACTCATATGACTGGGATTTCCATGAAAAAGATTGTGGGCCGAAAATGGGTGATCACTGTACATTTCTCTTCTGTTTCTAATTTATATTTCTATTGTACCTCCTCAATTTAGCATTATGGCCAGTGAAAGACCTAATCTAAGCTCTGCACAAAAATATTTTGCCTTCAAATTCATAACGTGATCGTAGCATGCATGGACTCGACTCATATGACTGGGATTTCCATGAAAAAGATTGTGGGCCGAAAATGGGTGATCACTGTACATTTCACTTCTGTTTCCTATTTATAATTCTATTTTACCTCCTCAATTTAGCATTATGGACAGGGAAAGACCTAATCTAAGATCTGCACAAAAATATTTTGCCTTCAAATTCATACCGTGATCGTAGCATGCATGGACTCGACTCATATGACTGGGATTTCCATGAAAAAGATTGTGGGCCAAAAATGGGTGATCACTGTACATTTCTCTTCTGTATTCTATTTATATTGCTATTTTACCTCCTCAATTTAGCATTATGGACAGGGAAAGACCTAACCTAAGCTCTGCACAAAAATATTTTGCCTTCAAATTCATACCGTGATCGTAGCATGCATGGACTTGACTCATATAACTGTGATGTCCATGAAAAAGATTGTGGGCCGAAAATTGGTGATCACTGTACATTTCTCTTCTGTTTCCTATTTATATTTATAATTTACCTCCTCAATTTAGCATTGTGGACAGGGAAAGACCTCATCTAAGAACTGCACAAAAATATTTTGACTTCAAATTCATACCGTGATCGTAGCATGCATGGACTCCACTCATATGACTGGGATTTCCATGAAAAAGATTGTGGGCAGAAAATGGGTGATCACTGTACATTTCTCATCTGTTTCCTATTTATATTTCTATTTTGCTTTTCAATTTAGCATTATGGAAAGGGAATTACCTAATCAAAAATCTGCACAAAAATATTTTGCCTTCAAATTCATACCGCGATCGTAGCATGCATGAACTCGACTCATATGACTGGGATTTTCATGAAAAAGATTGTGGGCCGAAAATGTGTGATCACTGTACATTTCTCTTCTGTTTCCTATTTATATTTATATTTTACCTCCTCAATTTAATATTATGGCCAGGGAAAGACCTAATCTAAGCTCTGCACAAAAATATTTTGCCTTTAAATTCATACCGTGATCGTAGCATGCATGGACTCGACTCATATGACTGGGATTTCCAGGAAAAAGATTGTGGGCCGAAAATGGGTGATCACTGTACATTTCTCTTCTGTTTCCTATTTATATTTCTATTTTGCTTTTCAATTTAGCATTATGGCCAGGGAAATACCTAATCAAAAATCTGCACAAAAATATTTTGCCTTCAAATTCATACCGCGATCGTAGCATGCATGAACTCGACTCATATGACTGGGATTTTCATGAAAAACATTGTGGGCCGAAAATGGGTGATCACTGTACATTTCTCTTCTGTTTCCTATTTATATTTCTATTTTACCTCCTCAATTTAGCATTATGGCCAGGGTAAGATTTGATCTAAGCTCTGCGCAAAAATATTTTGCCTTCAAATTCATACCGTGATCGTAGCATGCATGGACTCGACTCATATGACTGGGATTTCCATGAAAAAGATTGTGGGCCGAAAATGGGTGATCACTGTACATTTCTCTTCTGTTTCCTATTTATATTTATATTTTACCTCCTCAATTTAGCATTATGGCCAGGGAAAGACCTAATCTAAGCTCTGCACAAAAATATTTTGCCTTTAAATTCATACCGTGATCGTAGCATGCATGGACTCGACTCACATGACTGGGATTTCCATGAAAAAGATTGTGGGCCGAAAATGGGTGATCACTGTACATTTCTCTTCTGTTTCCTATTTATATTTATATTTTACCTCCTCAATTTAGCATTATGGACAGGGAAAGACCTAATCTAAACTCTGCACAAAAATATTTTGCCTTCAAATTCATACTGTGATCGTAGCATGCATGGACTTGACTCATATGACTGGGATTTCCATGAAAAAGATTGTGGGCCGAAAATGGGTGATCACTGTACATTTCTCTTCTGTTTCCTATTTATATTTATATTTTACCTCCTCAATTTAGCATTATGGACAGGGAAAGACCTAATCTAAGCTCTGCACAAAAATATTTTGCCTTCAAATTCATACTGTGATCGTAGCATGCATGGACTCGACTCATATGACTGGGATTTCCATGAAAAAGATTGTGGGCCGAAAATGGGTGATCACTGTACATTTCTCTTCTGTTTCCTATTTATATTTATATTTTACCTCTTCAATTTAGCATTATGGACAGGGAAAGACCTAATCTAAGCTCTGCACACAAATATTTTGCCTTCAAATTCATACTGTGATCGTAGCATGCATGGACTTGACTCATATGACTGGGATTTCCATGAAAAAGATTGTGGGCCGAAAATGGGTGATCACTGTACATTTCTCTTCTGTTTCCTATTTATATTTATATTTTACCTCCTCAATTTAGCATTATGGACAGGGAAAGACCTAATCTAAGCTCTGCACAAAAATATTTTGCCTTCAAATTCATACTGTGATCGTAGCATGCATGGACTTGACTCATATGACTGGGATTTCCATGAAAAAGATTGTGGGCCGAAAATGGGTGATCACTGTACATTTCTCTTCTGTTTCCTATTTATATTTATATTTTACCTCCTCAATTTAGCATTATGGACAGAGAAAGACCTAATCAAAGATCTGCACAAAAATATTTTGACTTCAAATTCATACCATGATCGTAGCATGCATGGACTCGGCTCATATGACTGGGATTTCCATGAAAAAGATTGTTGGCCGAAAATGGGTGATCACTGTCCATTTCTCTTCTGTTTCCTATTTATATTTATATTTTACCTCCTCAATTTAGCATTATGGACAGGGAAAGACCTAATCTAAGATCTGCACAAAAATATTTTGCCTTCAAATTCATACCGTGATCGTAGCATGCATGGACTCGACTCATATGACTGGGATTTCCCTGAAAAAGATTGTGGGCTGAAAATGGGTGATCACTGTACATTTCTCTTCTGTTTCCTATTTATATTTCTATTTTACCTCCTCAATTTAGCATTATGGACAGGGAAAGACCTAATCTAAGATCTGCACAAAAATATTTTGCCATCAAATTCATACCGTGATCGTAGCATGCATGGACTCGACTCATATGACTGGGATTTCCATGAAAAAGATTGTGGGCAGAAAATGGGTGATCACTGTACATTTCTCTTCTGTTTCCTATTTATATTTATATTTTACCTCCTCAATTTAGCATTATGGACAGGGAAAGACCTAAATTAAAATCTGCAAAAAAATATTTTGCCTTCAAATTCATACCGTGATCGTAGCATGCATGGACTCGACTCATATGACTGGGATTACCATGAAAAAGATTGTGGGCCGAAAATGGGTGATCACTTTACATTTCTCTTCTGTTTCCTATTTATATTTCTATTTTACCTCCTGAATTTAGCATTATGGCCAGGGAAAGACCTACTCTAAGATCTGCACAAAAATATTTTGCCTTCAAATTCATACCGTGATCGTCGCATGCATGGACTCAACTCATATGACTGGGATTTCCATAAAAAAGATAGTGGGCAGAAATGGGTGATCACTGTACATTTCTCTTCTGTTTCCTATTTATATTTCTATTTTACCTCCTCAATTTAGCATTATGGCCAGGTAAAGACCTAATCTAAGCTGTGCACAAAAATATTTTGCCTTCAAATTCATACCGTGATCGTAGCATGCATGGACTCGACTCATATGACTGGGATTTCCATGAAAAAGATTGTGGGCCGAAAATGGCTGATCACTGAACATTTCTCTTTTGTTTCCTATTTATATTTCTATTTTACCTCCACAATTTAGCATTATGGACAGGGAAAGACCTAATCTAAGATCTGGACAAAAATATTTTGCCTTCAAATTCATACCGTGATCGTCGCATGCATGGACTCGACTCATATGACTGGGATTTCCATGAAAAAGATTGTGGGCCGAAAATGGGTGATCACTGTACATTTCTCTTCTGTTTCCTATTTATATTTATATTTTACCTCCTCAAATTAGCATTATGGACAGGGATAGACCTAATCTGAAATCTGCACAGAAATATTTTTCCTTCAAATTCATACCGTGATCGCAGCATGCATGGACTCGACTCATATGACTGGGATTTCCATGAAAAAGATTGTGGGCCGGAAATTGGTGATCACTGTATATTTCTCTTTTGTTTCCTATTTATATTTCTATTTTACCTCCTCAATTTAGCATTATGGACAGGGAAAGACCTAATCTAAAATCTGTAAAAGAATATTTTGCCTTCAAATTCATACCGTGATCGTAGCATGCAAGGACTCGACTCATATAACTGGGATTTCCATGAAAAAGGTTGTGGGCCGAAAATGTGATCACTGTACATTTCTCTTCTGTTTCCTATTTATATTTCTATTTTACCTCCTCAATTTAGCATTATGGACAGGGAATGACCTAATGTAAGATCTGCACAAAAATATTTTGCCTTCAAATTTTTACCGTGATCATAGCATGCATGGACTCGACTCATATGACTGGGATTTGCATGAAAAAGATTGTGGGCCGAAAATGGGTGATCACTGTACATTTCTCTTCTGTTTCCTGTTTATATTTATATTTTACCTCCTCAATTTAGCATTATGGACAGGGAAAGACCTAATCTGAAATCTGCACAAATATATTTTGCCTTCAAATTCATACCGGGATCGTAGCATGCATGGACTCGACTCATATGACTGGGATTTCCATGAAAAGATTGTGGGCGGAAAATGGATGATCACTGTACATTTCACTTTTGTTTCCTATTTATATTTATATTTTACCTCCACAATTTAGCATTATGGACAGGGAAAGACCTAATCTAAGATCTGGACAAAAATATTTTGCCTTCAAATTCATACCGTGATCGTCGCATGCATGGACTCGACTCATATGACTGGGATTTGCATGAAAAAGATTGTGGGCCGAAAATGGGTGATCACTGTACATTTCTCTTCTGTTTCCTGTTTATATTTATATTTTACCTCCTCAATTTAGCATTATGGACAGGGAAAGACCTAATCTGAAATCTGCACAAATATATATTGCCTTCAAATTCATACCGTGATCGTAGCATGCATGGACTCGACTCATATGACTGGGATTTCCATGAAAAAGATTGTGGGCGGAAAATGGATGATCACTGTACATTTCTCTTCTGTTTCCTATTTATATTTCTATTTTACCTCCTCAATTTAGCATTATGGAGAGGGAAAGACCTAATCTAAAATCTGCACAAAAATATTTTGCCTTCAAATTCATACCGTGATCGTAGCATGCATGGACTCGACTCATATGACTGGGATTTCCATGAAAAAGATTGTGGGCCGAAAATGGGTGATCACTGTACATTTGTCTTCTGTTTCCGATTTATATTTCTATTTTATCTCCTCAATTTACCATTATGGACAGGGAAAGATCCAATCTAAGATCTGCACAAAAATATTTTGCCTTCAAATTCATACCGTAATCGTAGCATGCATGGACTCGACTCATATGACTGGGATTTCCATGAAAAAGATTGTGGGCCGAAAATGGGTGATCACTGTACATTTCTCTTCTGTTTCCTATTTATATTTCTATTTTACCTCCTCAATTTAGCATTATGGACAGGGAAAGAACTAATCTAAAATCTACACAAAAATATATTGCCTTCAAATTCATACCGTGATCGTAGCATGCATGGACTCGACTCATATGACTGGGATTTCCATGAAAAAGATTGTGGGCCGAAAATGGCTGATCACTGTATATTTCTCTTCTGTTTCCTGTTTATATTTATATTTTACCTCCTCAATTTAGCATTATGGACAGGGAAAGACCTAATCTGAAATCTGCACAAATATATTTTGCCTTCAAATTCATACCGTGATCGTAGCATGCATGGACTCGACTCATATGACTGGGATTTCCATGAAAAAGATTGTGGGCGGAAAATGGATGATCACTGGACATTTCTCTTCTGTTTCCTTTTTATATTTCTATTTTACCTCCTCAATTTAGCATTATGGAGAGGGAAAGACCTAATCTAAAATCTGCACAAAAATATTTTGCCTTCAAATTCATACCGTGATCGTAGCATGCATGGACTCGACTCATATGACTGGGATTTCCATGAAAAAGATTGTGGGCCGAAAATGGGTGATCACTGTACATTTCTCTTCTGTTTCCTATTTATATTTCTATTTTACCTCCTCAATTTAGCATTATGGACAGGGAAAGACCAAATCTAAAATCTGCACAAAAATATTTTGCCTTCAAATTCATACCGTGAGCGTAGCATGCATGGACTCGACTCATATGACTGGGATTCCCAAAAAAAGATTGTGGGCCGAAAATGGGTGATCACTGTACATTTGTCTTCTGTTTCCGATTTATATTTCTATTTTATCTCCTCAATTTACCATTATGGACAGGGAAAGATCCAATCTAAGATCTGCACAAAAATATTTTGCCTTCAAATTCATACCGTAATCGTAGCATGCATGGACTCGACTCATATGACTGGGATTTCCATGAAAAAGATTGTCGGCCGAAAATGGGTGATCACTGTACATTTCTCTTCTGTTTCCTATTTATATTTCTATTTTACCTCCTCAATTTAGCATTATGGACAGGGAAAGAACTAATCTAAAATCTGCACAAAAATATATTGCCTTCAAATTCATACCGTGATCGTAGCATGCATGGACTCGACTCATATGACTGGGATTTACATGAAAAAGATTGTGGGCCGAAAATGGCTGATCACTGTACATTTCTCTTTTGTTTCCTATTTATATTTCTATTTTACCTCCACAATTTAGCATTATGGACAGGGAAAGACCTAATCTAAGATCTGGACAAAAATATTTTGCCTTCAAATTCATACCGTGATCGTCGCATGCATGGACTCGACTCATATGACTGGGATTTGCATGAAAAAGATTGTGGGCCGAAAATGGGTGATCACTGTACATTTCTCTTCTGTTTGCTGTTTATATTTATATTTTACCTCCTCAATTTAGCATTATGGACAGGGAAAGACCTAATCTGAAATCTGCACAAATATATTTTGCCTTCAAATTCATACCGTGATCGTAGCATGCATGGACTCGACTCATATGACTGGGATTTCCATGAAAAAGATTGTGGGCTGAAAATGGGTGATCACTGTACATTTCTCTTCTGTTTTTTATTTATATTTATATTTTACTTCCTCAATTTAGCATTATGGACAGGGAAAGACCGAATCTAAGCTCTGCACAAAAATATTTTGCCTTCAAATTCATACCGTGAACGTAACATGCATGGACTCGACTCATATGACTGGGATTCCCATGAAAAAGATTGTGGGCCGAAAATGGGTGATCACTGTACATTTCTCTTCTGTTTCCTATTTATATTTCTATTTTACCTCCTCAATTTAGCATTATGGACAGGGAAAGACCAAATCTAAGATATGCACAAAAATATTTTGCCTTCAAATTCATACCGTGATCATAGCATGCATGGACTCGACTCATATGACTGGGATTTGCATGAAAAAGATTGTGGGCCGAAAATGGGTGATCACTGTACATTTCTCTTCTGTTTCCTATTTATATTTATATTTTACTTCCTCAATTTAGCATTATGGACAGGGAAAGACCTAATCTAAAATCTGCACAAAAATATTTTGCCTTCAAATTCATACCGTGATCGTAGCATGCATGGACTCGACTCATATGACTGGGATTTCCATGAAAAAGATTGTGGGCGGAAAATGGGTGATCACTGTACATTTCTCTTCTGTTTCCTACTTATATTTCTATTTTACCTCCTCAATTTAGCATTATGGACAGGGAAAGACCTAATCTAAAATCATCACAAAAATATTTTGCCTTCAAATTCATACCGTGATCGTAGCATGCATGGATTCGACTCATATGACTGGGATTTCCATGAAAAAGATTGTGAGCCAAAAATTGGTGATCACTGTATATTTCTCTTCTGTTTCCTATTTATATTTATATTTTACCACCTCAATTTAGCATTATGGACAGGGAAAGACCTAATCTAAGATCTGCACAAAAATATTGTGCCTTCAAATTCATACCGTGAACGTAGCATGCATGGACTCGACTCATATGACTGGGATTTCCATGAATAAGATTGTGGGCCAAAAATGGGTGATCACTGTACATTTCTCTTCTGTTTCCTATTCATATTTCTATTTTACCTCCTCAATTTAGCATTATGGAGAGGGAAAGACCTAATCTAAAATCTGCACAAAAATATTTTGCCTTCAAATTCATACCGTGATCGTAGCATGCATGGACTCGACTCATATGACTGGGATCTCCATGAAAAAGATTGTGGGCCGAAAATGGGTGATCACTGTACATTTCTCTTCTGTTTTTTATTTATATTTATATTTTACTTCCTCAATTTAGCATTATGGACAGGGAAAGACCGAATCTAAGCTCTGCACAAAAATATTTTGCCTTCAAATTCATACCGTGAACGTAACATGCATTGACTCGACTCATATGACTGGGATTCCCATGAAAAAGATTGTGGGCCGAAAATGGGTGATCACTCTACATTTCTCTTCTGTTTCCTATTTATATTTATATTTTACCTCCTCAATTTAGCATTATGGACAGTGAAAGTCCAAATCTAAGATATGCACAAAAATATTTTGCCTTCAAATTCATACCGTGATCATAGCATGCATGGACTCGACTCATATGACTGGGATTTGCATGAAAAAGATTGTGGGCCGAAAATGGGTGATCACTGTACATTTCTCTTCTGTTTCCTATTTATATTTATATTTTATCTCCTCAATTTACCATTATGGACAGGGAAAGAACTAATCTAAAATCTGCACAAAAATATATTGCCTTCAAATTCATACCGTGATCGTAGCATGCATGGACTCGACTCATATGACTGGGATTTCCATGAAAAAGATTGTGGGCCGAAAATGGGTGATCACTGTACATTTCTCTTTTGTTTCCTATTTATATTTATATTTTACCTCCACAATTTAGCATTATGGACAGGGAAAGACCTAATCTAAGATCTGGACAAAAATATTTTGCCTTCAAATTCATACCGTGATCGTCGCATGCATGGACTCGACTCATATGACTGGGATTTTTATATGAAAAAGATTGTGGGTTGAAAATGGGTGATCACTGTACATTTCTCTTCTGTTTCCTATTTATATTTATATTTTACCTCCTCAATTTAGCATTATGGACAGGGAAAGACCTAATCTGAAATCTGCACAAATATATTTTGCCTTCAAATTCATACCGTGATCGTAGCATGCATGGACTCGACTCATATGACTGGGATTTCCATGAAAAAGATTGTGGGCCGAAAATGGGTGATCACTGTACATTTCTCTTCTGTTTCCTATTTATATTTATATTTTACCTCCTCAATTTAGCATTATGGACAGGGAAAGACCTAATCTAAGATCTACATAAAAAATATTTTGCCTTCAAATTCATACCGTGATCGTACCATGCATGGACATGCTCATATGACTGGGATTTACATGAAAAAGATTGTGGGCCGAAAATGGGTGATAACTGTACATTTCACTTCTTTTTCCTATTTATATTTATATTTTACCTCCTCAATTTAGCATTATGGACAGGGAAAGACCTAATCTAAGATCTGGACAAAAATATTTTGCCTTCAAATTCATACCGTGATCGTAGCATGCATGGACTCGACTCATATGACTGGGATTTCCATGAAAAAGATTGTGGGCCGAAAATGGGTGATCACTGTACATTTCTCTTCTGTTTCCTATTTATATTTCTATTTTACCTCCTCAATTTAGCATTACGGACAGGGAAAGACCTAATCTAAAATCTGCACAAAAATATTTTGCCTTCAAATTCATACCGTGATCATAGCATGCATGGACTCGACTCATATGACTGGGATTTCCATGAAAAAGATTGTGGGCCGAAAATGGGTGATCACTGTACATTTCTCTTCTGTTTCCTATTTCTATTTCTATTTTACCTCCTCAATTTAGCATTATGGACAGGGAAAGACCTAATCTAAAATCTGCACAAAAATATATTGCCTTCAAATTCATACCGTGATCGTAGCATGCATGGACTCGACTCATATGACTGGGATTTCCATGAAAAAGATTGTGGGCCGAAAATGGCTGATCACTGTACATTTCTCTTTTGTTTCCTATTTATATTTCTATTTTACCTCCACAATTTAGCATTATGGACAGGGAAAGACCTAATCTAAGATCTGGACAAAAATATTTTGCCTTCAAATTCATACCGTGATCGTCGCATGCATGGACTCGACTCATATGACTGGGATTTGCATGAAAAAGATTGTGGGCCGAAAATGGGTGATCACTGTACATTTCTCTTCTGTTTGCTGTTTATATTTATATTTTACCTCCTCAATTTAGCATTATGGACAGGGAAAGACCTAATCTGAAATCTGCACAAATATATTTTGCCTTCAAATTCATACCGTGATCGTAGCATGCATGGACTCGACTCATATGACTGGGATTTCCATGAAAAAGATTGTGGGCGGAAAATGGGTGATCACTGTACATTTCTCTTCTGTTTTTTATTTATATTTATATTTTACTTCCTCAATTTAGCATTATGGACAGGGAAAGACCGAATCTAAGCTCTGCACAAAAATATTTTGCCTTCAAATTCATACCGTGAACGTAACATGCATGGACTCGACTCATATGACTGGGATTCCCATGAAAAAGATTGTGGGCCGAAAATGGGTGATCACTGTACATTTCTCTTCTGTTTCCTATTTATATTTCTATTTTACCTCCTCAATTTAGCATTATGGACAGGGAAAGACCAAATCTAAGATATGCACAAAAATATTTTGCCTTCAAATTCATACCGTGATCATAGCATGCATGGACTCGACTCATATGACTGGGATTTGCATGAAAAAGATTGTGGGCCGAAAATGGGTGATCACTGTACATTTCTCTTCTGTTTCCTATTTATATTTATATTTTACTTCCTCAATTTAGCATTATGGACAGGGAAAGACCTAATCTAAAATCTGCACAAAAATATTTTGCCTTCAAATTCATACCGTGATCGTAGCATGCATGGACTCGACTCATATGACTGGGATTTCCATGAAAAAGATTGTGGGCGGAAAATGGGTGATCACTGTACATTTCTCTTCTGTTTCCTACTTATATTTCTATTTTACCTCCTCAATTTAGCATTATGGACAGGGAAAGACCTAATCTAAAATCATCACAAAAATATTTTGCCTTCAAATTCATACCGTGATCGTAGCATGCATGGATTCGACTCATATGACTGGGATTTCCATGAAAAAGATTGTGAGCCGAAAATTGGTGATCACTGTATATTTCTCTTCTGTTTCCTATTTATATTTATATTTTACCACCTCAATTTAGCATTATGGACAGGGAAAGACCTAATCTAAGATCTGCACAAAAATATTGTGCCTTCAAATTCATACCGTGAACGTAGCATGCATGGACTCGACTCATATGACTGGGATTTCCATGAATAAGATTGTGGGCCAAAAATGGGTGATCACTGTACATTTCTCTTCTGTTTCCTATTCATATTTCTATTTTACCTCCTCAATTTAGCATTATGGAGAGGGAAAGACCTAATCTAAAATCTGCACAAAAATATATTGCCTTCAAATTCATACCGTGATCGTAGCATGCATGGACTCGACTCATATGACTGGGATCTCCATGAAAAAGATTGTGGGCGGAAAATGGGTGATCACTGTACATTTCTCTTCTTTTTCCTATTTATATTTCTATTTTAACTCCTCAATTTAGCATTATGGTCAGGGAAAGACCTAATCTAAAATCTGCACAAAAATATTTTGCCTGCAAATTCATACCGTGATCGTAGCATGCATTGACTCGACTCATATGACTGGGATTTCCATGAAAAAGATTGTGGGCCGAAAATGGGTGATCACTGTACATTTCTCTTCTGTTTCCTATTTATATTTATATTTTACCTCCTTAATTTAGCATTATGGACAGGGATAGACCTAATATAAAATCTGCACAAAAATATTTTGCCTTCAATTTCATACCGTGATCGTAGCATGCATGGACTCGACTCATATGACTGGGATTTCCATGAAATAGATTGTGGGCCGAAAACAGGTGATCACTGGACATTTCTCTTCTGTTTCCTATTTATATTTATATTTTACCTTCTCAAAATAGCATTATGGACAGGGAAAGACCTAATCTAACATCTGCACAAAAATATTTTGCCTTCAAATTCATACCGTAATCGTAGCATGCATGGACTCGACTCATATCACTGGGATTTACATGAAAAAGATTGTGGGCCGAAAACGGGTGTTCACTGTACATTTCTCTTCTGTTTCCTATTTATATTTATATTTTACCTCCTCAATTTAGCATTATGGACAGGGAAAGACCTAATCTAAAATCTGCACAAAAATATTTTGCCTTCAAATTCATACCGTGATCGTAGCATGGATGGACTCGACTCATATGACTGGGATTTCCATGAAAAAGTTTGTGGGCAGAAAATGGGTGATCACTGTACATTTCTCTTCTGTTTCCTATTTATATTTATATTTTACCTCCTCAATTTAACATTATGGACAGGGAAATACCTAATCCTAAATCTGCACAAAAATATTTTGCCTTCAAATTCATACCGTGATCGTAGCATGCATGGACTCGACTCATATGACTGGGATTTCCATGAAAAAGATTGTGGGCCGAAAATGGGTGATCACTGTACATTTCTCTTCTGTTTCCTATTTATATTTCTATTTTACCTCCTCAATTTAGCATTATGGAGAGGGAAAGACCTAATCTAAAATCTGCACAAGAATATTTTGCCTTCAAATTCATACCGTGATCGTAGCATGCATGGACTCGACTCATATGACTGGGATTTCCATGAAAAAGATTGTGGGCCGAAAATGTGTGATCACTGTACATTTCTCTTCTGTTTCCTATTTATATTTATATTTTACCTCCTAAATTTAGCATTATGGACAGGGAAAGACCTAATCTAAAATCTGCACAAAAATATTTTGCCTTCAAATTCATACAGTGATCATAGCATGCATGGACTCGACTCATATGACTGGGATTTCCATGAAAAAGATTGTGGGCCTAAAATGAGTGATCACTGTACATTTCTCTTCTGTTTCCTATTTATATTTCTATTTTACCTCCTCAATTTAACATTATGGACAGGGAAAGACCTAATCTAAAATCTGCACAAAAATATTTTGCCTTCAAATTCATACCATGATCGTAGCATGCATGTACTCGACTCATATGACAGGGATTTCCATGAAAAAGATTGTGGGCCTAAAATGGGTGATCACTGTACATTTCTCTACTGTTTCCTATTTATATTTCTATTTACCTCCTCAATTTAGCATTAGGGACAGGGAAAGACCTAATCTAAAATCTGCACAAAAATATTTTTCCTTCAAATTCATACCGTGATCGTAGCATGAATGGACTCGACTCATATGACTGGGATTTCCATGAAAAATTTGTGGGCCGAAAATGGGTGATCGCTGTACATTTCTCTTCTGTTTCCTATTTATATTTATATTTTACCTCCTCAATTTAACATTATGGACAGGGAAAGATCTAATCTAAAATCTGCACAAAAATATTTTGCCTTCAAATACATACCGTGATCGTAGCATGCATGGACTCGACTCATATGACTGGGATTTCCATGAAAAAGATTGTGGGCCGAAAATGGGTGATCACTGTACATTTCTCTTCTGTTAACTATTTATATTTATATTTTACCTCCTCAATTTAGCATTATGGACAGGGAAAGACCTAATCTAAATCCTGCACAAAAATATTTTGCTTTCAAATTCATACCGTGATCGTAGCATGCATGGACTCGACTCATATGACTGGGATTTCCATGAAAAAGATTGTGGGCCGAAAATGGGTGATCACTGTATATTTTTCTTCTGTTTCCTATTTATATATATATTTTACTTCCTCAATTTAGCATTATGGACAGGGAAAGACCTAATCTAAAATCTGCACAAAAATATTTTGCTTTCAAATTCATACCGTGATCGTAGCATGCATGGACTCGACTCATATGACTGGGATTTCCATGAAAAAGATTGTGGACCGAAAATGTGTGATCACTGTACATTTCTCTGCTGTTTCCTATTTATATTTCTATTTTACCTTCTCAAAATAGCATTATGGACAGGGAAAGACCTAATCTAAAATCTGCACAAAAATATTTTGCCTTCAAACTTATACCGTGATCGTTACATGCATGGACTCGACTCATATGACTGGGATTTCCATGAAAAAGATTGTAGGCCGAAAATGGGTGATCACTGTACATTTCTCTTCTGTTTCCTATTTATATTTCTATTTTACCTCCTCAATTTAGCATTATGGACAGGGAAATACCTAATCTAAAATCTGCACAAAAATATTTTGCTTTCAAATTCATACCGTTATCGTAGCATGCATGGACTCGACTCATATGACTGGGATTTCCATGAAAAAGATTGTGGGCCGAAAATGGGTGATCACTGTACATTTCTGTTCTGTTTCCTATTTTTATTTATATTTTACCTCCTTAATTTAGCATTATGGACAGGGATAGACCTAATATAAAATCTGCACAAAAATATTTTGCCTTCAATTTCATACCGTGATCGTAGCATGCATGGACTCGACTCATATGACAGGGATTTCCATGAGAAAGATTTTGGGCCTAAAATGGGTGATCACTGTATATTTCTCTTCTGTTTACTATTTATATTTCTATTTTACCTCCTCAATTTAGCATTATGGACAGGGATAGACCTAATATAAAATCTGCTTAACAATATTTTGCCTTCAAATTCATACCGTGATCGTAGCATGCATGGACTTGACTCATATGACGGTGATTTCCATGAAAAAGTTTGTGGGCCGAAAATGGGTGATCACTGTACATTTCTGTTCTGTTTCCTATTTATATTTCTATTTTACCTCCTCAATTTAGCATTATTGACAGGGAAAGACCTAATCTAAAATCTGCACAAAAATATTTTGCCTTCAATTTCATACCGTGATCGTAGCATGCATGGACTTGACTCATATGACAGGGATTTCCATGAAAAAGATTTTGGTCCTAAAATGGGTGATCACTGTACATTTCGCTTCTGTTTACTATTTATATTTATATTTTAACTTCTCAAAATGGCATTATGGACAGGGAAAGACCTAATCTAAAATCTGCACAAAAATATTTTGCCTTCAAATTCATACCGTGATCGTAGCATGAATGGACTCGACTCATATGACTGGGATTTACATGAAAAAGATTGTGGGCCGAAAACGGGTGATCACTGTACATTTCTCTTCTGTTTCTTATTTATATTTCTATTTTACCTCCTCAATTTAGCATTATGGACAGGGAAAGTCCTAATCTAAAATCTGCACAAAAATATTTTGCTTTCAAATTCATACCGTGATCATAGCATGCATGGACTCGACTCATATGACTGGGATTTCCATGAAAAAGATTGTGGGCCTAAAATGGGTGATCACTGTACATTTCTCTTCTCTTTCCTATTTATATTTCTATTTTACAATCTCAAAATAGCATTATGGACAGGGAAAGACCTTATCTAAAATCTGCACAAAAATGTTTTGCCTTCAAATTCATACCGTGATCGTAGCATGCATTGACTCGACTCATATGACTGGGCTTTCCATGAAAAACATTGTGGGCCGAAAACGGGTGATCGCTGTACATTTCTCTTCTGTTTCCTATTTATATTTCTATTGTACCTCCTCAATTTAGCATTATGGACAAGAAAAGACCCAATCTAAGATCTGCACAAAAACATTTTGCCTTCAAATTCATACCGTGATCGTAGCATGCATGGACTCGACTCATATGACTGGGATTTCCATGAAAAGATTGTGGGCCGAAAATGGGTGATCACTGTACATTTCTCTTCTGTTTCCTATTTATATTTATATTTTACCTCCTCAATTCAGCATTATGGCCAAGGAAAGACCTAATCTAAGATCTGCACAAAAATATTTTGCCTTCAAATTCATACCGTGATCGTAGCATGCATGGACTCGACTCATATGACTTGGATTTCCATGAAAAAGATTCTGGGCCGAAAATGGGTGATCACTGTACATTTCTCTTCTATTTCCTATTTATATTTCTATTTTACCTCCTCAATTTAGCATTATGGACAGGGAAAGACCTAATCTAAGATCTGCACAAAAATATTTTGCCTTCAAATTCATACCATGATCGTAGCATGCATGGACTCGACTCATATGACTGGGATTTCCATGAAAAAGATTGTGGGTCGAAAATTGGTGATCACTGTATATTTCTCTTCTGTTTCCTATTTATATTTCTATTGTACCTCCTCAATTTAGCATTATGGACAGGGAAAGACCTAACCTAAGGTCTGCACAAAAAAATTTTGCCTTCAAATTCATACCGTGATCGTAGCATGCATGGACTCGACTCATATGTCTGGGATTTCCATGAAAAAGATTGTGGGCGGAAAATGGGTGATCACTGAACATTTCTCTTCTGTTTCCTATTTATATTTATATTTTACCTACTCAATTTAGCATTATGGACAGGGAAAGACCTAATCTAAGATCTGCACAAAAATATTTTGCCTTCAAATTCATACGGTGATCGTAGCATGCATGGACTCGACTCAAATGACTGGGATTTCCATGAAAAGATTGTGGGCAGAAAATGGGTGATCACTGTCCATTTCCCTTCTGTTTCCTATTTATATTTATATTTTACCTACTCAATTTAGCATTATGGACACGGAAAGACTTAATCTAAGCTCTGCACAAAAATAGTTTGCCTTCAAATTCATACCGTGATCGTAGCATGCATGGACTTGACTCATATGACTGGGATTTCCATGCAAAAGATTTTGGGCAGAAAATGGGTGATCACTGTACATTTCTCTTCTGTTTCCTATTTATATTTCTATTGTACCTCCTCAATTTAGCATTATGGACAAGAAAAGACCCAATCTAAGATCTGCACAAAAATATTTTGCTTTCAAATTCATACCGTGATCGTAGCATGCATGGACTCGACTCATATGACTGGGATTTCCATGAAAAAGATTGTGGGCCGAAAATCGGTGATCACTGTACATTTCTCTTCTGGTTTCTATTTATATTTCTATTTAACTTCCTCAATTTAACATTGTCGACAGGGAAAGACCTAATCTAAGATCTGCAAAAAAGTATTTTGCCTTTAAATTCATACCGTGATCGTAGCATGCATGGACTCGACTCATATGACTGGGATTTCCATGAAAAAGATTGTGGGCCGAAATTGGGTGATCACTGTACATTTCTCTTCTGTTTCCTATTTATATTTCTATTGT
The DNA here is from genome assembly GCA_963932145.1 of Acanthosepion lycidas. Lineage (NCBI taxonomy): Eukaryota > Metazoa > Mollusca > Cephalopoda > Sepiida > Sepiidae > Acanthosepion > Acanthosepion lycidas. The sequence continues at coordinate 97,614,503 of OZ010597.1, read as the reverse complement.
ACCTCCTCAATTTAGCATTATGGACAAGAAAAGATCCAATCTAAGATCTGCACAAAAACATTTTGCCTTCAAATTCATACCGTGATCGTAGCATGCATGGACTCGACTCATATGACTGGGATTTCCATGAAAAGATTGTGGGCCGAAAATGGGTGATCACTGTACATTTCTCTTCTGTTTCCTATTTATATTTATATTTTACCTCCTCAATTTAGCATTATGGCCAGGGAAAGACGTAATCTAATCTCTGCACAAAAATATTTTGCCTTTAAATTCATACCGTGACCGTAGCATGCATGGACTCGACTCATATGACTGGGATTTCCATGAAAATGATTCTGGGGCGAAAATGGGTGATCACTGTACATTTCTCTTCTGTTTCCTATTTATATTTCTATTGTACCTCCTCAATTTAGCATTATGGACAAGAAAAGACCCAATCTAAGATCTGCACAAAAACATTTTGCCTTCAAATTCATACCGTGATTGTAGCATGCATGGACTCGACTCATATGACTGGGATTTCCATGAAAAAGATTGTGGGCCGAAAATGGGTGATCACTGTACATTTCTCTTCTGTTTCCTATTTATATTTATATTTTACCTCCTGAATTTAGCATTATGGACAGGGAAAGACCTAATCAAAAATCTGCACAAAAATATTTTGCCTTCAAATTCATACCGTGATCGTAGCATGCATGGACTCGACTCATATGACTGGGATTTCCAAGAAAAAGATTGTGGGCCGAAAATGGGTGATCACTGTACATTTCTCTTCTGTTTCGTATTTATATTTCTATTTTACCTCATCAATTTAGCATTATGGACAGTGAAAGACCTAATCTAAGCTCTGCACAAAAATATTTTGCCTTCAAATTCATACCGTGATCGTAGCATGCATGGACTCGTCTCATATGACTGGGATTTCCATGAAAAAGATAGTGGGCCGAAAATGGGTGATCACTGTACATTTCTCTTCTGTTTCCTATTGATATTTCTATTTTACCTGCTCAATTTAGCATTATGGACAGGGAAAGACCTAATCTAAAATCTGCACAAAAATATTTTGCCTTCAAATTCATACCGTGATCGTAGAATGCATGGACTCGTCTCATATGACTGGGATTTCCATGAAAAAGATAGTGGGCCGAAAATGGGTGATCACGGTACATTACTCTTCTGTTTCCTATTTATATTTCTATTTTCACTCCTCAATTTAGCATTATGGACAGGGAAAGACCTAATCTAAATCTGCACAAATATATTTTGCCTTCAAATTCATACCGTGATCGTAGCATGCATGGACTCGACTCATACGACTGGGATTTCCATGAAAAAGATTGTGGGCCGAAAATGGGTGATCACTGTATATTTCTCTTCTGTTTCCTATTGATATTTCTATTTTACCTCCTCAATTTAGCATTATGGACAGGGAAAGACCTAATCTAAGATCTGCACAAAAATATTTTGCCTTCAAATTCTTACTGTGTTTGTAGCATGCATAGACTCGACTCATATGACTGTGATTTCCATGAAAAAGATTGTGGGCCGAAAATGGGTGATCACTGTACATTTCTCTTCTGTTTCCTATTTATATTTCTATTTTACCTCCTCAATTTAGCATTATGGACGGGGAAAGACCTATTCTAAAATCTGGACAAAAATATTTTGCCTTCAAATTCATACCGTGATCGTAGCATGCATGGACTCGACTCATATGACTGGGATTTCCATGAAAAAAATTGTGGTCCGAAAATGGGTGATCACTGTACATTTCTCTTCTGTTTCCTATTTATATTAATATTTTACCTCCTCAATTTAGCATTATGCACAGGGAAAGACCTGATCTAAAATCTGCACAAAAATATTTTGCCTTCAAATTCATACCGTGATCGTAGCATGCATGGACTCGACTCATATGACTGGGATTTCCATGAAAAAGATTGTGAGCCGAATATGGGTGATCACTGTACATTTCTCTTCTGTTTCCTATTTATATTTATATTTTACCTCCTCAATTTAGCATTATGGACAGGGAAAGACCTAATCTAAAATCTGCACAAAAATATTTTGCCTTCAAATTCATACCGTGATCGTAGCATGCATGGACTCGACTCATATGACTGGGATTTCCATGGAAAAGATTGTGAGCGGAAAATGGGTGATCACTGTAAATTTCTCTTCTGTTTCCTATTTATATTTGTATTTTAATTCCTCAATTTAGCATTATGGACAGGGAAAGAACTAATCTAAAATCTGCACAAAAATATTTAGCCTTCAAATTCATACCGTGATTGTAGCATGCATGGAATCGACTCATATGACTGGGATTTCCATGAAAAAGATTGTGGGCCTAAAATGGGGGATAACTGTACATTTCTCTTCTGTTTCCTATTTATATTTATATTTTACCTCCTCAATTTAGCATTATGGACAGGGAAAGACCTAATCTAAAATCAGCACAAAAATATTTTGCCTTCAAATTTATACCGTGATCGTAGCATGCATGGACTCGACTCATATGACTGGGATTTCCATGAAAAAGATTGTGGGCCGAAAATGGGTGATCATTGTACATTTCTCTTCTGTTTCCTATTCATATTTATATTTTACCTCATCAATTTAGCATTATGGACAGGGAAAGACCTAATCTAAAATCTGCACAAAAATATTTTGCCTTCAAATTCATACCGTGATCGTAGCATGCATGGACTCGACACATATGACTGTGATTTACATGAAAAAAAGATTGTGGGCCGAAATGTGGGTGATCACTGTACATTTCTCTTCTGTTTCCTATTTATATTTATATTTTACCTCCTCAATTAAGCATTATGGACAGGGAAAGACCTAATCTAAAATCTGCACAAAAATATTTTGCCTTCAAATTCATACCCTGATCGTAGCATGCATGGACTCGACTCATATGACTGGGATTTCCATGAAAAAATTGTGGGCCGAAAATGGGTGATCACTGTACATTTCTCTTCTGTTTCTTATTTATATTTATATTTAACCTCCTCAATTTAGCATTATGGACAGGGAAAGAACTAATCTAAAATCTGCACAAAATTATTTAGCCTTCAAATTCATACCGTGATCGTAGCATGCATGGACTCGACTCATATGACTGGGATTTCCATGAAAAAGATTGTGGGCCTAAAATGGGTGATCACTGTACATTTCTCTTCTGTTACCTATTGATATTTCTATTTTACCACCTCAATTTGGCATAATGTACAGAGAAAGACATAATCTAAAACCTGTACAAAAATATTTTGCCTTCAAATTCATACCGTGATCGTAGCATGCATGGACTCGACTCATATGACTGGGATTTCCATGAAAAAGATTGTGGGCGGAAACCGGTGATCACTGTACATTTCTCTTCTGTTTCCTATTTATATTTCTATTTTACCTCCTCAATTTAGCATTATGGACAAAGAAAGACCAAATCTAAGATCTGCACAAAAATATTTTGCCTTCAAATTCATACCGTGATCGTAGCATGCATGGACTCGACTCATATGACTGGGATTTCCATGAAAAAGATTGTGGGCCGAAAATGCGTGATCACTGTATATTTCTCATTTGTTTCCTATTTATATTTCTATTTTACCTCCTCAATTTAGCATTATGGATAGGGAAAGACCTAATCTGAAATCTGCACAAAAATATTTTGCCTTCAAATTCATACCGTGATCGTAGCATGCATGGACTCGACTCATATGACTGGGATTTCCATGAAAAAGATTGTGGGCGGAAAATGGGTGATCACTGTACATTTCTCTTCTGTTTCCTATTCATATTTATAATTTACCTCCTCAATTTAGCATTATGGACAGGGAAAGACCTAATCTAAAATCTGCACAAAAATATTTTGCCTTGAAATTCATACCGTGATCATAGCATGCATGGACTCGACTCATATGACTGGGATTTCCATGAAAAACATTGTGGGCGGAAAATGGGTGATCACTGTACATTTCTCTTTTGTTTCCTATTTATATTTATATTTTACCTCCTCAATTTAGCATTATGGACAGGGAAAGACCAAATCTAAGATCTGCACAAAAATATTTTGCCTTCAAATTCATACCGTGATCGTAGCATGCATGGACTCGACTCATATGACTGGGATTTCCATGAAAAAGATTGTGGGCCGAAAATGGGTGATCACTGTACATTTCTCTTCTGTTTCCTATTCATATTTATATTTTACCTCCTCAATTTAGCATTATGGCCAGGGAAAGACCTAATCTAAGCTCTGCACAAAAATATTTTGCCTTCAAATTCATACCGTGATTGTAGCATGCATGGAATCCACTCATATGACTGGGATTTCCATGAAAAAGATTGTGGGCCTAAAATGGGTGATAACTGTACATTTCTCTCCTGTTTCCTATTTATATTTCTATTTTACCTCCTCAATTTAGCATTATGGACAGGGAAAGACCTAATCTAAAATCTGCACAAAAATATTTTGCCTTCAAATTCATACCGTGATCGTAGCATGCATGGACTCGACTCATATGACTGGGATTTCCATGAAAAAGATTGTGGGCGGAAAATGGGTGATCACTGTACATATCTCTTCTGTTTCCTATTCATATTTATATTTTACCTCCTCAATTTAGCATTATGGACAGGGAAAGACCTAATCTAAAATCTGCACAAAAATATTTTGCCTTCAAATTCATACCGTGATTGTAGCATGAATGGAATCCACTCATATGACTGGGATTTCCATGAAAAAGATTGTGGGCCTAAAATGGGTGATAACTGTACATTTCTCTTCTGTTTCCTATTTATATTTCTATTTTACCTCCTCAATTTAGCATTATGGACAGGGAAAGACCTAATCTAAAATCTGCACAAAAATATTTTGCCTTCAAATTCATACCGTGATCGTAGCATGCATGGACTCGACTCATATGACTGGGATTTCCATGAAAAAGATTGTGGGCCGAAAATGGGTGATCACTGTACATTTCTCTTCTGTTTCCTATTCATATTTATATTTTACCTCCTCAATTTAGCATTATGGACAGGGAAACACCTCATCTAAAATTTGCACAAAAATATTTTGCCTTCAAATTCATACCGTGATCGTAGCATGCATGGACTCGACTCATATGACTGGGATTTCCATGGAAAAGATTGTGAGTAGAAAATGGGTGAGCACTGTAAATTCCTTTTCTGTTTCCTATTTATATTTATATTTTACCTCCTCAATTTAGCATTATGGACAGGGAAAGAACTAATCTAAAATCTGCACAAAAATATTTAGCTTTCAAATTCATACCGTGATCGTAGCATGCATGGACTCGACTCATATGACTGGGATTTCCATGAAAAAGATTGTGGGCCTAAAATGGGTGATCACTGTACATTTCTCTTCTGTTACCTATTGATATTTCTATTTTACCACCTCAATTTAGCATAATGGACAGGGAAAGACCTAATCTAAAATCTGCAAAAAAATATTTTGCCTTCAAATTCATACCGTGATCGTAGCATGCATGGACTCGACTCATATGACTGGGATTTCCATGAAAAAGATTGTGGGCCGAAAATGGGTGATCACTGTACATTTCTCTTTTGTTTCCTATTCATATTATATTTTACCTACTCAATTTAGCATTATGGACAGGGAAAGACCTAATCTAAAATCTGCACAAAAATATTTAGCCTTCAAATTCATACCGTGATCGTAGCATGCATGGACTCGACTCATATGACTGGGATTTCCATGAAAAAGATTGTGGGCGGATAATGGGTGATCATTGTACATTTCTCTTCTGTTTGCTATTTATATTTATATTTTACCTCCTCAATTTAGTATCATGGACAGGGAAAGACAAAATCTAAGATCTGCAAAAAAATATTTTGCCTTCAAATTCATACCGTGATCGTAGCATGCATGGACTCGTCTCATATGACTGGGATTTCCATGAAAAAGATTGTTGGCCGAAAATGGGTGCTCACTGTACATTTCTCTTCTGTTTCCTATTTTTATTTCTATTTTACCTCCTCAATTTAGCATTATGGACAGGGAAAGACCAAATCTAAGTTCTGCAAAGAAATATTTTGCCTTCAAATTCATACCATGATCGTAGCATGCATGGACTCGACTCATATGACTGGGATTTCCATGAAAAAATTGTGGGCCAAATATGGGTGATCACTGTACATTTCTCTTCTGTTTCCTATTTATATTTCTATTTTACCTTTTCAATTTAGCATTATGGACAGGGAAAGACCTAATCTAAGATCTGCACAAAAAGATTTTGCCTTCAAATTCATACCGTGATCGTTGCATGCATGGACTCGACTCATATGACTGGGATTTCCATGGAAAAGATTGTGGGACGAAAACGGGTGATCACTGTACATTTCTCTTCTGTTTCCTATTTATATTTCTATTTTACCTCCTCAATTTAGCATTATGGACAGGGAAAGAGCTAATCTAAAATCTGCACAAAAATATTTTGCCTTCAAATTCCTACCGTGATCGTAGCATGCATGGAATCGACTCATATGACTGGGATTTCCATGAAAAAGATTGTGGGCAGAAAATGGATGATCACTGTACATTTCTCTTCTGTTTCCTATTTATATTTCTATTTTACCTCCTCAATTTAGCATTATGGACAGGGAAAGACCTAATCTAAGATCTGCACAAAAATATTTTGCCTTTAAATTCATACCGTGATCGTAGGATGCATGGACGCGACTCATATGACTGGGATTTCCATGAAAAAGATTGTGGGCCGAAAATGGGTGATCACTGTACATTTCTCTTCTGTTTCCTATTCATATTTCTATTTTACCTCCTCAATTTAGCATTATGGCCAGGGAAACACCTAATCTAAGATCTGCACAAAAATAGTTTGCCTTCGAATTCATACCGTGATCGTAGCATGCGTGGACTCGACTCATATGACTGGGATTTCCATGAAAAAGATTGTGGGCAGAAAATGGGTGATCACTGTACATTTCTCTTCTGTTTCCTATTTATATTTATATTTTACCTCGTAAATTTAGCATTATGGCCAGGGAAAGACCTAATCTAAGCTCTGCACAAAATTTTGGCCTTTAAATTCATACCGTGATCGTAGCATGCATGGACTCGACTCATATGACTGGGATTTCCATGAAAAAATTGTGGGGCGAAAATGGGTGATCACTGTACATTTCTCTTCTGTATTCTATTTATGTTTGTATTTTACCTCCTCAATTTAGCATTATGGCCAGGGAAAGACCTAATCTAAGATCTGCACAAAAATATTTTGCCTTCAAATTCATACCGTGATCGTAGCATGTATGGACTCAACTCATATGACATGGATTTCCTTGAAAAAGATTGTGGGCCGAAAATGGGTGATTACTGTACATTTCTCTTCTGTTTCCTATTTATATTTCTATTTTATCTCCTCAATTTAGCATTATGGACAGGGAAAGACCTAATCTATGATCTGCACAAAAATATTTTGCATTCAAATTTATACCGTGATCGTAGCATGCATGGACTCGACTCATATGACTGGGATTTCCATGAAAAAGATTGTGGGCCGAAAATGGGTGATCACTGTACATTTCTCTTCTGTTTCCTATTTATATTTCTAATTTACCTCCTCAATTTAGCATTATGGACAGGGAAAGACCTAATCTAAGATCTGCAAAAAAATATTTTGCCTTCAAATTCATACCGTGATCGTAGCATGCATTGACACGACTCATATGACTGGGATTTCCATGAAAAAGATTGTGGGAAGAAAATGGGTGATCGCTGTACATTTCTCTTCTGTTTCCTATTTATATTTATATTTTACTTCCTCAATTTAGCATTATGGACAGTGGAAGACCTAATCTAAGATCTGCAAAAAAATATTTTGCCTTCAAATTCATACCGTGATCGTAGCATGCATGGACTCGACTCATATGACTGGTATTTCCCTGAAAAAGATTGTGGGCCGAAAATGGGTGATCACTGTACATTTCTCTGCTGTTTCCTATTTATATTTCTATTTTACCTCCTCAATTTAGCATTATGGACAGGGAAAGACCTAATCTAAGATCTGCACAAAAATATTTTGCCGTCAAATTCATACCTTGATCGTAGCATGCATGGTCTCGACTCATATGACTGGCATTTCCATGAAAAAGATTGTGGGCAGAAAATGGGTGATCACTGTACATTTCTCTTCTGTTTCCTATTTATATTTCTATTTTACCTTCTCAATTTAGCATTATGGACAGTGAAAGACCTAATCTAAGATCTGCAAAAAAATATTTTGCCTTCAAATTCTTACCGTGATTGTAGTATGCATGGACTTGACTCATATGACTGGGATTTCCATGAAAAAGATTGTGGGCAGAAAATGGGTGATCACTGTAGATTTCTCTTCTGTTTCCTATTCATATTTACTTCCTTCATTTAGCATTATGGACAGGGAAAGACCTTATCTAAGCTCTGCAAAAAAATATTTTGCCTTCAAATTCATACTGTGATCGTAGCATGTATGGACTCGACTCATATGACTGGGATTTCCATGAAAAAGTTTCTGGGCAGAAAATGGGTGATCACTGTACATTTCTCTTCTGTTTCCTATTTATATTTATATTTTACCTCCTCAATTAAGCATTATGGACATGGAAAGACCTAATCTAAGATCTGCACAAAAATATTTTGCCTTCAAATTCATACCGTGATTGTAGCATGCATTGACTCGACTCATAAGACTGGGATTTCCATGAAAAAGATTGTGGGCCGAAAATGGTGATCACTGTACATTTCTCTTCTGTTTCCTATTCATATTTATATTTTACCTCCTCTATTCAGCATTATGGACAGGGAAAGACCTAATTTAAAATCTGCACAAAAATATTTTGCCTTCAAATTCATACCGTGATCGTAGCATGCATGGACGCGACTCATATGACTGGGATTTCCATGAAAAAGATTGTGGGCAGAAAATGGGTGATCACTGTACATTTCTCTTCTGTTTCCTATTTATATTTATATTTTACTTCCTTCATTTAGCATTATGGACAGGGAACGACCTAATCTAAGCTCTGAAAAAAAATATTTTGCCTTCAAATTCATACCGTGATCGTAGCATGCATGGACACGACTCATATGACTGGGATTTCCATGAAAAAGATTGTGGGCAGAAAATGGGTGATCACTGTACATTTCACTTCTGTTTCCTATTTATATTTATATTTTACTTCCTCAATTTAGCATTATGGACAGGGAAAGACCTAATCTAAGATCTGCAAAAAAATATTTTGCCTTCAAATTCATACCGTGATCTTAGCATGCATGGGCTCGGCTCATATGACTGGGATTTCCATGTAAAAGATTGTGGGCAGAAAACGGGTGATCACTGTACATTTCTCTTCTGTTTCCTATTTATATTTCTATTTTACTTCCTCAATTTAGCATTATGGACAAGGAACGACCTAATCTAAGCTCTGCAAAAAAATATTTTGCCTTCAAATTCATACTGTGATCGTAGCATGCATGGACACGTCTCATATGACTGGGATTTACATGAAAAAGATTGTGGGCAGAAAGTGGGTGATCACTGTACATTTCTCTTCTGTTTCCTATTTATATTTATATTTTACCTTTTCAATTTAGCATTATGGACAGGGAAAGACCTAATCTAAGCTCTGCAAAAAAATATTTTGCCTTCAAATTCATACCGTGATCGTAGCATGCATGGACACGACTCATATGACTGGGATTTCCATGAAAAAGATTGTGGGCAGAAAATGGGTGATCATTGTACATTTCTCTTCTGTTTCCTATTTATATTTCTATTTTACTTCCTTCATTTAGCATTATGAACAGGGAAAGACGTAATCTAAGCTCTGCAAAAAAAAATTTTGCCTTCAAATTCATAACGTGATCGTAGCATGCATGTACACGACTCATATGACTTGGATTTCCATGAAAAAGATTGTGGGCAGAAAATGGGTGATCACTGTACATTTCTCTTTTGTTTCCTATTCATATTTATATTTTACCTCCTCAATTTAGCATTATGAACAGGGAAAGACCTAATCTAAGCTCTGCAAAAAAATATTTTGCCTTACAATTCATACCGTGATCGTAGCATGCATGGACTCGATGCATATGACTGGGATTTCCATGAAAAAGATTCTGGGCAGAAAATGGGTGATCACTGTACATTTCACTTCTGTTTCCTATTTATATTTATATTTTACTTCCTTCATTTAGCATTATGAACAGGGAAAGACCTAATCTAAAAGCTGCAAAAAAATATTTTACCTTCAAATTCATATCGTGATCGTAGCATGCATGGACTCGACTCATATGGCTGGGATTTCCATGAAAAAGGTTGTGGGCCGAAAATGGGTGATCACTGTATATTTTTCTTCTGTTTCCTATTTATATTTATATTTTACCTCCTCAATTTAGCATTATGGACAGGGAAAGACCTAATCTAAAATCTGCAAAAAAATATTTTGCCTTCAAATTCATACCGTGATCGTAGCATGCATGGACTCGACTCATATGACTAGGATTTTCATGAAAATGATTGTGGGCAGAAAATGTATGATCACTCTACATTTCTCTTCTGTTTCCTATTTATATTTATATTTTAGTTCCTTAATTTACCCTTATGGACCGGGAAATACCTAATCTAAAATCTGCAAAAAAATATTTGGCCTTCAAATTCATACCGTGATCGTATCATGTATAGACTCGACTCATATGACTTGGATTTCCATGAAAAAGATTGTGGGCGGAAAATGGGTGATCAATGAACATTTCTATTCCGATTCCTATTTATATTTCTATTTTACCTCCTCAATTTATTATTATGGACAGGGAAAGACCTAATCTGAGATCTGCAAAAAAAACTTTTGCCTTCAAATTCATAGCGTGATCGTAGCATGCATGGACTTGACTCATATGACTGGGATTTCCATGAAAAAGATTGTGGGCAGAAAATGGGTGATCACTGTACATTTCTCTTCTGGTTCCTATTTATATTTCTATTTTACTTCCTCAATTTAGCATTATGGAGAGGGAAAGACCTAATCTAAGATCTGCAAAAAATTATTTTGCCTTCAAATTCATACCGTGATCGTTGCATGCATGGACTCGACTCATATGACTGGGATTTCCATGAAAAAGGTTGTGGGCCGAAAATGGGTGATCACTGTATATTTTTCTTCTGTTTCCTATTTATATTTATATTTTACCTCCTCAATTTAGCATTATGGACAGGGAAAGACCTAAACTAAAATCTTCACAAAAATATTTTGCCTTCAAATTCATACCGTGATCGTAGCATGCATGGACTCGTCTAATATGACTGAGATTTCCATGAAAAAGATTGTGGGCCGAAAATGGGTGATCACTGTACATTTCTCTTCTGTTTCATATTTATATTTATATTTTACCTCCTCAATTTAGCATTATGGACAGGGAAAGACCTAATCTAAGCTCTGCACAAAAATATTTTGCCTTCAAATTCATACCGTGATCGTAGCATGCATTGACTCGACTCATATGACTGGGATTTCCATGAAAAATATCTGGGCCGAAAATGGGTGATCAATGTACATTTCTCTTCTGTTTCCTATTTATATTTCTATTTTAGCTCCTCAATTTAGCATTATGTCCAGGGAAAGACCTAATCTAAGATCTGCACAAAAATATTTTCCCTCAATTCATACCGTGATCGTAGCATACATGCACTCGACTCATATGACTGGGATTTCCATGAAAAAGATTGTGTGCCGAAAATGGGTGATCACTGTACAATTCTCTTCTGTTTCCTATTTATATTTATATTTTACCTCCTTAATTTAGCATTATGGACAGGGATAGACCTAATCTAAGCTCTGCACAAAAATATTTTGCCTTCAAATTCATACCGTGAGCGTAGCATACTTGGACTCGACTCATATTACTGGGATTTCCATGAAAAAATTGTGGGCCGAAAATGGGTGATCACTGTACATTTCTATTCTGTTTCCTATTCTTATTCATATTTTACCTCCTCAATGTAGCATTATGGCCAGGGAAAGACCTAATCTAAGCTCTGCACAAAAATATTTTGCCTTCAAATTCATACCGTGATCGTGGCATGCATGGACTGGACTCATATGACTGGGATTTCCATGAAAAAGATTGGGTGCAGGAAATGGGTGATCACTGTACATTTCTCTTCTGTTTCCTATTTATATTTATATTTTACTTCCTCAATTTAGCATTATGGATAGTGAAAGTCCTAATCTAACATCTGCACAAAAATATTTTGCCTGCAAATTCATACCTTGATCGTAGCATGTATGGACTCGACTCATATGACTGGGATTTCCATGAAAAAGATTGTGGACAGAAAATGGGTGATCACTGTACATTTCTCTTCTGTTTCCTATTTATATTTCTATTTTACTTCCTTCATTTAGCATTATGGACAGGGAAAGACCTAATCTACGATCTGCAAAAAAATATTTTGCCTTCAAATTCATACCGTGATCGTAGAATGCATGCACTCGACTCATATGACTGGTATTTCAATGAAAAAGATTGTGGGCAGAAAATGGGTGATCACTGTACATTTCTCTTCTGGTTCCTATTTATATTCCTATTTTACTTCCTCAATTTAGCATTATGGACAGGGAAAGACGTAATCTAAGATCTGCAAAAAAATATTTTGCCTTCAAATTCATACCGTGATCGTAGCATGCATGGACTCGACTCATATGACTGGGATTTCCATGAAAAAGATTGTGGGCACAAAATGGGTGATCACTGTACATTTCTCTTCTGTTTCCTATTTATATTTATATTTTACTTCCTTCATTTAGCATTATGTACAGGGAAAAACCTAATCTAAGATCTGCAAAAAAATATTTTGCTTTCAAATTCATACCGTAATCGTAGCAGGTATGGACTTGACTCATATGACTGGGATTTCCATGAAAAAGATTGTGGGCAGAAAATCGGTGATCACTGTACATTTCTCTTCTGTTTCCCATTTTATATTTCTATTTTAATTTCTTCATTTAGCATTATGGACAGGGAAAGACCTAATCTAAGCTCTGCAAAAAAATATTGTGCTTTCAAATTGATACCGTGATCGTAGCATGCATGGACTTGACTCATATGACTGGGATTTCCATGAAAAAGATTGTGGGCAGAAAATGGGTATTCACTGTACATTTCTCTTCTGTTTCCTATTTATATTTATATTTTACCTCCTCAATTTAGCATTATGGACAGGGAAAGACCTACTCTAAGCTCTGCACAAAAATATTTTGCCTTCAAATTCATACCGTGATCGTAGCAGGTATGGACTTGACTCATATGACTGGGATTTCCATTAAAAAGTTTGTTGGCACAAAATGGGTGATCACTGTACATTTCTCTTCTGTTTCCCATTACTATTTCTATTTTACTTCCTGAATTTAGCATTATGGACAGGGAATGACCTAATCTAAGATCTGCAAAAAAATATTTTGCCTTCAAATTCATACCGTGATCGTAGCATGCATGGACTCGACTCATATGTCTGGGATTTCCATGAAAAAGATTGTGGGCATAAAATGGGTGATCACTGTACATTTCTCTTCTGCTTCCTATTTATATTTATATTTTAGTTCCTTAATTTAGCATTATGGACAGGGAAAGACCTAATCTAAGATCTGCAAAAAAATATTTTGCCCTCAAATTCATACCGTGATCGTAGCATGCATGGACTCGACTCATATGACTGGGATTTCCATGAAAAATATTGTGGGCACAAAATGGGTGATCACTGTACATTTCACTTCTGTTTCCTATTTATATTTTACTTCCTTAATTAAGCATTATGGACAGGGAAAGACCTAATCTACGATCTGCAAAAAAATATTTTGCCTTCAAATTCATACCGTGATCGTAGCATGCATGGACTCGACTCATTTGACTGGGATTTCCATGAAAAAGATTGTGGGCAGAAAATGGGTGATCACTGTACATTTCTCTTCTGTTTCCTATTTATATTCCTATTTTACTTCCTCAATTTAGCATTATGGACAGGGAAAGACGTAATCTAAGATCTGCAAAAAAATATTTTGCCTTCAAATTCATACCGAGATCGTAGCATGCATGGACTCGACTCATATGACTGGGATTTCCATGAAAAAGATTGTAGGCAGAAAATGGGTGATCACTGTACATTTCTCTTCTGTTTCCTTTTTATATTTATATTTTACTTCCTTAATTTAGCATTATGGACAGGGAAAGACCCTAATCTAAGATCTGCAAAAAAATATTTTGCCTTCAAATTCATACCGTGATCGTAGCATGCATGGACTCGTCTCATATGACTGGGATTTCCATGAAAAAGATTGTGGGCACAGAATGGGTGATAACTGTACATTTCTCTTCTGTTTCCCATTACTATTTCTATTTTACTTCCTCAATTTAGCATTATGGACAGGGAAAGACCTAATCTACGATCTGCAAAAAAATATTTTGCCTTCAAATTCATACCGTGATCGTAGAATGCATGCACTCGACTCATATGACTGGTATTTCAATGAAAAAGATTGTGGGCAGTAAATGGGTGATCACTGTACATTTCTCTTCTGTTTCCTATTTATATTCCTATTTTACTTCCTCAATTTAGCATTATGGACAGGGAAAGACGTAATCTAAGATCTGCAAAAAAATATTTTGCCTTCAAATTCATACCGTGATCGTAGCATGCATGGACTCGACTCATATGACTGGGATTTCCATGAAAAAGATTGTGGGCACAAATTGGTGATCACTGTACATTTCTCTGTTGTTTCCCATTACTATTTCTATTTTATTTCCTCAATTTAGCATTATGGAGAGGTAAAGACCTAATCTAATATCTGCAAAAAAATATTTTGCCTTCAAATTCATACCGTGATCGTAGCATGCATGGACTCGACTCATATGACTGGGATTTCCATGAAAAATATTGTGGGCACAAAATGGGTGATCACTGTACATTTCACTTCTGTTTCCTATTTATATTTTACTTCCTTAATTAAGCATTATGGACAGGGAAAGACCTAATCTACGATCTGCAAAAAAATATTTTGCCTTCAAATTCATACCGTGATCGTAGCATGCATGGACTCGACTCATATGACTGGTATTTCAATGAAAAAGATTGTGGGCAGAAAATGGGTGATCACTGTACATTTCTCTTCTGTTTCCTATTTATATTCCTATTTTACTTCCTCAATTTAGCATTATGGACAGGGAAAGACGTAATCTAAGATCTGCAAAAAAATATTTTGCCTTCAAATTCATACCGAGATCGTAGCATGCATGGACTCGTCTCATATGACTGGGATTTCCATGAAAAAGATTGTGGGCACAAAATGGGTGATAACTGTACATTTCTCTTCTGTTTCCCATTACTATTTCTATTTTACATCTGCAATTTACCATTATGCAGAGGGAAAGACCTAATCTTAGATCTGCACAAAAATATTTTGCCTTCAAATTCATACCGTGATCGTAGCATGCATGGACTCGACTCATATGACTGGGATTTCCATGAAAAAGATTGTGGCCGGAAAATGGGAGATCACTGTACATTTCTCTGCTGTTTCCTATTTATATTTCTATTTTACCTCCTCAATTTAGCATTATGGACAGGGAAAGACCTAATCTAAGCTCTGCACAAAAATATTTTGCCTTCAAATTCATACCGTGATCGTAGCATGCATGGACTCGACTCATATGACTGGGATTTCCATGAAAAAGATTGTGGGCAGAAAATGGGTGATCACTGTACATTTCTCTTCTGTTTCCTATTTATATTTATATTTTACCTCCTCAATTTAGCATTATGGACAGGGAAAGACCTAATCTAAAATCTGTACAAAAATATTTTGCCTTGAAATTCATACCGTGATCGTAGCATGCATGGACTAGACTCATATGACTGGGATTTCCATGAAAAATATTTTGGGCAGAAAATGGGTGATCACTGTACATTTCTCTTCTGTTTCGTATTCAAATTTCTCTTTTACCTCCTCAATTTAGCATTATGGAAAGGGAAAGACCTAATCTAAAATCTGCACAAAAATATTATGCCTTCAAATTCATACCGTGATTGTAGCATGCATGGACTCGACTCATATGACTGGGATTTCCATGACAAAGATTGTGCGCCGAAAATGGGTGATCACTGTACATTTCTCTTCTGTTTCCTATTTATATTTATATTTTACCTCCTCAATTTAGCATTATGGACAGGGAAAGACCTAATCTAAGCTCTGCACGAAAATGTTTTGCCTTCAAATTCATACCGTGATCGTAGCATGCATGGACTCGACTCATATGACTGGGATTTCCATGAAAAAGATTGTGGGCGGAAATGGGTGATCACTGTACATTTCTCTGCTGTTTCCTATTTATATTTCTATTTTACCTCCTCAATTTAGCATTATGGACAGGGAATGACCTAATCTAAGAACTGCACAAAAATATTTTGCCTTCAAATTCATACCGTGATCGTAGCATGCATGGACTCGACTCATATGACTGGGATTTCCATGAAAAAGATTGTGGGCCGAAAATGGGAGATCGCTGTACATTTCTCTTCTGATTCCTATTTATATTTCTATTTTACCTTCTCAATTTCGCATGATGGACAGGGAAAGACCTAATCTAATATCTGCACAAAAATATTTTGCCTTCAAATTCATACCGTGATCGTAGCATGCATGGACTCGACTCATATGACTGGGATTTCCATGAAAAAGATTGTGGGCCGAAAATGGATGATCACTGTACATTTCTCTTCCGTTTCCTATTTATATTTATATTTTACCTCCTCAATTTAGCATTATGGACAGGGAAAGATCTAATCTAAAATCTGCACAAAAATATTTTGCCTTCAAATTCATACTGTGATCGTAGCATGCATGGACACGACTCATATGACTGGGATTTCCATGAAAAAGATTGTGGGCCGAAAATGCGTGATCACTGTACATTTCTCTTTTGTTTCCTATTTATATTTATATTTTACCTCCTCAATTTAGCATTATGGACAGGGAAAGACCTAATCTAAAATCTGTACAAAAATATTTTGCCTTGAAATTCATACCGTGATCGTAGCATGCATGGACTAGACTCATATGACTGGGATTTCCATGAAAAATATTTTGGACAGAAAATGGGTGATCACTGTACATTTCTCTTCTGTTTCGTATTCAAATTTCTATTTTACCTCCTCAATTTAGCATTATGGAAAGGGAAAGACCTAATCTAAAATCTGCACAAAAATATTATGCCTTCAAATTCATACCGTGATTGTAGCATGCATGGACTCGACTCATATGACTGGGATTTCCATGACAAAGATTGTGCGCCGAAAATGGGTGATCACTGTACATTTCTCTTCTGTTTCCTATTTATATTTATATTTTACCTCCTCAATTTAGCATTATGGACAGGGAAAGACCTAATCTAAGCTCTGCACGAAAATGTTTTGCCTTCAAATTCATACCGTGATCGTAGCATGCATGGACTCGACTCATATGACTGGGATTTCCATGAAAAAGATTGTGGGCGGAAAATGGGTGATCACTGTACATTTCTCTGCTGTTTCCTATTTATATTTCTATTTTACCTCCTCAATTTAGCATTATGGACAGGGAATGACCTAATCTAAGAACTGCACAAAAATATTTTGCCTTCAAATTCATACCGTGATCGTAGCATGCATGGACTCGACTCATATGACTGGGATTTCCATGAAAAAGATTGTGGGCCGAAAATGGGAGATCGCTGTACATTTCTCTTCTGATTCCTATTTATATTTCTATTTTACCTTCTCAATTTAGCATGATGGACAGGGAAAGACCTAATCTAATATCTGCACAAAAATATTTTGCCTTCAAATTCATACCGTGATCGTAGCATGCATGGACTCGACTCATATGACTGGGATTTCCATGAAAAAGATTGTGGGCCGAAAATGGATGATCACTGTACATTTCTCTTCTGTTTCCTATTTATATTTATATTTTACCTCCTCAATTTAGCATTATGGACAGGGAAAGATCTCATCTAAAATCTGCACAAAAATATTTTGCCTTCAAATTCATACTGTGATCGTAGCATGCATGGACACGACTCATATGACTGGGATTTCCATGAAAAAGATTGTGGGCCGAAAATGCGTGATCACTGTACATTTCTCTTTTGTTTCCTATTTATATTTATATTTTACCTCCTCAATTTAGCATTATGGACAGGGAAAGACCTAATCTAAAATCTGTACAAAAATATTTTGCCTTGAAATTCATACCGTGATCGTAGCATGCATGGACTAGACTCATATGACTGGGATTTCCATGAAAAATATTTTGGGCAGAAAATGGGTGATCACTGTACATTTCTCTTCTGTTTCGTATTCAAATTTCTATTTTACCTCCTCAATTTAGCATTATGGAAAGGGAAAGACCTAATCTAAAATCTGCACAAAAATATTATGCCTTCAAATTCATACCGTGATTGTAGCATGCATGGACTCGACTCATATGACTGGGATTTCCATGACAAAGATTGTGCGCCGAAAAATGGGTGATCACTGTACATTTCTCTTCTGTTTCCTATTTATATTTATATTTTACCTCCTCAATTTAGCATTATGGAGAGGGAAAGACCTAATCTAAGCTCTGCACGAAAATGTTTTGCCTTCAAATTCATACCGTGCTCGTAGCATGCATGAACTCGACTCATATGACTGGGATTTCCATGAAAAAGATTGTGGGCGGAAAATGGGTGATCACTGTACATTTCTCTGCTGTTTCCTATTTATATTTCTATTTTACCTCCTCAATTTAGCATTATGGACAGGGAATGACCTAATCTAAGAACTGCACAAAAATATTTTGCCTTCAAATTCATACCGTGATCGTAGCATGCATGGACTCGACTCATATGACTGGGATTTCCATGAAAAAGATTGTGGGCCGAAAATGGGAGATCGCTGTACATTTCTCTTCTGATTCCTATTTATATTTCTATTTTACCTTCTCAATTTAGCATGATGGACAGGGAAAGACCTAATCTAATATCTGCACAAAAATATTTTGCCTTCAAATTCATACCTTGATCGTAGCATGCATGGACTCGACTCATATGACTGGGATTTCCATGAAAAAGATTGTGGGCCGAAAATGGGTGATCACTGTACATTTCTCTTCTGTTTCCTATTTATATTTATATTTTACCTTCTCAATTTAGCATTATGGACAGGCAAAGACCAAATCTAAGGTCTGCACAAAAATATTTTGCCTTCAAATTCATACCGTGAACGTAGCATGCATGGACTCGACTCATATGACTGGGAATTCTATGAAAAAGATTGTGGGCAGAAAATGCGTGGTCACTGTATATTTCTCTTTTGTTTCCTATTTATATTTATATTTTACCTCCTCAATTTAGCATTATGGACAGGGAAAGACCTAATCTAAAATCTGCACAAAAATATTTTGCCTTCAAATTCATACCGTGATCGTAGCATGCATGGACTCGACTCATATTACTGGTATTTCCATGAAAAAGATTGTGGGCCGAAAATGCGTGATCACTGTATATTTCTCTTTTGTTTCCTATTTATATTTCTATTTTACCTCCTCAATTTAGCATTATGGACAGGGATAGACCTAATCTAAGATCTGCACAAAAATATTTTGCCTTCAAATTCATACCGTGATCGTAGCATGCATGGACTCGACTCATATGACTGGGATTTCCATGAAAAAGATTTTGGGCAGAAAATGTGTGATCACTGTACATTTCTCTTCTGTTTCGTATTCAAATTTCTATTTTCCTCCTCAATTTAGCATTATGGAAAGGGAAAGACCTAATCTGAAATCTTCACAAAAATGTTTTGCCTTCAAATTCATACCGTGATCGTAGCATGCATGGACTCGACTCATATGACTGGGATTTCCATGACAAAGATTGTGGGCGGAAAATGGGTGATCACTGTACATTTCTCTTCTGTTTCCTATTTATATTTATATTTTACCTCCTCAATTTAGCATTATGGACTGTGAAAGACATAATCTATAATCTGCACAAAAATGTTTTGCCTTCAAATTCATACCGTGATCGTAGCATGCATGGACTCCATTCATATGACTGGGATTTCCATGAAAAAGATTTTGGGCCGAAAATGGGTGATCACTGTACATTTCTCTTCTGTTTCCTATTTATATTTATATTTTACCTCCTCAATTTAGCATTATGGACAGGGAAAGATCTATTCTAAAATCTGCACAAAAATATTTTGCCTTCAAATTCATACCGTGATCGTAGCATGCATGGACTCGACTCATATGACTGGGATTTCCATGAAAAAGATTGTGGGCCGAAAATAGGTGATCACTGTACATTTCTCTTCTGTTTCCTATTTATATTTTTTTTTACCTCCTCAATTTAGCATTATGGACAGGGAAAGACCTAATCTAAAATCTGCACAAAAATATTTTGCCTTGAAATTCATACCGTGATCGTAGCATGCATGGACTCGACTCATATGACTGGGATTTCCATGAAAAAGATTGTGGGCCGAAAATGGGTGATCACTGTACATTTCTCTTCTGGTTCCTATTTATATTTATATTTTACCTCCTTAATTTAGCATTATAGACAGGGATAGACCTAATCTAAAATCTGCACAAAAATATTTTGCCTTCAAATTCATACCATGATCGTAGCATGCATGGACTCGATTCATATGACTGGGATTTCCATGAAAAAGATTGTGGGCACAAAATAGGTGATCACTGTACATTTCTCTTCTGTTTCATATTCAAATTTCTATTTTACCTCCTCAATTTAGCATTATGGACAGGGAAAGACCTAATCTAAAATCTGCACAAAAATATTATGCCTTCAAATTCATACCGTGATCGTAGCATGCATGGACTCGACTCATATGACTGGGATTTCCATGAAAAAGATTGTGGGCGGAAAATGGGTGATCACTGTACATTTCTCTTCTGTTTCCTATTTATATTTATATTTTACCTCCTCAATTTAGCATTATGGACAGGGAAAGAAATAATCTAAGCTCTGCACAAAAATATTTTGCCTTCAAATTCATACCGTGATCGTAGCATGCATGGACTCGACTCATTTGACTGGGATTTCCATGAAAAAGATTGTGGGCGGAAAATGGGTGATCACTGTACATTTCTCTGCTGTTTCCTATTTATATTTATATTTTACCTCCTAAATTTAGCATTATGGACAGGGAATGAACTAATCTAAGAACTGCACAAAAATATTTTGCCTTCAAATTCATACCGTGATTGTAGCATGCATGGACTCGACTCATATGACTGGGATTTCTATGAAAAACATTGTGGGCAGAAAATGCGTGATCACTGTATATTTCTCTTTTGTTTCCTATTTATATTTTTATTTTACCCCCTCAATTTAGCATTATGGACAGGGAAAGACCTAATCTAAAATCTGCACAAAAATATTTTGCCTTCAAATTTATACTATGATCGTAGCATGCATGGACTCGACTCATATGACTGGGATTTCCATGAAAAAGATTGTGGGCCGAAAATGGGAGATCACTGTACATTTCTCTTCTGATTCCTATTTATATTTCTATTTTACCTCCTCAATTTAGCATTATGGACAGGGAAAGACCTAATCTAAAATCTGCACAAAAATATTTTGCCTTCAAATTCATACCGTGATCGTAGCATGCATGGACTCGACTCATATGACTGGGATTTCCATGAAAAAGATTGTGGGCCGAAAATGGGTGATCACTGTACATTTCTCTTCTGTTTCCTATTTATATTTCTATTTTACCTCCTCAATTTAGCATTATGGACAGGGAAAGACCTAATCTAAAATCTGCACAAAATTATTTTGCCTTCAAATTCATACCGTGATCATAGCATGCACGGACTCGACTCATATGACTGGGATTTCCATGAAAAAGATTGCAAGCCGAAAATAGGTGATCACTGTACATTTCTCTTCTGTTTCCTATTTATATTTATAATTTACCTCCTCAATTTAGCATTATGGACAGGGAAAGACCTAATCTAAAATCTGCACAAAAATATTTTGCCTTCAAATTCATAATGTGATCGTAGCATGCATGGACTCGACTCATATGACTGGGATTTCCATTAAAAAGATTGTGGGCCGAAAATGCGTGATCACTGAACATTTCTCTTCTGTTTCCAATTTATATTTATATTTTACCTCCTCAATTTAGCATTTTGGACCGGGAAAGACCTAATGTAAGATCTGCACAAAAATATTTTGCCTTCAAATTCATACCGTGATCGTAGCATGCATGGACTCGACTCATATGACTGGGATGTCTATGAAAACAGATTGTGGGCCGAAAATGGGTGATCACTGTACATTTCTCTTCTGTTTCCTATTGATATTTTTTTTTACATCCTCAATTTAGCATTATGGACAGGGAAAGACCTAATCTGAAATCTTCACAAAAATATTTTGCCTTCAAATTCATACCGTGATCGTAGCATGCATGGCCTCGACTCATATGACTGGGATTTCCATGAAAAAGATTGTGGGCGGAAAATGGGTGATCACTGTACATTTCTCTTCTGTTTCCTATTTATATTTCTATTTTACCTCCTCAATTTAGCATTATGGACAGGGAAAGACCTAATCTAAAATCTGCACAAAAATATTTTGCCTTCAAATTGATACTGTGATCGTAACATGCATGGACTCGACTCATATGACTGGGATTTCCATGAAAAAGATTGTGGGCCGAAAATGCGTGATCACTGTATATTTCTCTTTTGTTTCCTATTTATATTTCTATATTACCTCCTCAATTTAGCATTATGGACAGGGAAAGACCTAATCTAAAATCTGCACAAAAATATTTTGCCTTCAAATTCATACCGTGATCGTAGCATGCATGGACTCGACTCATATGACTGGGATTTCCATGAAAAAGATTGTGGGCCGAAAATGGGTGATCACTGTACATTTCTCTTCTGTTTCCTATATATATTTCTATTGTACCTCCTCAATTTAGCATTATGGACAGGGAAAGATATAATCTAAGATCTGCACAAAAATATTTTGCCTTCAAATTCATACCATGATCGTAGCATGCATGGACTCGACTCATATGACTGGGATTTCCATGAAAAAGATTGTGGGCCGAAAATGGGTGATCACTGTACATTTCTCTTCTGTTTCCTATTTATATTTCTATTTTACCTCCTCAATTTAGCATTATGGACAGGGAAAGACCTAATCTGAAATCTTCACAAAAATATTTTGCCTTCAAATTCATACCGTGATCGTAGCATGCATGGACTCGACTCATATGAATGGGATTTCCATGAAAAAGATTGTGGGCGGAAAATGGGTGATCACTGTACATTTCTCTTCTGTTTCCTATTTATATTTATATTTTACCTCCTCAATTTAGCATTATTGACAGGGAAAGACCTAATCTAAAATCTGCACAAAAATATTTTGCCTTCAAATTCATACTGTGATCGTAGCATGCATGGACTCGACTCATATGACTGGGATATCCATGAAAAAGATTGTGGGACGAAAATTGGTGGTCACGGTACATTTCTCTTCTGTTTCCTATTTATATTTAACCTCCTCAATTTAGCATTATGGACAGTGAAAGACCTAATCTAAGATCTGCAAAAAAATATTTTCCCTTCAAATTCATACCGTGATCGTAGCATGCATGGACTCGACTCATATGACTGGGATTTCCATGAAAAAGATTGTGGGGAGAAAATGGGTGATCACTGTACATTCCTGTACTGTTTCCTATTTATATTTCTATTTTACTTCCTCAATTTAGCATTATGGACAGGGAAAGACCTAATCTAAGATCTGCAAAAAAATATTTTGCCTTCAAATTCATACCGTGATCGTAGCATGCATGGACTCGACTCATATGACTGGGATTTCCATGAAAAAGATTGTGGGCAGAAAATGGGTGATCACTGTACATTTCTCTTCTGTTTCCTATTTACATTTATATTTTACCTCCTCAATTTAGGATTATGGACAGGTAAAGACCTAATCTAAGATCTGCAAAAAAATATTTTGCCTTCAAATTCATACCGTGATCGTAGCATGCATGGACTCGACTCATATGACTGGGATTTCCATGAAAAAGATTGTGGGCAGAAAATGGTTGATCACTGTACATTTCTCTTCTGTTTCCTATTGATATTTATATTTTACTTCCTCAATTTAGCATTATGGACAGGGAAAGACCTAATCTATAATCAGCACAAAAATATATTGCCTTCAAATTCAAGCCGTGATCGTAGCATGCATGGACTCGACTCATATGACTGGGATTTCCATGAAACAAGATTGTGGGCAGAAATTGGGTGATCACTGTATATTTCTCTTCTGTTTCCTATTTATATTTATATTTTACCTCCTCAATTTAGCATTATGGCCAGGGAAAGACCTAATGTAAGCTCTGCACAAAAATATTTTGCCTTCAAATTCATACCGTGATCGTAGCATGCATGAACTCGACTCATATCACTGGGATTTCCATGAAAAAGTTTGTGGGTCGAAAATAGGTGATCACTGTACCTTTCTCTTCTGTATTCTATTTATATTTGTATTTTACCTCCTCAATTTATCATTATGGCCAGTGAAAGACCTCATCTAATCTCTGCACAAAAATATTTTGCCTTCAAATTCATACCGTGATCGTAGCATGCATGGACTTGTCTCATATGACTGGGATTTCCATGAAAAAGTTTGTGGGCCGAAAATGGGTGATCACTGTACATTTCTCTTCTGTTTCCTATTTATATGTCTATTGTACCTCCTCAATTTAGCATTATGGACAGGGAAAGACGTAATCTAAGATCTGCACAAAAATATTTGGCTTTCAAATTCATACCGTGATTGTAGCATGCATGGACTCGAATCATATGACTGGGATTTCCATGAAAAAGATTGTGGGCAGAAAATGGGTGATCACTGTGCATTTCTCTTCTGTTTCCTATTTATATTTCTAATTTAGCTCCTCAATTTAGCATTATGGACAGGGAAAGACGTAATCTAAGATCTGCACAAAAATATTTGGCTTTCAAATTCATACCGTGATCGTAGCATGCATGGACTCCACTCATATGACTGGGATTTGCATGAAAATGATTGTGGGCAGAAAATGGGTGATCACTGTACATTTCTCTTCTGTTTCCTATTTATATTTCACCTCCTCAATTTAGCATTATGGACAGGGAAAGACCTAATCTAAGATCTGCACAAAAATATTTTGCCTTCAAATTCATACCGTGATCGTAGCATGCATGGACTCGACTCATATGACTGGGATTTCCATGAAAAAGATTGTGGGCCGAAAATGGGTGATCACTGTACATTTCTCCTCTGTTTCCTATTCATATTTATATTTTACCTCCTCAATTTAGCATTATGGACAGGTAAAGACCTAATCTAAGATCTGCACAAAAATATTTTGCCTTCAAATTCATACCCTGATCGTAGCATGAATGGACTCGACTCATATGACTGGTATTTCCATGAAAAAGATAATGGGTAGAAAATGGGTGATCTCTGTACATTTCTCTTCTGTTTCCTATTTATATTTCTTTTTTACCTCCTAAATTTAGCATTATGTACAAGGAAAGACCTAATCTAAGCTCTGCACAAAAATATTTTGCCTTCAAATTCATACCGTGATCGTAGCATGCATGGACTCGACTCATATGACTGGGATTTCCATGAAAAAGATTTTGGGCCGAAAATGGGTGATCACTGTACATTTCTCTTCTGTTTCCTATTTATATTTATATTTTACCTCCTCAATTTAGCATTATGGACAGGGAAAGACCTAATCTAAAATCTGCAAAAAAATATTTTGCCTTCAAATTCATACCGTGATCGTAGCATGCATGAACTCCACTCATATGACTGGGGTTTCCATGAAAAATATTGTGGGCCGAAAATGGGTGATCACTGTACCTTTCTTTTCTGTATTCTATTGATATTTCTATTTTACCTCCTCAATTTATCATTATGGCCAGGGAAAGACCTAATCTATGCTCTGCACAAAATTTTTTGCCTTCAAATTCATACCGTGATCGTAGCATGCATGGACTCGTCTCATATGACTGGGATTTCCATGAAAAAGATTGTGGGCAGAAAATGGGTGATCACTGTAGATTTCTCTTCTGTTTCCTATTTATATTTATATTTTACCTCCTCAATTGAGCATTATGGACAGGGAAAGACCTAATCTAAGATCTGCAAAAAAATATTTTGCCTTCAAATTCATACCGTGATCGTAGCATGCATGGACTCGACTCATATGACTGGGATTTCCATGAAAAAGATTGTGGGCAGAAAATGGGTGATCACTGTACATTTCTCTTCTCTTTCCTATTTATATTTCTAAATTACCTCCTCAATTTAGCATTATTGACAGGGAAAGACGTAATCTAAGATCTGCAAAAAAATATTTTGACTTCAAATTCATACCGTGTTCGTAGCAGGTATGGACTTGACTCACATGACTGGGATTTCAATGAAAAAGATTGTGGACAGAAAATGGGTGATCACTGTACATTTCTCTTCTGTTTCCTATTTATATTTCTATTTGACTTCCTTCATTTAGCATTATGGACAGGGAAAGACCTAATCTAAGTTCTGCAAAAAAATATTTTGCCTTCAAATTCATACCGTGATCGTAGCATGCATGGACTCGACTCATATGACTGGGATTTTCATGAAAAATATTGTGGGCCGAAAATGGGTGATCACCGTACATTTCTCTTCTGTTTCCTACTTATATTTCTATTTTACCTCCTCAATTCAGCATTATGGCCAGGGAAAGACCTAATCTAAGTCCTGCACAAAAATATTTTGCCTTTAAATTCATACCGTGATCGTAGCATGCATGGACTCGACTCATATGACTGGGATTTCCATGACAAAGATTGTGGGCCGAAAATGGGTGATCACTGTACATTTCTCCTGTTTCCTATTTATATTTCTATTTTACCTCCTCAATTTAGCATTATAGACAGGGAAAGACCTAATCTAAGATCTGCCCACAAATATTTTGCCTTCAAATTCATACCGTGATCGTGGCATGTATGGACTCGACTCATATGACTGGGATTTCCATGAAAAAGATTGTGGGCCGAAAATGGGTGATCACTGTACATTTCTCCTGTTTCCTATTTATATTTCTATTTTACCTCCTCAATTTAGCATTATAGACAGGGAAAGACCTAATCTAAGATCTGCCCACAAATATTTTGCCTTCAAATTCATACCGTGATCGTAGCATGCATGGACTCGACACATAAGACTGGGATTTCCATGAAAAAGATTTTCGGCCAAAATTGGGTGATCACTGTACATTTCTCTTCTGTTTCCTATTTATATTTCTATTTTACCTCCTCAATTTAGCATTATGGTCAGGGAAAGACCTAATCTAAGATCTGCACAAAAATATTTTGCTTTCAAATTCATACCATGATCGTATCATGCATGGACTCGACTCATATGACTGGGATTTCCATGAAAAAGATTGTGGGCCGAAATTGGGTGATCACTGTACATTTTTCTTCTGTTTCCTATTTATATTTCTATTTTACCTCCTCAATTTAGCATTATGGACAGGGAAAGACCTAATCTAAGATCTGCACAAAAATATTTTGCCTTCAAATTCATACCGTGATCGTAGCATGCATGGACTCGACTCATATGACTGGGATTTGCATGAAAATGATTGTGGGCAGAAAATGGGTGATCACTGTACATTTCTCTTCTGTTTCCTATTTATATTTCACCTCCTCAATTTAGCATTATGGACAGGGAAAGACCTAATCTAAGATCTGCACAAAAATATTTTGCCTTCAAATTCATACCGTGATCGTAGCATGCATGGACTCGACTCATATGACTGGGATTTCCATGAAAAAGATTTTGGGCCGAAAATGGGTGATCACTGTACATTTCTCCTCTGTTTCCTATTCATATTTATATTTTACCTCCTCAATTTAGCATTATGGACAGGGAAAGACCTAATCTAAAATCTGCAAAAAAATATTTTGCCTTCAAATTCATACCGTGATCGTAGCATGCATGAACTCCACTCATATGACTGGGGTTTCCATGAAAAATATTGTGGGCCGAAAATGGGTGATCACTGTACCTTTCTTTTCTGTATTCTATTGATATTTCTATTTTACCTCCTCAATTTATCATTATGGCCAGGGAGAGACCTAATCTATGTTCTGCACAAAATTTTTTGCCTTCAAATTCATACCGTGATCGTAGCATGCATGGACTCGTCTCATATGACTGGGATTTCCATGAAAAAGATTGTGGGCAGAAAATGGGTGATCACTGTAGATTTCTCATCTGTTTCCTATTTATATTTATATTTTACCTCCTCAATTGAGCATTATGGACAGGGAAAGACCTAATCTAAGATCTGCAAAAAAATATTTTGCCTTGAAATTCATACCGTGATCGTAGCATGCATGGACTCGACTCATATGACTGGGATTTCCATGAAAAAGATTGTGGGCAGAAAATGGGTGATCACTGTACATTTCTCTTCTCTTTCCTATTTATATTTCTAAATTACCTCCTCAATTTAGCATTATTGACAGGGAAAGACGTAATCTAAGATCTGCAAAAAAATATTTTGACTTCAAATTCATACCGTGTTCGTAGCAGGTATGGACTTGACTCACATGACTGGGATTTCAATGAAAAAGATTGTGGACAGAAAATGGGTGATCACTGTACATTTCTCTTCTGTTTCCTATTTATATTTCTATTTGACTTCCTTCATTTAGCATTATGGACAGGGAAAGACCTAATCTAAGTTCTGCAAAAAAATATTTTGCCTTCAAATTCATACCGTGATCGTAGCATGCATGGACTCGACTCATATGACTGGGATTTTCATGAAAAATATTGTGGGCCGAAAATGGGTGATCACCGTACATTTCTCTTCTGTTTCCTACTTATATTTCTATTTTACCTCCTCAATTCAGCATTATGGCCAGGGAAAGACCTAATCTAAGTCCTGCACAAAAATATTTTGCCTTTAAATTCATACCGTGATCGTAGCATGCATGGACTCGACTCATATGACTGGGATTTCCATGACAAAGATTGTGGGCCGAAAATGGGTGATCACTGTACATTTCTCCTGTTTCCTATTTATATTTCTATTTTACCTCCTCAATTTAGCATTATAGACAGGGAAAGACCTAATCTAAGATCTGCCCACAAATATTTTGCCTTCAAATTCATACCGTGATCGTGGCATGTATGGACTCGACTCATATGACTGGGATTTCCATGAAAAAGATTGTGGGCCGAAAATGGGTGATCACTGTACATTTCTCCTGTTTCCTATTTATATTTCTATTTTACCTCCTCAATTTAGCATTATAGACAGGGAAAGACCTAATCTAAGATCTGCCCACAAATATTTTGCCTTCAAATTCATACCGTGATCGTAGCATGCATGGACTCGACACATAAGACTGGGATTTCCATGAAAAAGATTTTCGGCCAAAATTGGGTGATCACTGTACATTTCTCTTCTGTTTCCTATTTATATTTCTATTTTACCTCCTCAATTTAGCATTATGGTCAGGGAAAGACCTAATCTAAGATCTGCACAAAAATATTTTGCTTTCAAATTCATACCATGATCGTATCATGCATGGACTCGACTCATATGACTGGGATTTCCATGAAAAAGATTGTGGGCCGAAATTGGGTGATCACTGTACATTTTTCTTCTGTTTCCTATTTATATTTCTATTTTACCTCCTCAATTTAGCATTATGGACAGGGAAAGACCTAATCTAAGATCTGCACAAAAATATTTTGCCTTCAAATTCATACCGTGATCGTAGCATGCATGGACTCGACTCATATGACTGGGATTTGCATGAAAATGATTGTGGGCAGAAAATGGGTGATCACTGTACATTTCTCTTCTGTTTCCTATTTATATTTCACCTCCTCAATTTAGCATTATGGACAGGGAAAGACCTAATCTAAGATCTGCACAAAAATATTTTGCCTTCAAATTCATACCGTGATCGTAGCATGCATGGACTCGACTCATATGACTGGGATTTCCATGAAAAAGATTTTGGGCCGAAAATGGGTGATCACTGTACATTTCTCCTCTGTTTCCTATTCATATTTATATTTTACCTCCTCAATTTAGCATTATGGACAGGGAAAGACCTAATCTAAAATCTGCAAAAAAATATTTTGCCTTCAAATTCATACCGTGATCGTAGCATGCATGAACTCCACTCATATGACTGGGGTTTCCATGAGAAATATTGTGGGCCGAAAATGGGTGATCACTGTACCTTTCTTTTCTGTATTCTATTGATATTTCTATTTTACCTCCTCAATTTATCATTATGGCCAGGGAGAGACCTAATCTATGTTCTGCACAAAATTTTTTGCCTTCAAATTCATACCGTGATCGTAGCATGCATGGACTCGTCTCATATGACTGGGATTTCCATGAAAAAGATTGTGGGCAGAAAATGGGTGATCACTGTAGATTTCTCATCTGTTTCCTATTTATATTTATATTTTACCTCCTCAATTGAGCATTATGGACAGGGAAAGACCTAATCTAAGATCTGCAAAAAAATATTTTGCCTTGAAATTCATACCGTGATCGTAGCATGCATGGACTCGACTCATATGACTGGGATTTCCATGAAAAAGATTGTGGGCAGAAAATGGGTGATCACTGTACATTTCTCTTCTCTTTCCTATTTATATTTCTAAATTACCTCCTCAATTTAGCATTATTGACAGGGAAAGACGTAATCTAAGATCTGCAAAAAAATATTTTGACTTCAAATTCATACCGTGTTCGTAGCAGGTATGGACTTGACTCACATGACTGGGATTTCAATGAAAAAGATTGTGGACAGAAAATGGGTGATCACTGTACATTTCTCTTCTGTTTCCTATTTATATTTCTATTTGACTTCCTTCATTTAGCATTATGGACAGGGAAAGACCTAATCTAAGTTCTGCAAAAAAATATTTTGCCTTCAAATTCATACCGTGATCGTAGCAGGTATGGACTTGACTCATATGGCTGGGATTTCCATGAAAAAGATTGTGGGCAGAAAATGGGTGATTACTGTACATTTCTCTTCTCTTTCCTATTTATATTTATATTTTACCTCCTCAATTTAGCATTATGGACAGGGAAAGACCTAATCTGAGATCTGCAAAAAAATATTTTGCCTTCAAATTCATACCGTGATCGTTGCATGCATGGACTCGACTCATATGACTGGGATTTCCATGAAAAAGATTGTGGGCAGAAAATGGGTGATCACTGTATATTTCTCTTCTGTTTCCTATTTATATTTATATTTTACCTTCTCAATTTAGCATTATGGACAGGTAAAGACCTAATGTAAGATCTGCAAAAAAATGTTTTGCCTTCAAATTCATACCGTGATCGTAGCATGTATGGACTCGACTCATATGACTATCCCAGTCATATGAGTCGAATCCATACATGAAAAGATTGTGGGCAGAAAATGGGTGATCACTGTACATTTCTCTTCTGTTGCCTATTTATATTTCTAATTTACCTCCTCAATTTAGCATTATGGACAGGGAAAGACCTAATCTAAGATCTGCAAAAAAATATTTGCCTTCAAATTCATACCGTGATCGTAGCATGTATGGACTCGACACATATGACTGGGATTTCCATGAAAAAGATTGTGGGCAGAAAATCGGTGATCACTGTACATTTCTCTTCTGTTTCTTATTTATATTTATATTTTACTTCCACAATTTAGCATAATGGACAGGGAAAGATCTAATCTAAGATCTGCAAAAAAATATTTGGCCTTCAAATTCATACCGTGATCGTAGCATGCATGGACTCGACTCATATGACTGGGATTTCCATGAAAAAGATTGTGGGCAGAAAATGGGTGATCACTGTACATTTCTCTTCTGTTTCCTATTTATATTTCTATTTTACCTCCTCAATATAGCATTATGGACATGGAAAGATCTAATCTAAGATCTGCAAAAAAATATTTTGCCTTCAAATTCATACCGTGATCGTAGCATGCATGGATTCGACTCATATGACTGGGATTTCCATGAAAAAGATTGTGGGCAGAAAATGGGTGATCACT
This sequence comes from Acanthosepion lycidas, assembly GCA_963932145.1. Taxonomy (NCBI): domain Eukaryota; kingdom Metazoa; phylum Mollusca; class Cephalopoda; order Sepiida; family Sepiidae; genus Acanthosepion; species Acanthosepion lycidas. The sequence goes on along the minus strand of OZ010597.1, from coordinate 97,582,229 downwards.
GTACATTTCTCTTCTGTTTCCTATTTATATTTCTATTTGCCTTCCTTCATTTAGCATTATGGACAGAGAAAGACCTAATCTAAGTTCTGCAAAAAAATATTTTGCCTTCAAATTCATACCGTGATCGTAGCATGCATGGACTCGACTCATATGACTGGGATTTCCATGAAAAAGATTGTGGGCAGAAAATGGGTGATCACTGTATATTTCTCTTCTTTTTCCTATTTATATTTATATTTTACCTTCTCAATTTAGCATTATGGACAGGTGAAGACCTAATCTAAGATCTGCAAAAAAATATTTTGCCTTCAAATTCATACCGTGATCGTAGCATGCATGGACTCCACTCATATGACTGGGATTTCCATGAAAAAGATTGTGGGCAGAAAATGGGTGATCACTGTACATTTGTTTTCTGTTTCGTATTTATATTTATATTTTACTTCCTCCATGTAGCATTATGGAGAGGGAAAGACCTAAGCTAAGATCTGCAAAAAAATATTTTGCCTTCAAATTCATACCGTGATCGTAGCATGCATGGACTCGACTCATATGACTGGGATTTCCATGAAAAAGATTGTGGGAAGAAAATGGGTGATCACTGTATATTTCTCTTCTGTTTCCTATTTATATATCTATTTTACTTCCTCAATTTAGCATTATGGACAGGGAAAGACCTAATCTAATTTTTTGCCAAAAAATATTTTGCCTTCAAATTCATACCGTGATCGTAGCATGTATGGACTCGACTCATATGACTATCCCAGTCATATGAGTCGAGTCCATACATGAAAAGATTGTGGGCAGAAAATGGGTGATTACTGTACATTTCTCTTCTGTTTCCTATTTATATTTCTAATTTACCTCCTCAATTTAGCATTATGGACAGGGAAAGACCTAATCTAAGATCTGCAAAAAAATATTTGCCTTCAAATTCATACCGTGATCGTAGCATGTATGGACTCGACACATATGACTGGGATTTCCATGAAAAAGATTGTGGGCAGAAAATCGGTGATCACTGTACATTTCTCTTCTGTTTCTTATTTATATTTATATTTTACTTCCACAATTTAGCATAATGGACAGGGAAAGATCTAATCTAAGATCTGCAAAAAAATATTTTGCCTTCAAATTCATACCGTGATCGTAGCATGCATGGATTCGACTCATATGACTGGGATTTCCATGAAAAAGATTGTGGGCAGAAAATGGGTGATCACTGTACATTTCTCTTCTGTTTCCTATTTATATTTCTATTTTACCTCCTCAATATAGCATTATGGACATGGAAAGATCTAATCTAAGATCTGCAAAAAAATATTTTGCCTTCAAATTCATACCGTGATCGTAGCATGCATGGATTCGACTCATATGACTGGGATTTCCATGAAAAAGATTGTGGACAGAAAATGGGTGATCACTGTACATTTCTCTTCTCTTTCCTATTTATATTTCTAATTTATCTCCTCAATTTAGCATTATGGAGAGGGAAAGACCTAATCTAAGATCTGCAAAAAAATATTTTGCCTTCAAATTCATACCGTGATCGTGGCATGTATGGACTCGCCTCATATGACTGGGATTTCCATGAAAAAGATTGTGGGCAGAAAATGGGTGATCACTGTACATTTCTCTTCTGTTTTCTATTTATATTTCTATTTGCCTTCCTTCATTTAGCATTATGGACAGAGAAAGACCTAATCTAAGTTCTGCAAAAAAATATTTTGCCTTCAAATTCATACCGTGATCGTAGCATGCATGGACTCGACTCATATGACTGGGATTTCCATGAAAAAGATTGTGGGCAGAAAATGGGTGATCACTGTATATTTCTCTTCTTTTTCCTATTTATATTTATATTTTACCTTCTCAATTTAGCATTATGGACAGGTAAAGACCTAATCTAAGATCTGCAAAAAAATATTTTGCCTTCAAATTCATACCGTGATCGTAGCATGCATGGACTCCACTCATATGACTGGGATTTCCATGAAAAAGATTGTGGGCAGAAAATGGGTGATCACTGTACATTTGTTTTCTGTTTCGTATTTATATTTATATTTTACTTCCTCCATGTAGCATTATGGAGAGGGAAAGACCTAAGCTAAGATCTGCAAAAAAATATTTTGCCTTCAAATTCATACCGTGATCGTAGCATGCATGGACTCGACTCATATGACTGGGATTTCCATGAAAAAGATTGTGGGAAGAAAATGGGTGATCACTGTATATTTCTCTTCTGTTTCCTATTTATATATCTATTTTACTTCCTCAATTTAGCATTATGGACAGGGAAAGACCTAATCTAATTTTTTGCCAAAAAATATTTTGCCTTCAAATTCATACCGTGATCGTAGCATGTATGGACTCGACTCATATGACTATCCCAGTCATATGAGTCGAGTCCATACATGAAAAGATTGTGGGCAGAAAATGGGTGATCACTGTACATTTCTCTTCTGTTTCCTATTTATATTTCTAATTTACCTCCTCAATTTAGCATTATGGACAGGGAAAGACCTAATCTAAGATCTGCAAAAAAATATTTGCCTTCAAATTCATACCGTGATCGTAGCATGTATGGACTCGACACATATGCCTGGGATTTCCATGAAAAAGATTGTGGGCAGAAAATCGGTGATCACTGTACAATTCTCTTCTGTTTCTTATTTATATTTATATTTTACTTCCACAATTTAGCATAATGGACAGGGAAAGATCTAATCTAAGATCTGCAAAAAAATATTTTGCCTTCAAATTCATACCGTGATCGTAGCATGCATGGATTCGACTCATATGACTGGGATTTCCATGAAAAAGATTGTGGGCAGAAAATGGGTGATCACTGTACATTTCTCTTCTGTTTCCTATTTATATTTCTATTTTACCTCCTCAATATAGCATTATGGACATGGAAAGATCTAATCTAAGATCTGCAAAAAAATATTTTGCCTTCAAATTCATACCGTGATCGTAGCATGCATGGATTCGACTCATATGACTGGGATTTCCATGAAAAAGATTGTGGACAGAAAATGGGTGATCACTGTACATTTCTCTTCTCTTTCCTATTTATATTTCTAATTTATCTCCTCAATTTAGCATTATGGAGAGGGAAAGACCTAATCTAAGATCTGCAAAAAAATATTTTGCCTTCAAATTCATACCGTGATCGTGGCATGTATGGACTCGCCTCATATGACTGGGATTTCCATGAAAAAGATTGTGGGCAGAAAATGGGTGATCACTGTACATTTCTCTTCTGTTTTCTATTTATATTTCTATTTGCCTTCCTTCATTTAGCATTATGGACAGAGAAAGACCTAATCTAAGTTCTGCAAAAAAATATTTTGCCTTCAAATTCATACCGTGATCGTAGCATGCATGGACTCGACTCATATGACTGGGATTTCCATGAAAAAGATTGTGGGCAGAAAATGGGTGATCACTGTATATTTCTCTTCTGTTTCCTATTTATATTTATATTTTACCTTCTCAATTTAGCATTATGGACAGGTAAAGACCTAATCTAAGATCTGCAAAAAAATGTTTTGCCTTCAAATTCATACCGTGATCGTAGCATGTATGGACTCGACTCATATGACTATCCCAGTCATATGAGTCGAGTCCATACATGAAAAGATTGTGGGCAGAAAATAGGTGATCACTGTACATTTCTCTTCTGTTTCCTATTTATATTTCTAATTTACCTCCTCAATTTAGCATTATGGACAGGGAAAGACCTAATCTAAGATCTGCAAAAAAATATTTGCCTTCAAATTCATACCGTGATCGTAGCATGTATGGACTCGACACATATGACTGGGATTTCCATGAAAAAGATTGTGGGCAGAAAATCGGTGATCACTGTACATTTGTTTTCTGTTTCGTATTTATATTTATATTTTACTTCCTCCATGTAGCATTATGGACAGGGAAAGACCTAATCTAATTTTTCGCCAAAAAATATTTTGCCTTCAAATTCATACCGTGATCGTAGCATGTATGGACTCGACTCATATGACTATCCCAGTCAGATGAGTCGAGTCCATACATGAAAAGATTGTGGGCACAAAATGGGTGATCACTGTACATTTCTCTTCTGTTTCCTATTTATATTTGTATTTTACTTCCTTCATTTAGCATTATGGACAGGGAAAGACCTACTGTAAGCTCTGCAAAAAAATATTTTGCCTTCAAATTCATACCGTGATCGTAGCATGTATGGACTGGGCTCATATAACTAGGATTTCTATGAAAAAGATTGTGGGCAGAAAATGGGTGATCACTGTACATTTCTTATCTGTTTGCTATTTATATTTTACTTCCTACATTTAGCATTATGGACAGGGAAAGACCTAATCTAAGACCTGCAAAAAAATATTTTGCCTTCAAATTCATACAGTGATCGTAGCATGCATAGACTCGTTCATATGAATGGGATTTCCATGAAAATGATTGTGGGCACAAAATGGGTGATCACTGTACATTTCTCTTCTGTTTCCCATTACTATTTCTATTTTACTTACTCAATTTAGCATTGTGGACAGGGAAAGACCTAATCAAAGATCTGCAATAAAATATTTTGCCTTCAAATTCATACCGTGATCGTAGCATGCATGGACTCGACTTATATGTCTGGGATTTCCATGAAAAAGATTTTGGGCACAAAATGGGTGATCACTGTACATTTCTCTTCTGTTTCCCATTACTATTTCTATTTTACTTCCTCAATTTAGCATTATGGACTGGGAAAGACCTAATCTAAGATCTGCAAAAAAATATTTTGCCGTCAAATTCATACCGTGATCGTAGCATGCATGGACTCGACTCATATGACTGGGATTTCCATAAAAAAGATTTTGGGCACAAAATGGGTGATCACTGTACATTTCTCTTCTATTTCCCATTAGTATTTCTATTTTACTTCCTTAATTTAGCATTATGGACAGGGAAAGACCTAATCTAAGATCTGCAAATAAATATTTTGCCTTCAAATTCATACCGTGATCGTAGCATGCCTGGACTCGACTCATATGACTTGGATTTCCATGAAAAAGATTGTGGGCACAAAATGGGTGATCACTGTACATTTCTGTTCTGTTTCCCATTACTATTTCTATTTAATTCCTCAATTTAGCATTATGGAGAGGGAACGTCCTAATGTATGTTCTGCTAATAAATATTTTGCCTTCAAATTCATACCGTGATCGTAGCATGCAAGGACTCGACTCATATGACTGGGATTTCCATAAAAAAGATTGTGGGCAGAAAATGGGTGATCACTGTACATATCTCTTCTGTTTCCCATTACTATTTCTATTTTACTTCCTCAATTTAGCATTATGGACAGTGAAAGACCTAATCTAAGATCTGCAAAAAAATATTTTGCCTTCAAATTAATACCGTGATCGTAGCATGCATGGACTCGAATCATATGACTGGGATTTCCATGAAAAATTTTGTGGGCACAAAATGGGTGATCACTATATATTTCTCTTCTGTTTCCCATTACTATTTCTATTTTACTTCCTCAATTTAGCATTATGGGCAGGGAAAGACCTAATCTAAAATCTGCAATAAAATATTTTGCCTTCAAATTCATACCGTGATCGTAGTATGCATGGACTCGACTTATATGACTGGGATTTCACTGAAAAAGATTGTGGGCAGAAAATGGGTGATCACTGTATATTTCTCTTCTGTTTCCTATTTATATTTCTATTTTACTTCCTCAATTTAGCATTATGGACAGGGAAAGACCTAATCTAATTTTTTGCCAAAAAATATTTTGCCTTCAAATTCATACCGTGATCGTAGCATGCATGGACTCGACTCACATGACTGGGATTTCCATGAAAAAGATTGTGGGCAGAAAATGGGTGATCACTGTATATTTCTCTTCTGTTTCCTATTTATATTTCTATTTTACTTCCTCAATTTAGCATTATGGACAGGGAAAGACCTAATCTAATTTTTTGCCAAAAAATATTTTGCCTTCAAATTCATACCGTGATCATAGCATGTATGGACTCGACTCATATGACTATCCCAGTCAGATGAGTCGAGTCCATACATGAAAAGATTGTGGGCAGAAAATGGGTGATCACTGTACATTTCTCTTCTGTTTCCTATTTATATTTATATTTTACCTCCTCAATTTAGCATTACGGACAGGGAAAGATCTAATCTAAGATCTGCAAAAAAATATTTTGCCTTCAAATTCATACCTTGATCGTAGCATGCATGGATTCGACTCATATGACTGGGATTTCCATGAAAAAGATTGTGGACAGAAAATGGGTGATCACTGTACATTTCTCTTCTCTTTCCTATTTATATTTCTAATTTATCTCCTCAATTTAGCATTATGGACAGGGAAAGACTTAATCTAAGATCTGCAAAAAAATATTTTGCCTTCAAATTCATACCGTGACCGTGGCATGTATGGACTCGACTCATATGACTGGGATTTCCATGAAAAAGATTGTGGGCAGAAAATGGGTGATCACTGTACATTTCTCTTCTGTTTCCTATTTATATTTATATTTTACCTCCTCAATTTAGCATTATGGACAGGGAAACATCTAATCTAAGATCTGCAAAAAACTATTTTGCCTTCAAAGTCATACCGTGATCGTAGAATGCATAGATTCGACTCATATGACTGGGATTTCCATGAAAAAGATTGTGGAAAGAAAATGGGTGATCACTGTACATTTCTCTTCTCTTTCCTATTTGTATTTCTAATTTACCTCCTCAATTTAGCATTATGGACAGGGAAAGACCTAATCTAAGCTCTGCAAAAAAATATTTTGCCTTCAAATTCATACCGTGATCGTAGCATGTATGGACTGGGCTCATATAACTAGGATTTCTATGAAAAAGATTGTGGGCAGAAAATGGGTGATCACTGTACATTTCTTATCTGTTTGCTATTTATATTTTACTTCCCACATTTAGCATTATGGACAGAGAAAGACCTAATCTAAGACCTGCAAAAAAATATTTTGCCTTCAAATTCATACAGTGATCGTAGCATGCATAGACTCGTTCATATGAATGGGATTTCCATGAAAATGATTGTGGGCACAAAATGGGTGATCACTGTACATTTCTCTTCTGTTTCCCATTACTATTTCTATTTTACATCCTCAATTTAGCATTATGGAGAGGGAAAGACCTAATGTATGTTCTGCAAATAAATATTTTGCCTTCAAATGCATACCGTGATCGTAGCATGCATGGACTCGACTCATATGACTGGGATTTCCATGAAAAAGATAGTGGGCTCAAAATGGGGGATCACTGTACATTTCTCTTCTGTTTCCCATTACTATTTCTATTTTACTTCCTCAATTAAGCATTATGGACAGGGAAAGACCTAATCTAAGATCTGCAATAAAATATTGTGCCTTCAAATTCATACCGTGATCGTAGCATGCATGGACTCGACTTATATGACTGGGATTTCCATGAAAAAGATTGTGGGCACAAAATGGGTGATCACTGTACATTTCTCTTCTGTTTCCCATTACTATTTCTATTTTACTTCCTCAATTTAGCATTATGGAGAGGGAAAAACCGAATCTAAGATCTGCAAATAAATATTTTGCCTTCAAATTCATAACGTGATCGTAGCATGCATGGACTCGACTCATATGACTAGGATTTCCATGAAAATGATTGTGGGCAGAAAATGGGTGATCACTGTACATTTCTCTTCTGTTTCCTATTTATATTTATATTTTACCTCCTCAATTTAGCATTATGGACATGGAAAGACCTAATCTAAGATCTGCACAAAAATATTTGGCCCTCAAATTCATACCGTGATCAGAGCATGCATGGACTCGACTCATATGACTGGGATTTCCATGAAAAAGATTGTGGGCCGAAAATGGGAGATCACTGTACATTTCTCTTCTGTTTCCTATTTATATTTCTATTTTACATCCTCAATTTAGCATTATGGACAGGGTAAGACCTAATCTAATATCTGCACAAAAATATTTTGCCTTCAAATTCATACCGTGATCGTAGCATGCATGGACTCGACTCATATGAATGGGATTTCCATGAAATATATTGTGGGCTGAAAATGGGTGATCACTGTACATTTCTCTTCTGTTTCCTATTTATATTTATATTTTACTTCCTCAATTTAGCATTATGGACAGGGAAAGACCTAATCTAAGATCGGCACAAAAATATTTTGCCTTCAAATTCATACCGTGATCGTAGCATGCATGGACTCGACTCATATGACTGGGATTTCCATGAAAAAGATTGTGGGCAAAAAATGGGTGATCACTGTACATTTCTCTTCTGTTTCCTATTTATATTTATATTTTACCTCCTCAATTTAGCATTATGGACAGGGAAACACATCATCTAAGATCTGCACAAAAATATTTTGCCTTCAAATTCATACCGTGATCGTAGCATTCATGGACTCAACTCATATGACTGGGATTTCCATGAAAAAGATTGTGGGCCGAAAATGGGTGATCACTGTACATTTCTCTTCTGTTTCCTATTTATATTTCTATTTTACATCCTCAATTTAGCATTATGGACAGAGAAAGACCTAATCCAAACTCTGCACAAAAATATTTTGCCTTCAAATTCATACCGTGATCGTAGCATGCATGGACTCGACTCATATGACTGTGATTTCCATGAAAAAGATTGTGGGCCGAAAATGGGTGATCACTGTACATTTCTCTTCTGTTTCCTATTTATATTTATATTTTACATCCTCAATTTAGCATTATGGACACGGAAAGACCTAATCTAAGATCTGCACAAAAATATTTTGCCTTCAAATTCAAACCGTGAACGTAGCATGCATGGACTCGATTCATATGACTGGGATTTCCATGAAAAAGATTATGGGCCGAAAATGGGTGATCACTGTACATTTCTCTTCTGTTTCCTATTAATATTTATATTTTACATCCTCAATTTAGCATTATGGACAGGGAAAGACCTAATCTAATATCTGCACAAAAATATTTTGCCTTCAAATTCATACCGTGATCGTAGGATGCATGGACTCGACTCATATGACTGGGATTTCCATGAAAAAGATTGTGGGCAAAAAATGGGTGATCACTGTACATTTCTCTTCAGTTTCCTATTTATATTTATATTTTACCTCCTCAATTTAGCATTATGGACAGGGAAAGACCTAATCTAAGATCTGCACAAAAATATTTTGCCTTAAATTCATACCGTGATCGTAGCATGCATGGAATCGACTCATATGACTGGGATTTCCATGAAAAAGATTGTGGGCAAAAAATGGGTGATCACTGTACATTTCTCTTCTGTTTCCTATTTATATTTCTATTTTACCTCCTCAATTTAGCATTATTGACAGGGAAAGACCTAATCTAAGATCTGCACAAAAATATTTTGCCTTAAATTCATACCGTGATCGTAGCATGCATGGAATCGACTCATATGACTGGGATTTCCATGAAAAAGATTGTGGGCTGAAAATGGGTGATCACTGTACATTTTTCTTCTGTTTCCTATTTATATTTCTATTTTACCTCCTCAATTCAGCATTATGGACATGGAAAGACCTAATCTAAGATCTGCACAAAAATATTTGGCCCTCAAATTCATACCGTGATCAGAGCATGCATGGACTCGACTCATATGACTGGGATTTCCATGAAAAAGATTGTGGGCCGAAAATGGGAGATCACTGTACATTTCTCTTTTGTTTCCTATTTATATTTCTATTTTACATCCTCAATTTAGCATTATGGCCAGGGAAAGACCTAATCTATAATCTGCACAAAAATATTTTGCCTTCAAATTCATACCGTGATCGTAGCATGCATGGACTCGACTCATATGAATGGGATTTCCATGAAATATATTGTGGGCTGAAAATGGGTGATCACTGTACATTTCTCTTCTGTTTCCTATTTATATTTATATTTTACTTCCTCAATTTAGCATTATGGACAGGGAAAGACCTAATCTAAGATCGGCACAAAAATATTTTGCCTTCAAATTCATACCGTGATCGTAGCATGCATGGACTCGACTCATATGACTGGGATTTCCATGAAAAAGATTGTGGGCAAAAAATGGGTGATCACTGTACATTTCTTTTCTGTTTCCTATTTATATTTATATTTCACCTCCTCAATTTAGCATTATGGACAGGGAAACACATCATCTAAGATCTGCACAAAAAAATTTTGCCTTCAAATTCATACCGTGATCGTAGCATTCATGGACTCAACTCATATGACTGGGATTTCCATGAAAAAGATTGTGGGCCGAAAATGGGTGATCACTGTACATTTCTCTTCTGTTTCCTATTTATATTTCTATTTTACATCCTCAATTTAGCATTATGGACAGGGAAAGACCTAATCCAAACTCTGCACAAAAATATTTTGCCTTCAAATTCATACCGTTATCGTAGCATGCATGGACTCGACTCATATGACTGTGATTTCCATGAAAAAGATTGTGGGCCGAAAATGGGTGATCACTGTACATTTCTCTTCTGTTTCCTATTTATATTTATATTTTACATCCTCAATTTAGCATTATGGACAGGGAAAGACCAAATCTAAGATCTGCACAAAAATATTTTGCCTTCAAATTCATACCGTGATCGTAGCATGCATGGACTCGACTCATATGACAGGGATTTCCATGAAAAAGATTGTGGGCAGAAAATGGGTGATCACTGTACATTTCTCTTCTGTTTCCTATTTATATTTTTATTTTACTTCCCCAATTTAGCATTATGGACAGGGAAAGACCTAATCTAAGATCTGCTAATAAATATTTTGCCTTCAAATTCATACCGTGATCGTAGCATGCATGGACTCGACTCATATGACTGGGATTTCCATGAAAAAGATTGTTGGCACAAAATGGGTGATCACTGTACATTTCTCTTCTGTTTCCCATTACTATTTCTATTTTACTTCCTCAGTTTAGCATTATGGACAGGGAAAGACCTAATCTAAGATCTGCACATAAATATTTTGCCTTCAAATTCATACCGTGATCGTAGCATGCAAGGACTCGACTCATATGACTGGGATTTCCATAAAAAAGATTGTGGGCAGAAAATGGGTGATCACTGTACATTTCTCTGCTGTGTGCCATTACTATTTCTATTTTACTTCCTCAATTTAGCATTATGGACAGGGAAAGACCTAATCTAAGATCTGCAAAAAAATATTTTGCATTCAAATTAATACCGTGATCGTAGCATGCATGGACTCGAATCATATGACTGGGATTTCCATGAAAAATTTTGTGGGCATGAAATGGGTGATCACTGTATATTTCTCTTCTGTTTCCCATTACTATTTCTATTTTACTTCCTCAATTTAGCATTATGGATAGGGAAAGACCTAATCTAAGATCTGCAATAAAATATTTTGCCTTCAAATTCATACCGTGATCGTAGTATGAATGGACTCAACTTATATGACTGGGATTTCCATGAAAAATATTGTGGGCAAAAAATGGGTGATCACTGTACATTTCTCTTCTGTTACCCATTACTATTTCTATTTTACTTCCTCAATTTAACATTATGGATAGGGAAAGACCTAATCTAAGATCTGCAAAAAAATATTTTGACTTCAAATTCATACCATGATCGTAGCATGCATGGACTCGACTGATATGAGTGGGATTTCCATGAAAAAGATTGTGGGCACAAAATGGGTGATCACTGTACATTTCTCTTCTGTATTCTATTTATATTTATATTTTACCTCCTCAATATAGCATTATGGCCAGTGAAAGACCTAATCTAAGCTCTGTACAAAAATATTTTGCCTTCAAATTCATACCGTGATCGTAGCATGCATGAACTCGACACATATGACTGGGATTTCCATGAAAAAGATTATGTGCCGAAAATGGGTGATCACTGTACATTTCTCTTCTGTTTCCTATTTATATTTCTATTTAACCTCCTCAATTTAGCATGATGGACATGGAAAGACCTAATCTAAGATCTGCATAAAAATATTTTGCCTTCAAATTCATACCGTGATCGTAGCATGCATGAACTCGACTCATATGACTGGGATTTCCATGAAAAAGATTGTGTGCAGAAAATGGGTGATCACTGTACATTTCTCTTCTGTTTCCTATTTATATTTATATTTTACCTCCTTAATTTAGCATTATGGACAGGGAAAGACCTAATCTAAGCTCTGCACAAAAATATTTTGCCTTCAAATACATACCGTGTTCGTAGCATGCATGGACTCGACTCATATGACTGGGATTTCCATGAAAAAGATTGAGGGCCGAAAATGGGTGATCACTGTACATTTTTCTTCTGTTTACTATTTATATTTATATTTTACCTCCTCAATTTAGCATTATGGCCAGGGAAAGACCTAATCTAAGCTCTGCACAAAAATATTTTGCCTTCAAATTCATACCGTGATCGTAGCATGCATGAACTCGACTCATATGACTGGGATTTCCATGAAAAAGATTGTGGGCCGAAAATGGGTGATCACTGTACATTTCTCTTCTGTATTCTATTTATATTTCTATTTTACCTCCTCAATTTAGCATTATGGCCAGGGAAAGACCTAATCTATGCTCTGCACAAAAATATTTTGCCTTCAAATTCATACCGTGTTCGTAGCATGCATGGACTCAACTCATATGACTGGGATTTCCATGAAAAAGATTGTGGGCCGAAAATGGGTGATCACTGTACATTTCTCTTCTGTTTCCTATTTCTATTTATATTTTACCTACTCAATTTAGCATTATGGTCAGGGAAAGACGTTATCTAAAATCTGCAAAAAAATATGTTGCCTTCAAATTCATACCGTGATCGTAGCATGCATGGACTCGACTCATATGACTGGGATTTCCATGAAAAAGATTGTGGGCCGAAAATGGGTGACACTGTACATTTCTCTTCTGTTTCCTATTTATATTTATATTTTACCTCCTCAATTTAGCATTATGGACAGGGAAAGGCCTAATCTAAGATCTGCAAAAAAATATGTTGCCTTCAAATTAATACCGTGATCGTAGCATGCATGGACTCGAATCATATGACTGGGATTTCCATGAAAAAGATTGTGGGCCGAAAATGGGTGATCACTGTACATTTCTCTTCTGTTTCCTATTCTTATTCGTATTTTACTTCCTCAATTTAGCATTATGGACAGGGAAAGACTTAATCTAAAATCTGCAATAAAATATTTTGCCTTCAAATTCATACCTTAAGCGTAGCATGCATGGACTCGACTCATATGACTGGGATTTCCATGAAAAAGATTGTCGGCCGAAAATGGGTGATCAATGTACATTTCTCTTCTGTTTCCTATTTATATTTATATTTTACCTCCTCAATTTAGCATTATGGACAGGGAAAGACCTAATCTAAAATCTTCACAAAAACATTTTACTTTCAATTTCATACCGTGATCGTAGCATGCATGGACTCGACTCATATGACTGGGATTTCCATGAAAAAGATTGTGGACCGAAAATGGGTGATCACTGTACATTTCTCTTCTGTTTCCTATTTATATTTATATTTTACCTCCTCAATTTAGCATTATGGACAGGGAAAGACCTAATCTAAGCTCTGCACAAAAATATTTTGCCTTCAAATTCATACCGTGAGCGTAGCATGCATGGACTCGACTCATATGACTGGGATTTCCATGCAAAAGATTGTGGGCCGAAAATGGCTGATCACTGTACATTTCTCTTCTGTTTCCAATTTATATTTATATTTACCTCCTCAATTTAGCATTATGGACAGGGAAAGGATTAATCTAAGCTCTGCACAAAAATATTTTGCTTTCAAATTCATACCGTGATCGTAGCATGCATGGACTCGACTCATATGTCTGGGATTTCCATGAAAAAGATTGTTGGACGAAAATGTGTGATCACTGTACATTTCTCTTCTGTTTCCTATTTATATTTATATTTTACCTCCTCAATTTAGCATTATGGCCAGGGAAAGACCTAATCTAAGCACTGCACAAAAATATTTTGCCTTCAAATTCATACCGTGATCGTAGCATGCATGGACTCGACTCATATGACTGGGATTTCCATGAAAAAGATTGTGGGCCGAAAATGGGTGATCAGTGTACATTTCTCTTCTGTTTCCTCTTTATATTTCTATTTTACCTCCTCAATTTAGCATTATGGCCAGGGAAAGACCTAATCTAAGCACTGCACAAAAATATTTCGCCTTCAAATTCATACCGTGATCGTAGCATGCATGGACTCGACGCATATGACAGTGATTCCATGAAAAAGATTGTGGGCCGAAAATGGGTGATCACTGTACATTTCTCTTCTGTTTCCTATTTATATTTATATTTTACCTCCTCAATTTAGCATTATGGACAGGGAAAGACCTAATGCAAGCTCTGCACAAAAATATTTTGCCTTCAAATTCATACCGTGATCGTAGCATGCATGGACTCGACTCATATGACTGGGATTTCCATGAAAAAGTTTCTGGGCCGAAAATGGGTGATCACTGTACCTTTCTCTTCTGTTTCCTATTTATATTTATATTTCTATTTTACCTCCTCAATTTAGCATTATGGAGAGGGAAAGACATAATCTAAGATCTGCACAAAAATATTTTGCCTTCAAATTCATACCGTGATCGTAGCATGCATGGACTCGACTCATATGACTGGGATTTCCATGAAAAAGATATTGGGCAGAAAATGGGTGATAACTGTACATTTCTCTTCTGTTTCCTATTAATATTTCTATTTTACCTCCTCAATTTAGCATTATGGACAGCGAAAAACCTAATCTAAAATCTGCACAAAAATATTTTGCCTTCAAATTCATAACGTGATCGTAGCATGCATGGACTCGACTCATATGACTGGGATTTCCATGAAAAAGATGGTGGGCCGAAAATGGGTGATCACTGTACATTTCTCTTCTGTTTCCTATTTATATTTCTATTTTACCTCCTCAATTTAATATTATGGACAGGGAAAGAGATAATCTAAGATCTGCCCAAAAATATTTTGCCTTCAAATTCATACCGTGATCTAAGCATGCATGGACTCGACTCATATGACTGGGATTTCCATGAAAAAGATTGTGGGCCGAAAATGGGTGATCACTGTACATTTCTCTTCTGTTTCCTATTTACATTTCTATTTTACCTCCTCAATTTAGCATTATGGACAGGGAAAGACCTAATCTAAGATCTGCACAAAAATATTTTGCCTTCAAATTTATACCGTGATCGTAGCATGCATGGAGCCGACTCACATGACTGGGATTTCCATGAAAAAGATTGTGGGCCGAAAATGGGTGATCACTGTACATTTCTCTTCTGTTTCCTATTTATATTTATATTTTACATCCTCAATTTAGCATTATGGACAGGGAAAGACCTAATCTAAGATGTGCACAAAAATATTTTGCCTTCAAATTCATACCGTGATCGTAGCATGCATGGACTCGACTCATATGATTGGGATTTCCATGAAAAAGATTGTGGGCCGAAAATGGGAGATCACTGTACATTTCTCTTCTGTTTCCTATTTATATTTCTATTTATCTCCTGAATTTTGCATTATGGACAGGGAAAGACCTAATCTAAGCTCTGCACAAAAATATTTTGCCTTCAAATTCATACCGTGATCGTCGCATCCATGGACTCGACTCATATGACTGGGATTTCCATGAAAAAGACTGTGGGCCGAAAATGGGTGATCACTGTACATTTCACTTCTGTTTCCTATTTATATTTCTATTTTACCTCCTCAATTTAGCATTATCGACAGGGAAAGACCTAATCTAAAATCTGCACAAAAATATTTTGCCTTCAAATTCATACCGTGATCGTAGCATGCATGGACTCGACTCATATGACTGGGATTTCCATGAAAAAGATGGTGGGCCGAAAATGGGTGATCACTGTACATTTCTCTTCTGTTTCCTATTTATATTTATATTTTACATTCTCAATTTAGCATTATGTACAGGGAAAGACCTAATCTAAGATCTGCACAAAAATATTTTGCCTTCAAATTCATACCGTGATCGTAGCATGCATGGACTCGACTCATATGACTGGGATTTCCATGAAAAAGATTGTGGACCGAAAATGGGTGATCACTGTACATTTCTCTTCTGTTTCCTATTTATATTTCTATTTTACCTCCTCAATTTAATATTATGGACAGGGAAAGACATAATCTAAAATCTGCACAAAAATATTTTGCCTTCAAATTAATACCGTGATCTTAGCATGCATGGACTCGACTCATATGACTGGGATTTCCATGAAAAAGATTGTGGGCTGAAAATGGGTGATCACTGTACATTTCTCTTCTGTTTCCTATTTATATTTATATTTTACCTCCTCAATTTAGCATTATGGCCAGGGAAAGACCTAATCTAAGCTCTGCACAAAAATATTTTGCCTTCAAATTCATACCGTGATCGTCGCATGCATGGACTCGAATCATATGACTGGGATTTCCATGAAAAAGATTGTGGGCCGAAAATGGGTGATCACTGTACATTTCTCTTCTGTTTCCTATTTATATTTCTATTTTACCTCCTCAATTTAGCATTATGGACAGGGAAAGACCTAATCTAGGATCTGCACAAAAATATTTTGCCTTCAAATTCATACCGTGATCGTAGCATGCATGGACTCGACTCATATGACTGGGATTTCCATGAAAAAGATTGTGGGCCGAAAATGGGAGATCACTGTACATTTCTCTTCTGTTTCCTATTTATATTTCTATTTATCTCTTGAATTTTGCATTATGGACAGGGAAAGACCTAATCTAAGCTCTGCACAAAAATATTTTGCCTTCAAATTCATACCGTGATCGTCGCATCCATGGACTCGACTCATATGACTGGGATTTCCATGAAAAAGTTTGTGGGCCGAAAATGGGTGATCACTGTACATTTCTCTTCTGTTTCCTATTTATATTTATATTTTACCTCCTCAATTTAGCATTATAGACAGGGAAAGACCTAATCAAAGATCTGCACAAAAATATTTTGCCTTCCAATTCATACCGTGATCGTAGCATGCATGGACTCGACTCATATGACTTGGATTTCAACGAAAAAGATTGTGGGCAGAAAATGGGTGATCACTGTACATTTCTCTTCTGGTTCCTATTTATATTTCTATTTTACTTCCTCAGTTTAGCATTATGGAGAGGAAAAGTGCTAATCTAAGCTCTGCAAAAAAATATTTTGCCTTCAAATTCATACCGTGATCGTAGCATGCATGGACTCGACTCCTATGACTGGGATTTCCATAAAAAAGATTGTGGGCAGAAAATGGGTGATCACTGTACATTTCTCTTCTGTTTCCTATTTAAATTTTACTTCCTTAATTAAGCATTATGGACAGGGAAAGACCTAATCTAAGATCTGCACAAAAATATTTTGCCTTCAAATTCATACCGTGATCGTAGCATGCATGGACTCGACTCATATGACTGGGATTTCCATGAAAAAGATATTGGGCAGAAAATGGGTGATAACTGTACATTTCTCTTCTGTTTCCTATTAATATTTCTATTTTACCTCCTCAATTTAGCATTATGGACAGCGAAAAACCTAATCTAAAATCTGCACAAAAATATTTTGCCTTCAAATTCATAACGTGATCGTAGCATGCATGGACTCGACTCATATGACTGGGATTTCCATGAAAAAGATGGTGGGCCGAAAATGGGTGATCACTGTACATTTCTCTTCTGTTTCCTATTTATATTTCTATTTTACCTCCTCAATTTAATATTATGGACAGGGAAAGAGATAATCTAAGATCTGCCCTAAAATATTTTGCCTTCAAATTCATACCGTGATCTAAGCATGCATGGACTCGACTCATATGACTGGGATTTCCATGAAAAAGATTGTGGGCCGAAAATGGGTGATCACTGTACATTTCTCTTCTGTTTCCTATTTACATTTCTATTTTACCTCCTCAATTTAGCATTATGGACAGGGAAAGACCTAATCTAAGATCTGCACAAAAATATTTTGCCTTCAAATTTATACCGTGATCGTAGCATGCATGGAGCCGACTCACATGACTGGGATTTCCATGAAAAAGATTGTGGGCCGAAAATGGGTGATCACTGTACATTTCTCTTCTGTTTCCTATTTATATTTATATTTTACATCCTCAATTTAGCATTATGGACAGGGAAAGACCTAATCTAAGATGTGCACAAAAATATTTTGCCTTCAAATTCATACCGTGATCGTAGCATGCATGGACTCGACTCATATGACTGGGATTTCCATGAAAAAGATTGTGGGCCGAAAATGGGTGATCACTGTACATTTCTCTTCTGTTTCCTATTTATATTTCTATTTTACCTCCTCAATTTAGCATTATGGACAGGGAAAGACCTAATCTAGGATCTGCACAAAAATATTTTGCCTTCAAATTCATACCGTGAGCGTAGCATGCATGGACTCGACTCATATGATTGGGATTTCCATGAAAAAGATTGTGGGCCGAAAATGGGAGATCACTGTACATTTCTCTTCTGTTTCCTATTTATATTTCTATTTATCTCCTGAATTTTGCATTATGGACAGGGAAAGACCTAATCTAAGCTCTGCACAAAAATATTTTGCCTTCAAATTCATACCGTGATCGTCGCATCCATGGACTCGACTCATATGACTGGGATTTCCATGAAAAAGACTGTGGGCCGAAAATGGGTGATCACTGTACATTTCACTTCTGTTTCCTATTTATATTTCTATTTTACCTCCTCAATTTAGCATTATCAACAGGGAAAGACCTAATCTAAAATCTGCACAAAAATATTTTGCCTTCAAATTCATACCGTGATCGTAGCATGCATGGACTCGACTCATATGACTGGGATTTCCATGAAAAAGATGGTGGGCCGAAAATGGGTGATCACTGTACATTTCTCTTCTGTTTCCTATTTATATTTATATTTTACATTCTCAATTTAGCATTATGTACAGGGAAAGACCTAATCTAAGATCTGCACAAAAATATTTTGCCTTCAAATTCATACCGTGATCGTAGCATGCATGGACTCGACTCATATGACTGGGATTTCCATGAAAAAGATTGTGGACCGAAAATGGGTGATCACTGTACATTTCTCTTCTGTTTCCTATTTATATTTCTATTTTACCTCCTCAATTTAATATTATGGACAGGGAAAGACATAATCTAAAATCTGCACAAAAATATTTTGCCTTCAAATTAATACCGTGATCTTAGCATGCATGGACTCGACTCATATGACTGGGATTTCCATGAAAAAGATTGTGGGCTGAAAATGGGTGATCACTGTACATTTCTCTTCTGTTTCCTATTTATATTTATATTTTACCTCCTCAATTTAGCATTATGGCCAGGGAAAGACCTAATCTAAGCTCTGCACAAAAATATTTTGCCTTCAAATTCATACCGTGATCGTCGCATGCATGGACTCGAATCATATGACTGGGATTTCCATGAAAAAGATTGTGGGCCGAAAATGGGTGATCACTGTACATTTCTCTTCTGTTTCCTATTTATATTTCTATTTTACCTCCTCAATTTAGCATTATGGACAGGGAAAGACCTAATCTAGGATCTGCACAAAAATATTTTGCCTTCAAATTCATACCGTGATCGTAGCATGCATGGACTCGACTCATATGACTGGGATTTCCATGAAAAAGATTGTGGGCCGAAAATGGGAGATCACTGTACATTTCTCTTCTGTTTCCTATTTATATTTCTATTTATCTCTTGAATTTTGCATTATGGACAGGGAAAGACCTAATCTAAGCTCTGCACAAAAATATTTTGCCTTCAAATTCATACCGTGATCGTCGCATCCATGGACTCGACTCATATGACTGGGATTTCCATGAAAAAGTTTGTGGGCCGAAAATGGGTGATCACTGTACATTTCTCTTCTGTTTCCTATTTATATTTATATTTTACCTCCTCAATTTAGCATTATAGACAGGGAAAGACCTAATCAAAGATCTGCACAAAAATATTTTGCCTTCCAATTCATACCGTGATCGTAGCATGCATGGACTCGACTCATATGACTTGGATTTCAACGAAAAAGATTGTGGGCAGAAAATGGGTGATCACTGTACATTTCTCTTCTGGTTCCTATTTATATTTCTATTTTACTTCCTCAGTTTAGCATTATGGAGAGGAAAAGTGCTAATCTAAGCTCTGCAAAAAAATATTTTGCCTTCAAATTCATACCGTGATCGTAGCATGCATGGACTCGACTCCTATGACTGGGATTTCCATAAAAAAGATTGTGGGCAGAAAATGGGTGATCACTGTACATTTCTCTTCTGTTTCCTATTTAAATTTTACTTCCTTAATTAAGCATTATGGACAGGGAAAGACCTAATCTAAGATCTGCAAAAAAATATTTTGCCTTCAAATTCATACCGTGATCGTAGCAGGCATGGACTCGACTCATATGACTGGGTTTTCCATGAACAAGATTGTGGGCAGATAATGGGTGATCACTGTACATTTCTCTTTTGTTTCCTATTTATATTTATATTTTACTTCCTTCATTTAGCATTATGGACAGGGAAAGACCTAATCTAAGGTCTGCAAAAAAATATTTTGCCATCAAATTCATACCGTGATCGTAGCATGCATGGACTCGACTCATATGACTGGGATTTCCATGAAAAAGATTATGGGCATAAAATGGCTGATCACTGTACATTTCTCTTCTGGTTCCTATTTATATTTATATTTTACCTCCTCAATTTAGCATTATGGACAGGGAAAGACCTAATCTAAGATCTACACAAAAATATTTTGCCTTCAAATTCATACCGTGATCGTAGCATGCATGGACTCAACTCATACGACTGGGATTTCCATGAAAAAGATTGTGGGCAGAAAATGGGGGATCACTGTACATTTCTCTTCTGTTTCCTATTTATATTTCTATTTTACTTCCTCAATTTAGCATTATGGACAGTGAAAGACCTAATCTAAGATCTGCACAAAAATATTTTGCCTTCAAATTCATACCGTGATCGTAGCATGCATGGACTCGACTCATATGACTGGGATTTCCATGAAAAAGATTGTGGGTAGAAAATTGGTGATCACTGTACATTTCTTTACTGTTTCCTATTTATATTTATATTTTACATCCTCAATTTAGCATTATGGACAGGGAAAGACCTAATCTAAGATCTGCACAAAAATATTTTGCCTTCAAATTCATACCGTGATCGTAGCATGCATTGACACGACTCATATGACTGGGATTTCTATGAAAAAGATTGTGGGCCGAAAATGGGTGATCAGTGTACATTTCTCTTCTGTTTCCTATTTATATTTATATTTTACTTCCTTCATTTAGCATTATGGACTGGGAAAGACCTAATCTAAGCTCTGCACAAAAATATTCTGCATTCAAATTCATACCGTGATCGTAGCATGCATGGACTCGACTCATATGACTGGGATTTCCATAAAAAAGATTGTGGGCAGAAAATAGGTGATCACTGTACATTTGTCTTCTGGTTCCTATTTATATTTCTATTTTATCTCCTCAATTTAGCATTACGGACAGGGAAAGACTTAATCTAAGCTCTGCAAAAAAATATTTTGCCTTCAAATTCATACCGGGATCGTAGCATGCATGGACTCGACTCATATGACTGGGATTTCCATGAAAATGATTGTGGGCAGAAAATGAGTGGTCACTGTATATTTCTCTTCTGTTTCCTATTTATATTTCTATTTTACCTCCTCAATTTAGCATTATGGACAGGTGAAAGTCCTAATCTAAGCTCTGCAAAAAAATATTTTGCCTTCAAATTCATACCGTGATCGTAGCATGCACGGACTCGACTCGTATGACTGGGATTTCCATGAAAAAGATTGTGGGCAGAAAATGGGTGATCACTGTACATTTCTCTTCTGTTTCCTATTTATATTTCTATTTTACTTCCTCAATTTAGCATTATAGACAGTGAAAGACCTAATCTAAGATCTGCACAAAAATATTTTGCCTTCAAATTCATACCGTGATAGTAGCATGAATGGACTCGACTCATATGACTGGGATTTCCATGAAAAAGAATGTGGGCACAAAATGGGTGATCACTGTACATTTCCCTTCTGTTTCCTATTTATATTTATATTTTACCTCCTCAATTTAGCATTATGGACAGGAAAAGACCTAATCTAAGATCTGCACAAAAATATTTTGCCTTCAAATTCATACCGTGAACGTAGCATGCATGGACACGACTCATATGACTGGGATTTCCATGAAAAAGATTGTGGGCAGAAAATAGGTGATCACTGTACATTTCTTTACTGTTTCCTATTTATGTTAATATTTTACCTCCTCAATTTAGCATTATGGACAGGGAAAGTCCTAAACTAAGATCTGCACAAAAATATTTTGCCTTCAAATTCATACCGTGATCGTAGCATGCATGGACTCGACTCATATGACTGGGATTTCCATGAAAAAGATTGTGGGCAGAAAATACGTGATCACTGCACATTTCTCTTCTGTTTCCTATTTATATTTCTATTTTACCTCCTCAATTTAGCAACATGGACAGGGAAAGACCTAATCTAAAATCTGCAAAAAAATATTTTGCCTTCAAATTCATACCGTGATCGTAGCATTCATGGACTCAACTCATATGACTGGGATTTCCATGAAAAAGATTGTGGGCAGAAAATGGGTGATCACTGTACATTTCTTTTCTGTTTCCTATTTATATTTCTATTTTACCTCCTCAATTTAGCATTATGGACAGGGAAAGACGTAATCTAAGCTCTGCAAAAAAATATTTTGCCATCAAATTCATACCGTGATCGTAGCATGCATGGACTCGACTCATATGACTGGGTTTTCCATGAAAAAGTTTGTGGTCACAAAATGGGTGATCAGTGTACATTTCTCTTCTGTTTCCTATTTATATTTCTATTTTACTTCTTCAATTTAGCATTATGGACAGGGAAAGACCTAATCTAAGCTCTGGACAAAAATATTTTGCATTCAAATTCATACGGTGATCGTAGCATGCATGGACTCGACTCACATGATTGGGATTTCCATGAAAAAGATTGCAGGTTGAAAATGGGTGATCACTGTACATTTCTCTTCTGTTTCCTATTTATATTTCTATTTTACCTCCTCAATTTAGCATTATGGACAGGGAAAGACCTAATCTAAAATATGCACAAAAATATTTTGCCTTCAACTTAGTACCGTGATCGTAGCATACATGGACTCGACTCATATGACTGGGATTTCCATGAAAAAGATTGTGGGACGAAAATGGGTGATCACTGTACATTTCTCTTCTGTTTCCTATTTATATTTCTATTTTACATCCTCAATTTAGCATTATGGACAGGGAAAGACCTAATCTAAAATCTGCACAAAAATATTTTGCCTTCAAATACATACCGTGATTGTACCATGCATGGACACGACTCATATGACTGGGATTTCCATGAAAAAGATTGTGGGCCGAAAATGGGTGATCACTGTACATTTCTCTTGTTTCCAATTTATATTTCTATTTTACCTCCTCAATTTAGCAATATGGCCAGGGAAAGACCTAATCTAAGCTCTGCACAAAAATATTTTGCCTTCAAATTTATACCCTGATCGTAGCATTCATGGACTCAACTCATATGACTCGGATTTCCATGAAAAAGATTGTGGGCCGAAAATGGGTGATCACTGTACATTTCTCTTCTGTTTCCTATTTATATTTCTATTTTACCTCCTCAATTTAGCATTAGAAACAGGGAAAGACCTAATCTAAGTTCTGCACAAAAATATTTTGCCTTCAAATTCATACCTTGATCGTAGCATGCATGGACTCGACTCATATGACTGGGATTTACACGAAAAAGATTGTGCGCCGAAAACGGGTGATCACTATACATTTCTCTACTGTTTCCTATTTATATTTCTATTTTATCTCCTCAATTTAGCATTATGGACAGGGAAAGACCTAATCTAAGATCTGCACAAAAATATTTTGCCTTCAAATTCATACCGTGATCGTAGCATGCATGGACTCGACTCATATGACTGGGATTTCCATGAAAAAGATTGTGGGCCGAAAATGGGTGATCACTGTACATTTCTCTTGTTTCCAATTTTTATTTCTATTTTACCTCCTCAATTTAGCAATATGGCCAGGGAAAGACCTAATCTAAACTCTGCACAAAAATATTTTGCCTTCAAATTTATACCCTGATCGTAGCATTCATGGACTCAACTCATATGACTCGGATTTCCATGAAAAAGATTGTGGGCCAAAAATGGGTGATCACTGTACATTTCTCTTCTGTTTCCTATTTATATTTCTATTTTACCTCCTCAATTTAGCATTAGAAACAGGGAAAGACCTAATCTAAGTTCTGCACAAAAATATTTTGCCTTCAAATTTATACCCTGATCGTAGCATTCATGGACTCAACTCGTATGACTGGGATTTCCATGAAAAAGATTGTGGGCCGAACGTGGGTGATCACTGTACATTTCTCTTCTGTTTCCTATTTATATTTCTATTTTATCTCCTCAATTTAGCATTATGGACAGGGAAAGACCTAATCTAAGATCGGCACAAAAATATTTTGCCTTCAAATTCATACCGTGATCGTAGCATGCATAGTTTCGACTCATATGACTGGGATTTCCATGAAAAAGATTGTGGGCCGAAAATGGGTGATCACTGTACATTTCTCTTCTGTTTCCTATTTATATTTCTATTATACCTCCTCAATTTAGCATTATGGCCAGGAAAAGACCTAATCTAAGCTCTGCACAAAATTATTTTGCCTTCAAATTCATACCGTGATCGTAGCATGCATGAACTCGACTCATATGACTGGGATTTCCATGAAAAAGATTGTGGGACGAAAATGGGTGATCACTGTACATTTCTCTTCTGTTTCCCATTTATATTTATATTTTACCTCCTCAATTCAGCATTATGGACAGGGAAAGACCTAATCTAAAATCTTCACAAAAATATTTTACCTTCAAATTCATACCGTGATCGTAGCATGCATGGACTCGACTCATATAACTGGAATTTCCATGAAAAAGATTGTGGGCCGAAAATGGGTGATCACTGTACATTTCTCTTTTGTTTCCTATTTATATTTCTATTTTACCGCCTCAATTTAGCATTATGGACAGGGAAAGACCTAATCTAAGATCTGCACAAAAATATTATGCCTTCAAATTCATACCGTGATCGTAGCATGCATGGACTCGACTCATATGACTGGGATTTCCATGAAAAAGATTGCGGGCAGAAAATGGGTGATCACTGTACATTTCTCTTCTGTTTCCTATTTATATTTATATTTTACCTCCTCAATTTGGCATTATGGACAGGGAAAGACCTAATCTAAGCTCTGCACAAAAATATTTTGCCTTCCAATTCATACCGTGATCGTAGCATGCATGGACTCGACTCATATGACTTGGATTTCAACGAAAAAGATTGTGGGCAGAAAATGGGTGATCACTGTACATTTCTCTTCTGTTTCCTATTTATATTTCTATTTTACTTCCTCCATTTAGCGTTATGGACAGGGAAAGACCTAATCTAAGATCTGCACAAAAATATTTCGCCTTCAAATTCATACCGTGATCGTAGCATGCATGGACACGACTCATATGACTGGGATTTCCATGAAAAAGATTGTCGTCAGAAAATGGGAGATGACTGTACATTTCTCTTCTGGTTCCTATTTATATTTCTATTTTACTTCCTCAATTTAGCATTATGGAGAGGAAAAGACCTAATCTAAGCTCTGCAAAAAAATATTTTGCCTTCAAATTCATACCGTGATCGTAGCATGCATGGACTCGACTCCTATGACTGGGATTTCCATAAAAAAGATTGTGGGCAGAAAATGGGTGTTCACTGTACATTTCTCTTCTGTTTCCTATTTAAATTTTACTTCCTTAATTAAGCATTATGGACAGGGAAAGACCTAATCTAAGATCTGCAAAAAAATATTTTGCCTTCAAATTAATACCGTGATCGTAGCAGGCATGGACTCGACTCATATGACTGGGTTTTCCATGAACAAGATTGTGGGCAGATAATGGGTGATCACTTTACATTTCTGTTCTGTTTCCTATTTATATTTATATTTTACTTCCTCAATTTAGTATTATGGAGAGGGAAAGAAGTAATCTAAGCTCTACAAAAAAATATTTTGCCTTCAAATTCATACCGTGATCGTAGCATGCATGGACTCGACTCCTATGACTGGGATTTCCATGAAAAAATATTGGGCAGAAAATGGGTGATCACTGTACATTTCTCTTCTGTTTCCTATTTATATTTATATTTTACTACCTCAATTTAGCATTACGGACAGGGAAAGACCTAATCTAAGCTCTGCAAAAAAATATTTTGCCTTCAAATTCATGCCGTGATCGTAGCAGGCATGGACTCGACTCATATGACTGGGTTTTCCATGAACAAGATTGTGGGAAGATAATGGGTGATCACTGTACATTTCTCTTCTGTTTCCTATTTATATTTATATTTTACTTCCTTCATTTAGCATTATGGACAGGGAAAAACCTAATCTAAGATCTGCAAAAAAATATTTTGCCATCAAATTCATACCGTGATCGTAGCATGCATGGACTCGACTCGTATGACTGGGATTTCCATGAAAAAGATTGTGGGCAGAAAATGGGTGATCACTGTACATTTCTCTTCTGTTTCCTATTTATATTTCTATTTTACCTCCTCAATTTCGCATTATGGACAGGGAAAGACCTAATCTAAGTTCTGCACAAAAATATTTTGCCTTCAAATTTATACCGTGATTGTAGCATGCATTGACACCACTCATATGACTGGGATTTCCATGAAAAAGATTGTGGGCCGAAAATGGGTGATCACTGTACATTTCTCTTCTGTTTCCTATTTATATTTCTATTTTACCTCCTCAATTTAGCAACATGGACAGGGAAAGACCTAATCTAAAATCTGCAAAAAAATATTTTGCCTTCAAATTCATACCGTGATCGTAGCATGCATGGACTCGACTCATATGACTCGGATTTCCATGAAAAAAATTGTGGGCCGAAAATGGGTGATCAGTGTACATTTCACTTCTGTTTCCTATTTATATTTCTATTTTACCTCCTCAATTTAGCATTATGGACAGGGAAAGACCTAATCTAAGCTCTGCAAAAAAATATTTTGCCATCAAATTCATACCGTGATCGTAGCATGCATGGACTCGACTCATATGACTGGGTTTTCCATGAAAAAGTTTGTGGTCACAAAATGGGTGATCAGTGTACATTTCTCTTCTGTTTCCTATTTATATTTCTATTTTACTTCTTCAATTTAGCATTATGGACAGGGAAAGACCTAATCTAAGCTCTGGACAAAAATATTTTGCATTCAAATTCATACGGTGATCGTAGCATGCATGGACTCGACTCACATGATTGGGATTTCCATGAAAAAGATTGCAGGTTGAAAATGGGTGATCACTGTACATTTCTCTTCTGTTTCCTATTTATATTTCTATTTTACCTCCTCAATTTAGCATTATGGACAGGGAAAGACCTAATCTAAAATATGCACAAAAATATTTTGCCTTCAAATACATACCGTGATTGTACCATGCATGGACACGGCTCGTATGACTGGGATTTCCATGAAAAAGATTGTGGGCCGAAAATGGGTGATCACTGTACATTTCTCTTGTTTCCAATTTATATTTCTATTTTACCTCCTCAATTTAGCAATATGGCCAGGGAAAGACCTAATCTAAACTCTGCACAAAAATATTTTGCCTTCAAATTTATACCCTGATCGTAGCATTCATGGACTCAACTCATATGACTCGGATTTCCATGAAAAAGATTGTGGGCCAAAAATGGGTGATCACTGTACATTTCTCTTCTGTTTCCTATTTATATTTCTATTTTACCTCCTCAATTTAGCATTAGAAACAGGGAAAGACCTAATCTAAGTTCTGCACAAAAATATTTTGCCTTCAAATTTATACCCTGATCGTAGCATTCATGGACTCAACTCGTATGACTGGGAATTCCATGAAAAAGATTGTGGCCAGAAAATGGGTGATCACTGTACATTTCTCTTCTGTTTCCTATTCATATTTCTATTTTATCTCCTCAATTTAGCATTATGGACAGGGAAAGACCTAATCTAAGATCGGCACAAAAATATTTTGCCTTCAAATTCATACCGTGATCGTAGCATGCATAGTTTCGACTCATATGACTGGGATTTCCATGAAAAAGATTGTGGGCCGAAAATGGGTGATCACTGTACATTTCTCTTCTGTTTCCTATTTATATTTATATTTTACCTCCTCAGTTTAGCATTATGGACAGGGAAAGACCTAATCTAAAATATGCACAAAAATATTTTGCCTTCAACTTAGTACCGTGATCGTAGCATACATGGACTCGACTCATATGACTGGGATTTCCATGAAAAAGATTGTGGGACGAAAATGGGTGATCACTGTACATTTCTCTTCTGTTTCCTATTTATATTTCTATTTTACATCCTCAATTTAGCATTATGGACAGGGAAAGACCTAATCTAAAATCTGCACAAAAATATTTTGCCTTCAAATACATACCGTGATTGTACCATGCATGGACACGACTCATATGACTGGGATTTCCATGAAAAAGATTGTGGGCCGAAAATGGGTGATCACTGTACATTTCTCTTGTTTCCAATTTATATTTCTATTTTACCTCCTCAATTTAGCAATATGGCCAGGGAAAGACCTAATCTAAGCTCTGCACAAAAATATTTTGCCTTCAAATTTATACCCTGATCGTAGCATTCATGGACTCAACTCATATGACTCGGATTTCCATGAAAAAGATTGTGGGCCAAAAATGGGTGATCACTGTACATTTCTCTTCTGTTTCCTATTTATATTTCTATTTTACCTCCTCAATTTAGCATTAGAAACAGGGAAAGACCTAATCTAAGTTCTGCACAAAAATATTTTGCCTTCAAATTCATACCGTGATCGTAGCATACATAGTTTCGACTCATATGACTGGGATTTCCATGAAAAAGATTGTGGGCCGAAAATGGGTGATCACTGTACATTTCTCTTCTGTTTCCTATTTATATTTCTATTATACCTCCTCAATTTAGCATTATGGCCAGGAAAAGACCTAATCTAAGCTCTGCACAAAATTATTTTGCCTTCAAATTCATACCGTGATCGTAGCATGCATGAACTCGACTCATATGACTGGGATTTCCATGAAAAAGATTGTGGGACGAAAATGGGTGATCACTGTACATTTCTCTTCTGTTTCCCATTTATATTTATATTTTACCTCCTCAATTCAGCATTATGGACAGGGAAAGACCTAATCTAAAATCTTCACAAAAATATTTTACCTTCAAATTCATACCGTGATCGTAGCATGCATGGACTCGACTCATATAACTGGAATTTCCATGAAAAAGATTGTGGGCCGAAAATGGGTGATCACTGTACATTTCTCTTTTGTTTCCTATTTATATTTCTATTATACCTCCTCAATTTAGCATTATGGCCAGGAAAAGACCTAATCTAAGCTCTGCACAAAATTATTTTGCCTTCAAATTCATACCGTGATCGTAGCATGCATGAACTCGACTCATATGACTGGGATTTCCATGAAAAAGATTGTGGGACGAAAATGGGTGATCACTGTACATTTCTCTTCTGTTTCCCATTTATATTTATATTTTACCTCCTCAATTCAGCATTATGGACAGGGAAAGACCTAATCTAAAATCTTCACAAAAATATTTTACCTTCAAATTCATACCGTGATCGTAGCATGCATGGACTCGACTCATATGACTGGGATTTCCATGAAAAAGATTGTGGGCCGAACGTGGGTGATCACTGTACATTTCTCTTCTGTTTCCTATTTATATTTCTATTTTATTTCCTCAATTTAGCATTATGGACAGGGAAAGACCTAATCTAAGATCGGCACAAAAATATTTTGCCTTCAAATTCATACCGTGATCGTAGCATGCATAGTTTCGACTCATATGACTGGGATTTCCATGAAAAAGATTGTGGGCCGAAAATGGGTGATCACTGTACATTTCTCTTCTGTTTCCTATTTATATTTATATTTTACCTCCTCAGTTTAGCATTATGGACAGGGAAAGACCTAATCTAAAATATGCACAAAAATATTTTGCCTTCAACTTAGTACCGTGATCGTAGCATACATGGACTCGACTCATATGACTGGGATTTCCATGAAAAAGATTGTGGGACGAAAATGGGTGATCACTGTACATTTCTCTTCTGTTTCCTATTTATATTTCTATTTTACATCCTCAATTTAGCATTATGGACAGGGAAAGACCTAATCTAAAATCTGCACAAAAATATTTTGCCTTCAAATACATACCGTGATTGTACCATGCATGGACACGACTCATATGACTGGGATTTCCATGAAAAAGATTGTGGGACGAAAATGGGTGATCACTGTACATTTCTCTTCTGTTTCCCATTTATATTTATATTTTACCTCCTCAATTCAGCATTATGGACAGGGAAAGACCTAATCTAAAATCTTCACAAAAATATTTTACCTTCAAATTCATACCGTGATCGTAGCATGCATGGACTCGACTCATATAACTGGAATTTCCATGAAAAAGATTGTGGGCCGAAAATGGGTGATCACTGTACATTTCTCTTTTGTTTCCTATTTATATTTCTATTATACCTCCTCAATTTAGCATTATGGCCAGGAAAAGACCTAATCTAAGCTCTGCACAAAATTATTTTGCCTTCAAATTCATACCGTGATCGTAGCATGCATGAACTCGACTCATATGACTGGGATTTCCATGAAAAAGATTGTGGGACGAAAATGGGTGATCACTGTACATTTCTCTTCTGTTTCCCATTTATATTTATATTTTACCTCCTCAATTCAGCATTATGGACAGGGAAAGACCTAATCTAAAATCTTCACAAAAATATTTTACCTTCAAATTCATACCGTGATCGTAGCATGCATGGACTCGACTCATATGACTGGGATTTCCATGAAAAAGATTGTGGGCCGAACGTGGGTGATCACTGTACATTTCTCTTCTGTTTCCTATTTATATTTCTATTTTATCTCCTCAATTTAGCATTATGGACAGGGAAAGACCTAATCTAAGATCGGCACAAAAATATTTTGCCTTCAAATTCATACCGTGATCGTAGCATGCATAGTTTCGACTCATATGACTGGGATTTCCATGAAAAAGATTGTGGGCCGAAAATGGGTGATCACTGTACATTTCTCTTCTGTTTCCTATTTATATTTATATTTTACCTCCTCAGTTTAGCATTATGGACAGGGAAAGACCTAATCTAAAATATGCACAAAAATATTTTGCCTTCAACTTAGTACCGTGATCGTAGCATACATGGACTCGACTCATATGACTGGGATTTCCATGAAAAAGATTGTGGGACGAAAATGGGTGATCACTGTACATTTCTCTTCTGTTTCCTATTTATATTTCTATTTTACATCCTCAATTTAGCATTATGGACAGGGAAAGACCTAATCTAAAATCTGCACAAAAATATTTTGCCTTCAAATACATACCGTGATTGTACCATGCATGGACACGACTCATATGACTGGGATTTCCATGAAAAAGATTGTGGGCCGAAAATGGGTGATCACTGTACATTTCTCTTGTTTCCAATTTATATTTCTATTTTACCTCCTCAATTTAGCAATATGGCCAGGGAAAGACCTAATCTAAGCTCTGCACAAAAATATTTTGCCTTCAAATTTATACCCTGATCGTAGCATTCATGGACTCAACTCATATGACTCGGATTTCCATGAAAAAGATTGTGGGCCAAAAATGGGTGATCACTGTACATTTCTCTTCTGTTTCCTATTTATATTTCTATTTTACCTCCTCAATTTAGCATTAGAAACAGGGAAAGACCTAATCTAAGTTCTGCACAAAAATATTTTGCCTTCAAATTCATACCGTGATCGTAGCATACATAGTTTCGACTCATATGACTGGGATTTCCATGAAAAAGATTGTGGGCCGAAAATGGGTGATCACTGTACATTTCTCTTCTGTTTCCTATTTATATTTCTATTATACCTCCTCAATTTAGCATTATGGCCAGGAAAAGACCTAATCTAAGCTCTGCACAAAATTATTTTGCCTTCAAATTCATACCGTGATCGTAGCATGCATGGACTCGACTCATATAACTGGAATTTCCATGAAAAAGATTGTGGGACGAAAATGGGTGATCACTGTACATTTCTCTTTTGTTTCCTATTTATATTTCTATTATACCTCCTCAATTTAGCATTATGGCCAGGAAAAGACCTAATCTAAGCTCTGCACAAAATTATTTTGCCTTCAAATTCATACCGTGATCGTAGCATGCATGAACTCGACTCATATGACTGGGATTTCCATGAAAAAGATTGTGGGACGAAAATGGGTGATCACTGTACATTTCTCTTCTGTTTCCCATTTATATTTATATTTTACCTCCTCAATTCAGCATTATGGACAGGGAAAGACCTAATCTAAAATCTTCACAAAAATATTTTACCTTCAAATTCATACCGTGATCGTAGCATGCATGGACTCGACTCATATAACTGGAATTTCCATGAAAAAGATTGTGGGCCGAAAATGGGTGATCACTGTACATTTCTCTTTTGTTTCCTATTTATATTTCTATTTTACCGCCTCAATTTAGCATTATGGACAGGGAAAGACCTAATCTAAGATCTGCACAAAAATATTATGCCTTCAAATTCATACCGTGATCGTAGCATGCATGGACTCGACTCATATGACTGGGATTTCCATGAAAAAGATTGCGGGCAGAAAATGGGTGATCACTGTACATTTCTCTTCTGTTTCCTATTTATATTTATATTTTACCTCCTCAATTTGGCATTATGGACAGGGAAAGACCTAATCTAAGCTCTGCACAAAAATATTTTGCCTTCAAATTCATACCGTGATCGTAGCATGCATGGACTCGACTCATATGACTGGGATTTCCATGAAAAAGATTGTGGGCCGAAAATGGGTGATCACTGTACATTTCTCTTCTGTATTCTATTTATATTTCTATTTTACCTCCTCAATTTAGCATTATGGCCAGTGAAAGACCTAATCTAAAATCTGTACAAAAATATTTTCCCTTCAAATTCATACCGTGATCGTAGCATGCATGGACTCTACTCATATGACTGGGATTTCCATGAAAAAGATTGTGGGCAGAAAATGGGTGATCACTGTGCATTTCTCTTCTGTATTCTATTTATATTTCTATTTTACCTCCTCAATTTAGCATTATGGCCAGTGAAAGACCTAATCTAAAATCTGTACAAAAATATTTTCCCTTCAAATTCATACCGTGATCGTAGCATGCATGGACTCTACTCATATGACTGGGATTTCCATGAAAAAGATTGTGGGCAGAAAATGGGTGATAACTGTACATTTCTCTTCTGTTTCCTATTTATATTTATATTTTACCTCTTCAATTTAGCATTATGTACAAGGAAAGACCTAATGTAAAATCTGCACAAAAATATTTTGCCTTCAACTTCATACCGTGATCGTAGCATGCATGGACTCGACTCATATTACTGGGATTTCCATGAAAAAGATTGTGGGCCGAAAATGGGTGATCACTGTACATTTCTCTTCTGTTTCCTATTTATATTTCTATTTTACCTCCTCAATTTAGCATTATGGACAGTGAAAGTCCTAATCTAAAAACTTCACAAAAATATTTTACCTTCAAATTCATACCGTGATCGTAGCATGCATGGACTCGACTCATATGACTGGGATTTCCATGAAAAAGATTGTGGGCCGAAAATGGGTGATCACTGTACATTTCTCTTCTGTTTCCTATTTATATTTATATTTTACCTCCTCAATTTAGCATTATGGACAGGGAAAGACCTAATCTAAGATCTGCACAAAAATATTTTGCCTTCAAATTCATACCGTGATCGTAGCATGCATGGACTCGACTCATATGACTGGGATTTCCATGAAAAAGATTGTGTGCCGAAAATGGGTGATCACTGTACATTTCTCTTCTGTTTCCTATTTATATTTATATTTTACCTCCTCAATTTAGCATTATGGACAGGGAAAGACATAATCTAAGCTCTGCACAAAAATATTTTGCCTTTAAATTCATACCGTGATCGTAGCATGCATGGACTCGACTCATATGACTGGGATTTCCATGAAAAAGAATTTGGGCCGAAAAAGGGTGATCACTGTACATTTCTCTACTGTTTCCTATTTATATTTATGTTTTACCTCCTCAATTTAGCATTATGGACAGGGAAAGACCTAATCTAAAATCTGCACAAGAATATGTTGCCTTCAAATTCATACCGTGATCGTAGCATGCATGGACTCGACTCTTATGACTGGGATTTCCATGAAAAAGATTGTAGGCCGAAAATGGGTGATCACTGTACATTTCTCTTCATTTTCCTATTTATATTTATATTTTACCTCCTCAATTTAGCATTATGGATAGGGAAATACTTAATCTAAAATCTCCACAAAAATATTTTGCTTTCAAATTCATACCGTGATCGTAGCATGCATGGACTCAACTCATATGACTGGGATTTCCATGAAAAAGATTGTGGGCCGAAAATGGGTGATCACTGTACATTTCTCTTCTGTTTCCTATTTATATTTCTATTTTACCTCCTCAATTAAGCATTATGGACAGGGAAAGACCTAATCTAATATCTGCAAAAAAATATTTTGCCTTCAAATTCATACCGTGATCGTAGCATGCATGGACTCGACTCATATGACTGGGATTTCCATGACAGAGATTGTGGGCCGAAAATGGATGATCACTGTACATTTCTCTTCTGTTTCCTATTTATATTTATATTTTACCTCCTCAATTTAGCATTATGGAAAGGGAAAGACCTAATCTAAAATCTGCACAAAAATATTTTGCTTTCAAATTCATACCGTGATCGTAGCATGCATGGACTCGACTCATATGTCTGGGATTTCCCTGAAAAAGATTGTGGGCCGAAAATGGGTGATCACTGTACATTTCTCTTCTCTTTCCTATTTATATTTCTATTTTACCACCTCAATTAAGCATTATGGACAGGGAAAGACCTAATCTAATATCTACAAAAAAATATTTTGCCTTCAAATTCATACCGTGATCGTAGCATGCATGGACTCGACTCATATGACTGGGATTTCCATGAAAAAGATTGTGGGCCGAAAATGGGTGATCACTGTACATTTCCCTTCTGTATTCTATTTATATTTCTATTTTACCTCCTCAATTTACCATTATGGACAGGGAAAAACCTAATCTAAAATCTGCACAAAAATATTTTGGCTTCATATTCATACCGAGATCGTAGCATGCATGGACTCCACTTATATGACTGGGATTTCCATGAAAAAGATTTTGGGCAGAAAATGGGTGATCACTGTACATTTCTCTTCTCTTTCCTATTTATATTTATGTTTTACCTCCTCAATTTAGCATTATGGACACGGAAAGACATAATCTAAGATCTGGAAAAATATATTTTGGCTTCAAATTCATACCGTGAACGTAGCATGCATGGACTCGACGCACATGACTGGGATTTCCATGAAAAAGATTGTGAGCCGAAAATGGGTGATCACTGTACATTTCTCTTCTGTTTTCTATTTATATTTATATTTTACCTCCTCAATTTAGCATTATGGACAGGGAAAGACCTACTCTAAGCTCTGCACAAAAATATTTTGGCTTCAAATTCATACCGTGATCGTAGCATGCATGGACTCTACTCATATGACTGGGATTTCTATGAAAAAGATTGTGGGCCGAAAATGCGTGATCACTGTATATTTCTCTTTTGTTTACTATTTATATTTCTATTTTACCTCCTCAATTTAGCATTATGGACAGGGAAAAACCAAATCTAAGATCAGCACAAAAATATTTTGCCTTCAAATTCATACCGTGATCGTAGCATGCATGGACTCGACTCATATGACTGGGATTTCCATGAAAAATATTGTGGGCCGAAAATGGGTGGTCACTGTACATTTCTCTTCTGTTTCCTATTTATATTTCTATTTTACCTCCTCAATTTAGCATTATGGACAGGGAAAGACATAATCTAAAATCTGCACAAAAATATTTTGCCTTCAAATTCATACCGTGATCGTAGCATG
Organism: Acanthosepion lycidas; assembly: GCA_963932145.1. Taxonomy (NCBI): domain Eukaryota; kingdom Metazoa; phylum Mollusca; class Cephalopoda; order Sepiida; family Sepiidae; genus Acanthosepion; species Acanthosepion lycidas. Next base: position 97,545,869 of record OZ010597.1, on the reverse strand, counting down.
CATGGACTCCACTCATATGACTTGGAATTCCATGAAAAAGATTGTGGGCAGAAAATGGGTGATCACAGTACATTTCTCTGCTGTTTCCTATTCATATTTATATTTTACCTCCTCAATTTAGCATTATGGGCAGGGAAAGAGTTAATCTAATATCTGCACAAAAATATTTTGCCTTCAAATTCATACCGTGATCGTAGCATGCATGGACTCGACTCATATGACTGGGATTTCCATGAAAAAGATTGTGCGCCGAAAATGGGTGATCACTGTACATTTCTCTTCCGTTTCCTATTTACATTTCTATTTTACCTCCTCAATTTAGCATTATGGACAGGGAAAGACCTAATCTAAAATCTGCGCAAAAATATTTTGCCTTCAAATTCATACCGTGATCGTAGCATGCATGTACTCGACTTATATGACTGGGATTTCCGTGAAAAAGACTGTGGGCCGAAAATGGGTGATCATTGTACATTTCTCTTCTGTTTCCTATTGAAATTTATATTTTACCTCCTCAATTTAGCAATATGGACAGGGAAAGACCTAATCTAAAATCTGCACGAAAATATTTTGCCTTCAAATTCATACCGTGATCGTAGCGTGTATGGAGTCGACTCATATGACTGGGATTTCCATGAAAAAGATTGTGGGCACAAAATGGGTGATCACTGTACATTTCTCTTCTGTTTCCTATTTATATTTATATTTTACATACTCAATTTAGCATTATGGCCAGGGAAAGACCTAATCTAAGCTCTGCACAAAAATATTTTGCCTTCAAATTCATACCGTGATCGTAGCATGCATGGACTCGACTCATATGACTGGGATTTCCATGAAAAAGATTGTCGGCAGAAAATGGGTGATCACTGTACATTTCTCTTCTGTTTCCTATTTATATTTCTATTTTACTTCCTTCATTTAGCATTATGGACAGGGAAAAACCTAATCTCATTTCTGCAAAAAAATATATTGCCTTCAAATTCTTACCGTGATCGGAGCAGGTATGGACTTGACTCATATGACTGGGATTTCCATGAAAAAGATTGTGGGCAGAAAATGGGTGATCACTGTACGTTTCTCTTCTGTTTCCTATTTATCTTTGTAATTTACCTACTCAATTTAGCATTATGGACAGGGAAAGACCTAATCTAAGATCTGCAAAAAATATTTTATCTTCAAATTGATACCGTGATCGTAGCATGCATGTACTCGACTCATATGATTGGGATTTCCCTGAAAAAGGTTGTTGGCACAAAATGGGTGATCACTGTACATTTCTCTTCTGTTTCCCATTACTATTTCTATTTTACTTCCTCAATTTAGCAATATGGACAAGGAAAGACCTAATCTACGATCTGCAAAAAAATATTTTGCCTTCAAATTCATACCGTGATCGTAGCATGCATGGACCCCACTCATATGACTGGGATTTCCATGAAAAAGATTGTGGGCACAAAATGTGTGATAACTGTACATTTCTCTTCTGTTTGCCATTACTATTTCTATTTTACTTCTGCAATTTAGCATTATGCAGAGGGAAAGACCTAATCTAAGTTCTGCAAAAAAATATTTTGCCTTCAAATTCATACCATGATCGTAGCATTCATGGACTCAACTCAGATGACTGGGATTTCCATGAAAAAGATTGTGGGCCGAAAATGGGGGATCACTGTACATTTCTCTTCTGTTTCCTATTTACATTTCTATTTTACCTTCTCAATTTAGCATTATGGAAAGGGAAAAACTAATCTAAGATCTGCACAAAAATATTTAGCCTTCAAATTCATACCGTGACCGTAGCATGCATGGACTCGACCCATATGACTGGAATTTCCATGAAAAAGATTGTGGGTAGAAAATGGGTGATCACTGTACATTTCTCTTCTGTTTCCTATTTATATTTCTATTTTACCTTCTCAATTTAGCATTATGGACATGTAAGACCTAATCTAAGATCTGCAAAAAATTTTTTGCCTTCAAATTCATACCGTGATCGTAGCATGCATGGACTCGACTCATATGACTGGGATTTCCATGAAAAAGATTGTGGGCAGAAAATGGGTGATCACTGTACATTTCTCTTCTGTTTCCTATTTATATTTATATTTTGCCTCCTCAATTTAGCATTATGGACAGGGAAAAACCTAATCTTATTTCTGCACAAACATATTTTGCTTTCAAATTCATACCGTGATCATGGCATGCATGGACTCGACTCATATGACTGGGATTTCCATGAAAAAGATTGTGAGCCGAAAATGGGTGATCACTGTACATTACTCTTCTGTTTCCTATTTATATTTATATTTTACCTCCTCAATTTAGCATTATGAACAGGGAAAGACCTAATCTAAGATCTGCACAAAAATATTTTGCCTTCAAATTCATACCGTGATCGTAGCATGCATGTACTCGAGTCATATGACTGGGATTTCCATGACAAAGATTGTCGGCCGAAAATGGGTGATCACTGTACATTTCCCTTCTGTTTCCTATTTATATTTGTATTTTACCTCCTCAATTGGGCATTATGGACAGGGAAATTGCTAATGTAAGCTCTGCACAAAAATATTTTGCCTTCAAATTCATACAGTGATCGTAGCATGCATGGACTCGACTCATATGACTGGGATTTCCATGAAAAAGATTGTGGGTGGAAAATGTGTGAACACTGTACATTTCTCTTCTGTTTCCTATTGATATTTCTATTTTACTTCCTTAATTTAGCATTATGGACAGGGAAAGAACTAATCTAAGCTCTGCACAAAAATATTTTGCCTTCAAATTCATACCGTGATTGTAGCCTGCGTGGACTCGACTCATATGACTGGGATTTCCATGAAAAAGATTTTGGGCCGAAAATGGGGGATCACTGTACATTTCTCTTCTGTTTCCTATTTACATTTCTATTTTACCTCCTCAATTTAGCATTATGGAAAGGGAAAAACCAAATCTAAGATCTGCACAAAAATATTTAGCCTTCAAATTCATACCATGATCGTAGCATGCATGGACTCGACTCATATGACTGGGATTTCCATGAAAAAGATTGTGGGCATAAAATGGGTGATCACTGTACATTTCTCTTCTGTTTCCTATTAATATTTGTATTTTACCTCCTCAATTTAGCATTATGGAAAGGGAAAAACCAAATCTAAGATCTGCACAAAAATATTTAGCCTTCAAATTCATACCATGATCGTAGCATGCATGGACTCGACTCATATGACTGGGATTTCCATGAAAAAGATTGTGGGCAGAAAATGGGTGATCACTGTACATTTCTCTTGTTTCCTATTTATATTTATATTTTACTTCCTCAAATTAGCATTATGGACAGGGAAAAACCTAATCTGAGATCTGCACAAAAATATTTTGCCTTCCAATTCATACCGTGATCGTAGCATGCATGGACTCGACTCATAGGACTGGGATTTCAATAAAAAAGATTGTGGGCAGAAAATGGGTGATCACTGTACATTTCTCTTCTGGTTCCTATTTATATTTCTATTTTACTTCCTCAATTTAGCATTATGGACAGGGAAAGACCTAATCTAAGATCTGCAAAAAAGAATTTTGCCTTCAAATTCATACCGTGATCGCAGCATGCATGGACACGACTCATATGACTGGGATTTCCATGAAAAAGATTGTTGGCAGAAAATGGTGACACAGTACATTTCTCTTCTGTTTCCTATTGATATTTATATTTTACTTTCTTCATTTAGCATTATGGACAGGGAAAGACCTAATCTAAGATCTGCAAAAAAGAATTTTGCCTTCAAATACATACCGTGATCGCAGCATGCATGGACTCGACTCATATGACTGGGATTTCCATGGAAATGATTGTGGGCAGAAAATGGGTGGACACTGTACATTTCTCTTCTGTTTCGTATTCAAATTTCTATTTTACCTCCTCAATTTAGCATTATGGACAGGGAAAGACCAAATCTAAGTTCTGCAAGAAAATATTTTGCCTTCAAATTCATACCGTGACCGTAGCATGCATGGACTCGACTGGTATGACTGGGATTTCCATGAAAAACATTGTGGGCAGAAAATAGGTGATCACTATACATTTCTGTTCTGTTTCCTATTTATATTGATATTTTACCTCCTCAATTTAGCATTATGGACAGGGAAAAACCTAATCTAAGATCTGCACAAAATATTTTGCCTTCAAATTCATACCGTGATCGTAGCATGCATGGACTCGACTCATATGACTGGGATTTCCATGATAAAGATTGTGTGCCGAAAATGGGTGATCACTGTACATTTCTCTTCTGTTTCCTATTTATATTTATATTTTACCTCCTCAATTTAGCATTATGGACAGGGAAAGACCTAATCTACGATCTTCAAAAAAATATTTTGCCTTCAAATTCATACCGTGATCGTAGCATGCATGGACTCGACTCATATGACTGGGATTTCCATGAAAAAGATTGTGGGCCGAAAATGGGTGATCACTGTACATTTCTCTTCTGTTTCCTATTTATATTTATATTTTACCTCCTCAATTTAGCATTATGGACAGGGAAAGACGTAATCTAAAATCTGCACAAAAATATTTTGCCTTCAACTTCATACCGTGATCCTAGCATGCATGGATTCGACTCATATGACTGGGATTTCCATGAACAAGATTGTGGGCCGAAAATGGGAGATCGCTGTACAATTCTCTTCTGTTTCCTATTTATATTTCTATTTTACCTCCTCAATTTAGCCTTATGAACAGGGAAAGACCTAATCTAAAATCTGCACAAAAATATTTTGCCTTCAAATACATACCGTGATCCTAGCATGCATGGACTCGACTCATATGACTGGGATTTCCATGAAAAAGATTGTGGGCCGAAAATGGGAGATCAATTTATATTTATATTTTACCTCCTCAATTTAGCATTATCGCCAGTGAAAGACCTAATCTAAGCTCTGCACAAAAATACTTTGCCTTCAAATTCATACCGTGATCATAGCATGCATGGACTCGACTCATATGACTGGGATTTCCATGAAAAAGATTGTGGGCCGAAAATGGGTGATCACTGTACATTTCTCTTCTGTTTCCTATTTATATTTCTATTGTACCTTGTCAATTTAGCATTATGGACAGTGAAAGACCTAATCTAAGCTCTGCACAAAAATATTTTGCCTTCAAATTCATACCGTGATCGTAGCATGAATGGACTCGACTCATATGACTGGGATTTCCATGAAAAAGATTGTGGGCCGAAAATGGGTGATCACTGTACATTTCTCTTCTGTTTTCTATTTATATTTCTATTTTACCTCCTCAATTTAGCATTATGGACAGGGAAAGAACTAATCTAAGATCTGCACAAAAATATTTTGCCTTCACATTCATACCGTGATCGTAGCATGCATGGACTCGACTCAGACGACTTGGATTTCCATGAAAAAGATTGTGGGCCGAAAATGGTTGATCACTGTACATTTCTCTTCTCTTTCCTATTTATATTTTACATCATCAATTCAGCATTATGGCCACGTAAAGACCTAATCTAAGCTCTACACAAAAATATTTTGCCTTCAAATTCATACCGTGATCGTAGCATGAATGGACTCGACTCATATGACTGCAATTTCCATAAAAAAGATTGTGGGCCGAAAATGGGTGATCACTGTACATTTCTCTTCTGTTTCCTATTTATATTTCTATTTTACCTCCTCAATTTAGCATTATGGCCAGGGAAAGACCTGTGTAAGCTCTGTAAAATAATATTTTGCCTTCAACTTCATACCGCGAACGTAGCATGCATGGACTCGACTCATATGACTGGGATTTCCATGAAAAAGATTGTGAGCCGAAAATGGGTGATCACTGGACATTTCTCTACTGTTTACTATTTATATTTATAATTTAGCTCGTCAATTTAGCATTATGGTCAGGGAAAGACCTAATCTAAAATCTGCACAAAAATATTTTGCCTTCAAATTCATACCGTGATCGTAGCATGCATGGACTCAACTCATATGACTGGGATTTCCATGAAAAAGATTGTGGGCCGAAAATCCTTGATCACTGTACATTTCTCTTCTGTTTCCTATTTCTATTTTACATCCTCAATTTAGCATTATGGACAGGGAAAGACCTAATCTAAGCTCTACACAAAAATATTTTGCCTTCAAATTCATACCGTGATCGTAGCATAAATGGACTCGACTCATATGACTGGGATTTCCATGAAAAAGATTGTGGGCCGAAAATGGGTCATCACTGTACATTTTTTCTACTGTTTCCTATTTATATTTATATTTTACCAACTCAATTTAGCATTATGGACAGGGAAAGACCTAATCTAAGATCTGCACAAAAATATTTTGCCTTCAAATTCATACCGTGATCGTAGCATGAATGGACTCGACTCATATGACTGGGATTTCCATAAAAAAGATTGTGGGCCGAAAATGGGTGATCACTGTACATTTCTCTTCTGTTCCCTATTTATATTTCTATTTTACCTCCTCAATTTAGCATTATGGACAGGAAAAGTCCTAATCTAAGATCTGCACAAAAATATATTGCCTTCAAATTCATACCGTGATCGTAGCATGCATGGACTCGACTCTTATGACTGGGATTTCCATGAAAAAGATTCTGGGCCGAACATGGGTGATCACTGTACATTTCTCTTCTGTTTCCTATTTATATTTATATTTTACCTCCTCAATTTAGCATTATGGCCAGGGAAAGACCTAATGTAAGCTCTGTACAAAAATATTTTGCCTTCAAATTCATACCGTGATCGTAGCATACATGGACTCGACTCATATGACTGTGATTTCCATGAAAAAGATTGTGGGCCGAAAATGGGTGATCACTGTACATTTCTCTTCTGTTTCTTATTTATATTTATATTTTCCCTCCTCAATTTAGCATTATGGACAGGGAAAGACCTAATCTAAAATCTGCACAAAAATATTTTGCCTTCAACTTCATACCGTGATCGTAGCATGCATGGACTGGACTCATATGACTGGAATTTCCATGAAAAAGATTGTGGGCCGAAAATGGGTGATCACTGTACATTTCTCTTCTGTTTTCTATTTATATTTCAATTTTCCCTCCTCAATTTAGCATTATGGACAGGGAAAGAAGTAATCTAAAATCTGCACAAAAATATTTTGCCTTCAAATTCATACCGTGATCGTAGCATGCATGAACTCGACTCATATGACTGGGATTTCCATGAGAAAGATTGTGGGCTGAAAATCGGAGATCGCTGTACATTTCTCTTCTGTTTCCTATTTATATTTCTATTTTACCTCCTCAATTTAGCATTATGGACAGGGAAAGAACTAATCTAAGATCTGCACAAAAATATTTTGCCTTCACATTCATACCGTGATCGTAGCATGCATGGACTCGACTCAGACGACTTGGATTTCCATGAAAAAGATTGTGGGCCGAAAATGGTTGATCACTGTACATTTCTCTTCTCTTTCCTATTTATATTTTACATCATCAATTCAGCATTATGGCCACGTAAAGACCTAATCTAAGCTCTACACAAAAATATTTTGCCTTCAAATTCATACCGTAAACGTAGCATGCATGGACTCGACTCATATGACTGGGATTTCCATGAAAAAGATTGTGGGCCGAAAATGGGTGATCACTGTACATTTCTCTTCTGTTTCCTATTTATATTTATATTTTACCTCCTCAATTTAGCATTATGGCCAGGGAAAGACCTGTATAAGCTCTGTAAAATAATATTTTGCCTTCAACTTCATACCGCGATCGTAGCATGCATGGACTCGACTCATATGACTGGGATTTCCATGAAAAAGATTGTGAGCCGAAAATGGGTGATCACTGGACATTTCTCTACTGTTTACTATTTATATTTATAATTTAGCTCGTCAATTTAGCATTATGGTCAGGGAAAGACCTAATCTAAAATCTGCACATAAATATTTTGCCTTCAAATACATACCGTGATCCTAGCATGCATGGACTCGACTCATATGACTGGGATTTCCATGAAAAAGATTGTGGGCCGAAAATGGGAGATCAATTTATATTTATATTTTACCTCCTCAATTTAGCATTATCGCCAGTGAAAGACCTAATCTAAGCTCTGCACAAAAATACTTTGCCTTCAAATTCATACCGTGATCAGAGCATGCATGTACTCGACTCATATGACTGGGATTTCCATGAAAAAGATTGTGGGCCGAAAATGGGTGATCACTGTACATTTCTCTTCTGTTTCCTATTTATATTTCTATTGTACCTTGTCAATTTAGCATTATGGACAGGGAAAGACCTAATCTAAGCTCTGCACAAAAATATTTTGCCTTCAAATTCATACCGTGATCGTAGCATGCATGGACTCGACTCATATGACTGGGATTTCCATGAAAAAGATTGTGGGCCGAAAATGGGTGATCACTGTACATTTCTCTTCTGTTTAATATTTATATTACTATTTTACCTCCTCAATTTAGCATTATGGACAGGGAAAGACCTAATCTAAGCTCTACACAAAAATATTTTGCCTTCAAATTCATACCGTAAACGTAGCATGCATGGACTCGACTCATATGACTGGGATTTCCATGAAAAAGATTGTGGGCCGAAAATGGGTGATCACTGTACATTTCTCTTCTGTTTCCTATTTATATTTATATTTTACCTCCTCAATTTAGCATTATGGACAGGGAAAGACCTAATCTAAGCTGTGCACAAAAATATTTTGCCTTCAAATTCATACCGTGATCGTAGCATGAATGGACTCGACTCATATGACTGCAATTTCCATAAAAAAGATTGTGGGCCGAAAATGGGTGATCACTGTACATTTCTCTTCTGTTTCCTATTTATATTTCTATTTTACCTCCTCAATTTAGCATTATGGACAGGGAAAGACCTAATCTAAGATCTGCAAAAAAATGTTTTGCCTTCAAATTCATACCGTGATCGTAGCATGCATGGACTCGTCTCATATAACTGGGATTTCCATGAAAAAGTTTCCGGGCAGAAAATGGGTGATCACTGTACATTTCTCTTCTGTTACCTATTTATATTTATATTTTACTTACTCAATTTAGAATTATGGATAGGGAAAGACCTAATCTAAGCTCTGCACAAAAATATTTTGCCTTCAAATTCATACCGTGATCGTAGCATGTGTGGACTCGACTCATATGACTGGGATTTCCATGAAAAAGATTGTGGGCAGAAAATGGGTGGTCACTGTACATTTCTTTTCTGTTTCCTATTTATATTTCTATATTACTTCCTTCATTTAGCATTATGGACAGGGAAAGACCTAATCTAAGATCTGCACAAAAATAATTTGCCTTCAAATTCATACCGTGATCATAACATGCATGGACTCGACTCATATGACTGGGATTTCCATGAAAAAGATTGTGGGTTGAAAATGGGTGATCACTGAACATTTCTCTTCTGTTTCCTATTGATATTCCTATTTTACCTCCTCAATTTAGCATTATGCACAGGGAAAGACCTAATCTAATCTCTGCACAAAAATATTTTGCCTTCAAATTCATACCGTGATCGTAGCATAAATGGACTCGACTCATATGACAGGGATTTCCATGAAAAAGTTTGTGGGCAGAAAATGGGTGATCACTGTACATTTCTCTTCTGTTTCCTATTTATATTTATATTTTACTTCCTTAATTTAGCATTATGGACAGGGAAAGACCAAATCTAAGATCTGCAAAAAATATTTTGCCTTCAAATTCATGCCGTGATCGTAGCATGCATGGATTCGACTCATATGACTGGGATTTCCATGAAAAAGATTGTGGGCAGAAAATGGGTGATCACTGTACTTTTCTCTTCTGTTTCCTATTTATATTTATATTTTACCTCCTCTATTTAGCATTATGGACAAGGAAAGATCTAATCTAAGCTCTGCACGAAAATATTTTGCCTTCAAATTCATACCGTGATCGTAGCATGCATAGACTCGACTCATATGACTGGGATTTCCATGAAAAAGATTGTGGGCAGAAAATGGGTGATCACTGTACATTTCTCTTCTGTTTCCTATTTATATTTGTATTTTACATCCTTCATTTAGCATTATGGACAGGGAAAGACCTAATCTAAGATCTGTAAAAAATATTTTCCCTACAAATTCATACCGTGATCATAGCATGCATGGACAAGACTCATATGACTGGGATTTCCATGAAAAAGAGTGTGGGCAGAAAATGGGTGATCACTGTACATTTCTCTTCTGTTTCCTATTTATATTTGTATTTTACATCCTTCATTTAGCATAATGGACAGGGAAAGACGTAATCTAAAATCTGTACAAAAATATTTTACCTTCAAATTCATACCGTGATCGTAGCATGCATGGAATCGACTCATATGACTGGGATTTCCATGAATAAGATTGTGGGCAGAAAATGGGTGATCACTGTACATTTCTCTTCTGTTTCCTATTTATATTTCTATTTTACATCCTCAATTTAGCATTATGGACAGGGAAAGACCTAATCTAAGATCTGCACAAAAATATTTTGCCTTCAAATTCATACCGTGATCGTAGCATGCATGGACTCGAGTCATATGACTGGGATTTCCATGAAAAAGATTGTGGGCAGAAAATGGGTGATCACTGTACATTTCTCATCTGTTTCCTATTTATATTTATATTTTACTTCCTCAATTCAGCAGTATGGACAGGGAAAGACCAAATCTAATATCTGCAAAAAATATTTTGCCTTCAAATTCATACGGTGTTCGTAGCATGTATGGACGCGACTCATATGACTGGGATTTCCATGAAAAAGATTGTGGGCCGAAATTTGGTGATCACTGTACATTTCTCTTCTGTTTCCTATTCATATTTCTATTTTACCTCCTCAATTTAGCATTATGGACAGGGAAAGACCTAATCTAAGCTCTGCAAAAAAATATTTTGCCTTCAAATTTATACCGTGATTGTAGCATGCATGGACTCGACTCATATGACTGGGATTTCCATGAAAAAGATGGTGGGCAGAAAATGGGTGTTCACTTTGCATTTCTGTTCTGTTTCATATTTATATTTTTTATTTTACCTAGTAAATTTAGCATTATGGACAGGGAAAGACCTAATCTAAGATCTGCACAAAAATATTTTGCCTTCAAATTCATACCGTGATCGTAGCATGATATGGACTTGACTCATATGACTGGGATTTCCATGAAAAAGATTGTGGGCCAAAAACGGGTGATCACTGTACATTTCTCTTCTGCTTCCTATTTATATTTCTATTTTACCTCCTCAATTTAGCATTATGGACAGGGAAAGACCTAATCTAAGATCTGCAAAAAAATATTTTGCCTTCAAATTCATACCGTGATCGTAGCATGCATGGACTCGACTCATATGACTGGGATTTCCATGAAAAAGATTGTGGGCAGAAAATGGGTGATCACTATACATTTCTGTTCTGTTTCCTATTTATATTTCTATTTTACCTCCTCAATTTAGCATTAAGGACAGGGACAGACTTAATCTAAGATCTGCACATAAATATTTTGCCTTCAAATTCATACCGTGATCGTAGCAAGCATGGACTCGACTCATATGACTGGGATTTCCATGAAAAAGATTGTGGGCTGAAAATGGGTGATCACTGTACATTTCTCTTCTGTTTCCTATTCATATTTATATTTTACCTCCTCAATTTAACATTATGAACAGGGAAAGAGCTAATCTAAGATCTGCACAAAAATATTTTGCCTTCAAATTCATACCGTGATTGTAGCATGCATGGACTCGACTCATATGACTGGGATTTCCATGAAAAAGATTGTGGGCCGAAAATGGGTGATCACTGTACATTTCTCTTCTGTTTCCTATTTATATTTCTATTATACCTCCTCAATTTAGCATTATGGACAGGGAAAGACCTAATCTAAGATCTGCACAAAAATATTTTGCCTTCAAATTCATACCGTGATGGTAGCATGCATGGACTCAACTCATATGACTGGGATTTCCATGAAAAAGATTGTGGGCCGAAAATGGGTGATCACTGTACATTTCTCTTCTGTTTCCTATTTATATTTCTATTTTACCTCCTGAATTTAGCATTATGGCCAGGGAAAGAACTAATCTAAGCTCTGCACAAAAATATTTTGCCTTCAAATTCATACCGTGATCGTAGCATGCATGGACTCGACTCACATGACTCGGATTTCCATGAAAATGATTGTAGGAAGAAAATGGGTGATCACTGTACATTTCTCTTCTGTTTCCTATTTATATTTATATTTTACTTCCTTCATTCAGCATTATGGACAGGGAAAGACTTAATCTAAGCTCTGCAAAAAAATATTTTGCCTTGAAATTCATACCGTGATCGTAGCATGCATGGACTCGACTCATATGACTGGGATTTCCATGAAAAAGATTGTGGGGCGAAAATTGGTGATCACTCTACATTTCTATTCTGTTTCCTATTTATATTTCTATTTTACCTCCTCAATTTAGCATTATGGACAGGGAAAGACCTAATCTAAGATCTGCATAAAAATATTTTCCCTTCAAATTCATACCGTGATCGTAGCATGCATGGACTCGACTCATATGCCTGGGATTTCCATGAAAAACTTTGTGAGCCGAATCTGGGTGATCACTGTACTTTTCTCTTCTGTTTCCTATTTATATTTCTATTTTACCTCCTCAATTTAGCATTATGGACAGGGAAAGACCTTATCTAATATCTGCACAAAAATATTTTGCATTCAAATTCATACCGTGATCGTAGCATGCATGGACTCGACTCATATGACTGGGATTTCCATGAAAAAGATTGTGGGCCGAAAATGGGTGATCACTGTACATTTCTCTTCTGTTTCCTATTTAAATTTCTATTTCACCTTTTCAATATAGCATAATGGACAGGGAAAGACCTAATCTAAGATCTGCCCAAAAATATTTTGCCTTCAAATTCATACCGTGATCGTAGCATGCATGGACTCGACTCATATTACTGGGATTTCCATGAAAAAGATTGTGGGCCGAAAATGGGTGATCACTGTACATTTCTCTTCTGTTTCCTATTTATATTTCTATTGTACCTCCTCAATTTAGCATTATGGACAGTGAAAGACCTAATCCATGCACTGCACAAAAATATTTTGCCTTCAAATTCATACCGTGATCGTAGCATGCATGGATTCGACTCATATGACTGGGATTTCCATGAAAAAGATTGTCGGCCGAAAATGGGTGATCACTGTACATTTCTCTTCTGTTTCCTATTTATATTTCTATTTTACCTCCTCAATTTATCATTATGGCCAGGGAAAGAGCTAATCTAAGATCTGCAAAAAATTACATTTTGCCTTCAAATTTATACCGTGATAGTAGCATGCAAGGACTCGACTCATATGACTGGGAATTCCATGAAAAAGATTGTGGGCCCAAAATGGGTGATCACTGTACATTTCTCTTCTGTTTCCTATTTATATTTATATTTTACCTTTCTGAATTTAGCATTACGGACAGTGAAAGACCTAATCTAACATCTGCAAGAAAATGTATTGCCTTCAAATTCATACCGTGATCGTAGCATGCATGGACTCGACTCATATGAATGGGATTTCCATGTAAAAGATTCTGGGCAGAAAATGGGTGATCACTGTACATTTCTCTTCTGTTTCCTATTTATATTTATATTTTACCTCCTCATTTTAGCATTATGGACAGGGAAAGACCTAATCTAAGTTCATCAAAAAAATATTTTGCCTTCAAATTCATACCGTGATCGTAGCATGCATCGACTCGACTGATATGACTGGGATTTCCATGAAAATATTGTGGGCAAAAAATGGGTGATCTCTGTACATTTCTCTTCTGTTTCCTATTTATATTTCTATGTTATTTCCTCAATTTAGCATTATGGACAGGGAAAGACCTAATCTAAGATCTGCAAAAAAATATTTTGCCTTCAAATTCATACAGTGATCGTAGCATGCATGGACTCGACTCATATGACTGGGATTTCCATGAAAAAGATTGTGGGCCGAAAATGGGTGATCACTGTACATTTCTCTTCTGTTTCCTATTTATATTTATATTTTACCTCCTCAATTTAACATTATGGACAGGGAAAGACATAATCTAAAATCTGCACAAAAATATTTTGCCTTCAAATTCATACCGTGATCGTAGCAGGCATGGACTAGACTCATATGACTGGCGTTTCCATGAAAAAGATTGTGGGCCGAAAATGGGTGATCACTGTACATTTCTCTTCTGTTTCCTATTTATATTTCTATTTAACCTCCTTAATTTAGCATTATGGACAGGGAAAGAACTAATCTAAGATCTGCACAAAAATATTTTGCCTTCAAATTCATACCGTAATCGTAGCTTGCATGGACTCGACTCATATGACTTGGGTTTCCATGAAAAAGATTGTGGGCAGAAAATGGGTGATCACTGTACATTTCTCTTCTGTTTCCTATTTATATTTCTATTTTACTTCCTTCATTTAGTATTATGGACAGGGAAAGACCTAAGCTAAGCTCTGCACAAAAATATTTTGCCTTCAAATTCATACCGTGATCGTAGCATGCATGGACTCGACTCATATGACTGGGATTTCCATGAAAAAGTTTGTGGGGCGAAAATGGGTGATCACTGTACATTTCTCTCCTGTTTCCTATTTATATTTCTATTTTACCTCCTCAATTTAGCATTATGGACAGGGAAAGACCTAATCTAAGATCTGCACAAAAATATTTTGCCTTCAAATTCATACCGTGATCGTAGCATGCATGGACTCGACTCATATGACTTGGATTTCCATGAAAAAGATTGTGGGCCGAAAATGGGTGATCACTGTACATTTCTCTTCTGTTTCCTATTTATATTTATATTTTATCTCCTCAATTTAGCATTATGTACAGGGAAAGACCTAATCTAAGATCTGCACAAAAATATTTTGCCTTCAAATTCATACCGTGATCGTATCATGCATGGACTCGACTCATATGACTGGGATTTCCATGAAAAAGATTGTGTGCGGAAAATGGGTGATCACTGTACATTTCTCTTCTGTTTCCTATTTATATTTCTTTTTTACCTCCTCAATTTAGCATTATGGCCAGGGAAAGACCTAAACTAAGCTCTCCACAAAAATATTTTGCCTTCAAATTCATACTGTGATCGTAGCATGCATGGACTCGACTCATATGACTGGGATTTCCATGAAAAAGATTTTGGACCGAAAATGGGTGATCACTCTACATTTCTCTTCTGTTTCCTATTTATATTTATATTTTACCTCCTCAATTTAGCATTATGGACAGGGAAAGACCTAATCTAAGATTTGCACAAAAATATTTTGCCTTCAAATTCATACCGTGATAGTAGCATGCACGGACCCGACTCATATGACTGGGATTTCCATGAAAAATATTGTGGGCCGAAAATGGGTGATCACTGTACATTTCTCTTCTGTTTCCTATTTATATTTCTATTTTACCTCCTCAATTTAGCATTATGGCCAGGGAAAGACCTAATCTAAGCTCTGCACAAAAATATTTTGCCTTCAAATTCATACCGTGATCGTAGGATGCATGGACTCGACTCATATGACTGGGATTTCCATGAAAAAGATTTTGGGCCGAAAATGGGTGATCACTGTACATTTCTCTTCTGTTTCTTATTTATATTTATATTTTACCTCCTCAATTTAGCATTATGGACAGGGAAAGACCTAATCTAAAACCTGCACAAAAATATTTTGCCTTCAAATTCATACCGTGATCGTAGCATGCATGGACTCGACTCATATGACTGGGATATCCATGAAAAAGATTGTGGGCCGAAAATGGGTGATCACTGTACATTTCTCTTCTGTTTCCTATTTATATTTATATTTTACTTCCTTCATTTAGCATTATGGACAGGGAAAGACCTTATCTAAAATCTGCACAAAAATATTTTGCCTTCAAATTCATACCGTGATCGTAGCATGCATGGACTCGACTCATATGACTGGTATTTCCATGAAAAAGATTGTGTGCAGAAAATGGGTGATCACTGTACATTTCTCTTCTGTTTCCTATTTATATTTATATTTTACTTCCTTCATTTAGTATTATGGACAGGGAAGGACCTAAGCTAAGCTCTGCACGAAAATATTTTGCCTTCAAATTCATACCGTGATCGTAGCATGCATTGACACGACTCATATGACTGGGATTTCCTTGAAAAAGATTGTGGGCAGAAAATGGGTGATCACTGTACATTTCTCTTCTGTTTCCTATTTATATTTATATTTTACCTCCACAAGATAGCATTATGGACAGGGAAAAACCTAATCTAAGATCTGCAAAAAAATATTTTGCCTTCAAATTCATACCGTGATCGTAGCATGCATGGACTCGACTCACATGAATGGGATTTCCATGAAAAAGATTGTGGGCCGAAAATGGGTGATCACTGTACATTTCTCTTCTGTTTCCTATTTATATTTATATTTTACCTACTCAATTTAGCATTAAGGACAGCGAAAGACCTAATCTCAAATCTGCACAAAAATATTTTGATTTCAAATTCATACCGTGATCGTAGCATGCATGGACTCGATTCATATGACTGGGATTTCCATGAAAAAGTTTGTGGGCCGAAAATGCGTGATCACTGTACATTTCTCTTCTGTTTCCTATTTATATTTATATTTTACCTCCTCAATTTAGCATTATGAACCGGGAAAGACCTAATCTAAATTCTGCACAAAAATATTTTGCCTTCAAATTCATACCGTGATCGTAGCATGCATGGACTCGACTCATATGACTGGGATTTCCATGAAAAAGATTGTGTGCCGAAAAAGGGTGATCACTGTAAATTTCTCTTCTGTTTCCTATGTATAGTTCTATTTTACCTCCTCAATTTAGCATAATGGACAGGGAAAGACCTAATCTAAAATCTGCACAAAAATATTTTGCCTTCAAATTCATACTGTGATCGTAGCATGCATGGACTCGACTCATATGACTGGTATTTCCATGAAACAGATTGTGGGCCGAAAATGGGTGGTCACTGTACATTTCTCTTCTGTTTCCTATTTATATTTATATTTTACCTCCTCAATTTAACATTATGGACAGGGAAAGACCTAATCTAAAATCTGCACAAAAATATTTTGCTTTCAAATTCATACCGTGATCGTGGCATGCATGGACTCGATTCATATGACTGGGATTTCCATGAAAAAGATTGTGGGCCGAAAATGGGTGATCACTGTACATTTCTCTCTGTTTCCTATTTATATTTATATTTTACCTCCTCAATTTAGCATTATGGAAAGGGAAAGACATTATCTAAGCTCTGCACAGAAATATTTTGCCTTCAAATTCATACCGTGATCGTAGCGTGCATGGACTCGACTCATATGACTGGTATTTCCATGAAAAAGATTGTGGGCAGAAAATGGGTGATCACTGTACATTTCTCTTCTGTTTCCTATTTATATTTATATTTTACTTCCTTCATTTAGTATTATGGACAGGGAAAGACCTAAGCTAAGCTCTGCACGAAAATATTTTGCCTTCAAATTCATACCGTGATCGTAGCATGCATTGACACGACTCATATGACTGGGATTTCCTTGAAAAAGATTTTGGGCAGAAAATGGGTGATCACTGTACATTTCTCTTCTGTTTCCTATTTATATTTATATTTTACCTCCACAAGATAGCATTATGGACAGGGAAAAACCTAATCTAAGATCTGCAAAAAAATATTTTGCCTTCAAATTCATACCGTGATCGTAGCATGCATGGACTCGACTCACATGAATGGGATTTCCATGAAAAAGATTGTGGACCGAAAATGGGTGATCACTGTACATTTCTCTTCTGTTTCCTATTTATATTTATATTTTACCTACTCAATTTAGCATTATGGACAGGGAAAGACCTAATCTAAAATCTGCACAAAAATATTTCGCCCCTCAAATTCATACCGTGATCGTAGCATGCATGGACACGACTCATATGACTGGGATTTCCATGAAAAAGATTGTGGGCCGAAAATGGGTGATAACTGTACATTTCTCTTCTCTTCCCTATTTATATTTCTATTTTACCTCCTCAATTTAGCATTATGGACAGGGAAAGACCTAATCTAAAATCTGCACAAAAATATTTTACTTTCAAATTCATACTCTGATCGTAGCATACATGGACTCGACTCATATGACTGGGATTTCCATGAAAAAGATTGTGGGCCGAAAATGGGTGATCACTGTACATTTCTCTACTGTTTCCTATTTATATTTCTATTTTACCTCCTCAATTTAGCATTATGGACAGGGAAAGACCTAATCTAAGATCTGCACAAAAATATTTTGCCTTCACATTCATACCGTGGTCGTAGCATGCATGGAATCCACTCATATGACTGGGATTTCCATGAAAAAGATTGTGGGCCGAAAATGCGTGAACACTGTACATTTCTCTTCTGTTTCCTATTTATATTTCTATTTTACCTACTCAATTTAGCATTATAGCCAGGGAAAGACCTAATCTAAGCTCTGCACAAAAATATTTTGCCTTCAAATTCATACCGTGATCTTAGCATGCATGGAGTCGACTCATATGACTGGGATTTCCATGAAAAAGATTGTGGGCCGAAAATGGGTGATTACTGTACATTTCTCTTCTGTTTCCTATTTATATTTATATTTTACCTCCTCAATTTAGCATTATGGACAGGGAAATACCAAATCTAAGATCAGCACAAAAATATTTTGCCTTCAAATTCATACCGTGATCGTAGGATGCATTGACACGACTCATATGACTGGGATTTCCATGAAAAAGTTTGTGGGCCGAAAATGTGTGATCACTGTACATTTCTCTTCTGTTTCCTATTTATATTTCTATTTTACCTCCTCAATTTAGCATTATGGACAGGGAAAGACCTAATCTGAAATCTGCACAAAAATATTTTGCCGTCAAATTCATACCGTGATCGTAGCATGCATGGACTCGACTCATATGACTGGGATTTGCATGAAAAAGATTGTGACATGAAAATGGGTGATCACTGTACATTTCTCTTCTGTTTCCTATTGATATTTCTATTTTACCTCCTCAATTTAGCATTATGGACAGGGAAAGACCTAATCTAAAATCTGCACAAAAATATTTTGCCTTCATATTCATACCGTGATCGTAGCATGCATGGACTCGACATATGACTGGGATTTCCATGAAAAAGATTGTGGGCTGAAAATAAGTGATCACTGTACATTTCTCTTCTGTTTCCTATTTATATTTCTATTTTACCTCCTCAATTTAGCATTATGGACAGGGAAAGACCAAATCTAAGATCTGCACAAAAATATTTTGCCTTCAAATTCATACCATGATCGTAGCATGCATGGACTCGACCCATGTGACTGGGATTTCCATGAAAAAGATTGTGGGCCGAAAATGGGTGATCACTGTACATTTCTCTTCTGTTTCCTATTTATATTTATATTTTACCTCCTCAATTTAGCATTATGGACTGGGAAAGACATAATCTACGATCTGCATAAAAATATTTTGCCCTCAAATTCATACCGTGATCGTAGCATGCATGGACTCGACTCATATGCCTGGGATTTCCATGAGAAAATTTGTGGGACGAAAATGGGTTATCCCTGTACATTTCTCATCTGTTTCCTATTTATATTTATATTTTACCTCCATAATTTAGCATTATGGACAGGGAAAGACCTAATCTAAGCTCTGCACAAAAATATTTTGCCTTCAAATTCATACCGTGATCGTAGCATGCATGGACTCGACTCATATGATTGGGATTTCCATGAAAAATTTTGTGGGCCGAAAATGGGTGATCACTGTACATTTCTCTTCTGTTTCCTATTTATATTTCTATTTTACCTCCTCAATTTAGCATTATGGACAGGGAAAGACCTAATCTAAGCTCTGCACAAAAATGTTTTGCCTTCAAATTCGTACCGTGATCGTAGCATGCATGGACTCGACTCATATGACTGGGATTTCCATGAAAAAGATTTTGGGCCGAAAATGGGTGATCACTGTACATTTCTCTTCTGTTTCCTATTTATATTTCTATTTTACCTCCTCAATTTAGCATTATGGCCAGGGAAAGACCTAATCTAAGCTCTGCACAAAAATGTTTTGCCTTCAAATTCATACCGTGATCGTAGCATGCATGGACTCGACTCATATGCCTGGGATTTCCATGAGAAACTTTGTGGGACGAAAATGGGTGATCACTGTACATTTCTCTTCTGTTTCCTATTTATATTTCTATTTTACCTCCATAATTTAGCATTTTGGACAGGGAAAACCTTATCTAATCCCTGCACACAAATATTTTGCCTTCAAATTCGTACCGTGATCGTAGCATGCATGGACTCGACTCATATGACTGGGATTTCCATGAAAAAGATTGTCGGCCGAAAATCGGTGATCACTGTACATTTCTCTTCTGTTTACTACTTATATTTATATTTTACCTCCTCAATTTAACATTATGGACAGGGAAAGACCTAATCTAAAATCTGCACAAAAATATTTTGCCGTCAAATTCATACCGTGATCGTAGCATGCTTGGACTCGACTCATATGACTGGGATTTCCATGAAAAAGATTGTGGGCCGAAAATGGGTGATCACTGTACATTTCTCTTCTGTTTCCTATTTATATTTATATTTTACCTCCTCAATTTAGCATTATGGACAGGGAAAGACCTAATCTTAAATCTGCACAAAAATATTTTGCCTTCAAATTCATACTGAGATCGTAGCATGCATGGACTCGACTCATATGACTGGGATTTGCATGAAAAAGATTGTGACAGGAAAATAGGTGATCACTGTACATTTCTCTTCTGTTTCCTATTGATATTTCTATTTTACCTCCTCAATTTAGCATTATGGACAGGGAAAGACCTAATCTAAAATCTGCACAAAAATATTTTGCCTTCATATTCATACCGTGATCGTAGCATGCATGGACTCGACATATGACTGGGATTTCCATGAAAAAGATTGTGGGCTGAAAATAAGTGATCACTGTACATTTCTCTTCTGTTTCCTATTTATATTTCTATTTTACCTCCTCAATTTAGCATTATGGACAGGGAAAGACCAAATCTAAGATCTGCACAAAAATAGTTTCCCTTCAAATTCATACCATGATCGTAGCATGCATGGACTCGACCCATGTGACTGGGATTTCCATGAAAAAGATTGTGGGCCGAAAATGGGTGATCACTGTACATTTCTCTTCTGTTTCCTATTTATATTACTATTTTACCTCCTCAATTTAGCATTATGGACAGGGAAAGACATAATCTAAGCTCTGCACAAAAATATTTTGCCTTCAAATTCATACCGTGAACGTAGCATGCATGGACTCGACTCATATGACTGGGATTTCCATGAAAAAGATTGTGGGCCGAAAATCGGTGATCACTGTACATTTCTCTTCTGTTTACTACTTATATTTATATTTTACCTCCTCAATTTAACATTATGGACAGGGAAAGACCTAATCTAAAATCTGCACAAAAATATTTTGCCTTCAAATTCATACCGTGATCGTAGCATGCATGGCCTCGACTCATATGACTGGGATTTCCATGAAAAAGATTGTGGGTCGAAAATGGGTGATCACTGTACATTTCTCTTCCGTTTCCTATTTATATTTATATTTTACCTCCTCAATTTAGCATTATGGACAGGGAAAGAACTAATCTAAGATCTGCACGAAAATATTTTGACTTCAAATTCATACCGTGATCGTAGCATGCATGGACTCGATTCATATGACTGGGATTTCCATGAAAAAGATTGTGGGCACAAAATGGGTGATCACTATACATTTCTCTTCTGTTTCCTATTTATATTTCTTTTTTACCTCCTCAATTTAGCATTATGGCCAGGGAAAGACCTAATCTAATCTCTGCACAAAAATATTTTGCCTTCAAATTCATACCGTGATCGTAGCATGCATGGACTCGACTCATATGACTGGGATTTCCATGAAAAAAAATTGTGGGCCGAAAATGGGTGTTCACTGTACATTTCTCTTCTGTTTACTATTTATATTTATATTTTACCTCCTCAATTTAGCATTATGGACAGGGAAAGACCTAATCTAAAATCTGCACAAAAATATTTTGCATTCAAATTCATACCGTGATCAGAGCATGCATGGACTCGACTCATATGACTGGGATTTCCATGAAAAAGATAGTGGGCCGGAAATGAGTGATCACTGTACATTTCTCTTCTGTTACCTATTTATATTTATATTTTACCTCCTCAATTTAGCATTGTGGCCAGTGAATGACATAATCTAAGCTCTGCACAAAAATATTTTGCCTTCAAATTCATACCGTGATCGTAGCATGCATGGACTCGACTCATAGGACTGGGATTTCCATGAAAAAGATTGTGGGCCGACAATGGGTGATCACTGTACATTTCTCTTCTGTTTCCTATTTATATTTCTATTTTACCTCCTCAATTTAGCATTATGGCCAGGGAAAGACCTAATCTAAGCTCTGCACAAAAACATTTTGCCTTCAAATTCATACCGTGATCGTAGCATGCATGGACTCGACTCATATGAATGGGATTTCCATGAAAAAGATTGTGGGCCAAAAATGGGAGATCACTGTACATTTCTCTTCTGTTTCCTATTTATATTTATATTTTACCTCCTCAATTTAGCATTATGGACAGGGAAAGACCTAATCTAAGATCTGCACAAAAATATTTTGCCTTCAAATTCATAGCGTGATTGTAGCATGCATGGACTCGACTCATATGACTGGGATTTCCATGAAAGAGATTGTGGGCCGAAAATGGGTGATCACTGTACATTTCTCTTCTGTTTCCTATTTATATTTATATTTTACCTCCTCAATTTAGCATTATGGCCATGGAAAGACTTAATCTAAGCTCTGCACAAAAATATTTTGCCTTCAAATTCATACCGTGATCGTAGCATGCATGGACTCGACTCATAAGACTGGGATTTCCATGAAAAAGATGGTGGGCCGAAAATGGGTGATCACTGTACATTTCTCTTCTGTTTCCTATTTATATTTCTTTTTTACCTCCTCAATTTAGCATTATGGCCAGGGAAAGACCTAATCTAAGCTCTGCACAAAAATATTTTGCCTTCAAATTCATACCGTGATCGTAGCAATCATGGACTCGACTCATATGACTGGGATTTCCATGAAAAAGATTGCGGGCCGAAAATGGGTGTTCACTGTACATTTCTGTTCTGTTTACTATTTATATTTCTATTTTACCTCCTCAATTTAGCATTATGGACAGGGAAAGACCTAATCAAGATCTGCACAAAAATATTTTGCTTTGAAATTCATACCGTGATTGTAGCATGCATGGACTCCACTCATATGACTGGGATTTCCACGAAAAAGATTGTGGGCCGAAAATGGATGATCACTGTACATTTCTCTTCTGTTTCCTATTTATATTTATATTTTACCTCCTCAATTTAACATTATGGCCAGTGAAAGACATAATCTAAGCTCTGCACAAAAATATTTTGCCTTCAAATTCATACCGTGATCGTAGCATGCATGGACTTGACTCATATGAATGGGATTTCCATGAAAAAGATTGTGGGCCAAAAATGGGAGATCACTGTACATTTCTCTTCTGTTTCCTATTTATATTTCTATTTTACCTCCTCAATTTAGCATTATGGACAGGGAAAGACCTAATCTAATATCTGCACAAAAATATTTTGCCTTCAAATTCATACCGTGATCGTAGCATGCATGGACTCGACTCATAGGACTGGGATTTCCATGAAAAAGATTGTGGGCCGAAAATGGGTGATCACTGTACATTTCTCTTCTGTTTCCTATTTATATTTCTATTTTACGTCCTCTATTTAGCATTATGGACAGGGAAAGACCAAATGTAAGCTCTGTACAACAATATTTTGCCTTCAAATTCATACCGTGATTGTAGCATGCATGGACTCGACTCATATGACTGGGATTTCCATGAAAGAGATTGTGGGCCGAAATTGAGTGATCACTGTACATTTCTCTTCTGTTTCCTATTTATATTTATATTTTACCTCCTCAATTTAGCATTATGGCCAGGGAAAGACTTAATCTAAGCTCTGCACAAAAATATTTTGCCTTCAAATTCATACCGTGATCGTAGCATGCATGGACTCGACTCATAAGACTGGGATTTCCATGACAAAGATGGTGGGCCGAAAATGGGTGATCACTGTACATTTCTCTTCTGTTTCCTATTTATATTTCTTTTTTACCACCTCAATTTAGCATTATGGCCAGGGAAAGACTTAATCTAAGCTCTGCACAAAAATATTTTGCCTTCAAATTCATACCGTGATCGTAGCAATCATGGACTCGACTCATATGACTGGGATTTCCATGAAAAAGATAGTGGGCCGAAAATGAGTGATCACTGTACATTTCTCTTCTGTTTCCTATTTATATTTATATTTTACCTCCTCAATTTAGCATTGTGGCCAGTGAATGACATAATCTAAGCTCTGCACAAAAATATTTTGCCTTTAAATTCATACCTTGATCGTAGCATGCATGGAATCGACTCATAGGACTGGGATTTCCATGAAAAAGATTGTGGGCCGAAAATGGGTGATCACTGTACATTTCTCTTCTGTTTTCTATTTATATTTCTATTTTACCTCCTCAATTTAGCATTATGGACAGGGAAAGACCTAATCAAGATCTGCACAAAAATATTTTGCCTTCAAATTCATACCGTGATCGTAGCATGCATGTGCTCGACTCATATGACTGGGATTTCCCTGAAAAATATTGTGGGCCGACAATGGGTGATCACTGTACATTTCTCTTCTGTTTCCTATTTATATTTCTATTTTACCTCCTCAATTTAGCATTATGGCCAGGGAAAGACCTAATCTAAGCTCTGCACAAAAACATTTTGCCTTCAAATTCATACCGTGACCGTAGCATGCATGGACTCGACTCATATGACTGGGATTTCCATGAAAAAGATTGTGGGCCGAAAATAGGTGATCACTGTACTTTTCTCTTCTGTTTCCTATTTATATTTATATTCTACCTCCTCAATTTAGCATTATGGCCAGTGAAAGACATAATCTAAGCTCTGCACAAAAATATTTTGCCTTCAAATTCATACCGTGATCGTAGCATGCATGGACTTGACTCATATGAATGGGATTTCCATGAAAAAGATTGTGGGCCAAAAATGGGAGATCACTGTACATTTCTCTTCTGTTTCCTATTTATATTTCTATTTTACCTCCTCAATTTAGCATTATGGACAGGGAAAGACCTAATCTAAGCTCTGCACAAAAACATTTTGCCTTCAAATTCATACCGTGACCGTAGCATGCATGGACTCGACTCATATGACTGGGATTTCCATGAAAAAGATTGTGGGCCGAAAATGGGTGTTCACTGTACATTTCTGTTCTGTTTACTATTTATATTTCTATTTTACCTCCTCAATTTAGCATTATGGCCAGGGAAAGACTTAATCTAAGCTCTGCACAAAAATATTTTGCCTTCAAATTCATACCGTGATCGTAGCATGCATGTACTCGACTCATATGACTGGGATTACCATGAAAAAGATTGTGGGCCGAAAATGGGTGATCACTGTACATTTCTCTTCTGTTTCCTATTTATATTTCTATTTTACGTCCTCAATTTAGCATTATGGACAGGGAAAGACCAAATGTAATCTCTGTACAACAATATTTTGCCTTAAAATTCATACCGTGACTGTAGCATGCATGGACTCGAGTCATATGACTGGGATTTCCATGAAAGAGATTGTGGGCCGAAAATGGGTGATCACTGTACATTTCTCTTCTGTTTCCTATTTATATTTCTATTTTACCTCCTCAATTTAGCATTATGGCCAGGGAAAGACCTAATCTAAACTCTGCACAAAAATATTTTGCCATCAAATTCATACCATGATCGTAGCATGCATGGACTCGACTCATATGACTGGGATTTCCATGAAAAAGATTGTGGGCCGAAAATGGGTGATCACAGTACATTTCTCTTCTGTTTCCTATTTATATTTCTTTTTTAGTTCCTTCATTTAGCATTATGGCCAGGGAAACACCTAATCTAAGCTCTGCACAAAAATATGTTGCCTTCAAATTCATACCGTGATCGTAGCATGCATGGACTCGACTCATATGACTGGGATTTCCAGGAAAAACTTTGTGGGCCGAAAATGGGTGGTCACTGTACATTTCTGTTCTGTTTACTATTTATATTTATATTTTACCTCCTCAATTTAGCATTATGGACAGGGAAAGAACTAATCTAAAATCTGTACAAAAATATTTTGCATTCAAATTCATACCGTGATCGTAGCATGCATGGACTCGACTCATATGACTGGGATTTGCATGAAAAAGATTGTGGCATGAAAATGGGTGATCACTGTACATTTTTCTTCTGTTTCCTATTTATATTTCTATTTTACCTCCTCAATTTAGCATTATGGACAGCGAAAGACCTAATCTAAGATCTGCAAAAAAATATTTTGCCTTCAAATTCATACCGTGATCGTAGCATGCATGGACTCGACTCATATGACTGGGATTTCCATGAAAAAGATTGTGGGCCGAAAATAAGTGATCACTATACATTTCTCTTCTGTTTCCTATTTATATTTTACCTCCTCAATTTAGCATTATGGACAGTTAAAGAACTAATCTAAAATCTGCACAAAAATATTATGCATTCAAATTCATACCGTGATTGTAGCATGCATGGACTCGACTCATATGACTGGGATTTCCATAAAAAAGATTGTGTGCCGAAAATGGGTGATCACTGTACATTTCTGTTCTGTTTCGTATTCATATTTCTATTTTACCTCCTCAATTTAGCATTATGGACAGGGAAAGACCGAATCTAAAATCTGCACAAAAATATTTTGCCTTCAAATTCATACCGTGATTGTAGCATGCATGGACTCGACTCATATGACTGGGATTCCATGAAAAAGATTGTGGTCTGTTTATGGGAGATCACTGTACATTTCTCTTCTGTTTCCTATTTATATTTATATTTTACCTCCTCAATTTAGCATTATGGACAGGGAAAGACCTAATCTGAAATCTGCACAAAAATATTTTGCCTTCAAATTCATACCGTGATCGTAGCATGCATGGACTCGACTCATATGACTGGGATTTCCATGAAAAAGATTGTGGGCCGAAAATGGGTGATCACTGTACATTTCTCTTCTGTTTCCTACTTATATTTCTATTTTACCTCCTCAATTTAGCATTATGGACAGGGAAAGACCTAATCTAAAATCTGCACAAAAATATTTTGCCTTCAAATTCATACCGTGATCGTAGCATGCATGGACTCGACTCATATGACTGGGATTTCCATGAAAAAGATTGTGGGCCGAAAATGGGTGATCACTGTATATTTCTGTTCTGTTTCGTATTCATATTTCTATTTTACCTCCTCAATTTAGCATTATGGACAGGGAAAGAACTAATCTAAAATCTGCACAAAAATATTATGCATTCAAATTCATACCGTGATCGTAGCATGCATGGACTCGACTCATATGACTGGGATTTCCATGAAAAAGATTGTGGGCCGAAAATGGGTGATCACTGTACATTTCTCTTCTGTTTCCTATTTATATTTATATTTTACCTCCTCAATTTAGCATTATGGACAGGGAAAGACCTAATCTAAAATCTGCACAAAAATATTTTGCCTTCAAATTCATACTGAGATCGTAGCATGCATGGACTCGACTCATATGACTGGGATTTCCATGAAAAAGATTGTGGGCCGAAAATGGGTGATCACTGTACATTTCTCTTCTGTTTCCTATTTATATTTCTATTTTACCTCCTCAATTTAGCATTATGGACAGGGAAAGACCTAATGTAAAATCTGCACAAAAATATTTTGCCTTCAAATTCATACCGTGATTGTAGCATGCATGGACTCGACACATATGACTGGGCTTTCCATGAAAAATATTGTGGGCCGAAAATGGGTGATCACTGTACATTTCTCTTCTGTTTCCTATTTATATTTCTATTTTACCTCCTCAATTTAGCATTATGGACAGGGAAAGACCTAATGTAAAATCTGCACAAAAATATTTTGCCTTCAAATTCATACTGAGATCGTAGCATGCATGGACTCGACTCATATGACTGGGATTTGCATGAAAAAGATTGTGGCATGAAAATGAGTGATCACTGTACATTTCTCTTCTGTTTCCTATTTATATTTCTATTTTACCTCCTCAATTTAGCATTATGGACAGGGAAAGACCTAATCTAAGATGTGCAAAAAAATATTTTGCCTTCAAATTCTTACCGTGATCGTAGCATGCATGGACTCGACTCCTATGACTGGGATTTCCATGAAAAAGATTGTGGGCCGAAAATGGTTGATCACTGTACATTTCTCTTCTGTTTCCTATTTATATTTATATTTTACCTCCTTAATTTAGAATTATAGACAGGGAAAGACCTAATCTAAGATCTGCACAAAAATATTTTGCCTTCAAATTCATACCGTGATCGTAGAATGCATGGACTCGACTCATATGACTGGGATTTCCATGAAAATGTTTGTGGGCCGAAAATGGGTGATCACTGTACATTTCTGTTCTGTTTCGTATTCATATTTCTATTTTACCTCCTCAATTTAGCATTATGGACAGGGAAAGACCGAATCTAAAATCTGCACAAAAATATTTTGCCTTCAAATTCATACCGTGATTGTAGCATGCATTGACTCGACTCATATGACTGGGATTTGCATGAAAAAGATTGTGGGCTGCAAATGGGAGATCACTGTACATTTCTCTTCTGTTTCCTATTTATATTTATATTTTACCTCCTCAATTTAGCATTATCGAATGGGAAAGACATAATCTAAAATCTGCACAAAAATATTTTGCGTTCAAATTAATACCGTAATCGTAGCATGCATGGACTGGACTCATATGACTGATATTTCCATGAAAAAGATTTTTGGCCGAAAATGGGTGATCACTGTACATTTCTCTTCTGTTTCCTATTTATATTTATATTTTACCTCCTCAATTAAGCATTATTGACAATGAAAGACCAAATCTAAGATCTGCACAAAAATATTTTGCCTTCAAATTCATACCGTGATCGTAGCATGCATGGACTCGACTCATATGACTGGGATATCCATGAAAAAGATTGTGGGCAGAATATGGGTGATCACTGTACATTTCTCTTCTGTTTCCTATTTATATTTATATTTTACTTCCTCAATTTAGCATTATGTACAGGGAAAGACCTAATCTAAGATCTGCACAAAAATATTTTGCCTTCAAATTCATACTGTGATCGTAGCAAGCATGGACTCGAATAATATGACTGGGATTTGCATGAAAAAGATTATGGGCAGAAAATGGGTGATCACTGTACATTTCTCTTCTGTTTCCTATTTATATTCATATTTTACTTCTTGAATTTAGCATTATGGACAGGGAAAGACCTAATCTAAGATCTGCACAAAATTATTTTGCCTTCAAATTCATACCGTGATCGTAGCATGCATGGACTCGAATCATATGACTGGGATTTCCATGAAAAAGTTAGTGGGCAGAAAATGGGTGATCACTGTACATTTCTCTTCTGTTTCCTATTTATATTTATATTTTAACTCCTCAATTTAGCATTATGGACAGGGAAAGACCTAATCTAAGATCTGCACAAAAATATTTTGCCTTCAAATTCATACCGTGATCGTAGCATGCATGGACTCAACTCATATGACTGGGATTTCCACGAAAAAGATTGTGGGCCGAAAATGGATGATCACTGTACATTTCTCTTCTGTTTCCTATTTATATTTCTATTTTACCTCCTCAATTTAGCATTATGGCCAGTGAAAGACTTAATCTAAGCTCTGCACAAAAATATTTTGCCTTCAAATTCATACCGTGATCGTAGAATGCATGGACTCGACTCATATGACTGGGATTTCCATGAAAATGTTTGTGGGCCGAAAATGGGTGATCACTGTACATTTCTGTTCTGTTTCGTATTCATATTTCTATTTTACCTCCTCAATTTAGCATTATGGACAGGGAAAGACCTAATGTAAAATCTGCACAAAAATATTTTGCCTTCAAATTCATACTGAGATCGTAGCATGCATTGACTCGACTCATATGACTGGGATTTGCATGAAAAAGATTGTGGCATGAAAATGAGTGATCACTGTACATTTCTCTTCTGTTTCCTATTTATATTTCTATTTTACCTCCTCAATTTAGCATTATGGACAGGGAAAGACCTAATCTAAGATGTGCAAAAAAATATTTTGCCTTCAAATTCTTACCGTGATCGTAGCATGCATGGACTCGACTCCTATGACTGGGATTTCCATGAAAAAGATTGTGGGCCGAAAATGGTTGATCACTGTACATTTCTCTTCTGTTTCCTATTTATATTTATATTTTACCTCCTTAATTTAGAATTATAGACAGGGAAAGACCTAATCTAAGATCTGCACAAAAATATTTTGCCTTCAAATTCATACCGTGATCGTAGAATGCATGGACTCGACTCATATGACTGGGATTTCCATGAAAATGTTTGTGGGCCGAAAATGGGTGATCACTGTACATTTCTGTTCTGTTTCGTATTCATATTTCTATTTTACCTCCTCAATTTAGCATTATGGACAGGGAAAGACCGAATCTAAAATCTGCACAAAAATATTTTGCCTTCAAATTCATACCGTGATTGTAGCATGCATTGACTCGACTCATATGACTGGGATTTGCATGAAAAAGATTGTGGGCTGCAAATGGGAGATCACTGTACATTTCTCTTCTGTTTCCTATTTATATTTATATTTTACCTCCTCAATTTAGCATTATCGAATGGGAAAGACATAATCTAAAATCTGCACAAAAATATTTTGCGTTCAAATTAATACCGTAATCGTAGCATGCATGGACTGGACTCATATGACTGATATTTCCATGAAAAAGATTTTTGGCCGAAAATGGGTGATCACTGTACATTTCTCTTCTGTTTCCTATTTATATTTATATTTTACCTCCTCAATTAAGCATTATTGACAATGAAAGACCAAATCTAAGATCTGCACAAAAATATTTTGCCTTCAAATTCATACCGTGATCGTAGCATGCATGGACTCGACTCATATGACTGGGATATCCATGAAAAAGATTGTGGGCAGAATATGGGTGATCACTGTACATTTCTCTTCTGTTTCCTATTTATATTTATATTTTACTTCCTCAATTTAGCATTATGTACAGGGAAAGACCTAATCTAAGATCTGCACAAAAATATTTTGCCTTCAAATTCATACTGTGATCGTAGCAAGCATGGACTCGAATAATATGACTGGGATTTGCATGAAAAAGATTATGGGCAGAAAATGGGTGATCACTGTACATTTCTCTTCTGTTTCCTATTTATATTCATATTTTACTTCTTGAATTTAGCATTATGGACAGGGAAAGACCTAATCTAAGATCTGCACAAAATTATTTTGCCTTCAAATTCATACCGTGATCGTAGCATGCATGGACTCGAATCATATGACTGGGATTTCCATGAAAAAGTTAGTGGGCAGAAAATGGGTGATCACTGTACATTTCTCTTCTGTTTCCTATTTATATTTATATTTTAACTCCTCAATTTAGCATTATGGACAGGGAAAGACCTAATCTAAGATCTGCACAAAAATATTTTGCCTTCAAATTCATACCGTGATCGTAGCATGCATGGACTCAACTCATATGACTGGGATTTCCACGAAAAAGATTGTGGGCCGAAAATGGATGATCACTGTACATTTCTCTTCTGTTTCCTATTTATATTTCTATTTTACCTCCTCAATTTAGCATTATGGCCAGTGAAAGACTTAATCTAAGCTCTGCACAAAAATATTTTGCCTTCAAATTCATACCGTGATCGTAGCATGCATGGACTCGACTCATATGACTGGGATTTCCATGAAAAAGATTGTGGGCAGAAAATGGGTGATCACTGTACATTTCTCTTCTGTTTCCTATTTATATTTATATTTTACTTCCTGAATTTAGCATTATGGACAAGGAAAGACCTAATCTAAGATCTGCACAAAATTATTTTGCCTTCAAATTCATACCGTGATCGTAGCATGCATGGACTCGAATCATATAACTGGGATTTCCATGAAAAACATTGTGGGCAGGAAATGGGTGATCACTGTACATTTCTCTTCTGTTTCCTATTCATATTTCTGTTTTACTTCCTCAATTTAGCATTATGGACAAGGAAAGACCTAATCTAAGATCTGCACAAAAATATTTTGCCTTCAAATTCATAACATGATCGTAGCATGCATGGACTCGAATCATATGACTGGGATTTCCATGAAAAAGATTGTGGGCCGAAAATGGGTGATCACTGTACATTTCTCTTCTGTTTCCTATTACTATTTAAATTCTACTTTCTGAATTTAGCATTATGGACAGGGAAAGACCTAATCTAAGCTCTGCACAAAAATATTTTGACTTCAAATTCATACCGTGATCGTAGCATGCATGGACTCGACTCATATGACTGGGATTTCCATGAAAAAGATTGTGGGCCGAAAATGGGTGATCACTGTACATGTGTCTTCTGTTTCCTATTTATATTTCTATTTTACCTCCTCAATTTAGCATTATGGACGGGGAAAGACCTAATCTAAGATCTGCACAAAAATAATTTGCTTTCAAATTCATACCGTGATCGTAGCATGCATGGACTCGACTCATATGACAGGGATATCCATGAAAAAAATTGTGGGCCGAAAATGGGTGATCACTGTACATTTCTCTTCTGTTTCTTATTTATATTTCTATTTTACCTCCTCAATTTAGCATTATGGCCAGGGAAAGACCTGATCTAAGCTCTGCACAAAAATATTTTGCCTTCAAATTCATACCGTGATCGTAGCATGCATGGACTCGACTCATATGACTGGGATTTCCATGAAAAAGATTGTGGGCCGAAAATGGGTGTTCACTGTACATTTCTCTTCTGTTTCCTATTTATATTTATATTTTACTTCCTCAATTTAGCATTATGGACAGGGAAACACCTAATCTAAAATCTGCACAAAAATATTTTGCCTTCAAATTCATACCGTGATCGTAGCATGCATGGACTCGACTCCTATGACTGGGATTTCCATGAAAAAGATTGTGGGCCGAAAATGGTTGATCACTGTACATTTCTCTTCTGTTTCCTATTTATATTTATATTTTACCTCCTTAATTTAGAATTATAGACAGGGAAAGACCTAATCTAAGATCTGCACAAAAATATTTTGCCTTCAAATTCATACCGTGATCGTAGCATGCATAAACTCGACTCATATGACTGGGATTTCCATGAAAAAGATTGTGGGCCGAAAATGGGTGATCACTGTACATCTGTCTTCTGTTTCCTATTTACATTTCTATTTTACCTCCCCAATTTAGCATTATGGACAGGGAAAGACCTAATCTAAGATCTGCACAAAAATATTTTGCATTCAAATTCATACCGTGATCGTAGCATGCATGGACTCGACTCATATGACGGGGATATCCTTGAAAAAGATTGTGGGCCGAAAATGGGTGATCACTGTACATTTCTCTTCTGTTTCCTATTTATATTTCTATTTTACCTCCTCTATTTAGCATTATGCACAGGGAAAGACCTAATCTAAGCTCTGCCCAAAAATATTTTGCCTTCAAATTCATAACGTGATCGTAGCTTGCATGAACTCGACTCATATGACTGGGATTTCCATGAAAAAGATTGTGGGCCGAAAATGGGTGATCACTGTACATTTCTCTTCTGTTTCTTATTTATATTTCTATTTTACCTCCTCAATTTAGCATTATGGCCAGGGAAAACCTAATCTAAGCTCTGCATAAAAATATTTTGCCTTCAAATTCATACCGTGATCGTAGCATGCATGGACTCGACTCATATGACTGGGATTTCCATGAAAAAGATTGTGTGCCGAAAATGGGTGATCACTGTACATTTCTCTTCTGTTTCTTATTTATATTTCTATTTTACCTCCTCAATTTAGCATTATGGCCAGGGAAAGACCTAATCTAAGCTCTGCACAAAAATATTTTCCTTTCAAATTCATACCGTGATCGTAGCATGCATGGACTCGACTCATATGACTGGGATATCCATGAAACAGATTGTGGGCCGAAAATGGGTGATCACTGTACATTTCTCTTCTGTTTCCTATTTATATTTCTATTTTACCTCCTCAATTTAGCCTTATGGACAGGGAAAGACCCAATCTAAAATCTGCAAAAAAATATTTTGCCTCCAAATTCATACCGTGATCGTAGCATGCATGGACTCGACTCATATGACTGGGATTTCCATGAAAAAGTTTGTGGGCCGAAAATGGGTGATCACTGTACATTTCTCTTCTGTTTCCTATTTATATTTCTATTTTACCTCCTCTATTTAGCATTATGGACAGGGAAAGACCTAATCTAAGATCTGCACAAAAATATTTTGCCTTCAAATACATACCGTGATCGTAGCATGCATGGACTCGACTCATATGACTGGGATTTCCATGAAAAAGATTGTGGGCCGAAAATGGGTGATCACTGTACATTTCTCTTCTGTTTCTTATTTATATTTCTATTTTACCTCCTCAATTTAGCATTATGGCCAGGGAAAGACCTAATCTAAGCTGTGCACAAAAATATTTTGCCTTCAAATTCATACCGTGATCGTAGCATGCATGGACTCGACTCATATGACTGGGATTTCCATGAAAAAGATTGTGGGCTGAAAATGGGTGATCACTGTACATTTCTGTTCTGTTTCCTATTTATATTTCTATTTTACCTCCTGAATTTAGCATTATGGACAGGGAAAGACCTAATCTAAAATCTGCAAACAGATATGTTGCCTTCAAATTCATACCGTGATCGTAGCATGCATGGACTCGACTCATATGACTGGGATTTCCATGAAAAAGTTTGTGGGCCGAAAATTGGTGATCACTGTACATTTCTCTTCTGTTTCCTATTTATATTTCTATTTTACTTCCTTCATTTAGCATTATGGACAGGAAAAGACCTAATCTAAGCTCTGCACAAAAATATTTTGCCTTCAAATTCATACCGTGATCTTAGCCTGCATGGACATGACTCATATGACTGGGATTTCCATGAAAAAGATTGTGGGCCGAAAAAGGGTTATCACTATATATTTCTCTTCTGTATTCTATTTATATTTCTATTTTACCTCCTCAATTTAGCATTATAGCCAGGGAAAGACCTAATCTAAGCTCTGGACAAAAATATTTTGCCTTCAAATTCATACCGTGATCGTAGCATGCATGGACGCGACTCATATGATTGGGATTTCCATGAAAAAGATTGTGGGCAGAAAATGGGTGATCACTGTACATTTCTCTTCTGTTTCCTATTTATATTTATATTTTACCTCCTCAATTTAGCATTATGGACAGGGAAAGACCTCATCTAAGATCTGCACAAAAATATTTTGCCTTCAAATTCATACCGTGATCGTAGCATGCATAGACTCCACTCATATGACTGGGATTTCCATGAAAATGATAGAGCGCCGAAAATGGGTGATCACTGTACATTTTTCTTCTGTTTCCTATTAATATTTCTATTTTACCTCCTCAATTTAGCATTATGCACAGGGAAAGACCTAATCTAAAATCTGCACAAAAATATTTAGCCTTCAAATTGATAACGTGATCGTAGCATGCATGAACTCTACTCATATGACTGGGATTTCCCTGAAAATGATTGTGGGCAGAAAATGGATGATCACTCTACATTTCTATTCTGTTTCTTATTTATATTTCTATTTTACCTCCTCAATTTAGCATTATGGCCAGGGAAAGACCTAATCTAAGAACTGCACAAAAATATTTTGCCTTCAAATTCATACCGTGATCGTAGCATGCATTGACTCGACTGATATGACTGGGATTTCCATGAAAAAGATTGTTGGCCGAAAATGGGTGATCACTGTACATTTCTCTTCTGTTTCCTATTTATATTTCTATTTTACTTCCTCAATTTAGCATTATGGCCAGGGAAAGACCTAATCTAAGCTCTGCACAAAAATATTTTGCCTTCAAATTCATAACGTGAACGTAGCATGCATGGACTCGACTCATATGTCTGGGATTTCCATGAAAAAGATTGTGGGCCAAAAATGGGTGATCACTGTACATTTCTCTTCTGTTTCCTATTTATATTTCTATTTTACCTCCTCAATTTAGCATTATGGACAGGGAAAGACCTAATCTAAGAACTGCACAAAAATATTTTGCCTTCAAATTAATACCGTGATCGTAGCATGCATGGACTCGACTCATATGACTGGGATTTCCATGAAAAAGATTGTGGGCCGAAAATGGGTGATCACTGTACATTTATCTTCTGTTTCCTATTTATATTTCTATTTTACCTCCTCAATTTAGCATTATGGACAGTGAAAGACCTAATCTAAAATCTGCAAAAAATATTTTGCCTTAAATTCATAACGTGATCGTAGCATGCATGAACTCTACTCATATGACTGGGTTTTCCCTGAAAAAAATTGTGGGCAGAAAATGGGTGATCACTGTACATTTCTCTTCTGTTTCCTATTTATATTTGTATTTTACCTCCTCAATTTAGCATTATGGACAGGGAAAACCTAATCTAAGATCTGCACAAAAATATTTTGCCTTCAAATTCATACCGTGATCGTAGCATGCATGGACTCGACTCATATGACTGGCATTTCCATGAAAAAGATTGTGGGCCGAAAATGGGTGATCACTGTACATTTCACTTCTGTTTCCTATTTATAATTCTATTTTACCTCCTCAATTTAGCATTATGGACAGGGAAAGACCTAATCTAAGATCTGCACAAAAATATTTTGCCTTCAAATTCATACCGTGATCGTAGCATGCATGGACTCGACTCATATGACTGGGATTTCCCTGAAAAAGATTGTGGGCTGAAAATGGGTGATCACTGTACATTTCTCTTCTGTTTCCTATTTATATTTCTATTTTACCTCCTCAATTTAGCATTATGGACAGGGAAAGACCTAATCTAAGATCTGCACAAAAATATTTTGCCATCAAATTCATACCGTGATCGTAGCATGCATGGACTCGACTCATATGACTGGGATTTCCATGAAAAAGATTGTGGGCAGAAAATGGGTGATCACTGTACATTTCTCTTCTGTTTCCTATTTATATTTATATTTTACCTCCTCAATTTAGCATTATGGACAGGGAAAGACCTAAATTAAAATCTGCAAAAAAATATTTTGCCTTCAAATTCATACCGTGATCGTAGCATGCATGGACTCGACTCATATGACTGGGATTACCATGAAAAAGATTGTGGGCCGAAAATGGGTGATCACTGTACATTTCTCTTCTGTTTCCTATTTATATTTCTATTTTACCTCCTGAATTTAGCATTATGGCCAGGGAAAGACCTACTCTAAGATCTGCACAAAAATATTTTGCCTTCAAATTCATACCGTGATCGTCGCATGCATGGACTCAACTCATATGACTGGGATTTCCATAAAAAAGATAGTGGGCAGAAATGGGTGATCACTGTACATTTCTCTTCTGTTTCCTATTTATATTTCTATTTTACCTCCTCAATTTAGCATTATGGCCAGGGTAAGATTTGATCTAAGCTCTGCGCAAAAATATTTTGTCTTCAAATTCATACCGTGATCGTAGCATGCATGGACTCGACTCATATGACTGGGATTTCCATGAAAAAGATTGTGGGCCGAAAATGGGTGATCACTGTACATTTCTCTTCTGTTTCTAATTTATATTTCTATTGTACCTCCTCAATTTAGCATTATGGCCAGTGAAAGACCTAATCTAAGCTCTGCACAAAAATATTTTGCCTTCAAATTCATAACGTGATCGTAGCATGCATGGACTCGACTCATATGACTGGGATTTCCATGAAAAAGATTGTGGGCCGAAAATGGGTGATCACTGTACATTTCACTTCTGTTTCCTATTTATAATTCTATTTTACCTCCTCAATTTAGCATTATGGACAGGGAAAGACCTAATCTAAGATCTGCACAAAAATATTTTGCCTTCAAATTCATACCGTGATCGTAGCATGCATGGACTCGACTCATATGACTGGGATTTCCATGAAAAAGATTGTGGGCCGAAAATGGGTGATCACTGTACATTTCTCTTCTGTATTCTATTTATATTGCTATTTTACCTCCTCAATTTAGCATTATGGACAGGGAAAGACCTAACCTAAGCTCTGCACAAAAATATTTTGCCTTCAAATTCATACCGTGATCGTAGCATGCATGGACTTGACTCATATAACTGTGATGTCCATGAAAAAGATTGTGGGCCGAAAATTGGTGATCACTGTACATTTCTCTTCTGTTTCCTATTTATATTTATAATTTACCTCCTCAATTTAGCATTGTGGACAGGGAAAGACCTCATCTAAGAACTGCACAAAAATATTTTGACTTCAAATTCATACCGTGATCGTAGCATGCATGGACTCCACTCATATGACTGGGATTTCCATGAAAAAGATTGTGGGCAGAAAATGGGTGATCACTGTACATTTCTCATCTGTTTCCTATTTATATTTCTATTTTGCTTTTCAATTTAGCATTATGGAAAGGGAATTACCTAATCAAAAATCTGCACAAAAATATTTTGCCTTCAAATTCATACCGCGATCGTAGCATGCATGAACTCGACTCATATGACTGGGATTTTCATGAAAAAGATTGTGGGCCGAAAATGGGTGATCACTGTACATTTCTCTTCTGTTTCCTATTTATATTTCTATTTTACCTCCTCAATTTAGCATTATGGCCAGGGTAAGATTTGATCTAAGCTCTGCGCAAAAATATTTTGCCTTCAAATTCATACCGTGATCGTAGCATGCATGGACTCGACTCATATGACTGGGATTTCCATGAAAAAGATTGTGGGCCGAAAATGGGTGATCACTGTACATTTCTCTTCTGTTTCCTATTTATATTTCTATTTTACCTCCTCAATTTAGCATTATGGCCAGGGAAAGACCTAATCTAAGCTCTGCACAAAAATATTTTGCCTTTAAATTCATACCGTGATCGTAGCATGCATGGACTCGACTCACATGACTGGGATTTCCATGAAAAAGATTGTGGGCCGAAAATGGGTGATCACTGTACATTTCTCTTCTGTTTCCTATTTATATTTATATTTTACCTCCTCAATTTAGCATTATGGACAGGGAAAGACCTAATCTAAGATCTGCACAAAAATATTTTGCCTTCAAATTCATACCGTGATCGTAGCATGCATGGACTCGACTCATATGACTGGGATTTCCCTGAAAAAGATTGTGGGCTGAAAATGGGTGATCACTGTACATTTCTCTTCTGTTTCCTATTTATATTTCTATTTTACCTCCTCAATTTAGCATTATGGACAGGGAAAGACCTAATCTAAGATCTGCACAAAAATATTTTGCCATCAAATTCATACCGTGATCGTAGCATGCATGGACTCGACTCATATGACTGGGATTTCCATGAAAAAGATTGTGGGCAGAAAATGGGTGATCACTGTACATTTCTCTTCTGTTTCCTATTTATATTTATATTTTACCTCCTCAATTTAGCATTATGGACAGGGAAAGACCTAAATTAAAATCTGCAAAAAAATATTTTGCCTTCAAATTCATACCGTGATCGTAGCATGCATGGACTCGACTCATATGACTGGGATTACCATGAAAAAGATTGTGGGCCGAAAATGGGTGATCACTTTACATTTCTCTTCTGTTTCCTATTTATATTTCTATTTTACCTCCTGAATTTAGCATTATGGCCAGGGAAAGACCTACTCTAAGATCTGCACAAAAATATTTTGCCTTCAAATTCATACCGTGATCGTCGCATGCATGGACTCAACTCATATGACTGGGATTTCCATAAAAAAGATAGTGGGCAGAAATGGGTGATCACTGTACATTTCTCTTCTGTTTCCTATTTATATTTCTATTTTACCTCCTCAATTTAGCATTATGGCCAGGTAAAGACCTAATCTAAGCTGTGCACAAAAATATTTTGCCTTCAAATTCATACCGTGATCGTAGCATGCATGGACTCGACTCATATGACTGGGATTTCCATGAAAAGATTGTGGGCTGAAAATGGGTGATCACTGTACATTTCTCTTCTGTTTCCTATTTATATTTATATTTT
The DNA here is from genome assembly GCA_963932145.1 of Acanthosepion lycidas. Classification (NCBI taxonomy): domain Eukaryota; kingdom Metazoa; phylum Mollusca; class Cephalopoda; order Sepiida; family Sepiidae; genus Acanthosepion; species Acanthosepion lycidas. The sequence goes on along the minus strand of OZ010597.1, from coordinate 97,505,458 downwards.
AGCTCCTCAATTTAGCATTATGGCCAGGGAAAGACCTAATCTAAGAACTGCACAAAAATATTTTGACTTCAAATTCATACCGTGATCGTAGCATGCATGGACTCGACTCATATGACTGGGATTTCCATATAAAAGATTGTGGGCCGAAAATGGCTGATCACTGTACATATCTCTTCTGTTTCCTATTTATATTTCAATTTTAGCTCCTCAATTTAGCATTATGGACAGGTTAAAGACCTCATGTAAGGTCTGCACAAAAATATTTTGCCTTCAAATTCATACCGTGATCGTAGCATGCATTGACTCGACTGATATGACTGGGATTTCCATGAAAAAGATTGTTGGCCGAAAATGGGTGATCACTGTACATTTCTCTTCTGTTTCCTATTTATATTTCTATTTTACTTCCTCAATTTAGCATTATGGCCAGGGAAAGACCTAATCTAAGCTCTGCACAAAAATATTTTGCCTTCAAATTCATAACGTGAACGTAGCATGCATGGACTCGACTCATATGTCTGGGATTTCCATGAAAAAGATTGTGGGCCAAAAATGGGTGATCACTGTACATTTCTCTTCTGTTTCCTATTTATATTTCTATTTTACCTCCTCAATTTAGCATTATGGACAGGGAAAGACCTAATCTAAGAACTGCACAAAAATATTTTGCCTTCAAATTCATACCGTGATCGTAGCATGCATGGACTCGACTCATATGACTGGGATTTCCATGAAAAAGATTGTGGGCCGAAAATGTGTGATCACTGTACATTTATCTTCTGTTTCCTATTTATATTTCTATTTTACCTCCTCAATTTAGCATTATGGACAGTGAAAGACCTAATCTAAAATCTGCAAAAAATATTTTGCCTTAAATTCATAACGTGATCGTAGCATGCATGAACTCTACTCATATGACTGGGTTTTCCCTGAAAAAAATTGTGGGCAGAAAATGGGTGATCACTGTACATTTCTCTTCTGTTTCCTATTTATATTTGTATTTTACCTCCTCAATTTAGCATTATGGACAGGGAAAACCTAATCTAAGATCTGCACAAAAATATTTTGCCTTCAAATTCATACCGTGATCGTAGCATGCATGGACTCGACTCATATGACTGGCATTTCCATGAAAAAGATTGTGGGCCGAAAATGGGTGATCACTGTACATTTCTCTTTTGTATTCTATTTATTTTGCTATTTTACCTCCTCAATTTAGCATTATGGACAGGGAAAGACCTAACCTAAGCTCTGCACAAAAATATTTTGCCTTCAAATTCATACCGTGATCGTAGCATGCATGGACTTGACTCATATAACTGTGATGTCCATGAAAAAGATTGTGGGCCGAAAATTGGTGATCACTGTACATTTCTCTTCTGTTTCCTATTTATATTTATATTTTACCTCCTCAATTTAGCATTGTGGACAGGGAAAGACCTCATCTGAGAACTGCACAAAAATATTTTGACTTCAAATTCATACCGTGATCGTAGCATGCATGGACTCCACTCATATGACTGGGATTTCCATGAAAAAGATTGTGGGCAGAAAATGGGTGATCACTGTACATTTCTCATCTGTTTCCTATTTATATTTCTATTTTGCTTTTCAATTTAGCATTATGGAAAGGGAATTACCTAATCAAAAATCTGCACAAAAATATTTTGACTTCAAATTCATACCATGATCGTAGCATGCATGGACTCGGCTCATATGACTGGGATTTCCATGAAAAAGATTGTTGGCCGAAAATGGGTGATCACTGTACATTTCTCTTCTGTTTCCTATTTATATTTTACCTCCTCAATTTAGCATTATGGACAGGGAAAGACCTAATCTAAGCTCTGTACAAAAATATTTTGCCTTCAAATTCATACCGTGATCGTAGCATGCATGGACTTGACTCATATGACTGGGATTTCCATGAAAAAGATTGTGTGCAGAAAATGGGTGATCACTGTACATTTCTCTACTGTTTCCTATTTATATTTATATTTTACCTCCTCAATTTAATATTATGGCCAGGGAAAGACCTAATCTAAGCTCTGCACAAAAATATTTTGCCTTTAAATTCATACCGTGATCGTAGCATGCATGGACTCGACTCATATGACTGGGATTTCCAGGAAAAAGATTGTGGGCCGAAAATGGGTGATCACTGTACATTTCTCTTCTGTTTCCTATTTATATTTCTATTTTGCTTTTCAATTTAGCATTATGGCCAGGGAAATACCTAATCAAAAATCTGCACAAAAATATTTTGCCTTCAAATTCATACCGCGATCGTAGCATGCATGAACTCGACTCATATGACTGGGATTTTCATGAAAAAGATTGTGGGCCGAAAATGGGTGATCACTGTACATTTCTCTTCTGTTTCCTATTTATATTTCTATTTTACCTCCTCAATTTAGCATTATGGCCAGGGTAAGATTTGATCTAAGCTCTGCGCAAAAATATTTTGCCTTCAAATTCATACCGTGATCGTAGCATGCATGGACTCGACTCATATGACTGGGATTTCCATGAAAAAGATTGTGGGCCGAAAATGGGTGATCACTGTACATTTCTCTTCTGTTTCCTATTTATATTTCTATTTTACCTCCTCAATTTAGCATTATGGACAGGGAAAGACCTAATCTAAGATCTGCACAAAAATATTTTGCCTTCAAATTCATACCGTGATCGTAGCATGCATGGACTCGACTCATATGACTGGGATTTCCATGAAAAAGATTGTGGGCCGAAAATGTGTGATCACTGTACATTTCTCTTCTGTTTCCTTTTTATATTTATATTTTACCTCCTCAATTTAGCATTATGGCCAGGGAAAGACCTAATCTAAGCTTTGCACAAAAATATTTTGCCTTTAAATTCATACCGTGATCGTAGCATGCATGGACTTGACTCATATGACTGGGATTTCCATGAAAAAGATTGTGGGCCGAAAATGGGTGATCACTGTACATTTCTCTTCTGTTTCCTATTCATATTTATATTTTACCTCCTCAATTTAGCATTATGGACAGAGAAAGACCTAATCAAAGATCTGCACAAAAATATTTTGACTTCAAATTCATACCATGATCGTAGCATGCATGGACTCGGCTCATATGACTGGGATTTCCATGAAAAAGATTGTTGGCCGAAAATGGGTGATCACTGTACATTTCTCTTCTGTTTCCTATTTATATTTATATTTTACCTCCTCAATTTAATATTATGGCCAGGGAAAGACCTAATCTAAGCTCTGCACAAAAATATTTTGCCTTTAAATTCATACCGTGATCGTAGCATGCATGGACTCGACTCATATGACTGGGATTTCCAGGAAAAAGATTGTTGGCCGAAAATGGGTGATCACTGTACATTTCTCTTCTGTTTCCTATTTATATTTATATTTTGCTTTTCAATTTAGCATTATGGCCAGGGAAATACCTAATCAAAAATCTGCACAAAAATATTTTGCCTTCAAATTCATACCGCGATCGTAGCATGCATGAACTCGACTCATATGACTGGGATTTTCATGAAAAAGATTGTGGGCCGAAAATGGGTGATCACTGTACATTTCTCTTCTGTTTCCTATTTATATTTCTATTTTACCTCCTCAATTTAGCATTATGGCCAGGGTAAGATTTGATCTAAGCTCTGCGCAAAAATATTTTGCCTTCAAATTCATACCGTGATCGTAGCATGCATGGACTCGACTCATATGACTGGGATTTCCATGAAAAAGATTGTGGGCCGAAAATGGGTGATCACTGTACATTTCTCTTCTGTTTCCTATTTATATTTCTATTTTACCTCCTCAATTTAGCATTATGGACAGGGAAAGACCTAATCTAAGATCTGCACAAAAATATTTTGCCTTCAAATTCATACCGTGATCGTAGCATGCATGGACTCGACTGATATGACTGGGATTTCCATGAAAAAGATTGTGGGCCGAAAATGTGTGTTCACTGTACATTTCTCTTCTGTTTCCTTTTTATATTTATATTTTACCTCCTCAATTTAGCATTATGGCCAGGGAAAGACCTAATCTAAGCTCTGCACAAAAATATTTTGCCTTTAAATTCATACCGTGATCGTAGCATGCATGGACTTGACTCATATGACTGGGATTTCCATGAAAAAGATTGTGGGCCGAAAATGGGTGATCACTGTACATTTGTCTTCTGTTTCGTATTTATATTTCTGTTTTAACTCCTCAATTTAGCATTATGGACAGGGAAAAAACCTAATCTAAGATCTGCACAAAAATATTTTGCCTTCAAATTCATACCGTGATCGTAGCATGCATGGACTCGACTCATATGACTGGGATTTCCATGAAAAAGATTGTGGGCAGAAAATGGGTGATCACTGTACATTTCTCTTCTGTTTCCTATTTATATTTCTATTTTACCTCCTCAATTTAGCATTATGGACAGGGAAAGACCCAATATAAGCTCTGCACAAAAATATTTTGCCTTCAAATTCATACCGTGATCGTAGCATGCATGGACTCGGCTCATATGACTGGGATTTCCATTAAAAAGATTGTGGGCCGAAAATGGGTGATCACTGTACATTTCTCTTCTGTTTCCTATTTATATTTATATTTTATCTCCTCAATTTAGCATTATGGACAGTGAAAGAACTAATCTAAAATCTACACAAAAATATTTTCCCTTCAAATTCATACCGTGATCGTAGCATGCATGGACTCGACTCATATGACTGGGATTTCCATGAAAAAGATTGTGGGCCGAAAATGGGTGATCACTGTACATTTCTCTTCTGTTTCCTATTTTTATTTCTATTTTACCTCCTCAATTTAGCATTATGGACAGGGAAAGACCTAATCTAAGCTCTGCACAAAAATATTTTGCCTTCAAATCCATACCGTGATCGTAGCATGCATGGACTTGACTCATATGACTGGGATTTCCATGAAAAAGATTGTGGGCCGAAAATGGGTGATCACTGTACATTTCTCTTCTGTTTCCTATTTATATTTATATTTCATCTCCTCAATTTAGCATTATGGACAGGGAAAGACCTAATCTAAGATCTGCACAAAAATATTTAGCCTTCAAATTCATACCGTGATCGTAGCATGCATGGACTCGACTCATATGACTGGGATTTCCATGAAAAAAATTGTGGGCCGAAAATGTGTGATCACTGTACATTTCTCTTCTGTTTCCTTTTTATATTTATATTTTACCTCCTCAATTTAGCATTATGGCCAGGGAAAGACCTAATCTAAGCTCTGCACAAAAATATTTTGCCTTTAAATTCATACCGTGATCGTAGCATGCATGGACTCGACTCACATGACTGGGATTTCCAAGAAAAAGATTGTGGGCCGAAAATGGGTGATCACTGTACATTTCTCTTCTGTTTCCTATTTATATTTATATTTTACCTCCTCAATTTAGCATTATGGACAGGGAAAGACCTAATCTAAGCTCTGCACAAAAATATTTTGCCTTCAAATTCATACTGTGATCGTAGCATGCATGGACTTGACTCATATGACTGGGATTTCCATGAAAAAGATTGTGGGCCGAAAATGGGTGATCACTGTACATTTCTCTTCTGTTTCCTATTTATATTTATATTTTACCTCCTCAATTTAGCATTATGGACAGGGAAAGACCTAATCTAAGCTCTGCACAAAAATGTTTTGCCTTCAAATCCATACCGTGATCGTAGCATGCATGGACTTGACTCATATGACTGGGATTTCCATGAAAAAGATTGTGGGCCGAAAATGGGTGATCACTGTACATTTCTCTTCTGTTTCCTATTTATATTTCTATTTTACCTCCTCAATTTAGCATTATGGACAGGGAAAGACCTAATCTAAGCTCTGCACAAAAATATTTTGCCTTCAAATCCATACCGTGATCGTAGCATGCATGGACTTGACTCATATGACTGGGATTTCCATGAAAAAGATTGTGGGCCGAAAATGGGTGATCACTGTACATTTGTCTTCTGTTTCCTATTTATATTTCTGTTTTAACTCCTCAATTTAGCATTATGGACAGGGAAAGTCCTAATCTAAGATCTGCACAAATATATTTTGCCTTCATATTCATACCATGATCGTAGCATGCATGGACTCGACTCATATGACTGGGATTTCCAAGAAAAGATTGTGGGCCGAAAATGGGTGATCACTGTACATTTCTCTTCTGTTTCCTATTTATATTTCTATTTTACCTCCTCAATTTAGCATTATGGACAGGGAAAGATCTAATCTAAGATCTGCACAAAAATATTTTGCCTTCAAATTCATACCGTGATCGTAGCATGCATGGACTCGACTCATATGACAGGGATGTCCATGAAAAAGATTGTGGGCCGAAAATGGGTGATCACTGTACATTTCTCTTCTTTTTCCTATTTATATTTCTATTTTACATCCTCAATTTAGCATTATGGACAGGGAAAGACCTAATCTAAGATCTGCAGAAAAATATTTTGCCTTCAAATTCATACCGTGATCGTAGCATGCATGGACTTGACTCATATGACTGGGATTTCCATGAAAAAGATTGTGGGCCGAAAATAGGTGATCACTGTACATTTCTCTTCTGTTTCCTATTTATATTTATATTTTAATTCCTCAATTTAGCATTATGGACAGTGAAAGATCTAATCTAAAATCTACACAAAAATATTTTGCCTTCAAATTCATACCGTGATCGTAGCATGCATGGACTCGAATCATATGATTGGATTTCCATGAAAAACATTGTGGGCAGAAAATGGGTGATCAATGTACATTTCTCTTCTGTTTCCTATTTATATTTCTATTTTACCTCTTCAATTTAGCATTATGGACAGGGAAAGACCCAATATAAGCTCTGCACAAAAATATTTTGCCTTCAAATTCATACCGTGATCGTAGCATGCATGGACTCGGCTCATATGACTGGGATTTCCATTAAAAAGATTGTGGGCCGAAAATGGGTGATCACTGTACATTTCTCTTCTGTTTCCTATTTATATTTATATTTTATCTCCTCAATTTAGCATTATGGACAGTGAAAGAACTAATCTAAAATCTACACAAAAATATTTTCCCTTCAAATTCATACCGTGATCATAGCATGCATGGACTCGACTCATATGACTGGGATTTCCATGAAAAAGATTGTGGGCCGAAAATGGGTGATCACTGAACATATCTATTCTGTTTCCTATTTATATTTCTATTTTACCTCCTCAATTTAGCATTATGGACAGCGAATGACATAATCTAATATCTGCACAAAAATATTTTGCCTCCAAATTCATACCGTTAATGTAGCATGCATGGACTCGACACATATGACTGGGATTTCCATGAAAAAGATTGTGAGCTGAAAATGGGTGGTCACTGTACATTTCTCTTCTGTTTCCTATTTATATTTCTATTTTGCCTCCTCAATTTAGCATTAAGGACAGGGAAAGTCCTACTCTAAAATCTTCACAAAAATATTTTGCTTTCAAATTCATACCGTGATCGTAGCATGCATGGACTCGAGTCATATGACTGGGATTTCCATGAAAAAGATTGTACGGCGAAAATTGGTGATCACTGTACATTTCTCTTCTGTTTCCTATTTATATTTATATTTTACCTCCTCATTTTAGCATTATGGACAGGGAAAGATATTATCTAAGCTCTGCACACAAATATTTTGCTTTCAAATTCATACCGTGATCGTAGCATGCATGCCCTCGCCTCATATGAATGGGATTTCCATGAAAAAGATAGTGGGCCGAAAATGGGTGATCACTGTACATTTCTATACTGTTTCCTATTTATATTTATATTTTACCTCCTCAATTTACCATTATGGACAGGGAAAGACCGAATCTGAAATCTGCACAAAAATATTCTGCCTTCAAATTCATAACGTGATCGTAGCATGCATGGACTCGACTCATATGACTGTGATTTCCATGAAAAAGAATGTGGGCAGAAAATGGGTGATCACTGTACATTTCTCTTCTGTTTCCTATTTATGTTTCTATTTTACTTCCTTCATTTAGCATTATGGACAGGGAAAGACCAAATCTAAGATCTGCAAAAAAATATTTTGCCTACAACTTCATACCGTGATCGTATCATGCATGGACTCGACACATATTACGGGGATTTCCATGAAAAATATTCTGGGCCGCAATTGGGTGATAACTGTACATTTCTCTTCTGTTTCCTATTTCTATTTCTATTTTACTTCCTCAATTTAGCATTATTGACAGGGAAAGACCTAATCAAAGATCTGCTCAAAAATATTTTGCCTTCAAATTCATACCTTGATCGTAGCATGTATGGACTGGACTCATATGTCTGGGATATCCATGAAAAAGATTGTGGGCAGAAAATGGGGGATCACTGTACATTTCTCTTCTGTTTCCTATTTATATTTATATTTTACTTCCTCAATTTAGCATTATTGACAGGGAAAGACCTAATCAAAGATCTGCTCAAAAATATTTTGCCTTCCAATTCATACCTTGATCGTAGCATGCATGGACTCGACTCATATGACTGGGATATCCATGAAAAAGATTGTGGGCAGAAAATGGGTGATCACTGTACATTTCTCTTCTGTTTCCTATTTATATTTATATTTTACTTCCTCAATTTAGCATTATGTACAGGGAAAGACCTAATCTAAGATCTGTACAAAAATATTTTGCCTTAAAATTCATACTGTGATCGTAGCAAGCATGGACTCGAATAATATGACTGGGATTTCCATGAAAAAGATTGTGGGCAGAAAATGGGTGATCACTGTACATTTCTCTTCTGTTTCCTATTTATATTTCTATTTTACTTCCTCAATTTAGCATTATGGACAAGGAAAGTCCTAATCTAAGAACTGCACAAAAATATTTTGCCTTCAAATTCATACCGTGATCGTAGCATGCATGGATTCGACTCCTATGACTGGGATTTCCATGAAAAAGATTGTGGGCAGAAAATGGGTGATCACTGTACATTTCTCTTCTGTTTCCTATTTATATTTCTATTTCACCCCCTCAATTTAGCATTATGGACAGGGAAAGACCTAATCTAAGATCTGCAAAAAAATATTTTGCCTTCAAATTCATACCGTGATCGTAGCATGCATGGACTAGAATCATATGACTGGGATTTCCATGAAAAAGATTGTGGGCAGAAAATGGGTGAGCTGTACATTTCTCTTCTGTCTCCTATTCCTATTTCTATATTACTTACTTAATTCAGCTTTATGGACTGGGAAAGACCTAATCTAAGATCTGCAAAAAAATATTTTGCCTTCAAATTCATACCGTGATTGTAGCATGCATGGAGTGGACTCATATGACTGGGATTTCCATGAAAAAGATTGTGGGCAGAAAATGGGGGATCACTGTATATTTTTTTCCTGTTTCCTATTTATATTTCTATTTAATTGCCTTAATTTAGCATTATGCACAGGGAAAGACCTAATCTAAGCTCTGCACAGAAATATTTTGCCTTGAAATTCATACCGTGATCGTAGCATGCATGGACTTGACTCATATGACTGGGATTTCCATGAAAAAGATTGTGGGCCGAAAATGGGTGATCACTGTACATTTCTCTTCTGTTTCCTATTTATATTTGTATTTTACCTCCTCAATTTAGCATTATGGACAGGGAAAGACCCAATCTAAAATCTGCTCAAAAATATTTTGCCTTCAAATTCATACCGTGATCGTAGCATGCATGAACTCGACTCATATCACTGGGATTTCCATGAAAAAGTTTGTGAGCCGAAAATAGGTGATCACTGAACATTTCTCTTCTGTATTCTATTTATATTTCTATTTTATCTCCTCAATTTAGCATTATGGCCAGTGAAAGACATAATCTAAGCTCTGCACAAAAATATTTTGCCTTCAAATTCATACCGTGATCTTAGCATGCATGGACACGACTCATATGACTGGGATTTCCATGAAAAAGTTTCTGGGCCGAAAATGGGTGATTACTGTACATTTCTCTTCTGTTTCCTATTTATATTTATATTTTACCTCCTCAATTTAGCATTATGGGAAGGGAATGACCTAAGCTAAGCTCTGCAAAAAAATATTTTGCCTTCAAATTCATACCATGATCGTAGCATGCATGAACTCGACTCATATGACAGGGATTTCCATGAAAAAGATTGTGTGCCGAAAATGGGTGATCACTGTATATTTCTCTTCTGTTTCCTATTCATATTTCTATTTTACCTCCTCAATTTAGCATTATGGACAGGGAAAGATCTCATCTAAGATCTGCACAAAAATATTTTGCCTTCAAATTCATACGGTGAGCGTAGCATGCATGGACATGACTCATATCACTGGGATTTCCATGAAAACATTATGGCCAGATAATGGGTGATCACTGTAGATTTTTCTCGTTTCCTATTTATATTTCTATTTTACCTCCTCAATTTAGCATTATGGACAGGGAAAGACCTAATCTAAGATCTGCACAAAAATATTTTGGCTTCAAATTCATACCGTGATCGTAGCATGCATGGACTCGACTCATATGACTGGGATTTCAATGAAAAAGATTGTGGGCCGAAAATGGGTGATCACTGTAGATTTTTCTCGTTTCCTATGTATATTTCTATTTTACCTCCTCGATTTAGCATTATGGCCATGGAAAGACCTAATCTAAGCTCTGCACAAAAATATTTTGCCTTCAAATTCATACCGTGATCGTAGCATGCATGGACTCGACTCATATGACTGGGATTTCCATGACAAAGTTTTCGGGCCGAAAATGGGTGATCACTGTACATTTCTCCTCTGTTTCCCATTTCTATTTCTATTTCACCTCCTCAATTTAGCATTTTGGACAGCGAAAGATCTAATCTAAGATCTGCATAAGAATATTTTGCCTTCAAATTCATACCGGGATCGTAGCATGCATGGACTCGATTCATATGACTGGGATTTCCATGAAAAAGATTGTGGGCCGAAAATTGGTGATCACTGTACATTTCTCCTCTGTTACCTATTTATATTTCTATTTTACTTCCTCAATTTAGCATTATGGACAGGGAAAGACCTAATCTAAGTTCTGCCCAAAAATATTTTGTCTTCAATTCATACCGTGAGCTTAGCATGGATGGACACAACTCATATGACTGATATTTGCATGAAAATGATTGTGGGCCGAAAGTGGGTGATCAGCGTACATTTCTCTTCTGTTTCCTATTTATATTTCTATTTTACCTCCTCAATTTAGCATTATGGACAGGGAAAGACCTAATCTAAGATCTGCACAAAAATATTTTGCCTTCAAATTCATACCGTGATCGTAGCATGCATGGACTCGACTCATATGACTGGGATTTCCATGAAAAAGATTGTGGGCCGAAAATGGGTGATCACTGTATATTTCTCTTCTGTTTCCTATTTATATTTATATTTTATCTCCTCAATTTAGCATTATGGCCAGTGAAAGACATAATTTAACCTCTGCACGAAAATAATTTGCCTTCAAATTCATACCGTGATCGTAGCATGCATGGACTTGACTCATATGACTTGGATTTCCATGAAAAAGACTGTGGGATGAAAATGAGAGATCACTGTACATTTCTCTTCTGTTTCCTATTTATATTTCTATTTTACCTCCTCAATTTACCATTATGGACAGGGAACGACCTAATCTAAAATCTGCACAAAAGTATTTTGCCTTCAAATTCATACCGTGATCGTAGCATGCATAGACTCGACTGATATGACTGGGATTTCCAGGAAAAAGATTGTGGGACGAAAATGGGTGATCACTGTATATATCTCTTCTGTTTCCTATTTATATTTATATTTTACCTCCTCAATTTACCATTATGGACAGGGAAAAACCTAATCTAAAATCTGCACAAAAATATTTTGCCTTCAAATTCATACCGTGATCGTAGCATGCATGGATTCGACTCATATGACTGGGATTTGCATGAAAAAGATTGTGGGCCGAAAATGGGTGATCACTGTACATTTCTCTTCGGTTTTCTATTTATATTTCTATTTTACCTCCTCAATTTAGCATTATGGACAGGAAAGACCTAATCTAAGATCTGCACAAAAATATTTTGCCTTCAAATTCATACCGTGATTGTAGCATGCATGGACTCGACTCATATGACTGGGATTTCCATGAAAAAGATAGTGGTCCGAAAATGGGTGATCACTGTACATTACTCTTCTGTTTCCTATTTATATTTCTATTTTACCTCCTTAATTTAGCATTATGGACATGGAAAGACCTAATCTAAGGTCTGCACAAAAATATTTAGCCTTCAAATTCATACCGTGATCGTAGCATGCATGGACTCTACTCATATGACTGGGATTTACCTGAAAAATATTGTGGGCCGAAAATGGGTGATCACCGTACATTTCTCTTCTGTTTCCTATTTATATTTATATTTTACCTCCTCAATTTAGCATTATGGCCAGGGAAAGAACTAATCTAAACACTGCACAAAAATATTTTGCCTTCAAATTCATACCGTGATCGTAGCATGCATGGACTCGACTCATATGACTGGGATTTCCATGAAAAAGATTGTGGGCCGAAAATGGGTGATCACTGTACATTTCTCTTCTGTTTCCTATTTATATTTATATTTTACCTCCTCAATTTAGCATTATGGACAGGGAATGACCTAATCGAAGATCTGCACAAAAATATTTTGCCTTCAAATTCATACCGTGATCGTAGCATGTATGGACTCGACTCATGTGACTGGGATTTCCATGAACAAAATGGTAGGCCAAAAATGGGTGATCACTATACATTTCTCTTCTGTTTCCTATTTATATTTATATTTTACCTCCTCAATTTAGCATTATGGACAGGGAAAGACCTAATCTAAGATCTGCACAAAAATATTTTGCCTTCAAATTCATACCGTGATCGTAGCATGCATGGACACGACTTATATGACTGGGATTTCCATGAAAAAGATTGTGGGCCGAAAATGGGTGATCACTGTACATTTCTCTTCTGTTTCCTATTTATATTTATATTTTACCTCCTCAATTTAGCATTATGAACAGGGAAAGACCTAATCTAAGATCTGCACAAAAATATATTGCCTTCAAATTCATACCGTGATTGTAGCATGCATGGACTCGACTCATATGACTTGGATTTCCCTAAAAAAAAATTGTGGGCAGAAAATGGGGGATCACTATACATTTCTCTTCTGTTTCCTATTTATATTTGTATTTTACCTCCTCAATTTAGCATTATGAACAGGGAAAGACCTAATCTAAGATCTGCACAAAAATAATTTGCCTTCAAATTCATACCGTGATCGTAGCATGCATGGACTCGACTCATATGACTGGGATTTCCTTGAAAAAGATTGTGGCCCGAAAACGGGTGATCACTGTACATTTCTCTTCTGTTTCCGATTTCTCTTTCTATTTTACCCCCTCAATTTAGGATTATGGACAGGGAAAGACCTAATCTAAGCTCTGCACAAAAATATTTTGCCTTCAAATTCATACCATGATCGTAGCATGCATGGACTCGACTCATATGACTGGGATTTCCATGAAAAAGATTGTGGGCCGAAAATGGGTGATCACTGTACATTTCTCTTCTGTTTCCTATTTATATTTATATTTTACCTCCTCAATTTAGCATTATGGACATGGAAAGACCTAATCTAAGCTCTGCACAAAAATATTTTGCCTTCAAATTCATAACATGATCGTAGCATTCATGGACTCGACTCATATGACTGGGATTTCCATGAAAAAGATTGTCGGCCGAAAATGGGTGATCAGTGTACATTTCTCTTCTGTATTCTATTTATATTTCTATTTTACCCACTCAATTTAGCATTATGGCCAGGGAAAGACCTAATCTAAGCTCTGCACAAAAATATTTTGCCTTCAAATTCATACCGCGATCATAGCATGAATGGACTCGACTCATATGACTGGGATTCCCATGAAAAAGATTGTGGGCCGAAAATGGGAGATCACTGTACATTTGTCTTCTGTTTCCTATATATATTTCTATTTTACCTCCTCAATTTAGCATTATGGACAGGGAAAGACCTAATATAAGATCTGAAAAAAAATATTTTGCCTTCAAATTCATACCGTGATCGTAGCATGCATTGACTCCACTCATATGACTGGGATTTCCATGAAAAAGATTGTGGGCCGAAAATGGGTGATCACTGTACATTTCTCTTCTGTTTCCTATTTTCTATTTATATTTTACCTCCTCTATTTAGCATTATGGACAGGGAAAGACCTAATCTAAGTTCTGCACAAAAATATTTAGCTTTAAAATTCATACCGTGATAGTAGCATGCATTGACTCGACTCATATGACTGCGATTTCCATGAAAAAGATTGTCGGCCGAAAACGGGTGATCACTGTACATTTCTCTTCTGTTTCCTATTTATATTTATATTTTACCTCCTCAATTTAGCATTATGGACAGGGAAAGACCTAATCTAAGCTCTGCACAAAAATATTTTGCCTTCAAATTCATACCGTGATCGTAGCATGCATGGACTCGACTCATATGACTGGGATTTCCATGAAAAAGTTTCTGGGCCGAAAATGGGTGATCACTGTACATTTCTGTTTCTTATTTATATTTCTATTTACCTCCTCAATTTAGCATTATGGACAGGGAAAGACCTAATCTAAAATGTGCACAAAAATATTTTGCCTTCAAATTCATACCGTGATTGTAGCATGCATGGACTCGACTTATATGACTGGGATTTCCATGAAAAAGATTGTGGGCCGAAAATGGGTGATCACTGTACATTTCTCTTCTGTTTCCTATTTATATTTCTATTTTACCTCCTCAATTTAGCATTATGGACAGGGAAAGACCAAATCTAAGATCTGCACAAAAATATTTTGCCTTCAAATTCATAACGTGATCGTAGCATGCATGGACTCGTCTCATATGACTGGGATTTCCATGAAAAAGATTGTGGGCTGAAAATTGATGATCACTGTACATTTCTCTTCTGTTTCCTATTTATATTTCTATTTTACCTCCTCAATTTAGCATTATGGACAGGGAAAGACCAAATCTAAGATCTGCACAAAAATATTTTGCCTTCAAATTCATAATGTGATCATAGCATGCATGGACTCATCTCATATGACTGGGATTTCCATGAAAAAGATTGTGGGCTGAAAATGGATGATCACTGTACATTTCTCTTCTGTTTCCTATTTATATTTCTATTTTACCTCCTCAATTTAGCATTATGGACAGGGAAAGACCAAATCTAAGATCTGCACAAAAATATTTTGCCTTGAAATTCATACCGTGATCGTAGCATGAATGGACTCGACTCATATGAATGGGATTTCCACGAAAAAGATTATGAGCAGAAAATGGGTGATCACTGTACATTTCTCTTCTGTTTCCTATTTATATTTTTATTTTCCTTCCTTCATTTAGCATTATGGACAGGGAAAGACCTAATCTAAGCACTGCAAAAAAATATTTTGCCTTCTAATTCATACCGTGATCATAGCATGCATGGACTCCACTCATATGACTGGGATTTCCATGAAAAAGATTGTGGCCAGAAAATGGGTGATCACTGTACATTTCTCTTCTGTTTCCTATTTATATTTATATTTTACTTCCTTCATTTAGCATTATGGACAGGGAAAGGCCTAATCTAAGCTCTGCAAAAAAATATTTTGCTTTCAAATTCATACCGTGATCGTAGCATGTATGTACTCGACTCATATGACTGGGATTTCAATGAAAAAGATTGTGGGCAGAAAATGGGTGATCAATGTACATTTCTCTTCTGTTTCCTATTTATATTTCTATTTTACTTCCTCAATTTAGCATTATGGACAGGGAAAGACCTAATCTAAGATCTGCAAAAAAATATTTTGCCTTCAAATTCATACCGTGATCGTAGCATGCATGGACTCGACTCATATTACTGGGATTTCCATGAAAAAGATTGTGGGCAGAAAATGGGTGATCACTGTATATTTTTCTTCTGTTTCTCATTTATATTTATATTTTACTTCCTCAATTTAGCATTATGGACAGGGAAAGACCTTATCTAAGATCTTCAAAAAAATATTTTGCCTTCAAATTCATACCGTGATCATAGCATGCATGGACTTGACTCATCTGACTGGGACTTCCGTGAAAAAGATTGTGGGCCGAAAATGGGTGATCACTGTACATTTCTCTTCTGTTTCCTATTTATATTTATATTTTACTTCCTCAATTTAGCATTATGGACAGGGAAAGACCTAATTTAAGATCTGAAAAAAATACTTTGCCTTCAAATTCATACCGTGATCGTAGCATGTATGGACTCGACTCATATGACTGGGATTTCCATGAAAAAGATTGTGGGCAGAAAATGGGTGATCACTGTACCTTTCTCTTCTGTTTCTTATTTATATTTCTATTTTACTTCCTCAATTTAGCATTATGGACAGGTAAAGACCTAATCTAAGATCTGCACATATATATTTTGCCTTCAAATTCATACCGTGATCGTATTATGCATGGACTCGACTCATATGACTGGGATTTCCATGAAAAAGATTGTGGGCAGAAAATGGGTGATCACTGTATATTTCTCTTCTGTTTCCTATTTATATTTATATTTTACCTCCTCAATTTAGCATTATGGACAGGGAAAGAACTAATCCAAGACCTGCAAAAAATATTTTGCCTTCAAATTCATACCGTGATCGTAGCATGCATGGACTTGACTCATATGACTGGGATTTCCATGAAAAAGATTGTGGGCAGAAAATGGGTGATCACTGTACATTTCTCTTCTGTTTCCTATTTATATTTCTATTTTATCTCCTCAATTTAGCATTATTGACAGGGAAAGACCTAATCTAAGATCTGTAAAAAAATATTTTGCCTTCAAATTCATACCGTGATCGTAGCATGTATGGACTCGACTCATATGATTGGGATTTCCATGAAAAAGATTGTCGGCAGAAAATGGGTGATCACTGTACATTTTTTTTCTGTTTCTTATTTATATTTCAATATTACTTCCTAAATTTAGCATTATGGACAGGGAAAGATCTAATCTAAGATCTGCAGAAAGATATTTTGCCTTAAAATTCATACCGTAATCGTAGCATGCATGGACTCGACTCATATCACTAGGATTTCCATGAAAAAGATTGTGGGCAGAAAATGGGTGATCACTGTACATTTCTCTTCTGTTTCCTATTTTACCTCCTCAATTTAGCATTATTTACAGGGAAAGACATAATCTAAGATCTGCACAAAAATATTTTGCCTACAAATTCATACCGTGATCGTGGCATGCATGGACTCGACTCATATGACTGGGATTTCTATGAAAAAGATTGTGGGCCGAAAATGGGTGATCACTGTATATTTCTCTTCTGTTTCCTATTTATATTTCTATTTTACCTCATCAATTTAGCATTATGGATAGGAAAGTCCTAATCTAAGATCTGCACAAAAATATTTTGCCTTCAAATTCATACCGTGATCGTAGCATGCATGGACTCGACTCATATGACTGGGATTTCCATGAAAAAGATTGTGGGCAGAAAATGGGTGATCACTGTACATTTCTCTTCTGTTTCCTATTTATATTTCTATATTACTTCCTTCATTTAGCATTATGGACAGGGAAAGGCCTAATCTAAGCTCTGCAAAAAAATATTTTGCTTTCAAATACATACCGTGATCGTAGCATGTATGGACTCGACTCATATGACTGGGATTACCATGAAAAAGATTGTGGGCCGAAAATGGGTCATCACTGTACATTTCTCTTCTGTTTCCTATTTATATTTCTATTTATCTCCTCAATTTAGCATTATGGACAGGGAAAGACCTAATCTCAAATCTGCACAAAAATATTTTGCCTTCAAATTCATACCGTGATCGTAGCATGCATGGACTAGACTTATATGACTGGGATTTCCATGAAAAAGATTGTGGGCAGAAAATGGGTGATCACTGTACATTTCTCTTCTGTTTCCTATTTATATTTTTATCTTACTTCCTTCATTTAGCATTATGGACAGGGAAAGACATAATCTAAGCTCTGCAAAAAAATATTTTGCTTTCAAATTCATACCATGATCGTAGCATGTATGGAGACGACTCATATGACTGGGATGTCCATGAAAAAGATTGTGGGCAGTAAAGGGGTGATCACTGTACATTTCTCTTCCGTTTCCTATTTATATTTCTATTTTACCTCCTCAATTTAGCATTATGGACAGAGAAAGACCTAATCAAAGTTCTGCAAAAAAATATTTTGCTTTCAAATTCATACCGTGATCGTAGCATGCATGGACTCGACTCATATGTCTGGGATTTCCATGAAAAAGATTGTCGGCAGAAAATGGGTGATCACTGTACATTTCTCTTCTGTTTCCTATTTCTATTTCTATTTTACTTCCTTCATTTAGCATTATGGACAGGGAAAGACCTAAACTAAATTCTGCAAAAAAATATTTTGCCTTCAAATTCATACTGTGATCGTAGCATGCATGGACTCGACTCATATGACTGGGATTTCCATAAAAAAGATTGTGGGCAGAAAATGGGTGATCACTGTATATTTTTTTTCTGTTTCTTATTTATATTTCTATTTTACTTCCTCAATTTAGCATTATGGACAGGGAAAGACCTAATCTAAGATCTGCAAAAAAATATTTTGCCTTCAAATTCATACCGTGATCGTAGCATGCATGGACTCGACTCATATGACTGGGATTTCCATGAAAATAATTGTGGGCAGAAATTTGGTGATCACTGTACATTTCTCTTCTGTTTCCTATTTATATTTCTATTTTACCACCTCAATTTAGCATTATGGACAGGGAAAGGCCTAATCTAAGATCTGCAAAAAATATTTTGCCTTCAAATTCATACCGTGATCGTAGCATGCATGGACTCGACTCATATGACTGGGATTTCTATGAAAAAGATTGTGGGCCGAAAATGGGTGATCACTGTACATTTCTCTTCTGTTTCATATTTATATTTCTATTTTACCTCCTCAATTTAGCATTATAGACAGGGAAATACCTAATCTAAGATCTGCAAAAAAATATTTTGCCTTCAAATTCATACTGTGATTGTACCATGCATGGACTCGACTCATATGACTGGGATTTCCATAAAAAAGATTGTGGGCAGAAAATGGGTGATCACTGTACATTTCTCTTCTGTTTCCTATTTATATTTCTATTTTACTTCCTCAATTTAGCATTATGGACAGGGAAAGACCTAATCTAAGATCTGCAAAAAATATTTTCCTTCAAATTCATACCGTGATCATAGCATGCATGGACTCGACACATATGTCTGGGATTTCCATGAAAAAGATTGTCGGCAGAAAATGGGTGATCAGTGTACATTTCTCTTCTGTTTCCTATTTATATTTCTATTTTACTTCCTTCATTTAGCATTATGGACAGGGAAAGACCTAATCTAAGATCTGCACAAAAATATTTTGCCTTCAAATTCATACTGTGATCGTAGCATGCATGGACTCCACTCATATGACTGGGATTTCCATGAAAAAGATTGTGGGCAGAAAATGGGTGATCACTGTACATTTTTCTTCTGTTTCTTATTTATTTTTACCTCCTCAATTTAGCATTATGGACAGGGAAAGACCTAATCTAAGATCTGCACAAAAACATTTTGGCTTCAAATTCATACCGTGATCATAGCATGCATGGACTCGACTCATATGACTGGGATTTCCATGAAAAAGATTCTCGGCCGAAAATTGGTGATCACTGTACATTTCTCTTCTGTTTCCTATTTATATTTCTATTTTACCTCCTCAAGTTAGCATTATGGACAGGGAAAGATCTAATCTAAGATCTGCACAAAAATATTTTGCCTTCAAATTCATACCGTGATCATAGCATGCATGGACTCGACTCATATGACTGGGATTTCCATGAAAATATTGTGGGCCGAAAATGGGTGATCACTGCACATTTCTCTTCTGTTTCCTATTTATATTTCTATATTACTTCCTTCATTTAGCATTATGGACAGGGAAAGACCTAATCTAAGATCTGCAAAAATATATTTTGCCTTCAAATTCATACCGTGATCATAGCATGCATGGACTCGACTCATATGACTGGGATTTCCATGAAAAAGATTGTGGGCCGAAAATGGGTGATCACTGTACATTTCTCTTCTGTTTCCTATTTATATTTCTAATTTACTTCCTTCATTTAGCATTATGGACAGGGAAAGACCTAATCTAAGATCTGCAAAAAAATATTTTGCCTTCAAATTCATACCGTGATCGTAGCATGCATGGACTCGACTCATATGACTGGGATTTCCATGAAAAAGATTGTGGGCAGAAAATGGGTGATCACTGTACATTTCTCTTCTGTTTCCTATTTATATTCCTATTTTACCTCCTCGATTTAGCATTAGTGACAGGGAAAGACATAATTTAAGATCTGCACAAAAATATTTTGCCTTCAAATTCATACCGTGATCGTGGCATGCATGGACTCGACTCATATGACTGGGATTTCTATGAAAAAGATTGTGGGCCGAAAATGGGTGATCACTGTATATTTCTCTTCTGTTTCCTATTTATATTTCTATTTTACCTCCTCAATTTAGCATTATGGATAAGGAAGACCTAATCTAAGATCTGCACAAAAATATTTTGCCTTCAAATTCATACCGTGATCGTAGCATGCATGGACTCGACTCATATGTCTGGGATTTCCATGAAAAAGATTGTGGGCAGAAAATGGGTGATCACTGTACATTTCTCTTCTGTTTCCTATTTATATTTATATTTTACTACCTCAATTTAGCATTATGGATAGCTAAAGACCTAATCTAAGTGCTGCAAAAAAATATTTTGCCTTCAAATTCATACCGTGATCGTAGCATGCATGGACTCGACTCATATGTCTGGGATTTCCATGAAAAAGGTTGTGGGCAGAAAATGGGTGATCACTGTACATTTCTCTTCTGTTTCTTATTTCTATTTCTATTTTACTTCCTCAATTTAGCATTATGGACAGGAAAAGACCTAATCTAAGATCTTCAAAAAAATATTTTGCCTCCAAATTCATACTGTGATCATAGCAGGCATGGACTTGACTCATCTGACTGGGATTTCCGTAAAAAAGATTGTGGGCCGAAAATGGGTGATCACTGTACATTTCTCTTCTGTTTCATATTTATATTTCTATTATACTTCCTCAATTTAGCATTATGGACAGGGAAAGACCTAATCTAAGATCTGCAAAAATATATTTTGCCTTCAAATTCATACCGTGATCGTAGCATGCATGGATTCGACTCTTATGACTGGGATTTCCATGAAAAAGATTGTGGGCCGAAAATGGGTGATCACTGTACATTTCTCTTCTGTTTCATATTTATATTTCTATTATACTTCCTCAATTTAGCATTATGGACAGGGAAATACCTAATCTAAGATCTGCACAAAAATATTTTGCCTTCAAATTCATACTGTGATCGTAGCATGCATGGACTCGACTCATATGACTGGGATTTCCATGAAAAATGTTGTGGGCCGAAAATGGGTGATCACTGTACATTTCTCTTCTGTTTCCTATTTATATTTCTATTTACCTCCTCAATTCAGCATTATGGACAGGGAAAGACCTAATCTAAAATCTGCACAAAAATATTTTGCCTTCAAATTCATACCGTGATCGTAGCATGCATGGACTCGACTTATATGACTGGGATTTACATGAAAAAGAGTGTGGGCCGAAAATGGGTGATCACTGTACATTTCTCTTCTGTTTCCTATTTATATTTATATTTTACCTCCTCAATTTAGCATTATGGACAGGGAAAGACCAAATCTAAGATCTGCACAAAAATATTTTGCCTTCAAATTCATACCGTGATCGTAGCATGCATGGACTCGACTCATATGACTGGGATTTCTATGAAAAAGATTGTGAGCCGAAAATGCGTGATCACTGTACATTTCTCTTCTGTTTCCTATTTATATTCCTATTTTACCTCCTCGATTTAGCATTATTGACAGGGAAAGACATAATTTAAGATCTGCACAAAAATATTTTGCCTTCAAATTCATACCGTGATCGTGGCATGCATGGACTCGACTCATATGACTGGGATTTCTATGAAAAAGATTGTGGGCCGAAAATGGGTGATCACTGTATATTTCTCTTCTGTTTCCTATTTATATTTCTATTTTACCTCCTCAATTTAGCATTATGGATAAGGAAGACCTAATCTAAGATCTGCACAAAAATATTTTGCCTTCAAATTCATACCGTGATCGTAGCATGCATGGACTCGACTCATATGACTGGGATTTCCATGAAAAAGATTGTGGGCCGAAAATGGGTGATCACTGTACATTTCTCTTCTGTTTCCTATTTATATTTCTATTTACCTCCTCAATTTAGCATTATGGACAGGGAAAGACCTATTCTCAAATCTGCACAAAAATATTTTGCCTTCAAATTCATACCGTGATCGTAGCATGCATGGACTCGACTTATATGACTGGGATTTCCATGAAAAAGATTGTGGGCCGAAAATGGGTGATCACTGTACATTTCTCTTCTGTTTCCTATTTATATTTCTATATTACTTCCTTCATTTAGCATTATGGATAGGGAAAGACCTAATGTAAGATCTGCAAATAAATATTTTGCTTTCAAATTCATACCGTGATCGTAGCATGTATGGACTCAACTCATATGACTGGGATTTCCATCAAAATATTGTGGGCAGAAAATGGGTGATCACTGTACATTTCTCTTCTGTTTCCTATTTATATTTCTATTTTACTTCCTCAATTTAGCATTATGTTCAGGGAAAGACCTAATCTAAGATCTGCAAAAAAATATTTTGCCTTCAAATTCATACCGTGATCGTAGCATGCATGGACTCGACTCATATGACTGGGATTTCCATGAAAAAGATTGTGGGCAGAAAATGGGTGATCACTGTACATTTCTCTTCTGTTTCCTATTTATATTTATATTTTACTACCTCAATTTAGCATTATGGATAGCTAAAGACCTAATCTAAGTGCTGCAAAAAAATATTTTGCCTTCAAATTCATACCGTGATCGTAGCATGCATGGACTCGACTCATATGTCTGGGATTTCCATGAAAAAGATTGTGGGCAGAAAATTGGTGATCACTGTACATTTCTCTTCTGTTTCCTATTTATATTTATATTTTACCTCCTCAATTTAGCATTATGGACAGGGAAAGACCTAATCTAAAATCTGCACAAAAATATTTTGCCTTCAAATTCATACCGTGATCGTAGCATGCATGGACTCGACTCATATGACTGGGATTTCCATGAAAAAGATTTTGGGCGGAAAATGGGTGATCACTGTACATTTCTCTTCTGTTTCCTATTTATATTTCTATTTTAACTCCTCAATTTAGCATTATGGTCAGGGAAAGACCTAATCTAAAATCTGCACAAAAATATTTTGCCTGCAAATTCATACCGTGATCGTAGCATGCATTGACTCGACTCATATGACTGGGATTTCCATGAAAAAGATTGTGGGCCGAAAATGGGTGATCACTGTACATTTCTCTTCTGTTTCCTATTTATATTTATATTTTACCTCCTCAATTTAGCATTATGGACAGGGAAAGAACTATTCTAAAATCTGCACAAAAATATTTTGCCTTCAAATTCATACTGTGATCGTAGAATGCATGGACTCGACTCATATGACTGGGATTTTCATGAAAAAGATTGTGGGCCGAAAATGGGTGATCACTGTACATTTCTCTTCTGTTTCCTATTTATATTTCTCTTTTACCTCCTCAATTTAGCATTATGGACAGGGAAAGACCTAATCTAAAGTCTGCACGAAAATATTTTGCATTCAAATTCATACCATGATCGTAGCATGCATGGACTCGACTCATATGACTGGGATTTGAAGGAAAAAGATTGTGGGCTGAAAATGGGTGATCACTGTACATTTCTATTGTGTTTCCTATTTATATTTATATTTTACCTCCTCAATTTAGCATTATCGCCAGTGAAAGACCTAATCTAAGCTCTGCACAAAAATATTTTGACTTCAAATTCATACCGTGATCGTAGCATGCGTGGACTCGACTCATATGACTGGGATTTCCATGAAAAAGATTGTGGGCCGAAAATGGGTGATCACTGTACATTTATCTTCTGTTTCCTTTTTATATTTATAATTTAGTTCCTCAATTTAGCATTATGGGCAGGGAAAGATCTAATATAAGATCTGCACAAAAATATTTTGCCTTCAAATTCATACCGTGATCGTAGCATGCATGGACTTGACTCGTATGACTGGGATTTCCATGAAAAAGATTGTGGGCACAAAATGGGTGATCACTGTATATTTCTCTTCTGTTTCCTATTTCTATTTCACTTCTTTAATTTAGCATTATGGACAGGGAAAGACCTAATCTAAAATCTGCAAAAAAATATTTTGCCTTCAAATTCATACTGTGATCGTAGCATGAATTGACTCGACTCATATGACTGGGATTTCCATGAAAAAGATTGTCGGCAGAAAATGGGTGATCACTGTACATTTCTCTTCTGTTTCCTATTACTATTTCACTTCCTCAATTTAGCATTATGGACAGGGAAAGACGTAATCTAAAATCTGAAAAAAAATATTTTGCATTCAAATTCATACCGTCATCGTAGCATGCATGGACTCGACTCATATGACTGGGATTTCTATGAAAAAGATTGTTGGCAGAAAATGGGTGATCACTGTATATTTCTTTCCTGTTTCCTATTTATATTTCTATTTTACTTCCTTAATTTAGCATTATGGACAGGGAAAGACCTAATCTAAGATCTGCAAAAAAATATTTTGCCTTCAAATTCATGCCGTTATCTTTGCAGACACCGTAAAGTGACAACGGTGACAGCATTGACATGGTCGAAGCTGCTGTTTGCCGCAGGAAAGCGAACGAATAATGCTTGTAGCCATGGACAGAATGAGAGATTCCACACAATTTGATACCAATTTGCAAAAGATTCCAGCTACTGGAAAAAATTCATAATGCAATGAATTAGGGGAGGCCCCCCCCTAGTTTTGGTGCGCATAAAATTCCAACAAATTCACTAACGCTAGGTCCCGAATCGTCGAAGGTCACTCCCTTCCCACACAAGCGACTGAAATAAACCTATGACTGATGGAGTCAGCAGGAAATTCCCCACAATCTGACATCTATCTCATGAGGATCCCCTAGAGAGCGAAAAATAGAGATGCCATCTCTTCGAGGAATCCGCTTTTCGGACACCGTACAGTGCCAACGGTGACAGCAGCGACATGGTCGAAGCTGCAGTTTGCCGCATGAAAGCAAATGAAAAATGCTTTTAGCCATGCAGAGAGTGGAGATTCCACACAATTTCATTCCAATTTGGAAGAGAATCCAGCTACTTGAAAAAATTTATAAAGCAATGATTTGAGGGATTCCCCGCCAATGTTGGTGTGCATGAATATTCTAACAAATTTACTAACGCTAAGTCACGAATCGTCGAAGGTCACTCCCTGCCCACACAATCGACTGAAATAAACCTTTGACTGATGGAGTCACCAGGAAATTCCCGACAATCTGACATCTATCTCATGAGGATCCCCTAGAGAGGTAAAAATAGAAATGCGATCTCTTCGAGCAAAACGCTTTTCGGACACCGTAAAGTGCCAACGGTGACAGCAGTAACATGGTCGAAGGTGCAGTTTGCCGCATGAAAGCGATCGAAAAATGC
The DNA here is from genome assembly GCA_963932145.1 of Acanthosepion lycidas. NCBI lineage: Eukaryota > Metazoa > Mollusca > Cephalopoda > Sepiida > Sepiidae > Acanthosepion > Acanthosepion lycidas. Next base: position 97,479,639 of record OZ010597.1, on the reverse strand, counting down.
TTGTAGCCATTCACAGTGTGAGAGATTCCACACAATTTGATACCAATTTGGAAGAGATTCCATCTACTGGAAAAAATTTATAAAGCAATGAATTGGGGGCTTCACCCCCAGTTTTGGGGGCGCATGAAAATTACAACAAATTTACTAACGCTAGGTCCCGAATAGTCGAAGGTCACTCCCTCCCCACACGAGCAACTGAAATAAACCTTTGAATGATGGAGTCAGCAGGAAATTCCCCACAATCTGACATCTATCTCCTGAGGATCCCCTGGAGAGGAAAAAACTGAAATGTGATCTCTTTGAGCAAACCGCTTTTCGGACACCGTACGGTGACAGCAGTGACATGGTCGAAGCTGCAGTTTGCCGCATGAAAGTGAACAAATAATGCTTGTAGCCATGGACAGAGTGAGAGATTCCAAACAATTTGATACCAATTTGGAAGATATTCCAGCTACTGGAAAAAAATTTATAAAGCAATGAATTGGGGGAACCCCCGCCCAGTTTTGATGCGTATTGAAATACCAACAAATTCACTAACGCTAGGTCCCGAATCGTCGAAGGTCACTCCCTCCCCACTCAAGCGACTGAAATAAACCTTTGACTGATGGAGTCAACAGGAAATTCCCCACAATCTGACATCTCATGAGGATCCCCAAGAGAGGAAAAAGTAGAAATGGGATCTCTGCGAGCAAACCGCTTTTCAGACACCATAAAGTGCCAACGGTGACAGCAGTGACATGGTCGAAGCTGCAGTTTGCCGAATGAAAGCGAACGAAAAATGCTTGTAGCCATGCACAGAGTGAGAGATTTCACACAATTTGATACCTATTTGGAAGAGATTCCAGCTACTGGAAAAAAATTATAAAGCAATGAATTGGGGGAGGTCCCCCCCCCCCAGTTTTGGTGCGCATGAAAATTCCAACAAATTCACTAACGCTAGGTCCCGAATCGTCGAAGGTCACTCCCTCCCCACACAAGCGACTGAAATAAACATTTGACTGATGTAGTCAGCAGGAAATTCCCCACAATCTGACATCTATCTGATGAGGATCCCCTGGAGAGGGAAAAATAGAAATGCGATCTCTTCGAGCAAACCGCTTTTCGGACACCGTACTGTGACAGCAGTGACATGGTCGAAGCTACAGTTTGCCGCATGAAAGTGAATGAAAAATGCTTGTAGCCATGCACAGAGTGAGAGATTCCGCAGAATTTGATACCAATTTGGAAGAGATTCCAGCTACTGGAAAAAATTTATAATGCAATGTATTGGGCGTGGCCCCCCAATTTTGGTCCGCTTCCAACAAATTCACTAACGGTAGGTCCCGAATCGTTGAAGTTCACTCTCTCCCCACGCAATCGACTTAAATAATTATTTGACTCATGGATTAAGCAAGAAATTCCTCATAATTTGATATCAATTTCATGAGGGTGCCCAAGAGTGGAGAAAGTTGAAATCTGATCTCTTCGAGAAAACTGCTTTTCGGACACCGTAAATTGCCAGCGGTGACAGCTGCGGCAAGTTCGAAGCTAGACTTTGCCCTGTAAAAGCTACTTAGAAATGCTTGTTGGCATGGACTGAGTCAGAGACTTCGCACAATTTAATACCAAGTTTGAAGAGATTTCATCTGCTGGAAAAAAAGTTATAAAGCAGGGAAATGGTGAGGGATCCCCCAGTTTTGGTCCACTTCAAAATTCCGACAAATTCACTACATGAGGTCCCGTATCGTTGAACGTCACTCCCTCCCTACACAAGGGACTGAAATAATTCTTTGACTCATTGAGTTAGCAGGAAATTCCTCACAATCTGATATCTATTTCATGAGGATCCCCTCGAGAGGAAAAACTGGAAATGGGATCTCCTTGAGCAAACCGCTTTTCGGACACTGTAAATTGCCCACGGTGACACCAGCGACACACTCGAAGCTACACTTTGCACTATAAAAGCAAATGAAAAATGCTTGTAGACATCGACAGAGTGAGAGATTTCGCACAATTTAATACCAATTTTGAAGAGATTTCATCTGCTGGAAAAAAGTTATAAAGCAGGGATATGGTGAGAGATCCCCCAGTTTTTGGTCCGCATGAAAATTCCAACAAATTCAATAACACAAGGTCCCGTATCCTCAAACATCACTCCCTCCCTACAGAAGTGACTGAAATAATTCTTTGACTCCTGCATTAAGCAGGAAATTCCACACAATGTGATATCTATTTTATGAGGGTTCCTTAGATGGGAAAAATTTGTATTGCAATCTTATCGAGCAAACCGGTTTCCGAACACTGTCAGTTATCAAAGGCCACAGCATCTACATGGTCGTTGCTGTATCGTGTCTATTAAACCTATTTTAAAATCATTCTAGACAGGCCTGTGTCGAGACATTCAGCCCAATTTAATATCAAAAATTGAAGTTATTTCACTTACTGGATAAAAGTTAAGTAGTGAAAATGTGTGATCACCCAGTTACGGTCTGCATGAAAAATCCCACAATTCTACTAACCCAAGTTACCGTATCATCTAAGGCCTTCTCTCCCTACTCAATCTACTTAAATAATTCTTTCATACATGGATTAAGCAAGAAATTCCGCTCAATCTCATATCTATTTTATGAGGGCTCCATAGAGGGGCAAAGTTCAAATGCAATCTTTCGGACACTGTAAACTTTGAAAGGGCACAGCAGCGACATGGTCGATGCTTTACTTTGCTCTATTAAGCCAAATTTTAAATCCTTCAAGACAGGCATGAGTCGACAAATTCTGCACAATTTAATACTTGCACTAAAAGATTGCAATTGTTTTTTTTATTTTCTCATGTATCAAACTACATTAGAATCAATAATAAAATCAATATGAATAAAAATTTTGGAAAATACCATTTTTGAGGTTTCTATTACTAGTAGGGGCTAAAACCTCGATCTTCGATGTCTGATTTAAGGCTTATATCTTGCAAAAAATGATTGCCATTGTTTTTTTTCTTTTCTTACCCATCAAACCACATAAGAATCAATAATAAAATCCCAAAATAAAAAGTTTTGGAAAATGGTATTTTTGAGGCTTCTCTTACTACTAGGGGCTAAAACCACTATCTTCGATGTCTGATTTAAGGCATATATAAGGATTGCTATTGTTTTTTTTTCTTTTCTTACTCATCTAACTACATTAGAATCAATAATAAAATGAATATGAATAAAAAGTTTTGGAAATTGGCATTTTTGAGGCTTCTATTACTATGAGGGTTTAAAACCGCTATCTTCCATGTCTTATTTAAGGCATATATCTTGCACGAATATGATTGCAATTGTTTTTTTCTTATCTTATGCATCTAACTACGTAAGAATTAATAATAAAATCAATATGAATAAAAAATTTTGATCCCCCAGTTTTGGGCCTCATGAAAATCCCAACAAATCCACTAACACAAGTCGACGTATCATCAAACGCCACATTGTCCATACTTAAGCAACTGGAAAAATTCTTTTATACATGGATTAAGCAAGAAATTAAGAAGAAATGCAGACCCATTGAGCAAACCGGTTTTCGGACATCTTAATTGTTAAAGGACACAACAGTGACATTGTCAAAGCTGCACTTTGCTCGATTCAACCAAATGAAAAATCCTTGTAGACATGGATGTATTGATAAATTTCCTACAATACTAATTTTTAAAATATTTCATTTAATGGAAAAAGTGGGTTGACAACTCTAAAACTCTGTAGAATGCAGTGTGTATTATACAATGCACTGGCTGATAGGTTGAGTAGCACTGGCATTGAATTACATTGCCTTTCATTGTATCATTCTCATCATTTTATGTTGCCAGCAGACTCATTCATACATTACATTCGAGGTAACGATTGGGTAAGCATTCTCTTGTGAGTCAAATCAACAAAGCAACATTTCATGGCATCTACAGCTAGACTTTTACATATTTTGTATTATGAGATATCTGACAGAGTCCTTTTCCACAAGTGCGGGAGGGTGAAATCATGCAGTGTACTGTTTATTCTAATGGTATTGGCAATTAATTATCACCATTATACTATTCTCACTCCCAAAGAAGGAAACCATCCACTATCCTATCCCAAATGTGTCAGTAATATCACAGTTTTATCTAATTGGTTACTAAGGAGTTTCTTGAATTAATCCAATATCCATGTGACTAATATAAATTAAGTTCTCTCTTATTGATATAGATTTGGTTAAAAGAGAATCCATTTTTCTGATGATGCTATTTCATTTTTTTCACTATTTTATCAAGTTCTTCCCATGCTAATGCTGGGAGTGGCTTCAGACTTTTGAACAATATATATATATTATATATTACAAGTAGATAAAATTCAATACCCCATAGGATAAAGAGCCATTTTACCCAGAACCAGCTTGTCAACACCAAGAAGTTAGATAAAGAAATGAATCAATGTTTTTGTAAATACGAAGAAAGAGGGGGGGAATTAACAACTAGGAGTAAATGTATTTAAAAAGACAAGCCCATTGTGGGTGAAATGGCTATATATCATATGGGGTATTGAATTTTATCTACAGTAATTCCTGTTTGCTTTATAATAAATATATTGAGATCTCTTCTGTGGATCAGTCTTAATATTTCATATTACGAGGATTCACATGGATTACTTACTATATATATATATATATATATATATATATATTTAAAGTATGCTATATTTATGAGCTATAACTGCCTCAGCAAGTTGGCATAGTACTCACCATTGATGGTAACTCCTAAACCGTATTTGTCTGCAAACATTTATTGGTATTTTTTAAATAATCGTGTACATTTACACCAGAATGGAAATTTTCATTACAATTGGTTTCTGGGGCTTCATATGCAAATTTACTGAAAAATGACCCTGGATCTTTACTGACTGAGCATAAAAACACAATAATATTTGACTAATTAATTTAATGAAATTACTTATTATTCAACATTCTAGTATTATCACTTAATAAACATTAAAGAATTTAACACTGAAAAATGATGAGACCTCAAAAAACAGAAACGTGATTCTACAGAAGGATACTGAGGATACCAAGGACTGAATATGTAAGCAACAAGTAAGAATTAAGTTTTAAAGAAAATGGAAACCAGAAGGAAACTTATACTTAACATATGTTGATAGTTGAAATTTCCTTGGCACATAATGAGTAAAGAGGGCTTGGCAAATCTGATACTCGCAAGAAGGCAAGAGGGACAGAGGAAAACAATGTATAACCTATTTAGTAAGCTTGAGTAAATGGAACAAGGTTTAGGAGAAATAACAAAAAAATGAATTATTAAGAGCTATGAAGGATAGGAAGTTGTGGAAAGCCATGATTGCCTACATCATGAAGAGAGGAAGTCAGCTTTTAAGACATCCATTTTGCTATTAACTTCTTTCAAGGAATCTTTGAGTAGATTGTAACTTATAGCTTTATCATTTATTATTTCAGATCCTTGTTTCTCAGTTGGTGCTTTCATTCACATCAATGTTCCCTGAAAGAAAACAAGGTGTGCCCCACATTAACAGGACAATAATTTATGGATCATTTTTATATTTAAAAAAATCTTTCTTTTTAAAAGTTAAAGACACCAAGCAATGTAATGTCTAAAAAAAAAAGAAATGAATGCTTATTTCAGGAGACCTCTGTATTATTTTCCTATTTTCAAATTTCATGATTAATGATTTCCTTATTAAAATTTAAAGTATGCCCCAGAATTTCAGTTATTCTACAAGTGTGTCCTGAATTAAAAAAAAAATGTTTGTGAAATACAAAGAGTTTAGATTGGATTAAAGCTAAAAGTAACAAGACCTCAACAGAATCCAGAGATGGAAATAGGATATGATGGGTCCTGATCTGGCATCTCATCTACTGTCACTTTCTCACAGATGTACCTTTGCTTCCCTCTGTCTTTTCTACAAGTATTTTCACAGCAACTGCTCTGATGAACTACTTTCTCTGGTTCCCAAACTGCATGAATTCAAGCATGCTACTAGGTTGAAATGATTAAATATAGCCGTCTCTTCTACTCGAATAGCTTCTTATCTTGCACTTCCCATCTGTGGAACTCCCTTCCTCTTAGTTGCTTCCCTAATAGCTACAATCTTCAAATATGCATATGTCAATAGACATGTTCTAATGCTTTGTTTCCCGTCTTTCTCTTTCTTCTTTCCTCAAACACACCACTTTACTCTTGCTCTCATTCACTGTACCACCTACGTGCTAGTAGGACTTCCACCTTGCATGGAGTGAAATGCTAAAAAAAACAACAAAACAACATACCCACCTTACAAGTCACCAACATGCAGAGTCACCTGTCACTTTATTTTCTGATTGTATACACCAGCAAACATTTTCATGAAGAGGAGATGAGATGGTAGGATGAGCAAATCAAAACTGAAAATGCCATAAACAAAGGAAATTATTCAATTAATATTCTAGTATTAAAAAAATCAAACTGCTGGATACATTCATCAAAATCAATAAATGGAACAGATTAATAGTTATATATGGTATCAGACTATTGATAAATGCAGGGCTAATATCATTCTTCAGTCAAACAAATTGCTAACAAAAATTGATTTCAATTGCTTCATCAATTTAGTTTTTGACTTTGGATTATTTTTATAATTATTTCAATTACATAACATTGTGTTTAATAAAATTCTAAATGTCAAATTTACCATTTATTTTTCATCTTGTAATTTAAATATGAATGTAATGACTGCTATTTTTTCTGTGACTTTCTTTATTTACAAAGTGTATTCCTTTTCCACAACTGTTCCTAAGTGATTCTAGTAATGCTTTGCAATTGCAAAGACAAGTTTGTCAGATGAACGACTACTTATTTCTCTACTTATTTAACTATCCTGCTCAATTCCCCCCCACCCCATTGGTGGCACTCACAGAAGATCAGACAGGAAGAGTCTGATGCCTTGCTGTATGATTGCTACAAATTCATGGGTATAAATTGGATGCTAAAAATAAATGGTTATTATTCAGAGAAAAATAGATATTTTTTTTTAGTGATGTGTATATAGTCCAAAAGGATATTAATATGCATACAAAATTTGATTAACCAATGATTAGCCGAGACAGCTTCTCTGTTGAACAATCAGAGAACAGAATTATGTAACTTTATCTTATACATGAATGTCCAGGTGCTACAACGTTATCAGCAGAGAAAATAGAATTAAAAAGTCAATTTGGTTCGGTTGTTTTTTTTATGAGTCAAATGGCTTGTTTAATATCAAAATCTAAATATTAAAAATTCAAATCATGAAATAATATCATTCTTTTGAATTATTTATAAATTAAAGAGAATGATTTTATTTCATGGTTAAATTATAATTACGTATCTGCATTTTTGAAACAAATAACCTAACAAAATCAAATAAGAAGTAAAAACTTGTTTCTCTTTTCAATAAATGAAATTAATCATACCAAATTGTTTTTTTTTTATTTTAAAAATCTTTTTTGACAATCTGTGCCATGTTTTCAATTTTGCTATATGACCCGGAGAATAAATTTTTATTAATTTTACTATAAATATGTATCTTTCATACTTTTTTTTTATGAAAATATATTGTTTGTGACCTTATGTATAAAGTACAGCTATACAGGGAGTTAACCATTTTTACCTATTCTTCTTACATGCCTCAACTTCAAACAGTAACCCTCTACATTGAGTAGCTCTTGAGCCTTGTTTTAGGTGTTTTAGTTAAAAAAAATAATGTTAACTATAATTCAAATAAATTCAGTTCTTTCTTTAAATTATTTATGGAAGATTAAGCCATTTCATAAATACCAATGAAGGCAGCTAACATTTCTTCAGAAATATCAGTGTACATGTAGCCTGGTTTTTAAGCTCCATTAAGTACCACATGGTTTATGGTTGAGTTTTCTTTTCATTCAACAGCAAAAACAAATGCCAACTGAATGTTTTATGCAATTTTTGTAGCACAAATCAATATTCTTTGCAAAAGTATATTGAGGAATATAAGTGGAAGAGAATTTGCTTTTTTATCAAATGAAGGATTGTCAACAATTAATTTCCAATCCATTTTGTTTAATTCTAATCAGAGACTAACATTCAAAATACTTGTTTTGAAAAGCAAGTCAAATTAAGATGAAACAAAAAGAGGAAAACTAGAATTTTCAATGTTTAATAAAAATTCAATATTAATACTAATACTACTTGATGAAAAACAATAGAAATTAAATAAGTCAAAATTGACTAATGACTGTCGATGCTTCATCTTATAAAAATTCCAGATAATATTACTACAAATACTAAGAGAGAAAAAAGGCTGAAAGAAATATTGTGGAGAAATTAACTGTTGGTCAGACAGCAAAGGAGAAGAGTATTTACCTTGTGTTGTTCAAATGCTTACTAAACAAATGCTTGTTATTTTCTGTACTAACCCTTTAGAGTTACAGTGGTCACATGACAGGTTTACTATGTGATCCCTGAAGTTGCATAAAAAGAAGGGAAAAATCTTTTTTTTATTGCTAAATTTACCTTCTATATTTATACATCACAGAGAAGTGGCAATATATTTTGCAACTTGAGATAAGTGCTATTGCTCCCCCCTCTCTGCTCAACCTGACTAGTCTCCATTCGTTTTGGGGATTGGGAGCATTTTCTCAACAGTACTAATCAAAAATTAATATTGGTTGACAATATTTTATCTAATAAAGAATAAATCAATATTACCACCACCACTGCTAATACTAATAATAATAGTGGTAAAAATAATCGCAAATATGGCATCAAACATCCAAGGGGAAAATGTAAAAGTTTAATGGTTAAACTGGGTCTTTTGCCAACCACAAAAGTCCCAGCAGCTTAATCTGTAGAGCAGCAGCTGAACATAGATTTCCTCAAGTAAAAAGGTTGAAAGTAATATCTCACCTGGAGTCTATTCCTTATTTCCAATCCGTATTGTTTACTGCTGTGGTGAAAAGTAACATCAGATATCTATCAAAAATTAATAAAAGATAACATTCCTAAACATAATGCTTGAACTGAAAGTTTGAAACATAAACGGCATCTACTGATTTCAAATTTATGAAAAATTTCAAATGAAAAAGAGCCACTTGGTTAGATGGGCTGTAGACAGTGCAGAAAACAACTATCAACCACCGAGACTCTAAAAGTAATGTTTTTCCCCAAATGTTGTTTTTCATATTCCATAGATGTTAATATCACAAATCAATAGCAATAATGGATCTTTGTTTCTACCAGAAAATATCATCAGATGTTTAACAAGAATAGTGCTAGCACAGTTACTTTAATAGCTTCTGAAGAAATTTAAAATATTTGCTTCATTTATGACTTGTAAAGGATTTTTATAGACGGTTTAAGAGCCATTCGAAGTAGAGGATTACTGAACGGTTGAAGGGTGTTATCACTAACATTTTTTGTCAAGATTTACAAACTATGTTTCATTCAATTTTGCAAACTACCGTAATTCCCCACGTATAATACGACTTCATCCATAATACGAACCCCTAAAATTTTTGACTGAAAATGTGGGGAAAATGCTTCTACACACGTAGAATACGCACCCCTTGTTTGGTAATCAACAAATTAACTTCTCCACACGTGTTCCGCAAAAGTAAAGGCCTTAACAGCGGAGAACAATGCTTAACTCAAATAACGCAACTTAATTATATTCTGGTTGGTCTTCCGTACTTTATAATTACAGCCCGGTTATAAGCACAAAATTACATTTCTTAATTACTGTGTATCTTCTGATTAGTCAAAATGATACAATTTACAACGCGCTAAAAAAGATCTATCTCATAAGGACACTTAGGAAAATCGATGGGGCTTTTAACTAATTTTATAATATTTTAATGTAAATCTATTATAACTAATAACTTTTAACTAATTTTATAATATTTAAATGTAAAATCTATTATAATTAAAGAAATAAATAATTGTATTAAAAATTCATTTTTCATCGAAAAAAATTTTTTGCTTACAGGATTTATTGTCCATATTCATAAAAACAACTAAAAGAAATAAAAGCATTTGAAATTAAATAATATCTTTGTTTTATTGGGTTTTGTATGTTACAATTCAGAGCTGATTTTCAGGTACGTTGGCTCCAATTAAAAACAAAAATGACATGCTTTGCATTCCTCAAAGCCCTGTGCTTTTAATTTTTGTAATCACTAAACCCGATGCGATCGAATTTCTAGCGTTTTCATAAAATTAGTTTGGGGGGGGGGGTAATAAATATTTAAAAAAAATATTTCTACCATGACCTTAATAAAAAAAACATTTATAATAATTTCGATCATCTGTGAATAGTTCCTGAAAGTTTCATTAACATCCGACAATTATTTCTATTTTTGCACGATTTTTCAAATTAATGTGTGTCATACCAAAAAAACGTGCTAAAAATTGTCTGTTATTTACTAGTTCCGCTGATACAAACAGAAACAAAGTTTTTTAATCAAAATTTAGTATGTTCTAAAAAGAAGGAAACATTTTTAAAAATAAAAAACTTTGGTCTTTCCTCTTAATAACATAAGCATTTAGACAATAAAATTTTGTTTTCGGCAAGATTGGCGTCTTTTTCATCAAGCTATGCTCTTTTTTTTAGCGATTTCGTGGAGGTACATAGTATAATACGACTTCATCCATAATACGCACCCCTAAAATTTTGGCTGAAAATGTTGGGAAAATGCTTCTACAAACGTAGAATACGCACCTCTTGTTTGGTAATCAAACCCCATAAACTCTACCTCCCCAATTTCATTACGGCCAGCGTTTCCTACTCTTATTAGCAAAAAATGGTTTTAGTTTTATAATAATTCTTATTTTATTTTACATTTCTAAGTATTCTTAGGTACATATGATAGTATTTAACATCCTTATGCGGTCGCAATCGCCGAATGTTTTTGTCAAATTGACGTCTGTTTGTGGTGAATAGTCATTTCGTAACTAAAATCAACCTATGAAAACGCAAATTTTAAAGATTTTTTTTGTTGCTGCGCATAATACGGACTCCTAATTTTGCTTAATTTTTTTTAGAAAAAAATGCGTATTATACATGGGGAAATTTGAATAAATTGATTTCTTTGGAAAAACCCTCTTTGTCAAAAACCCTACTTTGTGGTTATATAATTTCTCTAATTTTAGGACTTCATGGCAAACAATTTTTAACAGCGACGAATAATAAATTCAACGCTGTTAATAACAAGAGGAACTAGATGATCAAATGTCTATGAAGTGTATTTAAAGTTTCAATTTTAAACAGTAATATTCAAAATTTAAAGAAAGGAAAAGAAGTTCGGTTACCTTTCGTAGTTGAAATTAAGTCTTTTTTCTGATCTCTCTTTTACTTGTTTTGATTTCTTCGTCTTCTCTTTTCTCAGCAAATAAAAACACCAGTTGAGGTTTGTTTTTGGTTTGATTTTTTTCGGGTTTTTTTTTTTGTTTTTGTTTTTTTAGTGGGGAGAGAGGGGGGTGGCTTATGACGAGTGACAAAGATTCCCCCGGCAACTCAAAAAGTTTTAACGAGAGAGGAAAAGTCTTGTCTTTTATACAGCTTCTATGGATGATCTTATTTCAGTCAACAGGGGTGACATTTGCACGAAGTCAGTAAGAGCTGACATCGCTAGCTCGTTAACTGAATGCTGTAAGTTCAATCCTTGCGCTAGGCAGTACATTTTATTATTTTTCTCTTCAACATCACATTCTATAATATTTCAAAATAAACAACATGTTCAGCAAGACATCAATTTTCTAAATTTCCTTTTACCATTATGAAAAGTCCATTTGAATTTCAAACTTTTAGACATTAATACATCGGAGTTACCACGTAAAAAAAAAACAAAAAACAACTAATTAACTAATGTTTGTTATTTACTCCGAATTGTTATTTACTACAACAAATAATTTTATTTTTAAAATTTGCTGTTTTTCATCTGTTTAAAATAAATAATTCGGTACAGGCAGTTTTCACAGAATCTACATTTTTTTTATTTATTTAGATAATTCTGTAGAACTTTTTCGGTTCCGCTTGACGTTAGTAGTGTAGTAATGGCAGGCGAGAACAATTGTTTTGAAGAAATATGAAATAAGTTCGTTAACTAATAATATCAGTCCTAAAATATAGAAATTTATAACAAAAATAATATTTCTAAATTATTTAAACCCGCTTCTAAAAAAGGAGCTTATTCTTAGAAACCCAAATTCTTACATTTACTTTACGTAGATGACCCCTTCATACTCTGGTCAACCCAGGAAGAAGTCCAATTTCTCCTGAACCTAGTGAACTCAATAAGATCATCGAAACAGTTCCCAGTGGACAGAAAAAACGACATCAAACTCGCAAACTGCACTAATATCTCGAACAGAGCATAGCTTCAAGACATCTCTATACCGCAAGCCAACATTCACCGACCTATACCTCAACTTCAACTCCTAACAGGCATACAGTGTAAAGAAAGGAGTTGTCCGCTGCTTACAACATCGAGCAAAAGTCATAAGTGGTGATTCAGAGACATATGACCAAGAAATGGTCAGTAGAAGCAGTACTCTACAACGTAACAACTAATCTAGGTACATGACAGCAGCTCCTACAAACTGGGATAGAAGGATACAAGAGGATAACTATATTCAGAAAACAGCTTCGGTCAACTTATGTGAAGGGATTATCGGAAAAAAATACAAAAGATCTGAGATCTATATAACATCTGGACGACCTTCAAAAGTTTTTGAAAACTTCGCAGACACGTCTTTCGGTTAAGAAATAGAGGAGAACTTGATTGAGGACTATGTGTTCACCATCCCCTGCAGTTTTGGTAAGAAAGGAAAAACGGGCTGCTCCCTTAAGACTGCAAGAACATCGTAAAACCATAACACGAGGGGAAATAGAAAAATCAGGCGGAGCTGACCACATATGAAGGAAAAAGTGAGATCACCGCCCCTTGTTGTTTTACTTTTAAATGTAATTTTTTATCACAACATTTGTTGAAGCATGCGGCCCCCCAAAAAGTTTGGGAACCACTGCTCTAGCGGAACAAAACTTGTTAACAAAAAAGGAAAGGCCAGATAAACAGAATAAAGAAATATATATAAATATATATATATATATATATATAACAATCAAGAATGATCTTAAACTGCAAATCACCACCATACCAATTTATTTTTTAATAACTTACCAACTTACCAGATACATTTTTGGTTTCCTTATTTTTATCAGATAGAAAAGAATGAAAGAATCTTTCTTGTTGGCCGTATTCAATATATTTATATATATATATATATATTATATTGTTCGGGCTGTTGTCCTGATCTTTATTGCTATATTCACGAGGTTTCGGACGTTGTACGCTCAGGCCTTCTTCAGGTGATATACGCTAGAATTTCGAGCCAAACCACTTATTTAATCCATGGGGATATATTGTTCTAATTCCACGTGTCATGAGTTGGGATATTAATTCGCAAGCCTCCAAGTTTGTTTTTATTTATTTATTTATTTTTCCTCTTTTGGATCCCTTAACCAACACTTTTATCCACACACAGGTGCCCTTAGAGACTTCAGAGAATTAATTTTGCGGACTTATAAACGTAATTGTACAATAAATACATACGCACACACATATATATATATATTAGGTTGGTGCAAAAATAATTTCGTTTTCTAACATATGTTACTATGTGAGAAAACGAAATTATTTTTGCACCAACCAAATATATATATATATATATATATATATATATATATATATTACCAGAGCGCATATACAATTTTGTTATTGTTGTTTTTCACCAGCTCTCTGTATTACTGGTTCCCATATTTCATTCATGTCTATGCTTGGCCGAGATTTTTGTAGTCTGGCGCTGATTCCTTAAGTTTTTTTGTATTTTCACTAATGTTCTCTATTATATCAAGTTAATCCCACAGAGGCAGGGATCTCCCTCTTCCCTTCATATATGATCAGCCATGCCTGATCTTCTTATTTTCCCTCGTGTTATCTCCTGACGGTGTTCCTGTAGTCTTATCTTCAGGCGACGGCCTGTTTGTCCTTCATATTTCTTGCCACAATTCCACGGGATGATGTTACGCACAGTCCTTAATCTTGTTCTCCTTTATAGGTGGTCTTACTCGAAAGAGGTGTTTACGTAGTGTTGAACCACACCGGAAGGTTGCTCTAATGATATACAGACCACAGATCCTTTATACCTTTCCCAATAAACCATTTACATAGGGTGGGAAGACCGAGATTGGTTTCTGAGTGTTGTTATCATTTTGTACACTTCTTTCCCAGTTTATGGGGGATTTTTTCATCTACCCAAGGTAGTTATTACACTTTAGGCTACTGTTTATACTGACCATTTCTTGTTCATATGTCTCTGGATCGCCACATGACTTTTACTCGATATTGTAGGTTACTTTGTTGGGGGTCGAAGTTGAGGTATAGTTCGGTGAATGTTGGCTTGCGATAAAGGGATATCTTGAACCCAGGTTCTGATAAAGATATTAGTACATCCATCAATGCTAGTCTTTTTTGTTGATTTCTCTCTCCATTGTAAATTATATCAATGCATTTTGAGTCCACATGGCCAGCAGTATCTCTCTTGTCGACCTCTCTGCCTCCGAGCGAGAGAAACCCAGACGAGACTATGCCAAACGGCAAAGTATCGTCTAGGGAAGCAGACAACTTCCCGACCCCGAGTATGCAAGGTCTACGAGTAATTTTTGCCCAAACATACCCTCTCGGAGAGTCCCATGTTAAAAACCGACCTTGCACCACATCACACCTCGTGGTCGTGGTGGTGGTGGTGGGGGGGTCTCGGATAAATGTCGAAGCAGTCGAATCGATCAGAGGATGGGTTTTCCCGTTGGAGGAGATGCTGCTGTAGTATCTATTCCGTGCTGGTGACTGTCCTCTCCCCACTGCCTGGACAGAATCCTCGAACTTGTTCCGTAAAATCTGTTCTGTAGTGGTGGGATAACCGACTATAACTAGCTCAGACCAGTTTTATCTAGTGGCCCGAGTGTTGACACACAAGTCCCCACGTTAAAACAAACTGACTTTGTGTCACATTTTGATTCGGTGGTGAGTCAAACGTAAATGCCCACAGGACTCTTAGAGTTTGTCGACCTTTCTATCTTCGGGCAGAATAGAACCTACGCCGAAGAGATAGAGAGCAACCCAAGCCCGTGTATAAGGGGTCTATGAGTAATTTTTACCCGAGCCTATGGGTTCGGAAAACTCCATGTAAAAAAGGCCTTGAGCTGCATATATATATATATATATATATATATTCTATTTTTGTAAATTTTTTAATAAAAATATTTTGTTTTAAATATATTTTTTCATAAAATAGTAAATGATAAATATCACATTGTAATTGGATCATATACTTTTATATTCTTATAAATAAACATTACTGAGTGAGTAGAAAGTGTATTCATTAATCGTGGCGTCAAAGGAATAACAGCTCTTTTGACCTCCCAGCAGACACCATCTTGATTCAGGGCAGCACTACTTCTTGAAGTAGGCCTCCGTGTCGAGTCTGATGTTCTTTTCTTATCAGAACAATCAGAGTTAATTTTTTGAGCTGCTGTGCCTTTGTAATCACAATTAGATTCATCCAACTCTTTCGGAATCCTCTGCACTGTCTTCAGATTGACATCTAAACACCATGAAATGTTCGTACTGAAGCTTCTGGTACAAATGCCAAGCAATACATATTTCTGGCTGAGTGGATTGCGTCATGGTGCTCTTTTTCTCACTGGAAGTAGCCCTCATTAACATCGGGGAAAGCTAAAACAATATGCGAGTCCTTACGAAGTTGGTTCTTCATGTACGGTGCACCGGAGGAGATATCGTCGGATGGAAGAACGCAATTTGACTCCCAAAAATACAATTCGTTCCTTAAGGATTAGGGAATAAAAAAAAATACATATCATCAGTACATTACCCTCAAAGTAATGGACGAGAGCAGAAGTGGTGATATTACCCGTCGTAGATATGCCAGACTACCAGACATCACAACCGCTTCCATCGATGACGAACCACCATACACCGCACTGAAAAGTATGGAAATAGACGAGCCGGGATGCGACGACAGGGTCTTGGACAAAATGGAAGTGGACGGAAGACAACCCACAATCGTATAACTGCCAACAAATCAGGGTCTACGGCGTAGTACAAAGGTATCACAACCACCTAGATTATTAACCCAACAAATGCGAGGACCGGCACATGATTACCCGTCCTATGAACACAATTCATAGGCCTTGTGGTCATGGGAGGGGGAGCATGTCGGGAAGAGAGGCCCACCGAAAAGATGAAATGAATAAAGTGATCACTGGTAAGAAAACCGGTGAAGGGAAAACAATGTAAATACCGAACAAGCAGCACTTACGAACATTCTGTTTGAACGACCGTCAAGAGAACAATACTCATGCTACATAGCTTTAATGGTGGCATGACCCACATGTACTCGCGTCCAGGGCTCCATTTCCTTTGGCCACAAGTGAATTTTAGTTTGCCTAAATTTCTTTATTTCTGCACACTTTGGGGTTTTTTTTTTACCATGTTCTTCCACCCTCTTGAATAGCCTGGCCACCATGCTTACAATGTTAAACACATATGCGTAACCAATATACTTCCATGTATATCGTTGTGCACGGCTTTAATTAATTCTTTTCTCGGAGACTGTGGAGGTACTAGGATATCTTCATTACACATAATTTCTTTTTCTATCGTTGTGTCTTGATTCTTTAAAAGCTCTCTCGGTCATACAGCAATTCTTCCATGTATTTCTCTTTATTTCTACCCATAATTCTATTCAACACTGGTCCCTGTCTATTTCCCAGCCTAAGCCCTTTTAAGGATAATACATCCATTTCTATCTAGTACAAAAAACTATCCGCAATATTTCCGATTACTTCAATATTTTTACTCCCAAACTTTAACCAAGATAATGCATCAACATACGGAATAGTATTTCCTTTAATATATACAATGTCAAAGTCAAACGACATCAGCCTAATCGTCCATATTAATATCCTTGCAGATTTGACATTTGGGAACTCTCTTCTGGTGTTGAATATAAATTCCAAAGGCTTATGATCAGATTTCAATAGAAATGTCCTCCCCAGCAAAAAAAAAAAAAAAAAAAAATCTAGCTCTTTCTTTGCTCCACACAATCGCTATTTCCTCCTCCTTGTCAATATTTAAATAATTCGCCTCCGTCAATGTTAGTTTTCCGGATAAGTACATTACAAGGTAATAACCCCATGTGACAACATTGCGGCTATAGCACAGTCACTGACATCAGTAGTTAACGTCAATTTTTTCGCCGAGTCCAAAATTTTAACAACTCCTTTGTTTACGAGTGTTTTATTTTTTAATTTCTCGAAAGCAACCTCCTGTCTTTTTGTCCATTGAAATTCGGTATTCTTCTTCCTTATTTTGTTAAATCGTTCCACTATATCGCGGTAGATATCTCTTATAGAAATTGGTTAATCACAAAAAAGATTCTGACTCTTATTTCTGGGTGCAGCTATCTCTCAAATCTTACGAGTTTATCATCCAGCAATATACCATCTTTGGATATTTGATATCCTAAGTATGATTTTCCCAATTAAACTTGCATTTATCACGATTAATTGTCATACAGTCCTATTTAATTTTCTCAAACTTGCCCCGTTTTACTGTTTAGCGCTTCTTTTCTGCAAGCACCAATGCCAATATTGTCCTCATATACAATTATATTTTTAATCACCTCTAAAACATTTTCGATGGTTTTTTGATTTTGTGTTTTAAATTTTTAACTCCAAACGTCCTTCTGTTTAATCCAATAATATGTTCATTTTGGTGACTTCTTGAAACTTGCTATCAATTGTTATCTGATTATATGCTGACTTGAAGTTAACTTTAGCAAATTATTTAATACCAGCAAACTCATGGTACGTTATTTCAGTGTTTGGCAGTGGCAATGAATCAGAACAGTTTTGGTGATTCACGCCAATCTTATAATTGCCACAAATTCTTAAATCTTCATTGTACTTGCATATCAGCACAGTAGATGAATCCTAACTGCTACCATCCTAGCTGACTTTTTCTAATATTCCTTGTTCCAACACATTTTCAGCTTAGTAACAACCAAGGGTAACATATGAGCATGAACTTTTCGGGCTTGAAAATACATTGGTTGATTGCTTTCTTTAAGCCGAATTCTCGTCTGTATCACTTTAATAATCCAGTATCCGCTTCTAGAATTCATGGAACTTACCAGCTTCGATGTATCCACTCTTCAATACCTAAAAGACCGTGAATTTTGATGTTTTCCACCCCTCAAAAAATACCCTTTGGTATGACGGGGAAGATATTACGGAATAAAAAAAGAGAAAGAGACTTAAAAAGAAAGAAAAAAAAAACATAAAAAATTTAGTGCCTTTGATTTATTTTAAAAAAATTATCACATGTAGACACCATCCCTTCTTCCGACAGATTCCAAGGATTATGTCTGAAAATAATGTATCAATTTATATTTTCAAAAATATTCCTTTTTCAAGTCCGAACTTCTTTTTCTAAAGAGGGAAATAATTTTACCTTGCAAAATCAGCGTAGACAGATAACTCATTTTTAAGACTTTCTTTTAATCTCTCATCTCTGGATATGATTAAAAATTAGAAAAGTTTTATACACAACAATTAAATAAAATCCTTGCTGATAACTTTTATTTCGATTTTAATTTTTGCAAGTAGGTAAAAATGAAGCATAATAAAAGATCTTAAATAATTTGTAAAAAAGGAAATAATCTCATTAGAGTCCAAATTGGGCCACAATTCCATTTATTATCTTTTTGAAGAATGCACAACTCCAAAGTATCTATTGTATCTGAACTATGTCTGGTTTTTAGGGGTCCTGAACTGGCATCTCCGTATTCAGAAATGATAAGCTAAGCTCCCTATGCAATAATGGATCTGAAATGTTTTTAAAGAAAGTCATTATAATTGCACATTTAAAGAAGATAAAAAATATTTGATTGCTATTTCAACTTTTCACATCATAAACGTTTAATTCATTTCAAATTTGTTTTCGTTTTCTTGACGTTCAACTGATGTTTTAAAAATACAAACGAAAAACTAACGTATTTAAACTTATTGTTTTAAATATACATTTCTGATATGCTTTAAGTTTGGGCATCAAATATCTCGGAATTTTGTTTACTGTCTAAGCCTAAGAATAACTTATCCTTGATGACTGGCATCACATCACGTACATTTGAGTAGCGAAATTAAACCTCCTTTAAGTTTTACAATTTAAAAAAGCATTGAAACTTATCCATCTAATCACGCAAGGATTATTTAATGGAAACAGTTGTTACCTGCCTTCCGCCAGACAACTTGGCTAGATTCAAAGACCTTGTTGGTATCCAGATAATTTCAACTCCAGATTACCTGATACATATTGCTGATCTCGATCTTCTTAATAAACACGCCAGTCAGTTATGTGCCATGCATGATACACGTTAGGCGATCATGTACCTATCGATACATGACTGATGAGGCAGATTTTTTCTCGCGGTAGGTTGCCATTTCTTTCTGCAGTAGATCAGATGCCATCCAAGGCTACAGAACCCGGTCTGTACTGATATTTACCCATAGCTTGGGAAGAAAAAGTGCATTCATACATTTCGCAAGGGAATTAACACGTAAGCGAATGTAATGGATTCAACTGGGAATTCGAGCTCGGTCCTCCGATTCAGTTAAGTGCCATGCGCGATACACTTTTAGGCGATCATGTATCTTTCGATACATGACTGATGATGCAGATTTTTTTTTCTCGCAGTAGGTTGCCATTTCTTTTTGCAGTAGACCAGATGCCATCCAGGAATATAGAACCCGGTCTGTACTGCTATTTAACCATAGCTGGTGAGAAGAAGAGGATTCATATCTTTTCCAAGGGAATTCGAACTTGGCTCCAAGCCGCTATCAAATACTCCACCGTGCCTCTTGACTTATTACCAATATGACTGTTTCATTATTTAATTTTTCTTTTCCTTTCATTTTCCGATTTTTATTTCAGAAAAAGTTCTACAAAATTATTTTAAATAGAATTTTTGCTGTCGCAGGAAATGAAACAAAAAAAAACATCTTTATTAACTGAAATGAAATTTTGATACTTTAAATCAGGTGAACAAATATTGGTACGGTCAGATTTTATTATCAAAGTCAATGTTTTCTCCTCGAAATTCGTGTTAACCAACCAATGTTGGTAAGTTTCGGCATATGAATTTCAGTCTATGTAAAATGAACATTCTTTCATATCAACATATTTAATTAATAATTAATCAAATAAAGGTAAAAATAAATAAACAAAAATAAATAAATAAATAAAGGTAAAAATAGATTACTTTACTATCCTGGTTTTATCCGAAATAAATACTGCAGTCTGCATAGTTCTTAGATATTTTCCAAATAAATCAATCTCTAGATAGAAGGATAAAGAGCATCACGAAAATATCTATAATTAAATGGAACGGTGTATGATCCAAGAAAATAGATTTCTTCTCCTAATTATAGACTGGAATTTTTTTAAAAATCCTCCTGACCAATAAGTTTCAAAGATTTGATTTTAATCGAATATGTGGATGCGTGTCAGAATTTAAAATTATCAAGAATCTATTTCAAGATGAATTTGTCCCATGTTTTGCTTAGATTATGAAAAATATATAAATAGAAAATACTAAAGTTAAGAAAAGCTTACTACTGAAATGTTGTGCAGTTGTTCTGACACATTAACAAAAGTAAAAGAAATGTTGAAACTTTCAGCGCAATAGCAAACATGTTGGTTTTGATAAACTGTAAGACTGAACACACATTAAATGATTTTTGTAAAAAGGAATTTGAAAATTGCAAATCTATGGTGCGATATGTTTCAGGTAGTGAAAGAATGGACTAAAACTTAGCCTGCCTCCACTTTGTTTAATAATTGGAAGGGGTTGACTTCCTCACAGCCACAGTACTGAAGATAACTTGATGACTTTTAGGTATCTGACCAATTTGGTTTGACACAAGAATTTTCTTTATCAGAACAAGAGTTTAATATATATACACTTTATATGCCTACATTCTATATGAAGTGAAATGTTTGGGCCCAAAATGAAAGACGTAATACAGTGGCAATAAGAAAGTTCACATCTATTCAGTTTTAAACTATGTATTAACAAAAACGTATTTTCCATATACAAGTAAATTGTTTGAAAACGAAAGATGTGCTACAAATCAGGCAACTGATAAATTAACGCAATTTGAAAACTTGTGCACTATATATTGTTGAAACATAATAAAATATCGAACGGTTTAAATATTCGTAATCATTTAAAATACATTGTATAATAATTGTTGAAACTAAAATAATTTTCACTCACCATTTACCATATTCCGACACAGAAATCTTTTATCGGTAAACTCTAATATTCCTTCTTAGGTGGTACTTCAAAGAGCTAATCAGTGTAACAAAGAAAATAACATGAACCAGCAAAGAACCTCCCGTCAAGAGTTGAGTTTTTACGTGTGGATATTAGCGAATTGAAGCCAAGTGTGATTTTTTAAAATCTTTGTTAGTGGTTTGAACTTTTTACCCCTCCCATCTTTTTTTTTTTTAGTTTTGTTTTCCGCTTCAAGCCGCATACCATTTTTTTCTATTTGACTTACTTTTTAATTTTTTAGTCAAATTCTAATTTTCACCCTCCTCCCACTTTAGTTTCTGGCTTTTTTAAGCAGAACTTTCATTTTTTGGTTTGTCTTATTTTCTTTTTCTTATTCTTTTTGCGTTTTTACGTGTGACTTGTTTTTTGGCATAGCCAAGCTTTGTTGAATTTTATTTGGTTTCTTGGCCCGTTTTTCTTGAGTTTTGTTGTAATGCAAATTAAAGAAAAGAAAATTACATTAACAGCACTAAGGTCGTGCTGCTAATGAGGGACTCTGAAAAATCACCGCCGGTAAAGAAACGGACCGGGCTGAAAACGCGCCAAAGAAAAGCCGCACCCTGTTTTTCTTGCGAGTTTTAGTACGTCGATTAGGGGTGGAGAGTTGCCAGCAATAATGGCAAATCCAACGCCGATAAGATCTCCAACGGACGCACAGGAATAATTGATTTCCCGTACAACTAACCATTAGTATGGGTTGCTTGCCAGAATTGAACATGTAACAGCAAGTCCATTTTTTCTCAGACATACCGCTACCTTATAGATTTTTATTGACTTATAAACCTAATGTTTGTTGGCATGGTCTGTTGTAAGAAAAATGTAACATAGCCGCGAGTCTGGCACGATCCTACAATCAGAGATTTCGTGGGTAGAGATCTTACCACTGAACCATTATCGCCGCCTTACAAATTCTTACCTAATAATTGAACTTGAAGTGGGGACTCTTTGGAATTGAAACCGCAAACTATGAGTCTGATTAACTTCGCCTCGGAACATGTTAATCCTCATTTCAACTTTGACATTCACTAGGAAATTATTTCTAAATAGAATGATGAAAATTCATATTTGTTTCAAAGGTTTATTTATTCTTAAGACTTTTTAAACCAGCCAACCAAAGTCTCGAAGTTTTATTATTGTTATGTAATTATTTTGAATTTAACTTCGACGTGTCGAAATATTCCCGCCGCTTCTGGGGTCTGGGGTTAATTTTTTTTAAGGATATAGTTTATATGGTTAACTGGTTATTGCACTTCTTTATTTTGAACATGGCCCGTTTAGACCGTTACAAAGTTAAAGTTATCATTTCTAATCGAATAGTAAGGATTACATGGGTCATTTATTGATTTATTAGCTAGCAGGTTTGAAAAGGCGGGTACAAAAAAGACTGATGACGTGCGGACAGGGGCGAATTCGACATGATCTTCTGTACTTGGCCCTATCAAACCAAATCCTTGGAGAAATGGAAGGACTGAGACATTCCGCACAATTTAATACCAATTTTGAAGAGATTTCATCCACTGTAAAAAAATTACAAAGAAGTGAATTCTGAGCGATCCCCCAGTTTTGGACCGCAAGAAATTCCAACAAATTCACTAGCACAAGGTACCTCATTTTCGAATGTCACTCCTTCCCTACACAAGAGACTGAAATAATTCATTGACTCAAGGATTAAGCAGGAAATTCTGCAGAAACTGATATCAATTTCATAAGGATTCCCTGGAGAGGAAAAGTTCAAATGCGATCTCATCGAGAAAACTGCTTTTCCGACACCGTAATTTGTCAACGGGCACAGCAGCGACACGGTCGAAGCTGAACTTTGCCCTATAAAACCAATGGAAAAATCATTCTAGACATGGATGGACTGAGAAATTCCGCACAATTTAATACCAATTTTGAAGAGATTTCAATTAATGTAAAAAAGTCCTAAAGAAGTGAAAGGTGAGTGATCTCTCAGTTTCGGTCTGCATGAAAATTCCAACAAATTCACTAGCACAAGGTCCCCTATCATCGAAGGTCAATTGTCCCTACACAAGAGAGTTAAATAATTCTTTGAGGCATAGTTTACGCAAGAAATACTGCACAATCTGATATCAATTTCATGAGAATTCCCTGGAGAGGAAAAAGTTGAAATGCGATCTCATCGAGCAAACCGCTTCTCGGACACCATAAATTGCAAAGAGTCACAGCAGAGACAAGGTCGAAGTATTACTTTGCTTATAAAACCAAATAAAAAAAACATGTAGACATGGATATACTGAGATAGTTGGCACATTTTAATATCAAATTTGAAGATATTTCAGCTAAAAAATTATAAAGGAGTGAAATGTGAGTGTTCCCCCGGTTTACGTACACATGAAAATTCCAACAAATTCACTAGCACAAGGGCCTGTATAGTCGAAGGTTACTCCCTCCCTACACAAGCGACTGAAATAATTCTTTAACACATGGATTCAGCAGGAAATTCCTCACAATTTGATACCTATTTCATGAAGATCGCCTAGAGAGGACAAAGTTAGAGGCTTCCATTATTACTAGGGCCTAAAACTGCAATGTCCGATGTCTGATTTAAGGCATATGTCTTGCACGAAAAGGACTGCAATTGCTTTTTTCTTTTCTTATGCATCAAACAGTATCGGAATCATTAATAAAATGTGCACAAATAAGAAATTTTCGAAATTGGCATTTTTGAGGATTCTATTACTACTAGGGCCTA
Organism: Acanthosepion lycidas; assembly: GCA_963932145.1. Taxonomy (NCBI): domain Eukaryota; kingdom Metazoa; phylum Mollusca; class Cephalopoda; order Sepiida; family Sepiidae; genus Acanthosepion; species Acanthosepion lycidas. The sequence goes on along the minus strand of OZ010597.1, from coordinate 97,455,451 downwards.
AAACTGCAATGTTCGATGTCTGATTTTAGGTGTATGTCTTGCACGAAAAGGACTGCAATTGCTTTTAACTATTATTATGCATCAAACTGTATAGGAATCAATAATAAAATGTGTAAAAAAAAATATTTTAGAAATTGGCATTTTGGAGACTTCTATTACTACTAGTGCCTAAAAGTGCTATGTGCGATGTCTGATGTAAGTCATGTCTTGCACGAAATGGGCTGCAATTGCTTTTTTGTTTCTTATGCATCAACTTCTATAGGAATCAAAAATTAAATGTGTACAAATAAAACATTTTGGAAATTGGCATTTTTGAGGGTTCTAGTACTACTAGGGCCTAAAACTACAATGTTCGATGATTGATTTAAGGCATATGTCTTCCACGAAAAGGACTGCAATTGCTTTTTTCTTTTCTTATGCACCAAACCGTATAGGAGACAATAATAAAATGTGTACAAATAAGAAATTTTGGAAATTGGAATTTTTGAGGCTTCTATTACTACTAGGGCCTAAAACTGCAATGTTCGATGTCTGATTTAAGGTATATGTCTTGTACGAAAAGGACAGCAATAGCTTTTTTCTTTTCTCATGCATGAAACTGTATAGGAATCAATAAAAAAATTTTAAAAAATAAGAAATTATGGAAATTGGCATTTCTGAGGCTTCTATTACTTGTATGGTCTTAAAGTGCAATGTTCGATGTCTGATTTATGCCATGTTTCTTGCACAAACAGGACTGGAATTGCTTTTTTCTTTTTTTATTCATCAAACTGTATAGGAATCAATAACAAAATGTGTACAAAAAAACATTTTGGAAATTGATATTTTTGTGGCTTCTATTACAACTACGGCCTAAAACTGCAATGTTCGATGTCAGATTTAAGGCATTTTTCTTGCACGAAAATGACTGCAATTGATTTTTTTTATGCATCAAACTGTATAGGATTCAATAATAAAATGTGTACAAATAAGAAATTTTGGAAATTGGCATTTTTGAGGCTTCTATTACTACTATGCGTCAAACTGCAATGTTCGATGTCAGATTTAAGGGTTATGTCTTGAACGAAAAGGACTGCAATTACTTATTTCATTTCTCATGAGTCAAACTGTATAGGAATCAATAAAAAAAATGTGTACAATTAATAAATTTTGGAAATTGGCATTTTTGAGTCTTCTATTACTACTAGGGCCTAAAACTGCAATGTTCAATGTCTGATTTAAGGCATATGTCTTGAACGAAAAGGACTGCAATTGCTTTTCTCTTTTCTTATGCATCAAACTGTATAGGAATCAGTAATAAAATGTGTACAAATAAGAAATTTTAGAAATTGGCATTTTTGAGGCTTCTATTACTACTAGGGCCTTAAACTGCAATGTTCGATGACTGATTTAAGGCATTTGTCTTGCAGGAAATGGACTGTAATTGCTTTTTTCTTTTCCCATGCATCAAATTGTATAGGAATCAATAATAAAATGTGAAGAAATAAGAAATGTTGGAAATTGGCATTTTTGAGGCTCCTATTACTACTAGGGCCTAAAACTGCAATGTTCGATATCTGGTTTAAGGCATATATCTTGCACGAAAAGGACTGCAATTGCTTTTTTCTATTCTTATGCATCAAACTGTATAGGAATCAATAATACAATGTGAAGAATTAAGAATTGTTGGAAATTGGCATTTTTGAGGCTTCAATTACTACTAGGGCCTAAAACTGCAATGTTCGATATCTGATTTAAGCCATATGTCTTGCAGGAAAAGGACAGCTTTTGCTTTTTTCTTTTCTTATGCATCAAACTGTATCGGAATCAATAATAAAATGTGTACACATACAACATTTTGGAAATTGGCAATTCTGAGCCTTCTATTACTTCTAGGGACTAAAACTGCAATGTTCGATATCTAATTTAAGGCATATGTTTTGCACGGAAAGGACTACAATTGCTTTTTTCTTTTCTTATGCATCAAACTGTATAGGAATAAATAATAAAATGTGTACAAATAAGAAATTTTGGAAATTAGCATTTTTGAGGCTACTATTACTACTAGGGCCTAAAACTGCAATGTTCAATGTCAGATTTAAGGCATATATCTTGCACGGAAAGGACAGCAATTGCTTTTTTCTTTTCTAATTCATCAAACTGTATAGGAATCAATAATAAAATGTGTACAAACAAAAAATCTTGGAAATTGGCATTTCTGAAGCTTCTAGGGCCTAAAACTGCATTGTTCGAAGTCTTAAAAAGATTTAATTCATATGTCTAGCACGAAAAGGAATGCAATTGCTTTTTTCTTTTCTCATGCATCAAACTCTATAGGAATGAATAGTAAAATGTGTACAAATAAAAAAAATTGGAAATTGGCATTTTAAGGCTTCTATTACAATTTATAAAGCACTGAATTGGGAGAGGCCCCCCAGTTTTGGTCCGCATGAAAATTCCAACAAATTCACTAACGCTAGGTCCCGAATTGTCGAAGGTCACTCCCTCCCCATACAAGCGACTGAAATAATTCTTTGACCGATGGAGTCAGCAGGAAATTCCCCAAAATCTGACATCTATCTCATGAGGATCCCCTAGAGAGGAAAAAGTTGAAATGCGATCTCCTCGAGCAAACCGCTTTTCGGACACCGTAAATTGCCAACGGTGACAGCAGCGACATGGTCGAAACTGCATTTTCCCGCCTAAAAGCGAATTAAAAATGCTTGTAGCCATGCACAGAGTGAGAGATTTACTCCCAATTTTGAAGAGATTTCATCTACTGGAAAAAAGTTATAAAGAAGTTAAATGTGAGTGATCCTCCTGTTTTGGTCTGCCTGAAATTTCCAATAAATTCACTAACACAAGGCCCCGTATCATTGAAGGTCACTTTCTCCCCACACAAGTGACTGAAATAATTCTTTGACCCATGGAGTAAGCAGGAAATTCCACACAATGATATCTATTTCATGAGGATTCCCTAGAGAGGACAAAGTGGAAATGTGATCTCATCGAGCCAACCTTAAATTGCCAACGTTCACAGCAGCGACATTGTCGAAGGTGCACGTTTCCCTATAAATCCGAATTAAATATCCTTGTATAAGTGGATGTATTGATAAATCTCCTACAATACTAATTTTTTAAATATTTCATTTAATGGAAAAAAATTAAAAAGAATTGAAACTTTACTGATCCCCCAGGTTTGGGCCGTATTAAAATTCTATCAAATCCCTTATCAGAAGTCCTATTCAAATGCCTGAAAAAAATTTTTTTCAACATGGATTAAGCAAGTAATTCCCTAACATTTGATATCAATTTGATAACTATTCTATAGACGCGGAAAAGTTGAAATACGGAGTCCTCAATCAAACCGGTTTTTGGATGTCGTAAATTTTCAAAGAATGCACCAAAGACATGGTTGCACCTCCAGTTTGCTCTATTCAACAAAATGTATAATCTTTGTAGACATGGATTAATTAATAAATATCCTACAATTTAATACTAATTTTTAAATTATTTCATTCAATGTAAAAATATAAAAAGTGAAATATGACTGATCCCCCACTTTTGGGCTGTATTAAAATTCCCACAAATCCCCTAACAAGTTGCCACTTCATCCAATCACACGTCCTTATTCAACTGACTGAAAAAATTTTTTAACCCTGGTTTAAGGAAAATATCCATCACATTTGATATCAATTTTATAAGTATTCTATAGAAACGAAAAAGTGGTATTCCAGATTCATCGAGCAAAGCGTTTTTTGTATGCCTTTAATTTTCAAAGTACACGACAGAAATCATATGACTGGGATTTGCATGAAAAAGATTGTGGCCAGAAAATGGGTGATCACTGTATATTTCTCTTCTGTTTCCTATTTATATTTCTATTTTACTTCCTCAATTTAGCATTATGGATCAGGAAAGACCTAATCTAAGATCTGCAAAAAAAAATATATTGCCTTCAAATTCATACCGTGATCGTAGCATGCATGGATTCGACTCATATAACTGGGATTTCCATGAAAAAGATTGTGGGCAGAAAATGGGTGATCACTGTGCATTTCTCTTCTGTTTCCTATTTATATTTAAATTTTACTTTGTTAATTTACCATTATGGACCAGGAAAGACCTAATCTAAGATCTGCAAAAAAATATTTTCCCTTCAAATTCATACCGTGATCGTAGCATGCATGGACTCGACTCGTATGACTGGGATTTCCATGAAAAAGATTGTGTGCAGAAAATGGGTGATTACTGTACATTTCTCTTCTGTTTCCTATTTATATTTATATTTTACTTCCACAATTTAGCATTATGGAGAGGGAAAGACCTAATCTAAGATCTGCAAAAAAATATTTTGCCTTCAAATTCATACCGTGATCGTAGCATGCATGGACTCAACTCATATGACTGGGATTTCCATGAAAAAGATTGTGTGCAGAAAATGGGTGATTACTGTACATTTCTCTTCTGTTTCCTATTTATATTTATATTTTACTTCCTCAATTTAGCATTATGGAGAGGGAAAGACCTAATCTAAGATCTGCAAAAAAATATTTTGCCTTCAAATTCATACCGTGATCGTAGCATGCATGGACTCGACTCATATGACTGGGATTTCCATGAAAAAGATTGTGGGCAGAAAATGGGTGAACACTGTACATTTCTCTTCTGCTTCCTATTTATATTTCTGTTTTACTTCCTTAATTTATCGTTATGGACAGGGAAAGACCTAACCTAAGATCTGCAAAAAATATTTTGCCTTCAAATTCATACCGTGATCGTAGCATGCATGGACTCAACTCATATGACTGGGATTTCCATGAAAAAGATTGTGTGCAGAAAATAGGTGATCACTGTACATTTTTCTATGGTTTCCTATTTATATTTATATTTTACTTACTTAATTTAGCATTATGGACAGGGAAAGACCTAATCGAAGATCTGCAAAAAATATTTTGCCTTCAAAATCATACCGTAATCGCAGGATACATGGACTCGACTCATATGACTGGGATTTCCATGAAAAAGATAGTGGGCAGAAAATGGGTGATCACTGTACATTTCTCTTCTGTTTCCTATTTATATTTATATTTTACTTCCTTAATTTAGCATTATGAACCAAGAAAGACCTAATCTAAGATATGCAAAAAAAATATTTTTCCTTCAAATTCATACCGTGATCGTAGCATGCATGGACTCGACTCATATGACTGGGATTTCCATGAAAAAGATTGTGGGCAGAAAATGGGTGATCACTGTACATTTCTCTTCTGTTTCCTATTTATATTTTTTTCTTCCTCAATTTAGCATTATGGACAGTGAAAACCTAATCTAAGATATGAAAAAAAATATTTTGCCTTCAAATTAATACCGTGATCGTAGCATGCATGGACTCGACTAATATGACTGAGATTTCCATGAAAAAGATTGTTTTAAGAAAATGGGTGATCACTGTACATTTCTCTTCTGTTTCCTATTTATATTTATATTTTACTTCCTTAATTTAGCATTATGGACAGGGAAAGACCTAATCTAAACTCTGCAAAAAAATATTTTGCCTTCAAATTCATACCGTTATCGTAGCATGCATGGACTCGACTCATATGACTGGGATTTCCATGAAAAAGTTTGTGGGCCGAAAATGGGTGATCACTGTACATTTCTCTTCTGTTTACTATTTATATTTATATTTTACCTCCTCAATTTAGCATTATGGACAGGGAAAGACCTAATCTAAGATCTGCACGAAAATATTTTGCCTTCAAATTCATACCGTGATCTTAGCATGCATGGACTCGACTCATATGACTGGGATTTCCATGAAAAAGATTGTGGGCAAAAAATGGGTGATCACTGTACATTTCTCTTCTGTTTCCTATTCATATTTCTATTTTTCTTCCTTAATGTAGCATTATGGACGGGGAAAGACCTAATCTAAGATCTGCACAAAAATCTTCTTTTTTCTATTTATATTTCTATTTTACTTCCTCAATTTAGCATTATGGACAGGGAAAGACCTAATCTAAGATCTGCAAAAAAATATATTGCCTTCAAATTCATACCGTGATCGTAGGATGAATGGACTCGACTCATATGACTGGGATTTCCATGAAAAAGATTGTTGGCCGAAAATGGGTGATCACTGTACATTTCTCTTCTGTTTCCTATTTATTTTTCTATTTTATTTCCTCAATTTAGCATTATGGACAGGGAAAGACATAATCTAAGGTCTGCACAAAAATATTTTGCCTTCACATTCATACCGTGATTGTAGCATGCACGGACTCGACTCATATGACTGGGATTTCCATGAAAAAGATTGTGGTCAGAAAATCGGTGATCACTGTACATTTCTCTTCTGTTTCCTATTTATATTTATATATTACCTCCTCAATTTAGAATTATGGATAGAGAAAGACCTAATCTATAATCTGCACAAAAATATTTTGCCTTCAAATTCATACCGTGATCGTAGCATGCATGGACTCGACTCATATGACTGGGATTTCCATGAAAAAGATTGTGGGCAGAAAATGGGTGATCACTGTACATTTCTCTTCTGTTTCCTATTTATATTTATATTTTTTTCTTCCTCAATTTAGCATTATGGACAGGGAAAGACCTAATATAATGTCTGCACAAAAATATTTAGCCTTCAAATTCCTAAGGTGATCGTAGCAGGTATGGACATGACTCATATGACTGGGATTTCCATGAAAAAGTTTGTGGGCCGAAAATGGGTGATCACTGTACATTTCTCTTCTGTTTCCTATTTATATTTCTATTTTACCTCCTCAATTTAGCATTATGGACAGGGAAAGACCTAATCTAAAATGTGCAAAAAAATATTTTGCCTTCAAATTCATACCGTGATCGTAGCATGCATGTACTCGACTCATAAGACTGGGATTTCCATGAAAAAGATTGTGGGCAGAAAATGGTTGATCACTGTATATTTCTCTTCTGTTTCCTATTCATATTTCTATTTTAATTCCTTAATGTAGCATTATGGACGGGGAAAGACCTAATCTAAGATCTGGAAAAAAATATTTTGCCTTCAAATTCATACTGTGATCGTAGCATGCATGGACTCGACTCACATGACTTGGATTTCCACGAAAAAGATTGTGGGGAGAAAATGGGTGATCACTGTACATTTCTCTTCTGTTTCCTATTTATATTTATATTTTACTTCCTTAATTTAGCATTATGTACAGGGAAAGAACTAATCTAAGATCTGCAAAAAAATATTTTGCCTTCAAATTCATACCGTGATCGTAGCATGCATGGTAACGATTCATATGACTGGGATTTCCATGAAAAAGATTGTGGGCTGAAAATGGGTGATCACTGTACATTTCTCTTCTGTATCCTATTTATATTTCTATTTTACTTCCCTAATTTAGCATTATGGACAGGGAAAGGCCTAATGTAAAATCTGAAAAAAAATATTTTGCCTTCAAATTCAAACGGTGATCGTACCACGCATTGACTCGACACATATGACTGGGATTTCCATGAAAAAGATTGTGGGCAGAAAATGGGTGATCACTGTACATTGGTCTTCTTTTTTCTATTTCTATTTCTATTTTACTTCCTCAATTTAGCATTATGGACAGGGAAAGACCTAATCTAAGATCTGCAAAAAAATATTTTGCCTTTAAATTCATACCGAGTTCATATCATGCATGGAATTGACTCCTATGACTGGGATTTCCATGAAACAGTTTGTGGGCAGAAAATGGGTGATCACTGTACATTTCTCTTCTGTTTCCTATTTATATTTATATTTTACTTCCTCAATTTAGCATTATGGACAGGGAAAGACCAAATCTAAGATCGGCAAAATATTTTTTTGCCTTCAAATTCATACCGTGATGACTGGGATTTCCATGAAACAGTTTGTGGGCAGAAAATGGCTGATCACTGGACATTTCTCTTCTGTTTCCTATTTATATTTCTATTTTACTTCCTTAATTTAGCATTATGGACAGGGAATGACCTTATATAAGATCTGCAAAAAAATATTTTGACTTCAAATTCATACCGTGATCATTGCATGAATGGACCCAATTCATATGACTGTGATTTCCATGAAAAAGATGGTTGGCACAAAATGGGTGATCACTGTATATTTCTCTTCTGTTTCCTGTTTATATTTATGTTTTACTTCCTCAATTTAGCATTATTGACAGGGAATAACCTAATCTAAAATCTGTAAAAAAAATTTTGACTTCAAATTCATACCGTGATCGTAGCATGCATGGACTCGACTCATATGACTGGGATTTCCATGAAAAAGATTGTGGGCAGAAAAGGGGTGATCTCTGTACATTTCTCTTCTGTTTCCTATTTATATTTATATTTTACTTACTCAATTTAGCATTATGGACAGGGAAAGACCTAATCTAAGGTCTGCAAAAAAATGTTTTACCTTCAAATTCATACCGTGATTGTAGCATTCATGGACTCGACTCATATAACTGGGATTTCCATGAAAAAGATTGTGGTCACAATATTTCTCTTCTGTTTCCTATTTATATTTCTATTTTCTTCCTTAATTTAGCATTATGGACAGGGAAAGACCTAATCAAAGATCAGCAACAAAATATTTTGCCTTCAAATTCATATCGAGATCGTAGCATGCATGGACCCAACTCATATGACTGGGATTTCCATGAATAAGATTGTGGTAGAAAATGAATTATCACTGTACATTTCTCTTCTGTTTCTTATTTATATTTATATTTTACTTCCTTAAATTAGCATTATGGACAGGGAAAGACCTAATCTAAGATCTGCAAAAAAATATTTTGCCTTTAAATTCATAACGTGATTGTAGCATGCATGGACTCGACTCAAATGACTGGGATTTCCATGAAAAAGATTCTGGGCAGAAAATGGGTGATCACTGTACATTTCTCTTCTGTTTCCTATTTATATTTATATTTTACCTCCTCAATTTAGCATTATGGACAGGGAAAGACCTAATCGAAGATCTGCACAAAAATACTTTACCTTCAAATTCATACCGTGATCGTAGCATGCATGGACACGACTCATATGACTGGGATTTCCATGAAAAAGATTGTGGGCAGAAAATGGGTGATCACTGTACATTTCTCTTCTGTTTCCTATTTATATTTATATTTTACCTCCTCAATTTAGCATTATGGACAGGGAACGACCTAATCTAAGATCTGCAAAAAAATATTTTGCCTTCAAATTCATACATGAACGTAGTATGCATGGACTCGACTCATAAGACTGGGATTTCCATGAAAAAGATTGTGGGCAGAAAATGGGTGATCACTGTACATTTCTCTTCTGTTTCCTATTTATATTTATGTTTTACTTCCTAAATTTAGCATTATGGACAGGGAAAGATCTAATCTAAAATCTGCAAAAAAATATTTTGCCTTCAAATTCCTAAGGTGATCGTAGCAGGTATGGACATGACTCATATGACTGGGATTTCCATGAAAAAGTTTGTGGGCCGAAAATGGGTGATCACTGTACATTTCTCTTCTGTTTACTATTTATATTTCTATTTTACCTCCTCAATTTAGCATTATGGACAGGGAAAGAACTAATCTAAGATCTGCACGAAAATATTTTGCCTTCAAATTCATACCGTGATCGTAGCATGCATGGACTCGACTCATATGACTGGGATTTCCATGAAAAAGATTGTGGGCAAAAAATGGGTGATCACTGTACATTTCTCTTCTGTTTCCTATTTATATTTCTATTTTACCTCCTCAATTTAGCATTATGGACAGGGAAAGACCTAATCTAAGATCTGCACAAAAATATTTTGCCTTAAATTCATACCGTGATCGTAGCATGCATGGAATCGACTCATATGACTGGGATTTCCATGAAAAAGATTGTGGGCAGAAAATGGGTGATCACTGTACATTTCTCTTCTGTTTCGTATTTATATTTCTATTTTACCTCCTCAATTTAGCATTATGGACAGGGAAAGACCTAATCTAAGATCTGCACAAAAATATTTTGCCTTCAAATTCATACCGTGATCGTAGCATGCATGGACTTGACTCATATGACTGGGATTTCCATGAAAGAGATTGTGGGCAAAAAATGGTTGATCAGTGTACATTTCTCTTCTGTTTCCTATTTATATTTATATTTTACCTCCTCAATTTAGCATAATGGACAGGGAAAGACCTAATCTAAGATCTGCACAAAAATATTTTGCCTTCAAATTCATACCGTGATCGTAGCATGCATGGACTCGACACATATGACAGGGATTTCCATGAAAAAGATTGTGGGCCTAAAATGGCTGATCACTGTACATTTCTCTTCTGTTTCCTATTTATATTTATATTTTACATTCTCAAAAAAGCATTATAGACAGGGAAAGACCTAATCTAAAATCTGCACAAAAATATTTTGCCTTCAAATTCATACCGTGATCGTAGCATGCATGGACTCGACTCATATGACTGGGATTTCCATGAAAAAGATTGTGGGCCGAAAATGGGTGACCTCTGTACATTTCTCTTCTGTTTCCTATTTATATTTATATTTTACCTCCTCAATTTAGCATTATGGACAGGGAAAGACCTAATCTAAAATCTACACAAAAATATTTTGCCTTCAAATTCATACCGTGATTGTAGCATGCATGGACTCGACTCATATGACTGGGATTTCCATGAAAAAGTTTGTGGGCCGAAAATGGGTGATCACTGTACATTTCTCTTCTGTTTCCTGTTTATATTTATATTTTACCTCCTCAATTTAACATTATGGACAGGGAAAGACCTAATCTAAAATCTGCACAAAAAGATTTTGCCTTCAAATTCATACCGTGATCGTAGCATGCATGGACTCGACTCATATGACTGGGATTTCCATGAAAAAGATAGTGGGCCGAAAACGGGTGATCACTGTACATTTCTCTTCTGTTTCCGATTTATATTTCTATTTTACCTCCTCAATTTAGCATTATGGACAGGGAAAGACCTAATCTAAGATCTGCACAAAAATATTTTGCCTTAAATTCATACCGTGATCGTAGCATGCATGGAATCGACTCATATGACTGGGATTTCCATGAAAAAGATTGTGGGCAGAAAATGGGTGATCACTGTACATTTCTCTTCTGTTTCCTTTTTATATTTATATTTTACCTCCTCAATTTAGCATTATGGATAGGGAAAGATGTAATCTAAGCTCTGCACAAAAATATTTTGCCTTCAAATTCATACCGTGATCGTAGGATGAATGGACTCGACTCATATGACTGGGATTTCCATGAAAAAGATTGTTGGCCGAAAATGGGTGATCACTGTACATTTCTCTTCAGTTTCCTATTTATTTTTCTATTTTATTTCCTCAATTTAGCATTATGGACAGGGAAAGACATAATCTAAGCTCTGCACAAAAATATTTTGCCTTCAAATTCATACCGTGAGCGTAGCATGCATTGACACGACTCATAGGACTGGGATTTCCAGGACAAAGATTGTGGGCCGAAAATAGGGGATCACTGTACATTTGTCTTCTGTTTCCTATTTATATTTATATTTTACCTCCTCAATTTAGCATTATGGACAGGGAAAGATGTAATCTAAGCTCTGCACAACAACATTTTGCCTTCACATTCATACCGTGATTGTAGCATGCACGGACACGACTCATATGACTGGGATTTCCATGAAAAAGATTGTGGTCAGAAAATCGGTGATCACTGTACATTTCTCTTCTGTTTCCTATTTATATTTCTATTTTACCTCCTCAATTTAGCATTATGGACAGGGAAAGATCTAATCTAACATCTGCACAAAAATATTTTGCTTTCAAATTCATACCGTGATCGTAGCATGCATGGACTCGACTCATATGACTGGGATTTCCATGAAAAAGATTGTGGGCCGAAAATGGGTGTTCACTGTACATTTCTCTTCTGTTTCCTATTCATATTTATATTTTACCTCCTCAATTTAGCATTATGGACAGGGAAAGACATAATCTAAAATCTGCACAGAAATATTTTGCCTTCAAATTCATACCGTGATCGTAGCATGCATGGACTTGACTCATATGACAGGGATTTCCATGAAAAAGTTTGTGGGACGACAATGGGTGATCACAGTACATTTCTCTTCTGTTTCCTATTTATATTTCTATTTTACCTCCTCAATTTAGCATTATGGACAGGGAAAGACCTAATCTAAAATCTGCACAAAAATATTTTGCCTTCAAATTCATACCGTGATCGTAGCATGCATTGACTCGACTCATATGACTGGGATTTCCATGAAAAAGATTGTGGACTGAAAATGTGTGATCGCTGTACATTTCTCTTCTGTTTCCTATTTATATTTATATTTAACCTCCTCAATTTAGCATTATGGACAGGGAAAGACCTAATCTAAAATCTGCACAAAAATATTTCGCCTTCAAATTTATACCGTGATCGTAGCATGCATGGACTCGACTCATATGACTGGTATTTCCATGAAAAAGATTGTGGGCAGAAAATGGGTGATCACTGTACATTTCTCTTCTGTTTCCTATTTATATTTATATTTTACCTCCTCAATTTAGCATTATGGACAGGGAAAGACCTAATCTAAAATCTGCACAAAAATATTATGCCTTCAAATTCATACTGTGATCGTAGCATGCATGGACTCGACTCATATGACTGGGATTTCCATGAAAATGATTGTGGGCCGAAAATGTGTGATCGCTGTACATTTCTCTTCTGTTTCCTATTTATATTTATATTTTACCTCCTCAATTTAGCATTATGGACAGGGAAAGACCTAATCTAAAATCTGCACAAAAATATTTTGCCTTCAAATTCATACCGTGAACGTAGCATGCATGGACTCGAATCATATGACTGGGATTTCCATGAAAAAGAATGTGGGCCGAAAATGGGTGATCACTGTACATTTCTCTTCTGTTTCCTATTTATATTTCTATTTTACCTCCTCAATTTAGCATTATGGACAGGTAAAGACCTAATCTAAGATCTGCACAAACATATTATGCCTTCAAATTCATACTGTGATCGTAGCATGCATGGACTCGACTCATATGACTGGGATTTCCATGAAAAAGTTTGTGGGCCGAAAATGGGTGATCATTGTACATTTCTTTTCTGTTTCCTATTTATATTTATATTTTACCTCCTCAATTTAGCATTATGACCAGGGAAAGACGTAATCTAAGCTCTGCACAAAAATATTTTGCCTTCAAATTCATACCGTGATCATAGCATGCATGGACTCGACTCATATGACTGGGATTTCCATGAAAAAGATTTGGGGCCGAAAATGGGAGATCGCTGTACATTTCTCTTCTGTTTCCTATTTATATTTATATTTTACCTCCTCAATTTAGCATTATGGACAGGGAAAGACCTAATCTAAAATCTGCACAAAAATATTTTGCCTTCAAATTCATACCGTGATCGTAGCATGCATGGACTAGACTCATATTACTGGGATTTCTGTGAAAAAGATTGTGGGCCGAAAATGGATGATCACTGTACATTTCTCTTCTGTTTCCTATTTATAATTAACCTCCTCAATTTAGCATTATGGACAGGGAAAGACCTAATCTAAGATCTGCAGAAAAATATTTTGCCTTCAAATTCATACCGTCATCGTAGCATGATGTACTCGACTCATATGACTGGGATTTCCATGAAAAAGATTGTGGGCCGAAAATGGGTGATCACTGTACATTTCTCTACTGTTTCCTATTTATATTTCTATTTTACCAACTCAATTTAGCATTATGGACAGGGAAAGACCTAACCTAAGATCTGCAAAAAAATATTTTCCCTTCAAATTCATACCGTGATCGTAGCATGCATGGACTTGATTCATACGACTGGGATTTCCATGAAAAAGATTGTGGGCCGAAAATGGGTGATCACTGTGCATTTCTCTTCTGTTTCCTATTCATATTTCTATTTTACCTCCTCAATTTAGCATTATGGACAGGGAAAGACCTAATCTAAGTTCTGTACAAAAATATTTTCCCTTCAAAATCATACGGTGATCGTAGCATGCATGGACTCGACTCATATGACTGGGATTTCCATGAAAAAGATTGTGGTCCGAAAATCGGTGATCACTGTACATTTCTCTTCTGTTTCCTATTTATATTTATATTTTACCTCCTCAATTTAGCATTATGGACAGGGAAAGACCTAATCTAAAATCAGCACAAAAATATTTTGCCTTCAAATTCATACCATGATCGTAGCATGCATGGACTCGACTCATATGACTGGGATTTCCATGAAAAAGATTGTGGGCGGAAAATGGGTGATCACGGTACATTTCTCTTCTGTTTCCTATTTATATTTCTATTTTACCTCCTCAATTTAGAATAATGGACAGGGAAAGACCTAATCTAAAATCTGCACAAAAATATTTTGCCTTCAAATTCATACCGTGATCGTAGCATGCATGGACTCGACTCATATGACTGGAATTTCCATGAAAAAGATTGTGGGCGGAAAATGGGTGATCACGGTACATTTCTCTTCTGTTTCCTATTTATATTTCTATTTTACCTCCTCAATTTAGCATTATGGACAGGGAAAGACCTAATCTAAGATCTGCACAAAAATATTTTGCCTTCAAATTCATACCTTGATCGTAGCATGGATGGACTCGACTCATATGACTGGGATTTCCTTGAAAAAGATTGTGGGCCGAAAATGGGAGATCACTGTACATTTCTCTTCTGTTTCCTATTTATATTTCTATTGTACCTCCTCAATTTAGCATTATGGACAGGGAAAAACCTAATCTAAGATCTGCACAAAAATATTTTGCCTTCAAAATCATACCGTGATCGTAGCATGCATGGACTCGACACATATGACTGGGATTTCCATGAAAAATATTGTGGTCCGAAAATCGGTGATCACTGTACATTTCTCTTCTGTTTCCTATTTATATTTTATTATCCCTCCTAAATTTAGCATTATGGACAGGGATAGACCTATCTAAGGTCTGCACAAAAATATTTTGCCTTCAAATTCCTACCGTGATCGTAGCATGCATTGAATCGACTCATATGACTGGGATTTCCATGAAAAAGATTGTGGGCGGAAAATGGGTTTATCACTGTACATTTGTCTTCTGTTTCCTATTTATATTTCTATTTTACCTCCTCAAATTAGCATTATGGACGGGGAAAGACCTATTCTAAAATCTGCACAAAAATATTTTGCATTCAAATTCATACCGTGGTCGTAGCATGCATGGACTCGACTCATATGACTGGGATTTCCATTAAAAAGATTGTGGGCCGAAAATGGGTGATCACTGTACATTTCTCTTCTGTTTCCTATTTATATTTCTATTTTACCTCCTCAATTTAGCATTATGAACAGGGAAAGACCAAATCTAAGATCTGCACAAAAATATTTTGCCTTCAAATTCCTACCGTGATCATAGCATGCATTGACTCGACTCATATGACTGGCATTTCTATGAAAAAGATTGTGGGCCGAAAATGGGTGATCACTGTACATTTATCTTCTGTTTCCTATTTATATTTATATTTTACCTCCTTAATTTAGAATTATGGACAGGGAAAGATCTAATCTAAAATCTGCACAAAAATATTTTGCCTTTAAATTCATACCGTGATCGTAGAATGCATGGAATCGACTCATATCACTGGGATTTCCATGAAAAAGATTGTGGGCCGAAAATGGGTGATCACTGTACATTTCTCTTCTGTTTCGTATTCATATTTCTATTTTACCTCCTCAATTTAGCATTATGGACAGGGAAAGACCTAATCTAAAATCTGCACAAAAATATTTTGCCTTCAAATTCATACCGTGATCGTAGCATGCATGGACTTGATTCATATGACTGGGATTTACATGAAAATGATTGTGGGCTGAAAATGGGTGATCACTGTACATTTCTCTTCTGTTTCCTATTTATATTTCTATTTTACCTCCTCAATTTAGCATTATGGCCAGGGAAAGACCTAATCTAAGCTCTGCACAAAAATGTTTTGCCTTCAAATTCGTACCGTGATCGTAGCATGCATGGACTCGACTCATATGACTGGGATTTCCATGAAAAAGATTGTGGGCCGAAAATGGGTGATCACTGTACATTTCTCTTCTGTTTCGTATTCATATTTCTATTTTACCTCCTCAATTTAGCATTGTGGACAGGGAAAGACCTAATCTAAAATCTGCACAAAAATATTTTGCCTTCAAATTCATACCGTGATCGTAGCATGCATGGACTCGACTCATATGACTGGGATTTCCATGAAAAAATTGTGGGCCGAAAATGGGTGATCACTGTACATTTCTCTTCTGTTTTCTATTCATATTTCTATCTTACCTCCTCAATTTAGCATTATGGACAGGGAAAGACCTAATCTAAAATCTGCACAAAAATATTTTGCCTTTAAATTCATACCGTGATCGTAGAATGCATGGACTCGACTCATATGACTGGGATTTCCATGAAAAAGATTGTGGGCCGAAAATGGGTGATCACTGTACATTTCTGTTCTGTTTCGTATTCATATTTCTATTTTACCTCCTCAATTTAGCATTATGGACAGGGAAAGACCTAATCTAAAATCTGCATGAAAATATTATGCCTTCAAATTCGTACCGTGATTGTAGCATGCATGGACTCGACTCATATGACTGGGATTTTCATGAAAAAGATTGTGGGCAGAAAATGGGTGATCACTGTACATTTCACTTCTGTTTCCTATTTATATTTCTATCTTACCTCCTCAATTTAGCATTATGGACAGGGAAAGACCTAATCTAAGCTCTGCTCAAAAAAATTTTGCTTTCAAATTCATACCGTGATCGTAGCATGCATGGACTCGACGCATATGACTGGGATTTCCATGAAAAACATTGTTGGCCGAAAATTGGTGATAACTGTACATTACGCTTCTGTTTCCTATTTATATTTCTATTTTACCTCCTTAATTTAGCAATATGGACAGGGAAAGACCTAATCTAAAATCTGCACAAAAATATTTTGCCTTCAAATTCATACATGAACGTAGGATGCATTAACTCGACTCATATGACTGGGATTTCCATGAAAAAGATTGTGGGCCGAAAATGGGTGATCACTGTATATTTCTCTTCTGTTACCTATTTATATTTATATTTTACCTCCTCAATTTAGCATTTTGGACAGGGAAAGACCTAATATAAGCTCTGCACAAAAATATTTTGCCTTCAAATTCATACCGTGATCGTAGCATGCATGGACTTGACTCATATGACTGGGATTTCCATGAAAAAGATTGTGGGCCGAAAATGGGTGATCAGTGTACATTTCTCTTCTGTATTCTATTGATATTTCTATTTTACCTCCTCAATTTAGCATTATGGACAGGGAAAGACCTAATCTAAGATCTGCACAAAAATATTTAGCCTTCAAATTCATACCGTGATCGTAACATGAATGGACTCGAGTCATATGACTGGGATTTCCATGAAAAAGATTCTGGACCGAAAATGGGTGTTCACTCTACATTTCTCTTCTGTTTCCTATTTATATTTCTATTTTACCTCCTCAATTTAGCATTATGGACAGGGAAAGACCTAATCTAAGCTCTGCACAAAAATATTTTGCCTTCAAATTCATACCGTGATCGTAGCATGCATGGACTCGACTCATAAGACTGGGATTTCCATGAAAAAGATTGTGGGCAGAAAATGGGTGATCACTGTACATTTCTCTTCTGTTTCCTATTTATATTTATATTGTACCTCCTCAATTTAGCATTATGGACAGGGAAAGACCTAATCTAAAATCTGCACAAAAATATTTTGCCTTCAAATTCATACCGTGATCGTAGCATGCATGGACTCGACTCATATGACTGGGATTTCTATGAAAAAGATTGTGGGCCGAAAATGCGTGATCACTGTATATTTCTCTTTTGTTTCCTATTTATATTTCTATTTTACCTCCTCAATTTAGCATTATGGACAGGGAAAGACCTAATCTAAGATCTGCACAAAAATATTTTGCCTTCAAATTCATACCGTGATCGTAGCATGCATGGACTCGACTCATATGACTGGGATTTCCATGAAAAAGTTTGTGGGCTGAAAATGGGAGATCACTGTACATTTCTCTTCTGTTTCCTATTTATATTTCTATTTTACCTCCTCAATTTAGCATTATGGACAGGGAAAGACATAATCTAAAATCTGCACAAAAATATTTTGCCTTCAAATTCATACCGTGATTATAGCATGCATGGACTCGACTCATATGACTGGGATTTCCATGAAAAAGATTGTGGGCCGAAAATGGGTGATCACTGTACATTTCTCTTCTGTTTCGTATTCATATTTCTATTTTACCTCCTCAATTTAGCATAATGGACAGGGAAAGACCTAATCTAAAATCTGCACAAAAATATTTTGCCTTCAAATTCATACCGTGATCGTAGCATGCATGGACTCGACTCATATGACTGGGATTTCCATGAAAAAGATTGTGGGCCGAAAATGTGTGATCACTGTACATTTCTCTTCTGTTTCGTATTCATATTTATATTTTACCTCCTCAATTTAGCATTATGGACAGGGAAAGACCTAATCTAAAATCTGCACAAAAATATTTTGCCTTCAAATTCATACCGTGATCGTAGCATGCATGGACTCGACTCATATGACTGGGATTTCCATGAAAAAGATTGTGGGCCGAAAATGGGTGATCACTGTACATTTCTCTTCTGTTTCGTATTCATATTTCTATTTTACCTCCTCAATTTAGCATTATGGACAGGGAAAGACCTAATCTAAAATCTGCACAAAAATATTTTGCCTTCAAATTCATACCGTGATCGTAGCATGCATGGACTCGACTCATATGACTGGGATTTCCATGAAGAAGATTGTGGGCCGAAAATGGGTGATCACTGTACATTTCTCTTCTGTTTCGTATTCATATTTCTATTTTACCTCCTCAATTTAGCATTATGGACAGGGAAAGACCTAATCTAAAATCTGCACAAAAATATTTTGCCTTCAAATTCATACCGTGATCGTAGCATGCATGGACTCGACTCATATGACTGGGATTTCCATGAAAAAGATTCTGGACCGAAAATGGGTGATCACTCTACATTTCTCTTCTGTTTCCTATTTATATTTTTATTTTACCTCCTCAATTTAGCATTATGGACAGGGAAAGACCTAATCTAAGCTCTGCACAAAAATATTTTGCCTTCAAATTCATACCGTGATCGTAGCATGCATGGACTCGACTCATAGGACTGGGATTTCCATGAAAAAGATTGTGGGCAGAAAATGGGTGATCACTGTACATTTCTGTTCTGTTTCCTATTTATATTTATATTTTACCTCCTCAATTTAGCATTATGGACAGGGAAAGACATAATCTAAGCTCTGCAAAAAAATATTTTGCCTTCAAATTCATACCGTGAACGTAGCATGCATGGACTCGACTCATATGACTGGGATTTCTATGAAAAAGAATGTGGGCCGAAAATGCGTGATCACTGTATATTTCTCTTTTGTTTCCTATTTATATTTCTATTTTAACTCCTCAATTTAGCATTATGGACAGGGAAAGACATAATCTAAAATCTGCACAAAAATATTTTGCCTTCAAATTCATACCGTGATCATAGCATGCATGGACTCGACTCATATGACTGGGATTTCCATGAAAAAGATTGTGGGCCGAAAATGGGTGATCACTGTACATTTATCTTCTGTTTCCTAATTATATTTATATTTTACCTCCTCAATTTAGCATTATGGACAGGGAAAGACCTACTCTAAGATCTGCACAAAAATATTTTGCCTTCAAATTCATACCGTGATCGTAGCATGCATGGACTCGACTCATATGAATGGGATTTCTATGAAAAAGATTGTGGGCCGAAAATGCGTGATCACTGTATATTTCTCTTTTGTTTCCTATTTATATTTCTATTTTACCTCCTCAATTTAGCATTATGGACAGGGAAAGACCTAATCTAAGATCTGCACAAAAATATTTTGCCTTCAAATTCATACCGTGATCGTAGCATGCATGGACTCGACTCATATGACTGGGATTTCCATGAAAAAGTTTGTGGGCTGAAAATGGGAGATCACTGTACATTTCTCTTCTGTTTCCTATTTATATTTATATTTTACATCATCAATTTAGCATTATGGACAGGGAAAGACCTAATCTAAGATCTGCACAAAAACATTTTGCCATCAAATTCATACCGTGATCGTAGCATGCATTGACTCGACTCATATGACTGGGATTTCCATGAAAAAGATTGTGGGCCGAAAATGGGTGATCACTGTACATTTCTCTTCTGTTTCCTATTTATATTTATATTTTACCTCCTCAATTTAGCATTATGGACAGGGAAAGACATAATCTAAAATCTGCACAAAAATATTTTGCCTTCAAATTCATACCGTGATTATAGCATGCATGGACTCGACTCATATGACTGGGATTTCCATGAAAAAGATTGTGGGCCGAAAATGGGTGATCACTGTACATTTATCTTCTGTTTCCTATTTATATTTATATTTTACCTCCTTAATTTAGCATTATAGACAGGGAAAGATCTAATCTAAAATCTGCACAAAAATATTTTCCCTTTAAATTCATACCGTAGAATGCATGGAATCGACTCATATCACTGGGATTTCCATGAAAAAGATTGTGGGCCGAAAATGGGTGATCACTGTACATTTATCTTCTGTTTCCTATTTATATTTATATTTTACCTCCTTAATTTAGCATTATAGACAGGGAAAGATCTAATCTAAAATCTGCACAAAAATATTTTCCCTTTAAATTCATACCGTAGAATGCATGGAATCGACTCATATCACTGGGATTTCCATGAAAAAGAATGTGGGCCGAAAATGCGTGATCACTGTATATTTCTCTTTTGTTTCCTATTTATATTTCTATTTTAACTCCTCAATTTAGCATTATGGACAGGGAAAGACATAATCTAAAATCTGCACAAAAATATTTTGCCTTCAAATTCATACCGTGATCATAGCATGCATGGACTCGACTCATATGACTGGGATTTCCATGAAAAAGATTGTGGGCCGAAAATGGGTGATCACTGTACATTTATCTTCTGTTTCCTAATTATATTTATATTTTACCTCCTCAATTTAGCATTATGGACAGGGAAAGACCTACTCTAAGATCTGCACAAAAATATTTTGCCTTCAAATTCATACCGTGATCGTAGCATGCATGGACTCGACTCATATGACTGGGATTTCTATGAAAAAGATTGTGGGCCGAAAATGCGTGATCACTGTATATTTCTCTTTTGTTTCCTATTTATATTTATATTTTACCTCCTCAATTTAGCATTATGGACAGGGAAAGACCTAATCTAAGATCTGCACAAAAATATTTTGCCTTCAAATTCATACCGTGATCGTAGCATGCATGGACTCGACTCATATGACTGGGATTTCCATGAAAAAGTTTGTGGGCTGAAAATGGGAGATCACTGTACATTTCTCTTCTGTTTCCTATTTATATTTATATTTTACATCATCAATTTAGCATTATGGACAGGGAAAGACCTAATCTAAGATCTGCACAAAAACATTTTGCCATCAAATTCATACCGTGATCGTAGCATGCATTGACTCGACTCATATGACTGGGATTTCCATGAAAAAGATTGTGGGCCGAAAATGGGTGATCACTGTACATTTCTCTTCTGTTTCCTATTTATATTTCTATTTTACCTCCTCAATTTAGCATTATGGACAGGGAAAGACATAATCTAAAATCTGCACAAAAATATTTTGCCTTCAAATTCATACCGTGATTATAGCATGCATGGACTCGACTCATATGACTGGGATTTCCATGAAAAAGATTGTGGGCCGAAAATGGGTGATCACTGTACATTTATCTTCTGTTTCCTATTTATATTTATATTTTACCTCCTTAATTTAGCATTATAGACAGGGAAAGATCTAATCTAAAATCTGCACAAAAATATTTTCCCTTTAAATTCATACCGTAGAATGCATGGAATCGACTCATATCACTGGGATTTCCATGAAAAAGATTGTGGGCCGAAAATGGGTGATCACTGTACATTTCTCTTCTGTTTCGTCTTCATATTTCTATTTTACCTCCTCAATTTAGCATTATGGACAGGGAAAGACCTAATCTAAAATCTGCACAAAAATATTTTGCCTTCAAATTCATACCGTGATCGTAGCATGCATGGACTCGACTCATATGACTGGGATTTCCATGAAAAAGATTGTGGGCCGAAAATGGGTGATCACTGTACATTTCTCTTCTGTTTCGTATTCATATTTATATTTTACCTCCTCAATTTAGCATTATGGACAGGGAAAGACCTAATCTAAAATCTGCACAAAAATATTTTGCCTTCAAATTCATACCGTGATCGTAGCATGCATGGACTCGACTCATATGACTGGGATTTCCATGAAAAAGATTGTGGGCCGAAAATGGGTGATCACTGTACATTTCTCTTCTGTTTCGTATTCATATTTCTATTTTACCTCCTCAATTTAGCATTATGGACAGGGAAAGACCTAATCTAAGCTCTGCACAAAAATATTTTGCCTTCAAATTCATACCGTGATCGTAGCATGCATGGACTCGACTCATATGACTGGGATTTCCATGAAAAAATTCTGGACCGAAAATGGGTGATCACTCTACATTTCTCTTCTGTTTCCTATTTATATTTTTATTTTACCTCCTCAATTTAGCATTATGGACAGGGAAAGACCTAATCTAAGCTCTGCACAAAAATATTTTGCCTTCAAATTCATACCGTGATCGTAGCATGCATGGACTCGACTCATAGGACTGGGATTTCCATGAAAAAGATTGTGGGCAGAAAATGGGTGATCACTGTACATTTCTCTTCTGTTTCCTATTTATATTTATATTTTACCTCCTCAAATTAGCATTATGGACAGGGAAAGACATAATCTAAGCTCTGCAAAAAAATATTTTGCCTTCAAATTCATACCGTGAACGTAGCATGCATGGACTCGACTCATATGACTGGGATTTCTATGAAAAAGAATGTGGGCCGAAAATGCGTGATCACTGTATATTTCTCTTTTGTTTCCTATTTATATTTCTATTTTAACTCCTCAATTTAGCATTATGGACAGGGAAAGACATAATCTAAAATCTGCACAAAAATATTTTGCCTTCAAATTCATACCGTGATCATAGCATGCATGGACTCGACTCATATGACTGGGATTTCCATGAAAAAGATTGTGGGCCGAAAATGGGTGATCACTGTACATTTCTCTTCTGTTTTCTATTCATATTTCTATCTTACCTCCTCAATTTAGCATTATGGACAGGGAAAGACCTAATCTAAAATCTGCACAAAAATATTTAGCCTTCAAATTCATACCGTGATTGTAGCATGCATGGACTCGACTCATATGACTGGGATTTCCATGAAAAAGATTGTGGGCCGAAAATGGGTGATCACTGTACATTTATCTTCTGTTTCCTAATTATATTTATATTTTACCTCCTTAATTTAGCATTATAGACAGGGAAAGATCTAATCTAAGATCTGCACAAAAATATTTTGCCTTTAAATTCATACCGTGATCGTAGAATGCATGGAATCGACTCATATCACTGGGATTTCCATGAAAAAGATTGTGGGCCGAAAATGGGTGATCACTGTACATTTCTCTTCTGTTTCGTATTCATATTTCTATTTTACCTCCTCAATTTAGCATTATGGACAGGGAAAGACCTAAACTAAAATCTGCACAAAAATATTTTGCCTTCAAATTCATACCGTGATCGTAGCATGCATGGACTCGACTCATATGACTGGGATTTCCATGAAAAAGATTGTGGGCCGAAAATGGGTGATCACTGTACATTTCTCTTCTGTTTTCTATTCATATTTCTATCTTACCTCCTCAATTTAGCATTATGGACAGGGAAAGACCTAATCTAAAATCTGCACAAAAATATTTAGCCTTCAAATTCATACCGTGATTGTAGCATGCATGGACTCGACTCATATGACTGGGATTTCCATGAAAAAGATTGTGGGACGAAAATGGGTGATCACTGTACATTTCTCTTCTTTTTCCTATTTATATTTATATTTTACTTCCTCAATTTAGCATTATGGACAGGGAAAAACCTAATCTAAGATCTGCAAAAAAATATTTTGCCTTCAAATTCATACCGTGATCGTAGCATGCATGGTCTCGACTCATATGACTGGGATTTCCATGAAAAAGATTGTGGGTAGAAAATGGGTGATCACTGTACATTTCTCTTCTGTTTCCTATTTATATTTATATTTATATTTTACTTCCTCAATTTAGCATTATGGACAGGGAAAGACCTAATCTAAGATCTGCAAAAAAATATTTTGCCTTCAAATTCATACCGTGATCGTAGCATGCATGAATATGACTCATATAGCTGGGATTTCCATGATAAAGATTGTGGGTAGAAAATGGGTGATCACTGTGCATTTCTCTTCTGTTTCCTATTTATATTTCTATTTTACTTCCTTAATTTAGCATTATGGACAGGGAAAGACCTAATCTAATACCTGCAAAAAAATATTTTGCCATCAAATTCATACCATGATCGTAGCATGCATGGACTTGACTCATATGACTGGGATTTCCATGAAAAAGATTGTGGGCAGAAAATGGGTGATCACTGTACATTTCTCTTCTGTTTCCTATTCATATTTATATTTTACTTCCTCAATTTAGTATTATGGACAGGGAAAGACCCAATCTAAGATCTGCAAAAAAATATTTTGCCTTCAAATTCATACCGTGATCATAGCATGCATGGATCCGACTCATATGACTGGGATTTCCATGAAAGAGATTGTGGGCTGAAAATGGGTGATCACTGTACATTTCTCTTCTGTTTCCTATTTATATTTATATTTTACTTCCTCAATTTAGCATTATGGACAGGGAAAGACCTAATGTAAGATCTGCAAAAAAATATTTTGCCTTCAAATTCATACAATGATCGTAGCATGCATGGACCCGACTCATATGACTGGGATTTACATGAAAAAGATTGTGGGCAGAAAATGGGCGAACACTGTACATTTCTCTTCTGTTTCCTATTTATATTTATATTTTACTTCCTTAATTTAGCATTATGGACAGGGAAAAACCTAATCTACGATCTGCAAAAAAATATTTTGCCTTCAAATTCATACCGTGATCGTAGCATGCATGGATATGACTCATATAGCTGGGATTTCCATGATAAAGATTGTGGGCAGAAAATGGGTGATCACTGTATATTTCTCTTCTGTTTCCTATTCATATTTATATTTTACTTCCTCAATTTAGTATTATGGACAGGGAAAGACCTAATCTAAGATCTGCAAAAAAATATTTTGCCTTCAAATTCATACCGTGATCATAGCATGAATGGATCCGACTCATATGACTGGGATTTCCATGAAAGAGATTGTGGGCAGAAAATGGGTGATCACTGTACATTTCTCTTCTGTTTCCTATTTATATTTATATTTTACTTCCTTAATTTAGCATTATGGACAGGGAAAAACCTAATCTACGATCTGCAAAAAAATATTTTGCCTTCAAATTCATACCGTGATCGTAGCATGCATGGATATGACTCATATAGCTGGGATTTCCATGATAAAGATTGTGGGCAGAAAATGGGTGATCACTGTACATTTCTCTTCTGTTTCCTAGTTATATTTATATTTTACTTCCTTCATTTAGCATTATGGACAGGGAAAGACCTAATCTAAGTTCTGCAAAAAAATATTTTGCCTTCAAAATCATAAGGTGATCGTAGCAGGCATGGACTTGACGCATATGACTGGGATTTCCATGAAAAAGATTGTGGGCAGAAAATGGGTCATCACTGTACATTTCTCTTGTTTTCTATTTATATTTATATTTTACCTCCTCAATTTAGCATTATGGACAGGGAAAATCCTAATCTAAAATCTGCAAAAAAATATTTTGCCTTCAAATTCATACCGTGATCGTAGCATGCATGGACTCGACTCATATGACTGGGATTTCCAAGAAAAAGATTGTGGGCAGAAAATGGGTGATCACTGTACATTTTTCTTCTGTTTCCTATTTATATTTTTATTTTACTTCCTCCATTTAGCATTATTGACAGGGAAAGACCTAATCTAAGATCTGCAAAAAAATATTTTGCCTTCAAATTCATACCGTGATCGTAGCATGCATGGACTCGACTCATATGACTGGGATTTCCATGAAAAAGATTGTGGGCAGAAAATGGGGGATCACTGTACATTTTTCTTCTGTTTCTTGTTTATATTTATATTTTACTTCCTCAATATAGCATTATGGACAGGAAAAGACCTAATCTAAGATCTGCAAAAACATATTTTGCATTCAAATTCATACCGTGATCGTAGCATGCATGGACTCGACTCATATGACTGGGATTTCCATGAAAAAAAAATTGTGGGCCGAAAATGGGTGATCACTGTACATTTCACTTCTGTTTCCTATTTATATTTCTATTTTACTTCCTTCATTTAGCATTATGGACAGGGACAGACCTAATCTAAGATCTGCAAAAACATATTTTGCCTTCAAATTCATACCGTGAGCGTAGCATGCATGGACTCGACTCATATGACTGGGATTTCCATGAAAAAGATTGTGGGCCGAAAATGGGTGATCACTGTATATTTCTCTTCTATTTCCTATTTATATTTCTATTTTACCTTCTCAATTTAGCATTATGGACAGGGAAAGACCTAAGCTAAGTTCTGCAAAAAAATATTTTGCCTTCAAATTCATACCGTGAACGTAACATGCATGGACTCGACTCATATGACTGGGATTTCCACAAAAAAGATTGTGGGCACAAAATGGGTGATCACTGTACATTTCTCTTCTGTTTCCTAGTTGTATTTATATTTTACTTCCTTCATTTAGCATTATGGACAGGGAAAGACCTAATCTAAGTTCTGCAAAAAAATATTTTGCCTTCAAATTCATAAGGTGATCGTAGCAGGCATGGACTTGACTCATATGACTGGGATTTCCATGAAAAAGATTGTGGGCCGAAAATGGGTGATCACTGTACATTTCGCTTCTGTTTCCTATTTATATTTATATTTTACCTCCTCAATTTAGCATTATGGACAGGGAAAGACATAATCTAAGCTCTGCACAAAAATATATTGCCTTCAAATTCATAACGTGATCGTAGCATGCATGGACTCGACTCATATGACTGGGATTTCCATGAAAAAGATTGTGGGCCGAAAATGGGTGATCACTGTACATGTCTCTTCTGTTTCCTATTTATATTTCTATTTTACTTCCTCAATTTAGCATTATGGACAGGGAAAGACCTAATCTTAAATCTGCACAAAAACATTTTATTTGGCATTCAAATTCATACAGTGATCGTAGCATGCATGGACTCGACTCATATGACTGGGATTTCCATGAAAAAGCCTGTGGGCCGAAAATGGGTGATCACTGTACATTTCTCTTCTGTTTCCTATTTATATTTATATTTTACTTCCTCAATTTAGCATTATGGACAGGGAAAGACCTAATCTAAAATCTGCACAAAAATATTTTGCCTTCAAATTCATACGGTGATCGTAGTATGTATAAACACGACTCATATGACTGGGATTTCCATGAAGAAGATTATGGGCACAAAATGGGTGATCACTGTACATTACTCTTCTGTTTCCTGTTTATATTTCTATTTTACCTCCTCAATTTAGCATTATGGACAGGGAAAGACCTAATCTAAGATCTGCACAAAAATATTTTGCCTTCAAATTCATACCGTGATCATAGCCTGCATGAACTCGACTCATATGACTGGGATTTCCATGAAAAAGATTGTGGGCACAAAATGGGTGATCACTGTACATTTCTCTTCTGTTTCCTATTAATATTTATATTTTACCTCCTCAATTTAGCATTATGGACAGAGAAAGACCTCATCTAAGATCTGCAAAAAAATATTTTGCTTTCAAATTCATACCATGTCCGTAGCATGCATGGATTCCGCTCATATGACTGGGATTTCCATGAAAATGATTGTGGGCCGAAAATGGGTGATCACTGTACATATCTCTTCTGTTTCTTATTTATATTTATATTTTATCTCCTCAATTTAGCATTATGGCCAGGGAAAGAACTAATCTAAGCTCTGCACAACAATATTTTGCATTCAAATTCATACCATGATCGTAGCATGCATGGACTCGACTCATATGACTGGGTTTCCCATGAAAATATTGTGGGCAGAAAATGGGTGATCACTGTACATTTCTCTTCTGTTTCCTATTTATATTTCTATTTTACTTCCTCAATTTAGCATTATGGACAGGGAAAGACCTAATCTAAGATCTGCAAAAAAATATTTTGCCTTCAAATTCATAACGTGATCGTAGCATGCATGGACTCGACTCATATGACTGGGATTTCCATGAAAAAGATTGTGGGCAGAAAATGGGTGATCACTGTACATTTCTCTTCTGTTTCCTATTCATATTTCTATTTTACTCCTAAATATAGCATTATGGACAGGGAAAGACCTAATCTAAGATCTGCAAAAAAATATTTTGCCTTCAAATTCATACCGTGATCGTAGCATGCATGGACTCGACTCATATGACTGGGATTTCCATGAAAAAGATTGTGGGCAGAAAATGGGGGATCACTGTACATTTCTCTTCTGTTTCCTATTTATATTTATATTTTACCTCGTCAATTTAGCATTATGGACAGGAAAGACCTAATCTAAGATCTGCAAAAAAATATTTTGCCTTCAAATTCATACCGTGATCGTAGCATGCATGGACTCGACTCATATGACTGGGATTTCCATGAAAAAGATTGTAGGCAGAAAATGGGTGATCACTGTACATTTCTCTTCTGTTTCCTATTTATATTTCTAATTTACCTCCTCAATTTAGCATTATGGACAGGGAAAAACCTAATCTAAGATCTGCAAAAAAATATTTTGCCTTCAAATTCATACCGTGATCGTAGCATGTATGTACTCGACTCATATGGCTGGGATTTCCAAGAAAAAGATT
Organism: Acanthosepion lycidas; assembly: GCA_963932145.1. NCBI lineage: Eukaryota > Metazoa > Mollusca > Cephalopoda > Sepiida > Sepiidae > Acanthosepion > Acanthosepion lycidas. The sequence continues at coordinate 97,426,306 of OZ010597.1, read as the reverse complement.
GTGGGCAGAAAATGGGTGATCACTGTACATTTCTCTTCTGTTTCCTATTTATATTTATATTTTACTTCCTTCATTTAGCATTATGGACAGGGAAAGAACTAATCTAAGATCTGCAAAAAAATATTTTGCCTTCAAATTCATACCGTGATCGTAGCATGTATGGACTCGACACATATGACTGGGATTTCCATGAAAAAGATTGTGGGCAGAAAATGGGTGAACACTGTACATTTCTCTTTTGTTTCCTATTGATATTTCTATTTTACTTCCTCAATTTAGCATTATGGACAGGGAAAGACCTAATCTAAGATCTGCAAAAAAATATTTTGCCTTCAAATTCATACCGTGATCGTAGCATGTATAGACACGACTCATATGACTGGGATTTCCATGAAGAAGATTATGGGCACAAAATGGGTGATCACTGTACATTTCTCTTCTGTTTCCTGTTTATATTTCTATTTTACCTCCTCAATTTAGCATTATGGACAGGGAAAGACCTAATCTAAGATCTGCAAAAAAATATTTTGCCTTGAAATTCATACCTTGATCGTAGCATGCATGGAATCGACTCATATGACTGGGATTTCCATGAAAAAGATTGTGGGCACAAAATGGGTGATCATTGTACATTTCTCTTCTGTTTTCATATTTATATTTCTAATTACCTCCTCAATTTAGCATTATGGACAGGGAAAGACCTAATCTAAGATATGCAAAATTATTTTGCCTTCAAATTCCTACCGTGATCGTAGCATCTATGGACTGGACTCATATGACTGGGATTTCCATGAAAATACTGTGGGCAGAAAATGGGTGATCACTGTACATTTCTCTTCTGTTTCCTATTTATATTTATATTTTACCTCCTCAATTTAGTATTATGGACAGGGAAAGACCTAATCTAAGCTCTGCACAAAAATATTTTGCCTTCAAATTCATACCGTGATCGTAGCATGCATGGACTCGACTCATATGACTGGGATTTCCATGAAAAAGATTGTGGGCCGAAAATGGGTGATCACTGTACATTTCTCTTCTCTTTCCTATTTATATTTATATTTTACCTCCTCAATTTAGCATTATGGCCAGGGAAAGACCTAATCTAAGCTCTGCACAAAAATGTTTTGCCTTCAAATTCGTACCGTGATCGTAGCATGCATGGACTCGACTCATATGACTGGGATTTCCATGAAAAAGATTTTGGGCCGAAAATGGGTGATCACTGTACATTTCTCTTCTGTTTCCTATTTATATTTATATTTTACCTCTTCAATTTAGCATTATGGCCAGGGAAAGACCTAATCTAACCTCTGCACAAAAATATTTTGCCTTCAAATTCATACCGTGATCGTAGCATGCATGGACTCGACTCATATGACTGGGATTTCCATGAAAAAGATTGTGGGCCGAAAATGGGTGATCACTGTACATTTCTCTTCTGTTTCCTATTTATATTACTATTTTACCTCCTCAATTTAGCATTATGGACAGGGAAAGAACTAATCTAAGACCTGCACAAAAATATTTTGCCTTCAAATTCATACCTTGATCGTAGCATGCATGGACTCGACTCATATGACTGGAATTTCCATGAAAAAGTTTGTGGGCAGAATATGGGTGATCACTGTACATTTCTCTTCTGTTTCCTATTTATATTTCTATTTTACCTCCTCAATTTAGCATTATGGACAGGGAATGACCTAATCTAAGATCTGCAAAAAAATATTTTGCCTTCAAATTCATACCGTGATCGTAGCATGCATGGACTCGACTCATATGACTCGGATTTCCATGAAAAAGATTGTGGGCAGAAAATGGGTGATCACTGTACATTTCTCTTTTGTTTCCTATTTATATTTCTAATTTACTTCCTCAATTTAGCATTATGGACAGGGAAAGACCTAATCTAAGATCTGCAAAAAAATATTTTGCCTTCAAATTCATACCGTGATCGTAGCATGTATGGACTCGACTCATATGACTGGGATTTCCATGAAAAAGATTGTGGGCAGAAAATTGGTGATCACTGTACATTTCTCTTCTGTTTCCTATTTATATTTATATTTTACTTCCTTAATTTAGCATTATGGACAGGGAAAAACCTAATCTAAGTTCTGCAAAAAAAATATTTTGCCTTCAAATTGCTACCGTGATCGTAGCATGTATGGACTCGACTCATATGACACGGATTTCCATGAAATAGATTGCGCGCAGAAAATGGTTGATCACTGTACATTTCTCTTCTGTTTCCTATTTATATTTCTATTTTACTTCCTTCATTTAGCATTATGGACAGGGAACGACCTAATCTAAGTTCTGCAAAAAAAAATATTTTGCCTTCAAATTCATACCGTGTCGTAGCAGGTATGGACTTGACTCATATGACTGGGATTTCCATGAAAAAGATTGTGGGCCGAAAATGGGTGATCACTGTACATTTCTCTTCTGTTTCCTCTTTATATTTATATTTTACTTCCTCAATTTAGCATTATGGACAGGGAAAGACTTAATCAAAGATCTGCACAAAAATATTTTGCCCTCAAATTCATACCGTGATTGTAGCATGCATGGACTCGACTCATATGACTCGGATTTCCATGAAAAAGATTGTGGGCAGAAAATGGGTGATCACTGTACATTTCTCTTTTGTTTCCTATTTATATTTCTAATTTACTTCCTCAATTTAGCATTATGGACAGGGAAAGACCTAATCTAAGATCTGCAAAAAAATATTTTGCCTTCAAATTCATACCGTGATCGTAGCATGTATGGACTCGACTCATATGACTGGGATTTCCATGAAAAAGATTGTGGGCAGAAAATTGGTGATCACTGTACATTTCTCTTCTGTTTCCTATTTATATTTATATTTTACTTCCTTAATTTAGCATTATGGACAGGGAAAAACCTAATCTAAGTTCTGCAAAAAAAATATTTTGCCTTCAAATTGCTACCGTGATCGTAGCATGTATGGACTCGACTCATATGACACGGATTTCCATGAAAAAGATTGCGCGCAGAAAATGGTTGATCACTGTACATTTCTCTTCTGTTTCCTATTTATATTTCTATTTTACTTCCTTCATTTAGCATTATGGACAGGGAACGACCTAATCTAAGTTCTGCAAAAAAAAATATTTTGCCTTCAAATTCATACCGTGTCGTAGCAGGTATGGACTTGACTCATATGACTGGGATTTCCATGAAAAAGATTGTGGGCCGAAAATGGGGGATCACTGTACATTTCTCTTCTGTTTCCTCTTTATATTTATATTTTACTTCCTCAATTTAGCATTATGGACAGGGAAAGACTTAATCATAGATCTGCACAAAAATATTTTGCCCTCAAATTCATACCGTGATTGTAGCATGCATGGACTCGACTCATATGACTGGGATTTCAATGAAAAAGTTTGTGGGCAGAAAATGGGTGATCACTGTACATTTCTCTTTTGTTTCCTATTTATATTTCTATTTTACCTGCTCAATTTAACATTATGGACAGGGAAAGAACTAATCTAAGATCTGTACAAAAATATTTTGCCTTCAAATTCATACCGTAATTGTAGCATGCATGGACACGACTCATATGACTGGGATTTCCATGAAAAAGATTGTGTGCCGAAAATGGGTGATCACTGTACATTTCTCTTCTGTTTCCTATTTATATTTCTATTTTACCTCCTCAACTTAGTATTATGGCCAGAGAAAGACCTAATCTAAGCTCTGTACAAAAATATTTTGCCTTCAAATTCATACCGTAATTGTAGCATGCATGGACACGACTCATATGACTGGGATTTCCATGAAAAAGATTTTGGGCCGAAAATGGGTGATCACTGTTCATTTCTCTTCTGTTTCCTATTTATATTTCTATTTTACCTCCTCAATTTAGTATTATGGACAGGGAAAGACCTAATCTAAGCTCTGCACAAAAATATTTTGCCTTCAAATTCATACCGTGATCGTAGCATGCATGGACTCGACTCATATGACTGGGATTTCCATGAAAAAGATTGTGGGCCGAAAATGGGTGATCACTGTACATTTCTCTTCTCTTTCCTATTTATATTTATATTTTACCTCCTCAATTTAGCATTATGGCCAGGGAAAGACCTAATCTAAGCTCTGCACAAAAATGTTTTGCCTTCAAATTCGTACCGTGATCGTAGCATGCATGGACTCGACTCATATGACTGGGATTTCCATGAAAAAGATTTTGGGCCGAAAATGGGTGATCACTGTACATTTCTCTTCTGTTTCCTATTTATATTTATATTTTACCTCTTCAATTTAGCATTATGGCCAGGGAAAGACCTAATCTAACCTCTGCACAAAAATATTTTGCCTTCAAATTCATACCGTGATCGTAGCATGCATGGACTCGACTCATATGACTGGGATTTCCATGAAAAAGATTGTGGGCCGAAAATGGGTGATCACTGTACATTTCTCTTCTGTTTCCTATTTATATTACTATTTTACCTCCTCAATTTAGCATTATGGACAGGGAAAGAACTAATCTAAGATCTGCACAAAAATATTTTGCCTTCAAATTCATACCGTGATCGTAGCATGAATGGAATCGACTCATATGACTGGGATTTCAATGAAAAAGATTGTGGGCAGAAAATGGGTGATCACTGTACATTTCTCTTCTGTTTCCTATTTATATTTCTATTTTACCTCCTCAATTTAGCATTATGGACAGGGAAAGAACTAATCTAAGATCTGCACGAAAATATTTTGCCTTCAAATTCATACCGTGATCGTAGCATGCATGGACTCGACTCATATGACTGGGATTTCCATGAAAAAGATTGTGGGCACAAAATGGGTGATCACTATACATTTCTCTTCTGTTTCCTATTTATATTTATATTTTACCTCCTCAATTTAGCATTATCGCAAGTGAAAGACCTAATCTAAGCTCTGCACAAAAATATTTTGCCTTCAAATTCATACCGTGATCGTAGCTTGCATGGACTCGACTCATATGATTGGGATTTCCATGAAAAAGATAGTGGGCCGAAAATGGGTGATCACTGTACATTTCTCTTCTGTTTTCATATTTATATTTATATTTTAACTCCTCAATTTAGCATTATGGACAGGGAAAGACCGAATCTAAAATCTGCACAAAAATATTTTGCCTTCAAAATCATACCGTGATCGTAGCATGCATGGACTCGAGTCATATGACTGGGATTTCCATGAAAAAGATTGTGGGCCGAAAATGGGTGATCACTGTACATTTCTCTTCTGTTTCCTATTTATATTTCTATTTTACCTCCTCAACTTAGTATTATGGCCAGGGAAAGACCTAATCTAAGCTCTGTACAAAAATATTTTGCCTTCAAATTCATACCGTAATTGTAGCATGCATGGACACGACTCATATGACTGGGATTTCCATGAAAAAGATTTTGGGCCGAAAATGGGTGATCACTGTACATTTCTCTTCTGTTTCCTATTTATATTTCTATTTTACCTCCTCAATTTAGTATTATGGACAGGGAAAGACCTAATCTAAGCTCTGCACAAAAATATTTTGCCTTCAAATTCATACCGTGATCGTAGCATGCATGGACTCGACTCATAAGACAGGGATTACCATGAAAAAGATTGTGGGCCGAAAATGGTTGATAACTGTACATTTCTCTTCTGTTTCCTATTTATATTTATATTTTACCTCCTCAATTTAGCATTATGGACAGGGAAAGACCTAATCTAAGCTCTGTACAAAAATATTTTGCCTTCAAATTCGTACCGTGATCGTACCATGCATGGACTCGACTCATATGACTGGGATTTCCATGAAAAAGATTTTGGGCCGAAAATGGGTGATCACTGTACATTTCTCTTCTGTTTCCTATTTATATTACTATTTTACCTCCTCAATTTAGCATTATGGACAGGGAAAGACCTAATCTAAGATCTGCACAAAAATATTTTGCCTTCAAATTCATACCGTGGTCGTAGCATGCATGCAAGCGACTCATATGACTGGGATTTCCATGAAAAAGATTGTGGGCCGAAAATGCGTGAACTCTGTACATTTCTCTTCTGTTTCCTATTTATATTTATATTTTACCTACTCAATTTAGCATTATGGCCAGGGAAAGACCTAATCTAAGCTCTGCACAAAAATATTTTGCCTTCAAATTCATACCGTGATTGTAGCATGCATGGACACGACTCATATGACTGGGATTTCCATGAAAAAGATTGTGGGCCGAAAATGGGTGATCACTGTACATTTCACTTCGGTTTCCTATTTATATTTATATTTTACCTCCTCAACTTAGTATTATGGCCAGGAAAAGACCTAATCTAAGCTCTGCACAAAAATATTTTGCCTTCAAATTCATACCGTGATTGTAGCATGCATGGACTCGACTCATATGACTGGGATTACCATGAAAAAGATTGTGGGCCGAAAATGGGTGATCACTGTACATTTCTCTTCTGTTTCCTATTTATATTTATATTTTACCTACTCAATTTAGCATTATGGCCAGGGAAAGACCTAATCTAAGCTCTGCACAATAATATTTTGCCTTCAAATTCATACCGTGATTGTAGCATGCATGGACTCGACTCATATGACTGGGATTACCATGAAAAAGATTGTGGGCCGAAAATGGGTGATCACTGTACATTTCTCTTCTGTTTCCTATTTATATTTCTATTTTACCTCCTCAATTTAGCATTATGGACAGGGAAAGACCAAATCTAAGATCTACACAAAAATATTTTGCCTTCAAATTCATACCGTGATCGTAGCATGCATGGACACGACTCATATGACTGGGATTTCCATGAAAAAGATTGTGGGCCGATAATGGGTGATCACTGAACATATCTATTCTGTTTCCTATTTATATTTATATTTTACCTCCTAAATTTAGCATTATGGACAGGGAAAGACCAAATCTAAGATCTGCACAAAAATATTTTGCCTTCAAATTCATACCGTGATCGTAGCATGCATTGACTCGACTCATATGACTGGGATTTCCATGAAAAAGATTGTGGGCCGAAAATGTGTGATCACTGTACATTTCTCTTCTATTTCCTATTTATATTTCTATTTTACCTCCTCAATTTAGCATTATGGCCAGGGAAAGACCTAATCTAAGCTCTGTACAAAAATATTTTGCCTTCAAATTCGTACCGTGATCGTAGCATGCATGGAGTCGACTCATATGACTGGGATTTCCATGAAAAAGATTGTGGGCAGAAAATGGGTGATCACTGTACATTTCTCTTCTGTTTCCTATTTATATTTCTATTTTACCTCCTCAACTTAGTATTATGGCCAGGGAAAGACATAATCTAAGCTCTGTACAAAAATATTTTGCCTTCAAATTCATACCGTAATTGTAGCATGAATGGACACGACTCATATGACTGGGATTTCCATGAAAAAGATTTTGGGCCGAAAATGGGTGATCACTGTACATTTCTCTTCTGTTTCCTATTTATATTTCTATTTTACCTCCTCAATTTAGTATTATGGACAGGGAAAGACCTAATCTAAGCTCTGCACAAAAATATTTTGCCTTCAAATTCATACCGTGATCGTAGCATGCATGGACTCGACTGATAAGACAGGGATTACCATGAAAAAGATTGTGGGCCAAAAATGGTTGATCACTGTACATTTGTCTTCTGTTTCCTATTTATATTTATGTTTTACCTCCTCAATTTAGCATTATGGACAGGGAAAGACAAAATCTAAGATCTGCACAAAAATATTTTGCCCTCAAATTCATACCGTGATTGTAGCATGCATGGACTCGACTCATATGACTGGGATTTCAATGAAAAAGTTTGTGGGCAGAAAATGGGTGATCACTGTACATTTCTCTTCTGTTTCCTATTTATATTTCTATTTTACCTGCTCAATTTAGCATTATGGACAGGGAAAGAACTAATCTAAGATCTGTACAAAAATATTCTGCCTTCAAATTCATACCGTAATTGTAGCATGCATGGACACGACTCATATGACTGGGATTTCCATGAAAAAGATTGTGGGCCGAAAATGGGTGATCACTGTACATTTCTCTTCTGTTTCCTATTTATATTTCTATTTTACCTCCTCAACTTAGTATTATGGCCAGGGAAAGACCTAATCTAAGCTCTGTACAAAAATATTTTGCAATCAAATTCATACCGTGATCGTAGCATGCATGGACTCGATTCATATGACTGGGATTTCCATGAAAAAGATTGCGGGCCGAAAATGCGTGAACACTGTACATTTCTCTTCTGTTTCCTATTTATATTTCTATTTTACCTCCTCAATTTAGCATTATGGCCAGGGAAAGACCTAATCTAAGCTCTGTACAAAAATATTTTGCCTTCAAATTCATACCGTGATCGTAGCATGCATGGACTCGTCTCATATGACTGGGATTTCCGTGAAAAAGATTTTGGGCCGAAAATGGGTGATCACTGTACATTTCTCTTCTGTTTCCTATTTATATTACTATGTTACCTCCTCAATTTAGCATTATGGACAGGGAAAGACCTAATCTAAGATCTGCACAAAAATATTTTGCCTTCAAATTCATACCGTGGTCGTAGGATGCATGGAATCGACTCATATGACTGGGATTTCCATGAAAAAGATTTTGGGCCGAAAATGGGTGATCACTGTACATTTCTCTTCTGTTTCCTATTTATATTACTATGTTACCTCCTCAATTTAGCATTATGGACAGGGAAAGACCTAATATAAGCTCTGTACAAAAATATTTTGCCTTCAAATTCGTACCTTGATCGTAGCATGCATGGACTCGACTCATATGACTGGGATGTCCATGAAAAACATTTTGGGCCGAAAATGGGTGATCACTGTACATTTCTCTTCTGTTTCCTATTTATATTACTATTTTACCTCCTCAATTTAGCATTATGGACAGGGAAAGACCTAATCTAAGACCTGCACAAAAATATTTTGCCTTCAAATTCATACCGTGATCGTAGCATGCATGGACTCGACTCATATGACTGGGATTTCCATGAAAAAGATTGTGCGCACAAAATGGGTGATCACTGTGCATTTCTCTTCTGTTTCCTATTTATATTTGTATTTTACCTCCTCAATTTAGCATTATGGACAGGGAAAGACCTAATCTAAGATCAGCTTAAAAATATTTTGCCTTCAAATTCATACCATGATCGTAGCATGCATGGACTCGACTCATATGACTGGGATTTCCATGAAAAAGATTGTGGGCACAAAATGGGTGATCACTGTACATTTCTTTTCTGTTTCCTATTTATATTTATATTTTACGTCCTCAATTTAGCATTATGGACAGGGAAAGACCTAATCTAAGATCTGCAAAAAAAATTTTGCCTTCAAATTCATACCGTGATCGTAGCATGCATGGACTCGACTCATATGACTGGGATTTCCATGAAAAAGATTGTGGGCAAAAAATGGGTGATCACTGTACATTTTCCTTCTGTTTCTATTTATATTTCTATTTTACTTCCTCAATTTAGCATTATGGACAGGGAAAGACCTAATATAAAATCTGCACAAAAATATTTTGCCTTCAAATTCATACCATGATCGTAGCATGCATGCACTCGACTCATATGACTGGGATTTCCATGAAAAAGGTTGTGGGCCGTAAATGGGCGATCACTGTATATTTCTCTTCTGTTTCCTATTTATATTTATATTATACCTCCTTAATTTAGCATTTTGGTCAGGAAAAGACCTAATCTAAGATCTGCACAAAAATATTTTGCATTCAAATTCATACCGTGATCGTAGCATGCATGGACTCAACTCATATGACTGGGATTTCCATGAAAAAGATTGTGGGCCGAAAATGGGTGATCACTGTACATTTCTCTTCTGTATTCTATTTATATTTCTATTTTACCTCCTCAATTTAGCATTATGGACAGGGAAAGACCTAATCTAAGATCTGCACAAAAATATTTTGCCTTCAAATACATACCGTGATCGTAGCATGCATGGACTCGACTCATATGACTGGGATTTCCATAAAAAGATTGTGTGCCGAAAATGTGTGATCACTGTACATTTCTCTTCTGTTTCCTATTTATATTTATATTTTACCTCCTCAATTTAGCATTATGGACAGGGATAGACCTAATCAAAGATCTGCACAAAAATATTTTGACTTCAAATTCATACCATGATCGTAGCATGCATGGACTCGACTCATATGACTGGGATTTCCATGAAAAAGATTGTTGTCCGAAAATGGGTGATCACTGTACATTTCTCTTCTGTTTCCTATTTATATTTATATTTTACCTCCTCAATTTAGCATTATGGACAGGGAAAGACCTAATCTAAGATCTGCACAAAAATATTTTGCCTTCAAATTCATACCGTGATCGTAGCATGCATGGAATCGACTCATATGACTGGGATTTCCATGAAAAAGATTGTGGGCAGAAAATGGGTGATTACTGTACATTTCTCTTCTGTTTCCTATTTATATTTTACCTCCTCAATTTAGCATTATGGACAGGGAAAGACCTAATCTAAGATCTGCACAAAAATATTTTGCCTTCAAATTCATACCGTGATCGTAGCATGCATGGACTCGGCTCATATGACTGGGATTTCCATGAAAAAGATTGTGGGCCGAAAATGGGTGATCACTGTACATTTCTCTTCTGTTTCCTATTTATATTTATATTTTACCTCCTCAATTTAGCATTATGGACAGGGAAAGACCTCATCTAAAATCTGCACAAAAATATTTTCCCTTCAAATTCATACCGTGTTCGTAGCATGCATGGACTCGACTCATATGACTGGGATTTCCATGAAAAAGATTGTGTGCCAAAAATGGGTGATCACTGTACATTTCTCTTCTGTTTCCTATTTATATTTATATTTTACCTCCTCAATTTAGCATTATGGACAGGGAAAGACATAATCAAAGATCTGCAAAAAAATATTTTACCTTCAAATTCATACCGTGATCGTAGCATGCATGGATTCGACTCATATGACTGGGTATTCCATGAAAAAGATTGTGGGCATAAAATGGGTGATCACTGTACATTTCTCTTCTGTTTCCTATTTATATTTATATTTTACTTCCTCAATTTAGCATTACGGACAGGGAAAGACCTAATCTAAGCTCTGTAACAAAATATTTTGCTTTCAAATTCATACCGTGATCGTAGCATGCATGGACTCGACTCATATGACTGGGATTTCCATGAAAAAGATTGTGGGCCGAAAATGGGTGATCACTGTACATTTCTATTCTGTTTCCTATTTATATTTCTATTTTACCTCCTCAATTTAGCATTATGTACAGGGAAAGACCTAATCTAAGATCTGCACAAAAATATTTTGCCTTCAAATTCATACCGTGATCGTAGCATGCATGGACTCGACTCATATGACTGGGATTTCCATGAAAAAGTTTGTGGGCCGAAAATGCGTGATCACTGTACATTTCTCTTCTGTTTCCTATTTATATTTCTATTTTACCTCCTCAATTTAGCATTATGTACGGGGAAAGACCTAATCTAAAATCTGCACAAAAATATTTTGCCTTCAAATTCATACCGTGATCGTAGCATGCATGGACTCGACTCATATTACTGGGATTTCCATGAAAAAGATTTTGGGCATAAAATGGGTGATCACTGTACATTTCTCTTCTGTTTCCTATTTATATTTATATTTTACTTCCTCAATTTAGCATTACGGACAGGGAAAGACCTAATCTAAGCACTGCACAAAAATATTTAGCCTTCAAATTCATACCGTGATCGTAGCATGCATGGACTCGACTCATATGACTGGGATTTCCATGAAAAAGATTGTGGGCCGAAAATAGATGATCACTGTATATTTCTCTTCTGTTTCTTATTTATATTTATATTTTACCTCCTCAATTTAGCATTATGGACAGGGAATGACCTAATCTAATATCTGCACAAAAATATTTTGCCTTCAAATTCATACCGTGATCGTAGCATGCATGGACTCGACTCATATGACTGGGATTTCCATGAAAAAGTTTGTGGGCCGAAAATGTGTGATCACTGTACATTTCTCTTCTGTTTCCTATTTATATTTCCATTTTACCTCCTCAATTTAGCATTATGGACGGGGAAAGACCTAATCTAAAATCTGCACAAAAATATCTTGCTTTCAAATTCATACGGTGATCGTAGCATGCATGGACTCGACTCATATGACTGGGATTTCCATGAAAAAGATTTTGGGCAGAAAATGGGTGATCACTGTACATTTCTCTTCTGTTTCCTATTTATATTTATATTTTACTTCCTTCATTTAGCATTATGGACAGGGAAAGACCTAATCTAAGCTCTGCAAAACCTTGATCGTAGCATGCATGGACTCGACTCATATGACTGGGATTTCCATGAAAAAGATTGTGGGCTGAAAATTGGTGATCACTGTACATTTCTCTTCTGTTTCCTATTTATATTTCTATTTTACCTCCTCAATTTAGCATTATGGACTGGGAAAGACCTAATCTAAGCTCTGCACAAAAATATTTTGCCTTCAAATTCATTCCGTCATCCTATCATGCATGGACTCGACTCATATGACTGGGATTTCCATGAAAAAGATTGTGGGCCGAAAATGGGTGATCATTGTACATTTCTCTTCTGTTTCCTATTTATATTTATATTTTACATCCTTCATTTAGCATTATGGACAGGGAAAGACCTAATCTGAAATCTGCACAAAAATATCTTGCTTTCAAATTCATACCGTGATCGTAGCATGCATGGACTCGACTCATATGACTGGGATTTCCATGAAAAAGATTGTGGGCTGAAAATTGGTGATCACTGTACATTTCTCTTCTGTTTCCTATTTATATTTATATTTTACTTTCTCAATTTAGCATTATGGACTGGGAAAGACCTAATCTAAGCTCTGCACAAAAATATTTTGCCTTCAAATTCATTCCGTCATCGTATCATGCATGGACTCGACTCATATGACTGGGATTTCCATGAAAAAGATTGTGGGCCGAAAATGGGTGATCATTGTACATTTCTCTTCTGTTTCCTATTTATATTTATATTTTACATCCTTCATTTAGCATTATGGAGAGGGAAAGACCTAATCTGAAATCTGCACAAAAATATCTTGCTTTCAAATTCATACGGTGATCGTGGCATGCATGGACTCGACTCATATGACTGGGATTTCCATGAAAAAGATTTTGGGCAGAAAATGGGTGATCACTGTACATTTCTCTTCTGTTTCCTATTTATATTTATATTTTATTTTCTCAATTTAGCATTACGGACATGGAAAGACCTAATCTAAGCTCTGTAAAAAAATATTTTGCCTTCAAATTCATACCGTGATCATAGCACGCATGGACTCGACTCATATGACTGGGATTTCCATGAAAAAGATTTTGGGCAGAAAATGGGTGATCACTGTACATTTCTCTTCTGTTTCCTATTTATATTTATATTTTACTTCCTCAATTTAGCATTATGGACAGGGAAAGACCTAATCAAAATTCTGGACAAAAATATTTGGCCTTCAAATTCATACCCTGATCGTAGCATGCATGGACTCGACTCATATGACTAGGATTTCTATGAAAATGATTGTGGGCAGAAAATGGGTGATCACTGTACATTTCCCTTCTGTTTCCTATTTATATTTCTATTTTACCTCCTCAATTTAGCATTATGGACAGGGAAAGACCTAATCTAAAATCAGCACAAAAATATTTTGCCTTCAAATTCATACCGTGATCGTAGCATTCATGGACTCGATTCCTATGACTGGGATTTCCATGAAAAATATTGTGGGCGGAAAATGGGTGATCACTGTACATTTCTCTTATGTTTCCTATTTATATTTCTATTTTAACTCCTCAATTTAGCATTATGGAGAGGGAAAGACCTAATCTAAAATCTGCACAAAAATTTTTTGCCTTCAAATTCATACCGCGATCGTAGCATGCATGGACTCGACTCATATGACGAGGATTTCAATGAAAAACATTGTGGGCGGCAAATGGGTGATCACTGTACATTTCTCTTCTATTTCCGATTTATATTTTTATTTTACCTCCTCAATTTAGCATTATGGACAGGGAAAGACCTTATCTAAGCTCTGCACAAAAATATTTTGCCTTCAAATTCATACCGTGATCGTAGTATGCATGGATTCGACTCATATGACTGGGATTTCCATGAAAAAGATTGTGGGCCGAAAATGGGTGATCACTTTACATTTCGCTTCTGTTTCCTATTTATATTTATATTTTACCTCCTCAATTTAGCATTATGGACAGGGAAAGACCTAATCTAAGCTCTGCACAAAAATATTTTGCCTTCAATTTCATACCGTGATCGTAGCATGCATGGACTCGACTCATAAGACTGGGATTTCCATTAAAAAGATTGTGGACACAAAATGGGTTATCACTGTACATTTCTCTTCTGTTTCCCATTACTATTTCTAATTTACTTCCTCAATTTAGCATTATGGACAGGGAAAGACCTAATCTAAAATCTGCACAAAAATATTTTGCCTTAAAATTCATACCGTGATCGTAGCATGCATGGACTCGACTCATATGACTGGGATTTCCATGAAAAAGATTGTGGGCCGAAAATGGGTGATCACTGTACATTTCTGTACTGTTTCCTATTTATATTTATATTTTACTTTCTCAATTTAGCATTATGGACAGGGAAAGACCTAATCTGAAATCTGCACAAAAATATCTTGCTTTCAAATTCATACCGTGATCGTAGCATGCATGGACTCGACTCATATGACTAGGATTTCCATGAAAAAATTTTGGGCCGAAAATGGGTGATCATTGTACATTTCTCTTCTGTTTCCTATTTATATTTATATTTTACATCCTTCATTTAGCATTATGGACAGGGAAAGACCTAATCTGAAATCTGCACAAAAATATCTTGCTTTCAAATTCATACGGTGATCGTAGCATGCATGGACTCGACTCATATGACTGGGATTTCCATGAAAAAGATTTTGGGCAGAAAATGGGTGATCACTGTACATTTCTCTTCTGTTTCCTATTTATATTTATATTTTACTTCCTTCATTTAGCATTATGGACAGGGAAAGACCTAATCTAAGCTCTGCAAAACCTTGATCGTAGCATGCATGGACTCGACTCATATGACTGGGATTTCCATGAAAAAGATTGTGGGCTGAAAATTGGTGATCACTGTACATTTCTCTTCTGTTTCCTATTTATATTTCTATTTTACCTCCTCAATTTAGCATTATGGACTGGGAAAGACCTAATCTAAGCTCTGCACAAAAATATTTTGCCTTCAAATTCATTCCGTCATCGTATCATGCATGGACTCGACTCATATGACTGGGATTTCCATGAAAAAGATTGTGGGCCGAAAATGGGTGATCATTGTACATTTCTCTTCTGTTTCCTATTTATATTTATATTTTACATCCTTCATTTAGCATTATGGACAGGGAAAGACCTAATCTGAAATCTGCACAAAAATATCTTGCTTTCAAATTCATACCGTGATAGTAGCATGCATGGACTCGACTCATATGACTGGGATTTCCATGAAAAAGATTGTGGGCTGAAAATTGGTGATCACTGTACATTTCTCTTCTGTTTCCTATTTATATTTATATTTTACTTTCTCAATTTAGCATTATGAACAGGGAAAGACCTTATCTAAAATCTGCACAAATATATTTCGCCTTCAAATTCATACCGTGATCGTAACATGCATGTACTCGTCTCATATGAGTGGGATTTCCATGAAAAAGATTGTGGGCAGATAATGGGTGATCACTGTATATTTCTCTTCTGTTTACTATTTATATTTATATTTTACCTCAATTAAGCATTATGGACAGGGAAAGACCTAATCTAATATCTGCACAAAAATATTTTGCCTGCAAATTCATACCGTGATCGTAACATGCATGGACTCGACTCATATGACTGGGATTTCCATGAAAAGACTGTGGGCCGAAAATGGGTGATCACTGTGCATTTCTCTTCTCTTCCCTTTTCATATTTCTATGTTACCTCCTCAATTTTGCATAATGGACAGGGAAAGACCTAATCTAAGTTCTGCAAAAAAATATTTTGCCTTCAAATTCATACCGTGATCGTAGCATGCATGGACTCGACTCAAATGACTGGGATTTCCATGAAAAAGATTGTGGGCCGAAAATGGGTGATCACTGTACATTTCTCTTCTGTTTCCTATTTATATTTCTATTTTACCTCAATTTAGCATTATGAACAGGGAAAGTCCTAATCTAAAATCTGCAAAAAATATTTTGCCTTCAAATTCATACCGTGATTGTAGCATGCATGGAATCGACTCATATGACTGGGATTTCAATGAAAAAGATTGTGGGCCGAAAACGGGTGATCACTGTACATTTTTCTTCTGTTTCCTATTTATATTTCTATTTTACCTCCTCAATTTAGCATTATGGACAGGGAAAGACCTAATCTAAAATCTGAACAAAAATATTTTGCCTTCAATTTCATACCGTGATCGTAGCATGCATGGACTCGACTCATATGACTGGGATTTCCATGAAAAAGATTGTGGGCCGAAAATGGGTGATCACTGTACATTTCTCTTCTGTTTCCTATTTATATTTCTAGTTTACATCCTCAATTTAGCATTATGTACAGGGAAAGACCTAATCTAAAATCAGCACAAAAATATTTTGCCTTCAAATTCATTCCGTGATCGTAGCATGCATGGACTCGACTCATATGACTGGGATTTCCATGAAAAAGATTGTGGGCGGAAAATGGGTGATCACTGTAGATTTCTCTTATGTTTCCTATTTATATTTATATTTTACATCCTTCATTTAGCATTATGGACAGGGAAAGACCTAATCTAAGCTCTGCAAAAAAATATTTGGCCGTCAAATTTATACCGTGATCGTAGCATGGATGGATTCAACTCATATGACTGGGATTTCCATGAAAAAGATTGCGGGCCGAAAATGGGTGATCAGTGTACATTTCTCTTCTGTTTACTATTTATATTTCTATTTTACCTCAATTTAGCATTATGGACAGGGAAAGACCTAATCTAATATCTGCACAAAAATATTTTGCCTGCAAATTCATACCGTGATCGTAGCATGCATGGACTCGACTCATATGACTGGGATTTCCATGAAAAGACTGTGGGCCGAAAATAGGTGATCACTGTGCATTTCTCTTCTGTTCCCTATTCATATTTCTATTTTACCTCCTCAATTTTGCATTATGGACAGGGAAAGATCTACTCTAAGATCTGCACAAAAATATTTTGCCTTCAAATTCATACCGTGATCGTAGCATGCATGGACACGACTCATATGCCTGGGATTTCCATGAAAAAGATTGTGGGCCGAAAATGGGTGATCACTGTACATTTCTCTTCTGTTTCCTATTTATATTTCTATTTTACTTCCTTCATTTAGCATTATTGACAGGGAAAGACCTAATCTAAGATCTGCAAAAAAATATTTTGCCTTCAAATTCATACCGTGATCGTAGCATGTATGGA
Organism: Acanthosepion lycidas; assembly: GCA_963932145.1. Taxonomy (NCBI): domain Eukaryota; kingdom Metazoa; phylum Mollusca; class Cephalopoda; order Sepiida; family Sepiidae; genus Acanthosepion; species Acanthosepion lycidas. The sequence continues at coordinate 97,408,723 of OZ010597.1, read as the reverse complement.
CTCGACTCATATGACTGGGATTTCCATGAAAAAGATTGTGGGCCGAAAATGGGTGATCACTGTACATTTCTGTACTGTTTCCTATTTATATTTATATTTTACTTTCTCAATTTAGCATTATGAACAGGGAAACACCTAATCTAAAATCTGCACAAATATATTTCGCCTTCAAATTCATACCGTGATCGTAACATGCATGTACTCGTCTCATATGAGTGGGATTTCCATGAAAAAGATTGTGGGCAGATAATGGGTGATCACTGTATATTTCTCTTCTGTTTCCTATTTATATTTATATTTTACCTCCTTAATTTAGCATTATGGATAGGGAAAGACCTAATATAAGATCTTTACAAAAATATTTTGCTTTCAAATTCATACCATGATCGTAGCATGCATGGACTCGACTCATATGACTGGGATTTCCATGAAAAAGATTGTGGGCCGAAAATGGGTGATCACTGTACATTTTTCTTCTGTTTCCTATTTATATTTATATTTTACTTCCTCTATTCAGCATTATGGACAGGGAAAGACCTAATCTAAGATCTGCATAAATATGTTTTGCCTTTAAATTCATACCGTGATCGTAGCATGCATGGACTCGACTCATATGACTGGGATTTCCATGAAAAAGATTGTGGGCCGAAAATGGGTGATCACTGTACATTTCTCTTCTGTTTCCTATTTATATTTCTATTTTACTTCCTCAATTTAGCATTATGTATAGGGAAAGTCCGAATCTAAAATCTGCACAAAAATATTTTGCCTTCAAATTGATACCGTGATCTTAGCATGCATGGACTCGACTCATATGACTGGGATTTCCATGAAAAAGATTGTGGGCCAAAAATGGTTGATCACTGTACATTTCTCTTCTGTTTCCTATTTATATTTCTATATTACCTCCTCAATTTAGCATTATGGACAGGGAAAGACCTAATCTAAATTCTGCACAAAAATATTTTGCCTTCAAATTCATACCGTGATCGTAGCATGCATGGACTCGACTCATATGACTGGGATTTCCATGAAAAAAATTGTGGGCCGAAAATTGGTGATAAGTGGACAATTTTCTTCTGTTTCCTATTTATATTTATATTTTACTTCCTCAATTTAGCCTTATGGACAGGGAAAGACCTAATCTAATATCTGCACAAAAATATTTTGCCTTCAAATTCCTACCGTGATCGTAGCATGCATGGACTCGACTCATATGACTGGGATTTCCATGAAAAAAATTGTGGGCAGAAAATGGGTTATCACTGTACATTTCTCTTCTGTTTCCTACTCATATTTCTATTTTACCTCCTCAATTTAGCATTATAGACAGGGAAAGACCTAATCTAAGCTATGCACAAAAATATTTTGCCTTCAAATACATACCGTGATCGTAGCATGCATAGACTCGACTCATATGACTGGGATTTCCATGAAAAACATTGTGGGCCGAAAATGGTTGATCACTGTACATTTCTCTTCTGTTTCCTATTTATATTTCTGTTTTACCTCCTCAATTTACCATTATGGACAGGGAAAGACCTAATCTAAAATCTGCACAAAAATATTTTCCCTTGAAATTCATACCCTGATCGTAGCATGCATTGAATCGACTCATATGACTGGGATTTCCATGAAAAAGTTTGTGGGCACAAAATGGGTGATCACTGTACATTTCTCTTCTGTTTCCCATTACTATTTCTATTTTACTTCCTCAATTTAGCATTATGGACAGGGAAAGACCTAATCTAAGATCTGCACAAAAATATTTTGCCTTCAAATTCATACCGTGATCGTAGCATTCATGGACTCGACTCATATGACTTGGATTTCCCTGAAAAAGTTTGTGGGCAGAAAATGGGTGATCACTGTACATTTCTCGTCTGTTTCCTATTTATATTTATCTTTTACCTCCTCAATTTAGCATTATTGACAGAGAAAGACCTAATCTAAAATCTGCACAAAAATATTTTGCCTTCAAATTCATACCGTGATCGTAGCATGCATGGACTCGACTCATATGACTGGGATTTCCATGAAAAAGATTGTGGGCCGAAAATGGGTGATCACTGTACCTTTCTCTTCTGTTTCCTATTTATATTTATATTTTACTTCCTTCATTTAGCATCATGGACAGTGAAAAACCTAATCTAAGTTCTGCAAAAAAATATTTTGTCTTCAAATTCATACCGTGATCGTAGCATGTATGGACTCGACTCATATGACTGGGATTTCCATGAAAAAGATTGTGGGTAGAAAATGGGTGATCACTGTACATTTCTCTTCTGTTTCCAATTTATATTTTTATTTTACTTCCTTCATTTAGCATTATGGACAGGGAAAGACCTAATCTAAACTCTGCAAAAAAATATTTTGCCTTCAAATTTCATACCGTGATCGTAGCATGCATGGACTCGACTCATATGACTGGGATTTCCATGAAAAAGATTGTGGGCAGAAAATGGGTGATCACTGTACATTTCGCTTCTGTTTCCTATTTATATTTATATTTTACTTCCTCAATTTAGCATTATGGACAGGGAAAGACCTAATCTAAGATCTGCAAAAAAATATTTTGCCATCAAATTCATACTGTGATCGTAGCATGCATGGACTCGACTCATATGACTGGGATTTCCATGAAAAAGATTGTGGGCAGAAAATGGGTGATCACTGTATATTTCTCTTCTGTTTCCTATTTATATTTATATTTTACTTCCTCAATTTAGCAATATGGACAGGGAAAGACCTAATCTAAGATCTGCAAAAAAATATTTTGCCTTCAAATTCATACCGTGATCGTAGCATGCATGGACTCGACTCATATCACTGGGATTTCTATGAAAACGATTTTGGGCAGAAAATGGGTGATCACTGTACATTTCTCTTCTGTTTCCTATTTATATTTCTATTTTACTTCCTCAATTTAGCATTATGGACATGGAAAGACCTAATCTAAGCTCTGCAAAAAAATATTTTGCCTTCAAATTCATACCGTGATCGTAGCATGCATGGACTCGACTCATATCACGGGGATTTCCATGAAAAAGATTGTGGGCCGAAAATGGGTGATCACTGCATATTTCTCTTCTGTTTCCTATTTATATTTATATTTTACTTCCTCAATTTAGCATTATGGACAGGGAAAGACCTAATCTAAGATCTGCAAAAAAATATTTTGCCTTCAAATTCATACCGTGATCGTAGCATGCATGGACTCGACTCATATGACTGGGATTTCCATGGAAAAGATTGTGGGCTGAAAATGGGTGATCACTGTACATTTCTCTTCTGTTTCCTATTTATATTTCTATTTTACCTCCTCAATTTAGCATTATGGACAGGGAAAGACCTAATCTAAGATCTGCAAAAAAATATTTTGCCTTCAAATTCATACCGTGATCGTAGCATGCATGGACTCGACTCGTATGACTGGGATATCCATGAAAAAGATTGTGGGCAGTAAATGGGTGATCACTTTACATTTCTCTTCTGTTTCCTATTTATATTTCTATTTTACCTCCTCAATTTAGCATTATGGACAGGGAAAGACCTAATCTAAGATCTGCAAAATAATATTTTGCCTTCAAATTCATACCATGATCGTAGCATGCATGGACTCGACTCATATGACTGGGATTTCCATGAAAAAGATTGTGGGCCGAAAATGGGTGATCACTGTACATTTCTCTTCTGTTTCCTGTTTATATTTCTATTTTACCTCCTCAATTTAGCATTATGGACAGGGAAAGACCTAATCTAAAATCTTCAAAAAAATATTTTACCGTCAAATTCATACTGTGATCGTAGCATGCATGGACTCGACTCATATGACTGGGATTTCCATGAAAAAGATTGTGGGCCGAAAATGGGTGATCACTGTACATTTCTCTTCTGTTTCCTATTTGTATTTCTATTTTACCTCCTCAATTTAGCATTATGGAGAGGGAAAGGCCTAATCAAATATCTTCAAAAAAATATTTTACCGTCAAATTCATACTGTGATCGTAGCATGCATGGAATCGACTCATATGACTCGGATTTCCATGAAAAAGCTTGTGGGCAGAAAATGGGTGATCACTGTACATTTCTCTTCTGTTTCCCATTACTATTTCTATTTTACTTCCTCAATTTAGCATTATGGACAGGGAAAGACCTAATCTAAGATCTGCACAAAAATATTTTGCCTTCAAATTCATACCGTGATCGTAGCATGCATCGAATCAAATCATATGACTGGGATTTCCATGAAAATATTGTGGGCTGAAAATGGGTGATCACTGTACATTTCTCTTCTGGTTCCTATTTATATTTATAATTTACCTCCTCAATTTAGCATTATGGACAGGGAAAGACCTAATCTAAGATCTGCACAAAAATATTTTGCCTTCAAATTCATACCGTGATCGTAGCATGTATGGACTCGACTCATATGACTGGGATTTCCATGAAAAAGGTTGTGGACAGAAAATGGGTGATCACTGTACATTTCTCTTCTGTTTCCTATTTATATTTCTATTTTACTTACTTCATTTAGCATTATGGACAGTGAAAGACCTAATATAAGATCTGCAAAAAAATATTTTGCATTCAAATTCATACCGTGATCGTAGCATGCATGGACTTGACTCATATGACTGGGATTTCCATGAAAAAGATTGTGGGCAGAAAATGGGTGATCACTGTATATTTCTCTTCTGTTTCCTATTTATATTTATATTTTACCTCCTCAATTTAGCATTATGTACAAGGAAAGACCAAATCTAAGACCTGCAAAAAAATATTGTGCCTTCAAATTCATACCGTGATCGTAGCATGCATGGACTCGACTCATATGACTGGGATTTCCATGAAAAAGATTGTGGGCAGATAATGGGTGATCACTGTACATTTCTTTTCTGTTTACTATTTATATTTATATTTTACTTCCTTCATTTAGCATTATGGAGAGGGAAAGACCTAATCTAAGATCTGCACAAAAATATTTTGACTTCAAATTCATACCGTGATCGTAGCATGCATGGACTCGACTCATATGACTGGGATTTCCATGAAAAAGATTGTGGGCAGAAAATGGTTGATCACTGTACATTTCTCTTCTGTTTCCTATTTATATTTATATTTTACTTCCTCAATTTAGCATTATGGACAGTGAAAGACCTAATCTAAGATCTGCAAAAAATATTTTGCATTCAACTTCATACCTTGATCGTAGCGTGCATGGACTGGACTCATATGACTGGGATTTCCATGAAAAAGATTGTGGGCAGAAAATTGGTGATAACTGTACATTTCTCTTCTGTTTCCTATTTATATTTATATTTTACCTACTTAATTTAGCATTATGGACAGGGAAAGACCTAATCTAAGTTCTGCAAAAAAATATTTTCCCTTCAAATTCATACCGTGATCGTAGCATGCATGGATCTACTCATATGACTGGGATTTCCATGAAAAAGATTATGGGCAGAAAATGGGTGATCACTGTAATTTCTCTTCTCTTTCCTATTTATATTTATATTTTACTTCCTTCATTTAGCATTATGGAGAGGGAAAGACCTAATCTAAGCTCTGCAAAAAAATATTTTGCCTTCAAATTCATACCGTGATCGTAGCATGCATGGATCGACTCATATGACTGAGATTTCCATGAAAAAGATTATGGGCAGAAAATGGTTGATCACTGTAATTTCTCTTCTCTTTCCTATTTATATTTATATCTTAATTCCTTCATTTAGCATTATGGACAGGGAAAGACCTAATCTAAGATCTGCAAAAAAATATTTTGCCATCAAATTCATACCGTGATCGTAGCATGCATGGACTCGACTCATATGACTGGGATTTCCATGAAAAAGATTGTGGGCAGAAAATGGGTGATCACTGTAATTTCTCTTCTGTTTCCTATTTATATTTATATTTTACCTCCTCAATTTAGCATTATGGACAGGGAAATACCTAATCTAAGCTCTGCAAAAAAATATTTTTCCTTCAAATTCATACCGTGATCGTAGCATGCATGGACTCGACTCATATGACTGGGATTTCCATTAAAAAGATTGTGGGCAGATAATGGGTGATCACTGTACATTTCTCTTCTGTTTCCTATTTATATTTCTATTTACCTCCTCAATTTAGCATTATGGACAGGGAATGACCCAATCTAAGCTCTGCACAAAAATATGTTGCCTTGAAATTCATACCGTGATAGTAGCATGCATGGACTCGACTCATACGACTGGGATTTCCATGAAAAAGATTGTGGGCCGAAAATGGGTGCTCACTGTACATTTCTCTTCTGTTTCCTATTTATATTTCTATTTAACCCCCTCAATTTAGCATTATGGACAGGGAAAGACCTAATCTAAAATCTGCACAAAAATATTTTACCTTCAAATTCATACCGTGATCATAGCATGCATGGAGTCGACTCATATGACTGGGATTTCCATGAAAAAGTTTGTGGGCAGAAAATGAGTGATCACTGTACATTGCTCTTCTGTTTCCTATTTATATTTCTATTTTACCTTCTCAATTTTGCATTATGGACAGGGAAAGACCTATTCTAAGATCTGCACAAAAATATTTTGCCTTCAATTTCATACCGTGATCGTAGCATGCATGGACTCGACTCATATGACTGGGATTTCCATGAAACAGATTCTGTGCTGAAAATGTGTGATCACTGTACATTTCTCTTCTGTTTCCTATTTATATTTCTATTTTACTTCCTCAATTTAGCATTATGGACAGGGAAAGACCTAAACTAATCTCTGCAAAAAAATATTTCGCTTTCAAATTCATAACGTGATCATAGCATGCATGGACTCGACTCATATGACTGGGATTTCCATGAAATAGATTGTGGGCAGAAAATGGTTGATCACTGTACATTTCTCTTCTGTTTCCTATTTATATTTCTATTTTACCTCCTCAATTTAGCATTATAGACAGGGAAAGAACTAATCTAAAATCTGCACAAAAATATTTTGCCTTCAATTTCATACCGTGATCGTAGCATGCATGGACTCGACTCATATGACTGCGATTTCCATGAAATAGATTGTGGGCAGAAAATTGGTGATCACTGTACATTTCTCTTCTGTTTCCTATTTATATTTATATTTTACCTCCTCAATTTAGCATTATGGACATTTAAAGACATAATGTAAGATCTGCACAAAAATATTTTGCGTTCAAATTCATACCGTGATCGTAGCATGCATGGACTCGACTCATATGACTGGGATTTCCATGATAAAGATTGTGGGCCGAAAATGGGTGATCACTGTACATTTCTCTTCTGTTTCCTATTTATATTTATATTTTACCTCCTCAATTTAGCATTATGGACAGGGAAAGACCTAATCTAAGCTCCGCACAAAAATATTTTGCCTTCAAATTCATACCGTGATCGTAGCATGCATGGATCGACTCATATGACTGAGATTTCCATGAAAAAGATTATGGGCAGAAAATGGTTGATCACTGTAATTTCTCTTCTCTTTCCTATTTATATTTATATCTTAATTCCTTCATTTAGCATTATGGACAGGGAAAGACCTAATCTAAGATCTGCAAAAAAATATTTTGCCATCAAATTCATACCGTGATCGTAGCATGCATGGACTCGACTCATATGACTGGGATTTCCATGAAAAAGATTGTGGGCAGAAAATGGGTGATCACTGTAATTTCTCTTCTGTTTCCTATTTATATTTATATTTTACCTCCTCAATTTAGCATTATGGACAGGGAAATACCTAATCTAAGCTCTGCAAAAAAATATTTTTCCTTCAAATTCATACCGTGATCGTAGCATGCATGGACTCGACTCATATGACTGGGATTTCCATTAAAAAGATTGTGGGCAGATAATGGGTGATCACTGTACATTTCTCTTCTGTTTCCTATTTATATTTCTATTTACCTCCTCAATTTAGCATTATGGACAGGGAATGACCCAATCTAAGCTCTGCACAAAAATATGTTGCCTTGAAATTCATACCGTGATAGTAGCATGCATGGACTCGACTCATACGACTGGGATTTCCATGAAAAAGATTGTGGGCCGAAAATGGGTGCTCACTGTACATTTCTCTTCTGTTTCCTATTTATATTTCTATTTAACCCCCTCAATTTAGCATTATGGACAGGGAAAGACCTAATCTAAAATCTGCACAAAAATATTTTACCTTCAAATTCATACCGTGATCATAGCATGCATGGAGTCGACTCATATGACTGGGATTTCCATGAAAAAGTTTGTGGGCAGAAAATGAGTGATCACTGTACATTGCTCTTCTGTTTCCTATTTATATTTCTATTTTACCTTCTCAATTTTGCATTATGGACAGGGAAAGACCTATTCTAAGATCTGCACAAAAATATTTTGCCTTCAATTTCATACCGTGATCGTAGCATGCATGGACTCGACTCATATGACTGGGATTTCCATGAAACAGATTCTGTGCTGAAAATGTGTGATCACTGTACATTTCTCTTCTGTTTCCTATTTATATTTCTATTTTACTTCCTCAATTTAGCATTATGGACAGGGAAAGACCTAAACTAATCTCTGCAAAAAAATATTTCGCTTTCAAATTCATAACGTGATCATAGCATGCATGGACTCGACTCATATGACTGGGATTTCCATGAAATAGATTGTGGGCAGAAAATGGTTGATCACTGTACATTTCTCTTCTGTTTCCTATTTATATTTCTATTTTACCTCCTCAATTTAGCATTATAGACAGGGAAAGAACTAATCTAAAATCTGCACAAAAATATTTTGCCTTCAATTTCATACCGTGATCGTAGCATGCATGGACTCGACTCATATGACTGCGATTTCCATGAAATAGATTGTGGGCAGAAAATTGGTGATCACTGTACATTTCTCTTCTGTTTCCTATTTATATTTATATTTTACCTCCTCAATTTAGCATTATGGACATTTAAAGACATAATGTAAGATCTGCACAAAAATATTTTGCGTTCAAATTCATACCGTGATCGTAGCATGCATGGACTCGACTCATATGACTGGGATTTCCATGATAAAGATTGTGGGCCGAAAATGGGTGATCACTGTACATTTCTCTTCTGTTTCCTATTTATATTTATATTTTACCTCCTCAATTTAGCATTATGGACAGGGAAAGACCTAATCTAAGCTCCGCACAAAAATATTTTGCCTTCAAATTCATACCGTGATCGTAGCATGCGTGGACTCGACTCATATGACTGGGATTTCCATGAAAAATATTGCGGGCCGAAAATGGGTGATCACTGTACATTTCTCTTCTGTTTCCTATTTATATTTCTATTTTACTTCCTTCATTTAGCATTATGGATAGACAAAGACCTAATCTACTCTCCGCACAAAAATATTTGGCCTTCAAATTCATACCGTGATCGTAGCATGCATTGACACGACTCATATGACTGGGTTTTCCATGAAAAAGATTGTGGGCCGAAAATGGGTGATCACTGTACATTTCTCTTCTGTTCCCTATTTATATTGATATTTTACTTCCTCAATTTAGCATTATGGACAGGGAATGACCTAATCTAAGATCTGCAAAAAAATGTTTTGCCTTTAAATTCATACCGTGATAGTAGCATGCATTGACTCGACTCATATGACTGGGATTTCCATGAAAAAGATTGTGGGCCGAAAATGGGTGATCACTGTACATTTCTCTTCTGTTTCCTATTTATATTTGTATTTTACCTCCTTAATTTAGCATTATGACCAGGGAAAGACCTAATCTAAGCCCTGCACAAAAATATTTTGCCTTCAAATTCATACCGTGATCGTAGCATGCATGGACTCGACTCATATGACAGGGATTTCCATGAAATAGATTGTGGGCAGAAAATGGTTGATCACTGTACATTTCTCTTCTGTTTCCTATTTATATTTCTATTTTACCTCGACAATTTAGCATTATGGCCAGGGAAAGACCTAATCTAAAATCTGCACAAAAATATTTTGCCTTCAAATTCATACCGTGATCGTAGCATTCATGGACTCGACTCATATCACTGGGATTTCCATGAAAAAGATTGTGGGCCGAAAATGGGTGATCACTGTACATTTCTCTTCTGTTTCCTACTTATATTTCTATTTTACCTCCTCAATTTAGCATTATGGACAGGGAAAGAACTAATCTAAAATCTGCACAAAAATATTTTGCCTTCAAATTCATGCCGTGATCGTAGCATGCATGGACTCGCCTCATATGACTGGGATTTCCATGAAAAAGATTGTCGGTCGAAAATGGGTGATCACTGTACATTTCTCTTCTGTTTCCTATTTATATTTCTATTCTACCTCCTCAATTTAGCATTATGGACAGGGAAAGAACGAATCTAAAATCTAAACAAAAATATTTTGCCTTCAAATTCATACCGTGATCGTAGCATGCATGGACTCGACTCATATGACTGGGATTTCCATGAAAAAGATTGTGGGCCGAAAATGGGTGATCACTGTACATTTCTCTTCTGTTTCCTATTTATATTTCTATTTTACCTCCTCAATTTAGCATTATGGACAGGGAAAGAACTAATCTAAAATCTGCACAAAAATATTTTGCCTTCAAATTCATGCCGTGATCGTAGCATGCATGGACTCGCCTCATATGACTGGGATTTCCATGAAAAAGATTGTCGGTCGAAAATGGGTGATCACTGTACATTTCTCTTCTGTTTCCTATTTATATTTCTATTCTACCTCCTCAATTTAGCATTATGGACAGGGAAAGACCTAATCTAAGATCTGCACAAAAATATTTTTACTTCAAATTCATACCGTGACCGTAGCATGCATGGACTCACCTCATATGACTGGGATTTCCATGAAAAAGTTTGTGGGCCGAAAATGGGTGATCACTGTACATTTCTCTTCTGTTTCCTATTTATATTTTACCTCCCCAATTTAGCATTATGGACAGGGAAAGACCTAATCTAAGCTATGCACAAAAATATTTTGCCTTCAAATTCATACCGTCATCGTAGCATGCATGGACTCGACTCATATGACTGGGATTTCCATGAAAAAGATTGTGGGCAGAAAATGTGTGATCACTGTAAATTTCTCTTCTGTTTCCTATTTATATTTCTATTTTACTTCATCAATTTAGCATTATGGACAGGGAAAGGCCCAATCTAAGATCTGCACAAAAATATTTTGCCTTCAAATTCATACCGTGGTCGGAGCATGCATGGACTAGACTGATATGACTGGGATTTCCATGAAAAACATTGTGGGGCGAAAACGGGTGATCACTGTACATTTCACTTCTGTTTCTTATTTATATTTATATTTTACCTCCTCAATTTAGCATTATGGACAGGGAAAGACATTATCTAAGCTCTGCACACAAATATTTTACCTTCAAATACCTACCGTGATCGTAGCATGCATGGTCTCGACTAATATGACTGGGATTTCCATGAAAAAGATTGTGGTCACAAAATGGGTGATCACTGTACATTTCTCTTCTGTTTCCTAATTATATTTCTATTTACTTCCTTAATTTAGCATTATGGACAGGGAAAGACCTAATCTAAATCTGCAAAAAAATATTTTGCCTTTAAATTCATACCGTGATAGTAGCATGCATGGACTCGACTCATATGACTGGGATTTCTATGAAAAAGATTGTGTGCAGAAAATGGGTGATCACTGTACATTTCTCTTCTGTTTCCTATTAATATTTCTATTTTACTTCCTCAATTTAGCATTATGGACAGGGAAAGACCTAAACTAATCTCTGCAAAAAAATATTTCGCTTTCAAATTCATAACGTGATCATAGCATGCATGGACTCGACTCATATGACTGGGATTTCCATGAAAAAGATTGTGGGCAGAAAATGGGTGATCACTGTACATTTCTCTTCTGTTTCCTATTTATATTTATATTTTACTTCCTCAATTTAGCATTATGGACAGGGAAAGACCTAATCTAAGCTCTGCACAAAAATATTTTGCCTTCAATTTCATACCGTGATCGTAGCATGCATGGACTCGACTCATATGACTGGGATTTCCATGAAAAAGATTGTGGGCAGAAAATGGGTGATCACTGTACATTTCTCTTCTGTTTGCTATTTACATTTCTATTCTACTTCTTCAATTTAGCATTATAGACAGGGAAAGAACTAATCTAAGAACTGCAAAAAAATATTTTGCCTTCAAATTCATACCGTGATCGTAGCATGCATGGACTCGACTCATATGACTGGGATTTCCATGAAAAAGATTGTGGGCAGAAAATCGGTGATCACTGTACATTTCTCTTCTGTTTCTTATTTCTATTTTACTTCCTTAATTTAGCATTATGGACAGGAAAAGACCTAATCTAAGTTCAGCAAAAAAATATTTTGCCTTCAAATTCATACCGTGATCGTAGCAGGTATGGACTTGACTCATATGACTGGGATTTCCATGAAAAAGTTTGTGGGCAGAAAATGGGTGATCACTGTACATTTCTCTTCTGTTTCCTATTTATATTTCTAATTTAACTCCTCAATTTATTATTATCGACCGGGAAAGATCTAATCTAAGATCTGCAAAAAAATATTTTGCCTTCAAATTCATACCGTGATCGTAGCATGCATGGACTCGACTCATATGACTGGGATTTCCATGAAAAAGATTGTGGGCAGAAAATGGGTGATCACTGTACATTTCTCTTCTGTTTCCTATTTATATTTCTATTTTACTTCCTTCATTTAGCATTATGTACAGGGAATGTCCTAATCTAAACACTGCAAAAAAATATTTTGCCTTCAAATTCATACCGTGATCGTAGCATGTATGGACTCTACTAATATGACTGGGATTTCCATGAAAAAGATAGTGGGCAGAAAATGGGTGATCACTGGACATTTCTCTTCTGTTTCCTATTTATATTTATATTTTAACTTCTCAAATTTGCATTATGGACAGGGAAAGACCTAAACTAAGATCTGCAAAAAAATATTTTGCCTTTAAATTCATACCGTGATCGTAGCATGTATGGACTCGACTCATATGACTGGGATTTCCATGACAAAGATTGTGGGCAGAAAATGGGTGATCACTCTACATTTCTCTTCTGTTTTCTATTTCTATTTCTATTTTACTTCCTTCATTTAGCATTTTGGACAGGGAAAGACCTAATCTAAGTTCTGCAAAAAAATATTTTGCCTTCAAATTCATACCTTGATCGTAGAAGGCATGGACTTGACTGATATGACTGGGATTTCCATGAAAAAGATTGTCGGCAGAAAATCGGTGATCACTGTACATTTCTCTTCGGTTTCTTATTTCTATTTCTATTTTACTTCCTCAATTTAGCATTATGGACAGGGAAAGACCTAATCTAAGTTCTGCAAAAAAATATTTTGCCTTCAAATTCATACCGTGAACATAGCAAGTATGGACTTGACTCATATGACTGGGATTTCCATGAAAAAGATTGTGGGCAGAAAATGGGTGATCACTGTACATTTCTCTTCTGTTTCCTATTTATAATTCTAATTTACCTCCTGAATTAACATTATGGACAGGGAAAGACCTATTGTAAGATCTGCAAAAAAATATTTTGCCATCAAATTCATACTGTGAACGTAGCATGCATTGACTCGACTCATATGACTGGGATTTCCATGAAAAAAATTGTGGGAAGAAAATCGTTGATCACTGTACATTTCTCTTCTGTTTCCTATTCATATTTCTAATTTACCTCCTCAATTTAGCATTATGGACAGCGAAATAACTAATCTAAGATCTGCAAAAAAATATTTTGCCATCAAATTCATACCGTGATCGTAGCATGCATTGACTCGACTCATATGACTGGGATTTCCATGAAAAAGATTGTGGGCAGAAAATCGGTGATCACTGTACATTTCTCTTCTGTTTCCTATTTATATTTCTAATTTACCTCCTCAATTTAGCATTATGGACAGCGAAAGACCTAATCTAAAATCTGCAAAAAAATATTTTACCTTTAAATTCATACCGTGATCGTAGCATGCATTGACTCGACTCATATGACTGGGAATTCCATGAAAAAGATTGTGGGCAGAAAATGGGTGATCACTGTACATTTCTCATCTGTTTCCTATTTATATTTATATTTACTTCCACAATTTAGCATTATGGACAGGGAAAGACCAAATCGAAGTTCTGCAAAATAATATTTTGCCTTCAAATTCATACCGTGATCGTAGCATGCATGGACTCGACTCATATGACTGGGATTTCCATGAAAAAGGTTGTGGGCCGAAAATGGGTGATCACTGTACATTTCTCTTCTGTTTCCTATTTATATTTATATTTTACCTCCTCAATTTAGCATTATGGACAGGGAAAGACCTAATCTGAAATCTGCACGAAAATATTTTGCCTTCAAATACATACCGTGATCGTAGCATGCATGGACTCAACTCATATGACTGGGATTTGCATGAAAAAAAATTGTGGGCAGAAAATGGGTGATCACTGTACATTTCTCTTCTGTTTCCTATTTATATTTCTATTTTACCTCCTCAATTTAGCATTATGGACAGGGAAAGACCTAATCTAAAATCTGCACAAAAATATTTTGCCATCAAATTCATACCGTGATCGTAGCATGCATGGACTCGACTCATATGACTGGGATTTCCATGAAAAAGATTGTGGGCCGAAAATGGGTGATCACTGTGCATTTCTCTTCTGTTTCCTATTTATATTTCTATTTTACCTCCTCAAATTAGCATTATGGACAGGGATAGACCTAATCTGAAATCTGCACAAAAATATTTTTCCTTCAAATTCATACCGTGATCTCAGCATGCATGGACTCGACTCATATGACTGGGATTTCCATGAAAAAGATTGTGGGCTGAAAATGGGTGATCACTGTACATTTCTCTTTTGTTTCCTATTTATATTTATGTTTTACCTCCTCAATTTAGCATTATGGACAGGGAAAGACCTAATCTAAAATCTGTAAAAGAATATTTTGCCTTCAAATTCATACCTTGATCGCAGCATGCATGGACTCGACTCATATGACTGGGATTTAAATGAAAAAGATTGTGGGCCGAAAATGGGTGATCACTGTACATTTCTCTTCTGTTTCCTATTTATATTTATATTTTACCTCCTCAATTTACCATTATGGACAGGGAAAGATCCAATCTAAGATCTGCACAAAAATATTTTGCCTTCAAATTCATACCGTGATCGTAGCATGCATGGACTCGACTCATATGACTGGGATTTCCATGAAAAAGATTGTGGGCCGAAAATGGGTGATCACTGTACATTTCTCTTCTGTTTCCTATTTATATTTCTATTTTACCTCCTCAATTTAGCATTATGGCCAGGGAAATACCTAATCTAAAATCTGCAAAAAAATATTTTGCCTTCAAATTCATACCGTGATCATAGCATGCATGGACTCGACTCATATGACTGGGATTTGCATGAAAAAGATTGTGGGCTGAAAATGGGTGATCACTGTACATTTCTCTTCTGTTTCTTATTTATATTTATATTTTACCTCCTCAATTTAGCATTATGGACAGGGAAAGACCTAATCTAAAATCTGCACAAAAATATTTTGCCTTCAAATTCATACCGTGATCGTAGCATGCATGGACTCGACTCATATGACTGGGATTTCCATGAAAAAGATTGTGGGCGGAAAATGGGTGATCACTGTACATTTCTCTTCTGTTTCCTATTTATATTTCTATTTTACCTCCTCAATTTAGCATTATGGACAGGGAAAGACCTAATCTAAAATCTGCACAAAAATATTTTGCCTTCAAATTCATACCGTGATCGTAGCATGCATGGACTCGACTCATATGACTGGGATTCCCATGAAAAAGATTGTGGGCCGAAAATGGGTGATCACTGTACATTTGTCTTCTGTTTCCGATTTATATTTCTATTTTATCTCCTCAATTTACCATTATGGACAGGGAAAGATCCAATCTAAGATCTGCACAAAAATATTTTGCCTTCAAATTCATACCGTAATCGTAGCATGCATGGACTCGACTCATATGACTGGGATTTCCATGAAAAAGATTGTCGGCCGAAAATGGGTGATCACTGTACATTTCTCTTCTGTTTCCTATTTATATTTCTATTTTACCTCCTCAATTTAGCATTATGGACAGGGAAAGAACTAATCTAAAATCTGCACAAAAATATATTGCCTTCAAATTCATACCGTGATCGTAGCATGCATGGACTCGACTCATATGACTGGGATTTCCATGAAAAAGATTGTGGGCCGAAAATGGCTGATCACTGAACATTTCTCTTTTGTTTCCTATTTATATTTCTATTTTACCTCCACAATTTAGCATTATGGACAGGGAAAGACCTAATCTAAGATCTGGACAAAAATATTTTGCCTTCAAATTCATACCGTGATCGTCGCATGCATGGACTCGACTCATATGACTGGGATTTCCATGAAAAAGATTGTGGGCCGAAAATGGGTGATCACTGTACATTTCTCTTCTGTTTCCTATTTATATTTATATTTTACCTCCTCAAATTAGCATTATGGACAGGGATAGACCTAATCTGAAATCTGCACAGAAATATTTTTCCTTCAAATTCATACCGTGATCGCAGCATGCATGGACTCGACTCATATGACTGGGATTTCCATGAAAAAGATTGTGGGCCGGAAATTGGTGATCACTGTATATTTCTCTTTTGTTTCCTATTTATATTTCTATTTTACCTCCTCAATTTAGCATTATGGACAGGGAAAGACCTAATCTAAAATCTGTAAAAGAATATTTTGCCTTCAAATTCATACCGTGATCGTAGCATGCAAGGACTCGACTCATATAACTGGGATTTCCATGAAAAAGGTTGTGGGCCGAAAATGTGATCACTGTACATTTCTCTTCTGTTTCCTATTTATATTTCTATTTTACCTCCTCAATTTAGCATTATGGACAGGGAATGACCTAATGTAAGATCTGCACAAAAATATTTTGCCTTCAAATTCATACCGTGAACGTAACATGCATGGACTCGACTCATATGACTGGGATTCCCATGAAAAAGATTGTGGGCCGAAAATGGGTGATCACTGTACATTTCTCTTCTGTTTCCTATTTATATTTCTATTTTACCTCCTCAATTTAGCATTATGGACAGGGAAAGACCAAATCTAAGATATGCACAAAAATATTTTGCCTTCAAATTTTTACCGTGATCATAGCATGCATGGACTCGACTCATATGACTGGGATTTGCATGAAAAAGATTGTGGGCCGAAAATGGGTGATCACTGTACATTTCTCTTCTGTTTCCTGTTTATATTTATATTTTACCTCCTCAATTTAGCATTATGGACAGGGAAAGACCTAATCTGAAATCTGCACAAATATATTTTGCCTTCAAATTCATACCGGGATCGTAGCATGCATGGACTCGACTCATATGACTGGGATTTCCATGAAAAGATTGTGGGCGGAAAATGGATGATCACTGTACATTTCACTTTTGTTTCCTATTTATATTTCTATTTTACCTCCACAATTTAGCATTATGGACAGGGAAAGACCTAATCTAAGATCTGGACAAAAATATTTTGCCTTCAAATTCATACCGTGATCGTCGCATGCATGGACTCGACTCATATGACTGGGATTTGCATGAAAAAGATTGTGGGCCGAAAATGGGTGATCACTGTACATTTCTCTTCTGTTTCCTGTTTATATTTATATTTTACCTCCTCAATTTAGCATTATGGACAGGGAAAGACCTAATCTGAAATCTGCACAAATATATTTTGCCTTCAAATTCATACCGTGATCGTAGCATGCATGGACTCGACTCATATGACTGGGATTTCCATGAAAAAGATTGTGGGCGGAAAATGGATGATCACTGTACATTTCTCTTCTTTTTCCTATTTATATTTCTATTTTACCTCCTCAATTTAGCATTATGGAGAGGGAAAGACCTAATCTAAAATCTGCACAAAAATATTTTGCCTTCAAATTCATACCGTGATCGTAGCATGCATGGACTCGACTCATATGACTGGGATTTCCATGAAAAAGATTGTGGGCCGAAAATGGGTGATCACTGTACATTTGTCTTCTGTTTCCGATTTATATTTCTATTTTATCTCCTCAATTTACCATTATGGACAGGGAAAGATCCAATCTAAGATCTGCACAAAAATATTTTGCCTTCAAATTCATACCGTAATCGTAGCATGCATGGACTCGACTCATATGACTGGGATTTCCATGAAAAAGATTGTGGGCCGAAAATGGGTGATCACTGTACATTTCTCTTCTGTTTCCTATTTATATTTCTATTTTACCTCCTCAATTTAGCATTATGGACAGGGAAAGAACTAATCTAAAATCTGCACAAAAATATATTGCCTTCAAATTCATACCGTGATCGTAGCATGCATGGACTCGACTCATATGACTGGGATTTCCATGAAAAAGATTGTGGGCCGAAAATGGCTGATCACTGTACATTTCTCTTCTGTTTCCTGTTTATATTTATATTTTACCTCCTCAATTTAGCATTATGGACAGGGAAAGACCTAATCTGAAATCTGCACAAATATATTTTGCCTTCAAATTCATACCGTGATCGTAGCATGCATGGACTCGACTCATATGACTGGGATTTCCATGAAAAAGATTGTGGGCGGAAAATGGATGATCACTGGACATTTCTCTTCTGTTTCCTATTTATATTTCTATTTTACCTCCTCAATTTAGCATTATGGAGAGGGAAAGACCTAATCTAAAATCTGCACATAAATATTTTGCCTTCAAATTCATACCGTGATCGTAGCATGCATGGACTCGACTCATATGACTGGGATTTCCATGAAAAAGATTGTGGGCCGAAAATGGGTGATCACTCTACATTTCTCTTCTGTTTCCTATTTATATTTATATTTTACCTCCTCAATTTAGCATTATGGACAGTGAAAGTCCAAATCTAAGATATGCACAAAAATATTTTGCCTTCAAATTCATACCGTGATCATAGCATGCATGGACTCGACTCATATGACTGGGATTTCCATGAAAAAGATTGTGGGCCGAAAATGGGTGATCACTGTACATTTCTCTTCTGTTTCCTATTTATATTTATATTTTATCTCCTCAATTTACCATTATGGACAGGGAAAGAACTAATCTAAAATCTGCACAAAAATATATTGCCTTCAAATTCATACCGTGATCGTAGCATGCATGGACTCGACTCATATGACTGGGATTTCCATGAAAAAGATTGTGGGCCGAAAATGGGTGATCACTGTACATTTCTCTTTTGTTTCCTATTTATATTTATATTTTACCTCCACAATTTAGCATTATGGACAGGGAAAGACCTAATCTAAGATCTGGACAAAAATATTTTGCCTTCAAATTCATACCGTGATCGTCGCATGCATGGACTCGACTCATATGACTGGGATTTTTATATGAAAAAGATTGTGGGTTGAAAATGGGTGATCACTGTACATTTCTCTTCTGTTTCCTATTTATATTTATATTTTACCTCCTCAATTTAGCATTATGGACAGGGAAAGACCTAATCTGAAATCTGCACAAATATATTTTGCCTTCAAATTCATACCGTGATCGTAGCATGCATGGACTCGACTCATATGACTGGGATTTCCATGAAAAAGATTGTGGGCCGAAAATGGTTGATCACTGTACATTTCTCTTCTGTTTCCTATTTATATTTATATTTTACCTCCTCAATTTAGCATTATGGACAGGGAAAGACCTAATCTAAGATCTACATAAAAAATATTTTGCCTTCAAATTCATACCGTGATCGTACCATGCATGGACATGCTCATATGACTGGGATTTACATGAAAAAGATTGTGGGCCGAAAATGGGTGATAACTGTACATTTCACTTCTTTTTCCTATTTATATTTATATTTTACCTCCTCAATTTAGCATTATGGACAGGGAAAGACCTAATCTAAGATCTGGACAAAAATATTTTGCCTTCAAATTCATACCGTGATCGTAGCATGCATGGACTCGACTCATATGACTGGGATTTCCATGAAAAAGATTGTGGGCCGAAAATGGGTGATCACTGTACATTTCTCTTCTGTTTCCTATTTATATTTCTATTTTACCTCCTCAATTTAGCATTACGGACAGGGAAAGACCTAATCTAAAATCTGCACAAAAATATTTTGCCTTCAAATTCATACCGTGATCATAGCATGCATGGACTCGACTCATATGACTGGGATTTCCATGAAAAAGATTGTGGGCCGAAAATGGGTGATCACTGTACATTTCTCTTCTGTTTCCTATTTCTATTTCTATTTTACCTCCTCAATTTAGCATTATGGACAGGGAAAGACCTAATCTAAAATCTGCACAAAAATATATTGCCTTCAAATTCATACCGTGATCGTAGCATGCATGGACTCGACTCATATGACTGGGATTTCCATGAAAAAGATTGTGGGCCGAAAATGGCTGATCACTGTACATTTCTCTTTTGTTTCCTATTTATATTTCTATTTTACCTCCACAATTTAGCATTATGGACAGGGAAAGACCTAATCTAAGATCTGGACAAAAATATTTTGCCTTCAAATTCATACCGTGATCGTCGCATGCATGGACTCGACTCATATGACTGGGATTTGCATGAAAAAGATTGTGGGCCGAAAATGGGTGATCACTGTACATTTCTCTTCTGTTTGCTGTTTATATTTATATTTTACCTCCTCAATTTAGCATTATGGACAGGGAAAGACCTAATCTGAAATCTGCACAAATATATTTTGCCTTCAAATTCATACCGTGATCGTAGCATGCATGGACTCGACTCATATGACTGGGATTTCCATGAAAAAGATTGTGGGCGGAAAATGGGTGATCACTGTACATTTCTCTTCTGTTTTTTATTTATATTTATATTTTACTTCCTCAATTTAGCATTATGGACAGGGAAAGACCGAATCTAAGCTCTGCACAAAAATATTTTGCCTTCAAATTCATACCGTGAACGTAACATGCATGGACTCGACTCATATGACTGGGATTCCCATGAAAAAGATTGTGGGCCGAAAATGGGTGATCACTGTACATTTCTCTTCTGTTTCCTATTTATATTTCTATTTTACCTCCTCAATTTAGCATTATGGACAGGGAAAGACCAAATCTAAGATATGCACAAAAATATTTTGCCTTCAAATTCATACCGTGATCATAGCATGCATGGACTCGACTCATATGACTGGGATTTGCATGAAAAAGATTGTGGGCCGAAAATGGGTGATCACTGTACATTTCTCTTCTGTTTCCTATTTATATTTATATTTTACTTCCTCAATTTAGCATTATGGACAGGAAAGACCCAATCTAAGATCTGCACAAAAATATTTTGCCTTCAAATTCATACCGTGATCGTAGCATGCATGGACTCGACTCATATGACTGGGATTTCCATGAAAAAGATTGTGGGCCGAAAATGGGTGATCACTGTACATTTCTCTTCTGTTTCCTATTTATATTTATATTTTACCTCCTCAATTTAGCATTATGGACAGGGAAAGAACTAATCTAAAATCTGCACAAAAATATATTGCCTTCAAATTCATACCGTGATCGTAGCATGCATGGACTCGACTCATATGACTGGGATTTCCATGAAAAAGATTGTGGGCCGAAAATGGGTGATCACTGTACATTTCTCTTTTGTTTCCTATTTATATTTATATTTTACCTCCACAATTTAGCATTATGGACAGGGAAAGACCTAATCTAAGATCTGGACAAAAATATTTTGCCTTCAAATTCATACCGTGATCGTCGCATGCATGGACTCGACTCATATGACTGGGATTTTTATATGAAAAAGATTGTGGGTTGAAAATGGGTGATCAGTGTACATTTCTCTTCTGTTTCCTATTTATATTTATATTTTACCTCCTCAATTTAGCATTATGGACAGGGAAAGTCCTAATCTGAAATCTGCACAAATATATTTTGCCTTCAAATTCATACCGTGATCGTAGCATGCATGGACTCGACTCATATGACTGGGATTTCCATGAAAAAGATTGTGGGCCGAAAATGGGTGATCACTGTACATTTCTCTTCTGTTTCCTATTTATATTTCTATTTTACCTCCTCAATTTAGCATTATGGACAGGGAAAGACCTAATCTAAGATCTACATAAAAAATATTTTGCCTTCAAATTCATACCGTGATCGTAGCATGCATGGACATGCTCATATGACTGGGATTTACATGAAAAAGATTGTGGGCCGAAAATGGGTGATAACTGTACATTTCACTTCTTTTTCCTATTTATATTTATATTTTACCTCCTCAATTTAGCATTATGGACAGGGAAAGACCTAATCTAAGATCTGGACAAAAATATTTTGCCTTCAAATTCATACCGTGATCGTAGCATGCATGGACTCGACTCATATGACTGGGATTTCCATGAAAAAGATTGTGGGCCGAAAATGGGTGATCACTGTACATTTCTCTTCTGTTTTTTATTTATATTTATATTTTACTTCCTCAATTTAGCATTATGGACAGGGAAAGACCGAATCTAAGCTCTGCACAAAAATATTTTGCCTTCAAATTCATACCGTGATCGTAGCATGGATGGACTCGACTCATATGACTGGGATTTCCATGAAAAAGATTGTGGGCCGAAAATGGGTGATCACTGTACATTTCTTTTCTGTTTCCTATATATATTTCTATTTTACCTCCTCAACTTAGCATTATGGACAGGGAAAGACGTAATCAAAAATCTGCACAAAAATATTTTGCCTTCAAATTCATACCGTGATCATAGCATGCATGGACTCGACTCATATGACTGGGATTTGCATGAAAAAGATTGTGGGCCGAAAATGGGTGATCACTGTACATTTCTCTTCTGTTTCCTATTTATATTTATATTTTATCTCCTCAATTTACCATTATGGACAGGGAAAGACCCAATCTAAGATCTGCACAAAAATATTTTGCCTTCAAATTCATACCGTGATCGTAGCATGCATGGACTCGACTCATATGACTGGGATTTGCATGAAAAAGATTGTGGGCCGAAAATGGGTGATCACTGTACATTTCTCTTCTGTTTCCTATTTATATTTCACTTCCTCAATTTAGCATTATGGACAGGGAAAGACCTAATCTAAGCTCTGCACAAAAATATTTTCCCTTCAAATTCATACCGTGATCGTAGCATGCAAGGACTCAACTTATATGACTGGGATTTCCATGAAAAAGATTGTGGGCAGAAAATGGGTGATCACTGTACATTTCTCTTCTGTTTCCTATTTATATTTCTATTTTAATTCCTCAATTTAGCATTATGGACAGGGAAAGAACTAATCTAAAATCTGCACGAAAATATTTATCCTTCAAATTCATACCATGATCGTAGCATGCATGGACTCGACTCATATGACTGGGATTTCCATAAAAAGATTGTGGGCCTAAAATGGGTGATCACTGTACATTTCTCTTCTGTTTCCTATTTTTATTTGTATTTTACCTCCTCAATTTAGCATTATGGACAGGGAAAGACCTAATCTAAAATCTTCACAAAAATATTTTGCCTTCAAATTCATACCGTGATCGTAGCATGCATGGACTCGACTCATTTGACTGGGATTTCCATGAAAAAGATTTTGGGCCGAAAATGGGTGATCACTGTACATGTCTCTTCTGTTTTCTATTTATATTTATATTTTACCTCCTCAAATTAGCATTATGGACAGGGAAAGACCTAATCGAAAATCTGCACAAAAATATTTTGCCTTCAAATTCATACCGTGATCGTAGCATGCATGGACTCGACTCATATGACTGGGATTTCCATGAAAAAGATTGTGAGCGGAAAATGGGTGATCACTGTACATTTCTCTTCTGTTTCCTATTCATATTTCTATTTTACCTCCTCAATTTAGCATTATGGACAGGGAAAGACCAAATCTGAAATCGGCACAAAAATATTTTGCCTTCAAATTTATATCGTGATCGTAGCATGCATGGATTCGACTCATATGGCTGGGATATCCATGAAAAAGATTGTGGGCCGAAAATGGGAGATCACTGTACATTTCTCTTCTGTTTCCTATTTATATTTCTATTTTACTTCCTCACTTTAGCATTATGGACAGGGAAAGACCTAATCTAAAATCTGCACAAAAATATTTTGCCTTCAAATTCATACCGTGATCGTAGCATGCATGGACTCGACTCATATCACTGGGATTTCCATGAAAAAGATTGTGAGCCGAAAATGGGTGATCACTGTACATTTCTCTTCTGTTTCCTATTTATATTTCTATTTTACTTCCTCAATTTAGCATTATGGACAGGGAAAGACCTAATCTAAGCTCTGCACAAAAATATTCTGCCTTCAAATTCATACCGTGATCGTAGCATGCATGGACGCGACTCATATGACTGGGATTTCCATGAAAAAGATTGTGGGCGGAAAATGGGTGATCACTGTACATTTCTCTTCTGTTTCCTATTTATATTTATATTTTACCTCCTCAATTTAGCATTATGGACAGGGAAAGACCAAATATAAGATCTGCACAAAAATATTTTGCCTTCAAATTCATACCGTGATCGTAGCATGCATGGACTCGACTCATATGACTGGGATTTCCATGAAAAAGATTGTGGGCCGAAAATAGGTGATCACTGTACATTTCTCTTCTGTTTCCTATTTATATTTATATTTTACCTCCTCAATTTAACATTATGGACAGGCAAAGACCTAATGTAAGATCTGCACAAAAATATTTTGCCTTCAAATTCATACCGTGATCATAGCATGCATGGACTCGACTCATATGACTGGGTTTTCCATGAAAAACACTCTGGGCCGAAAATGGGTGATCACTGTACATTTCTGTTCTGTTTCCTATGTATATTTCTATTTTACCTCCTCAATTTAGCATTATGGACCGAGAAAGATCTAATCTAAAATCTGCTCAAAAATATTTTGCCTTCAAATTCATACCGTGATCGTAGCATGCATGGACTCGACTCATATGACTGGGATATCCGAGAAAAAGTTAGTGGTCCGAAAATGGGAGATCACTGTACATTTCCATTCTGTTTCCTATTTATATTTATATTTTACCTCCTCAATTTAGCATTATGGACAGGGAAATACCTAATCTAAAATCTGCACAAAAATATTTTGCCTTCAAATTCATACCGTGATCATAGCATACATGGACTCGACTCATATGACTGGGATTTGCATGAAAAAGATTGTGGGCTGAAAATGGGTGATCACTGTATATTTCTCTTCTGTTTCCTATTTATATTTATATTTTACCACCTCAATTTAGCATTAAGGACAGGGAAAGACCTAATCTAAAATCTGCACAAAAATATTTTGCCTTCAAATTCATACCGTGATCATAGCATACATGGACTCGACTCATATGACTGGGATTTCCATGAAAAAGATTGTGGGCTGAAAATGGGTGATCACTGTACATTTCTCTTCTGTTTCTTATTTATATTTATATTTTACTTCCTCAATTTAGCATGATGGACAGGGAAAGACCTAATCTAAGATCTGCACAAAAATATTTTGCCTTCAAATTCATACCGTGAACGTAGCATGCATGGACTCGACTCATATAACTGGGATTTCCATGAATAAGATTGTGGGCCGAAAATGGGTGATCACTGTACATTTCTCTTCTGTTTCCTATTTATATTTCTATTTTACCTTCTCAATTTAGCATTATGGACAGGGAAAGAACTAATCTAAAATCTGCACAAAAATATTTTGCCTTCAAATTCATACCGTGATCGTAGCTCGCATGGACTCGACTCATATGACTGGGATTTCCATGAAAAAGATTGTGGGCCTAAAATGGGTGATCACTGTACATTTCTCTTTTGTTTCCTATTTATATTGATATTTTACCTCCACAATTTAGCATTATGGACAGGGAAAGACCTAATCTAAGATCTGGACAAAAATATTTTGCCTTTAAATTCATACCGTGATCGTAGCATGCATGGACTCGACTCATATGACTGGGATTTCCATGAAAAAGATTGTGGGCCGAAATGGCTGATCACTGTACATTTCTCTTCTGTTTCCTATTTATATTTATATTTTACCTCCTCAATTTAGCATTATGTACAGGGAAAGACCTAATCTGAAATCTGCACAAAAATATTTTGCCTTCAAATACATACCGTGATCGTAGCATGCATGGACTCGACTCATATGACTGGGATTTGCATGAAAAAAAATTGTGGGCAGAAAATGGGTGATCACTGTACATTTCTCTTCTGTTTCCTATTTATATTTCTATTTTACCTCCTCAATTTAGCATTATGGACAGGGAAAGACCTAATCTAAAATCTGTAAAAGAATATTTTGCCTTCAAATTCATACCGTGATCGTAGCATGCAAGGACTCGACTCATATGACTGGGATTTCCATGAAAAAGATTGTGGGGCGAAAATGGGTGATCACTGTACATTTCTCTTCTGTTTCCTATTTATATTTCTATTTTACCTCCTCAATTTAGCATTATGGACAGGGAAAGAACTAATCTAAAATCTGCACAAAAATATTTTGCCTTCAAATTCATACCGTGATCGTAGCATGCATGGACTCGACTCATATGACTGGGATTTCCATGAAAAAGATTGTGGGCCGAAAATGGCTGATCACTGTACATTTCTCTTTTGTTTCCTATTTATATTTATATTTTACCTCCACAATTTAGCATTATGGACAGGGAAAGCCCTAATCTAAGATCTGGACAAAAATATTTTGCCTTCAAATTCATACCGTGATCGTAGCATGCATGGACTCGAATCATATGACTGGGATATCCATGAAAAAGATTGTGAGCCGAAAATTGGTGATCACTGTATATTTCTCTTCTGTTTCCTATTTATATTTATATTTTACCACCTCAATTTAGCATTATGGACAGGGAAAGACCTAATCTAAAATCTGCACAAAAATATTTTGCCTTCAAATTCATACCGTGATCATAGCATACATGGACTCGACTCATATGACTGGGATTTGCATGAAAAAGATTGTGGGCTGAAAATGGGTGATCACTGTACATTTCTCTTCTGTTTCTTATTTATATTTATATTTTACTTCCTCAATTTAGCATGATGGACAGGGAAAGACCTAATCTAAGATCTGCACAAAAATATTTTGCCTTCAAATTCATACCGTGAACGTAGCATGCATGGACTCGACTCATATAACTGGGATTTCCATGAATAAGATTGTGGGCCGAAAATGGGTGATCACTGTACATTTCTCTTCTGTTTCCTATTTATATTTCTATTTTACCTCCTCAATTTAGCATTATGGACAGGGAAAGAACTAATCTAAAATCTGCACAAAAATATTTTGCCTTCAAATTCATACCGTGATCGTAGCTCGCATGGACTCGACTCATATGACTGGGATTTCCATGAAAAAGATTGTGGGCCTAAAATGGGTGATCACTGTGCATTTCTCTTTTGTTTCCTATTTATATTGATATTTTACCTCCACAATTTAGCATTATGGACAGGGAAAGACCTAATCTAAGATCTGGACAAAAATATTTTGCCTTTAAATTCATACCGTGATCGTAGCATGCATGGACTCGACTCATATGACTGGGATTTCCATGAAAAAGATTGTGGGCCGAAATGGCTGATCACTGTACATTTCTCTTCTGTTTCCTATTTATATTTATATTTTACCTCCTCAATTTAGCATTATGTACAGGGAAAGACCTAATCTGAAATCTGCACAAAAATATTTTGCCTTCAAATACATACCGTGATCGTAGCATGCATGGACTCGACTCATATGACTGGGATTTGCATGAAAAAAAATTGTGGGCAGAAAATGGGTGATCACTGTACATTTCTCTTCTGTTTCCTATTTATATTTCTATTTTACCTCCTCAATTTAGCATTATGGACAGGGAAAGACCTAATCTAAAATCTGTAAAAGAATATTTTGCCTTCAAATTCATACCGTGATCGTAGCATGCAAGGACTCGACTCATATGACTGGGATTTCCATGAAAAAGATTGTGGGGCGAAAATGGGTGATCACTGTACATTTCTCTTCTGTTTCCTATTTATATTTCTATTTTACCTCCTCAATTTAGCATTATGGACAGGGAAAGAACTAATCTAAAATCTGCACAAAAATATTTTGCCTTCAAATTCATACCGTGATCGTAGCATGCATGGACTCGACTCATATGACTGGGATTTCCATGAAAAAGATTGTGGGCCGAAAATGGCTGATCACTGTACATTTCTCTTTTGTTTCCTATTTATATTTATATTTTACCTCCACAATTTAGCATTATGGACAGGGAAAGCCCTAATCTAAGATCTGGACAAAAATATTTTGCCTTCAAATTCATACCGTGATCGTAGCATGCATGGACTCGAATCATATGACTGGGATATCCATGAAAAAGATTGTGAGCCGAAAATTGGTGATCACTGTATATTTCTCTTCTGTTTCCTATTTATATTTATATTTTACCACCTCAATTTAGCATTATGGACAGGGAAAGACCTAATCTAAAATCTGCACAAAAATATTTTGCCTTCAAATTCATACCGTGATCATAGCATACATGGACTCGACTCATATGACTGGGATTTGCATGAAAAAGATTGTGGGCTGAAAATGGGTGATCACTGTACATTTCTCTTCTGTTTCTTATTTATATTTATATTTTACTTCCTCAATTTAGCATGATGGACAGGGAAAGACCTAATCTAAGATCTGCACAAAAATATTTTGCCTTCAAATTCATACCGTGAACGTAGCATGCATGGACTCGACTCATATAACTGGGATTTCCATGAATAAGATTGTGGGCCGAAAATGGGTGATCACTGTACATTTCTCTTCTGTTTCCTATTTATATTTCTATTTTACCTCCTCAATTTAGCATTATGGACAGGGAAAGAACTAATCTAAAATCTGCACAAAAATATTTTGCCTTCAAATTCATACCGTGATCGTAGCTCGCATGGACTCGACTCATATGACTGGGATTTCCATGAAAAAGATTGTGGGCCTAAAATGGGTGATCACTGTGCATTTCTCTTTTGTTTCCTATTTATATTGATATTTTACCTCCACAATTTAGCATTATGGACAGGGAAAGACCTAATCTAAGATCTGGACAAAAATATTTTGCCTTTAAATTCATACCGTGATCGTAGCATGCATGGACTCGACTCATATGACTGGGATTTCCATGAAAAAGATTGTGGGCCGAAATGGGTGATCACTGTACATTTCTCTTCTGTTTCCTATTTATATTTATATTTTACCTCCTCAATTTAGCATTATGTACAGGGAAAGACCTAATCTGAAATCTGCACAAAAATATTTTGCCTTCAAATACATACCGTGATCGTAGCATGCATGGACTCGACTCATATGACTGGGATTTGCATGAAAAAAAATTGTGGGCAGAAAATGGGTGATCACTGTACATTTCTCTTCTGTTTCCTATTTATATTTCTATTTTACCTCCTCAATTTAGCATAATGGACAGGGAAAGACCTAATCTAAAATCTGTAAAAGAATATTTTGCCTTCAAATTCATACCGTGATCGTAGCATGCAAGGACTCGACTCATATGACTGGGATTTCCATGAAAAAGATTGTGGGGCGAAAATGGGTGATCACTGTACATTTCTCTTCTGTTTCCTATTTATATTTCTATTTTACCTCCTCAATTTAGCATTATGGACAGGGAAAGAACTAATCTAAAATCTGCACAAAAATGTTTTGCCTTCAAATTCATACCGTGATCGTAGCATGCATGGACTCGACTCATATGACTGGGATTTCCATGAAAAAGATTGTGGGCCGAAAATGGCTGATCACTGTACATTTCTCTTTTGTTTCCTATTTATATTTATATTTTACCTCCACAATTTAGCATTATGGACAGGGAAAGCCCTAATCTAAGATCTGGACAAAAATATTTTGCCTTCAAATTCATACCGTGATCGTCGCATGCATGGACTCGACTCATATGACTGGGATTTTTATATGAAAAAGATTGTGGGCTGAAAATGGGTGATCACTGTACATTTCTCTTCTGTTTCCTATTTATATTTATATTTTACCTCCTCAATTTAGCATTATGGACAGGGAAAGACCTAATCTGAAATCTGCACAAATATATTTTGCCTTCAAATTCATACCGTGATCGTAGCATGCATGGACTCGACTCATATGACTGGGATTTCCATGAAAAAGTTTGTGGGCGGAAAATGGGTGATCACTGTACATTTCTCTTCTGTTTCCTATTTATATTTCTATTTTACCTCCTCAATTTAGCATTATGGACAGGGAAAGACCTAATCTAAGATCTACAAAAAAATATTTTGCCTTCAAATTCATACCGTGATCGTAGCATGCATGGACATGACTCATATGACTGGGATTTACATGAAAAAGATTGTGGGCCGAAAAATGGTGATCACTGTACATTTCTCTTCTGTTTCCTATTT
Organism: Acanthosepion lycidas; assembly: GCA_963932145.1. Classification (NCBI taxonomy): domain Eukaryota; kingdom Metazoa; phylum Mollusca; class Cephalopoda; order Sepiida; family Sepiidae; genus Acanthosepion; species Acanthosepion lycidas. The sequence goes on along the minus strand of OZ010597.1, from coordinate 97,378,115 downwards.
ATATTTCTATTTTACCTCCTCAATTTAGCATTATGGACAGGGAAAGGACTAATCTAAAATCTGCACAGAAATATTTTGCCTTCAAATTCATACCGTGATCGTAGCATGCATGGATTCGACTCATATGACTGGGATTTCCATGAAAAAGATTGTGGGCCGAAAATGGGTTATCACTGTACATTTCTCTTCTGTTTCCTATTTATATTTCTATTTTACCTCCTCAATTTAGCATTATGGACAGTGAAAGACCTAATCTAAGATCTGGACAAAAATATTTTGCCTTCAAATTCATACCGTGATCGTAGCATGCATGGACTCGACTCATATGACTGGGATTTCCATGAAAAAAATTGTGAGCCGAAAATTGGTGATCACTGTATATTTCTCTTCTGTTTCCTATTTATATTTATATTTTACCACCTCAATTTAGCATTATGGACAGGGAAAGACCTAATCTAAGCTCAGCACAAAAATATTTTGCCTTCAAATTCATACCGTGATCGTAGCATGCATGGACTCGACTCATATGACTGGGATTTCCATGAAAAAGATTGTGGGCCGAAAATGGGTGATCACTGTACATTTCTCTTCTGTTTCCTATTGATATTTCTATTTTACCTCCTCAATTTAGCATTATGGACAGGGAAAGAACTAATCTAAAATCTGCACAAAAATATTTTGCCTTCAAATTCATACCGTGATCGTAGCATGCATGGACTCGACTCATATGACTGGGATTTCCATGAAAAAGATTGTGGGCCGAAAATGGGTGATCACTGTACATTTCTCTTCTGTTTTTTATTCATATTTATATTTTACTTCCTCAATTTAGCATTATGGACAGGGAAAGACCGAATCTAAGCTCTGCACAAAAATATTTTGCCTTCAAATTCATACCGTGATTGTAGCATGCATGGACTCGACTCATATGACTGGGATTTCCATGAAAAAGATTGTGGGCCGAAAATGGGTGATCACTGTACATTTCTCTTCTGTTTCCGATTTATATTTATATTTTATCTCCTCAATTTAGCATTATGGACAGGGAAAGACCTAATCTAAAATCTGCACAAAAATATTTTGCCTTCAAATTCATACCGTGATTGTAGCATGCATGGACTCGACTCATATGACTGGGATTTCAATGAAAAAGATTGTGGGCCGAAAATGGGTGATCACTGTACATTTCTCTTCTGTTTCCTATTTATATTTCTATTTTACCTCCTCAATTTAGCATTATGGACAGGGAAAGAACTAATCTAAAATCTGCACAAAAATATATTGCCTTCAAATTCATACCGTGATCGTAGCATTCATGGACTCGACTCATATGACTGGGATTTCCATGAAAAAGATTGTGGGCCGAAAATGGGTGATCACTGTACATTTCTCTTTTGTTTCCTATTTATATTTATATTTTACCTCCACAATTTAGCATTATGGACAGGGAAAGACGTAATCTAAGATCTCGACAAAAATATTTTGCCTTCAAATTCATACCGTGATCGTAGCATGCATGGACTCGACTCATATGACTGGGATTTCCATGAAAACGATTGTGGGCGGAAAATGGGTGATCACTGTACATTTCTCTTCTGTTTCCTATTTATATTTCTATTTTACCTCCTCAATTTAGCATTATGGACAGGGAAAGACCTAATCTAAGATCTACAAAAAAATATTTTGCCTTCAAATTCATACCGTGATCGTAGCATGCATGGACATGACTCATATGACTGGGATTTACATGAAAAAGATTGTGGGCCGAAAAATGGTGATCACTGTACATTTCTCTTCTGTTTCCTATTTATATTTCTATTTTACCTCCTCAATTTAGCATTATGGACAGGGAAAGGTCTAATCTAAAATCTGCACAAAATTATTTTGCCTTCAAATTCATACCGTGATCGTAGCATGCATGGACTCAACTCATATGACTGGGATTTGCATGAAAAAGATAGTGGGTCGAAAATGGGTGATCACTGTACATTTCTCTTCTGTTTCCTATTTATATTTATATTTTACCTCCTCAATTTAGCATTATGGACAGGGAAAGACCTAATCTGAAATCTGCACAAATATATTTTGCCTTCAAATTCATACCGTGATCATAGCATGCATGGACTCGACTCATATGACGGGGATTTCCATGAAAAATATTGTGGGCCAAAAATGGGTGATCACTGTACATTTCTCTTCTGTTTCCTATTTATATTTATATTTTATCTCCTCAATTTACCATTATGGACAGGGAAAGACCCAATCTAAGATCTGCACAAAAATATTTTGCCTTCAAATTCATACTGTGATCGTAGCGTGCATGGACTCGACTCATACGACTGGCATTTCCATGAAAAAGATTGTGGGCCGAAAATGGGTGATCACTGTACATTTCTCTTCTGTATACTATTTATATTTATATTTTACCTCCTTAATTTAGCATTATGGAAAGGGAAAGACCCAATCTAAGATCTCCACAAAAATATTTTGCCTTCAAATTCATACCGTGATCGTAGCATGCATGGACTCGACTCATATGACTGGGATTTCCATGAAAAAGATTGTGGGCCGAAAATGGGTGATCACTGTACATTTCTCTTCTGTTTCCTATTTATATTTCTATTTTACCTCCTCAATTTAGCATTATGGACAGGGAAAGAACTAATCTAAAATCTGCACAAAAATATATTGCCTTCAAATTCATACCGTGATCGTAGCATGCATGGACTCGACTCATATGACTGGGATTTCCATGAAAAAGATTGTGGGCCGAAAATGGGTGATCACTGTACATTTCTCTTTTGTTTCCTATTTATATTTCTATTTTACCTCCACAATTTAGCATTATGGACAGGGAAAGACGTAATCTAAGATCTGGACAAAAATATTTTGCCTTCAAATTCATACCGTGATCGTAGCATGCATGGACTCGACTCATATGACTGGGATTTCCATGAAAAAGATTGTGGGCCGAAAATGGCTGATCACTGTACATTTCTCTTCTGTTTCCTATTTATATTTCTATTTTACCTCCTCAATTTAGCATTATGGACAGGGAAAGACCTAATCTAAGATCTGGACAAAAATATTTTGCCTTCAAATTCATACCGTGATCGTAGCATGCATGGACTCGACTCATATGACTGGGATTTCCATGAAAAAGATTGTGGGCCGAAAATGGGTGATCACTGTACATTTCTCTTCTGTTTCCTATTTATATTTCTATTTTACCTCCTCAATTTACCGTTATGGACAGGGAAACACCCAATCTAAGATCTGCACAAAAATATTTTGCCTTCAAATTCATACTGTGATCGTAGCGTGCATGGACTCGACTCATACGACTGGCATTTCCATGAAAAAGATTGTGGGCCGAAAATGGGTGATCACTGTACATTTCTCTTCTGTATACTATTTATATTTATATTTTACCTCCTTAATTTAGCATTATGGAAAGGGAAAGACCTAATCTAAAATCTGCACCAAAATATTTTGCCTTCAAATTCATACCGTGATCATAGCATGCATGGACTCGACTCATATGACTGGGATTTGCATGAAAAAGATTGTGGACCGAAAATGGGTGATCACTGTACATTTCTCTTCTGTTTCCTATTTATATTTTTATTTTACCTCCACAATTTAGCATTATGGACAGGGAAAGACCTAATCTAAGATCTGCACAAAAATATTTTTCCTTCAAATTCATACCGTGATCGTTGCATGCATGGACTCGACTCATATGACTGGGATTTCAATGGAAAAGTTTGTGGGCAGAAAATGGGTGATAACTGTACATTTCTCTTCTTTTTCGTATTTATATTTCTATTTTACTTCCTTAATTTAGCATTATGGACAGGGAAAGACCTAATCTAAGATCTGCACAAAAATATTTTGCCTTCAATTTCATACCGTGATCGTAGCATGCATGGACTCGACTCATATGACTGGGATTTCCATGAAAATGATTGTCGTCAGAAAATGGGTGATCACTGTACATTTCTCTTCTGTTTCCTATTAATATTTCTATTTTACCTCCTCAAATTAGCATTATGGAGAGGGAAAGACCTAATCTAAGATCTGCACAAAAATATTTTGCCTTCAAATTCATACCCTGATCGTAGCATGCATGGACTCGACACATATAACTGGGATTTCCATGAAAAAGTTTGTGTGCACAAAATGGGTGATCACTGTACATTTCTCATCTGTTTCCTATTTATATTTCTATTTTACCTCCTCAATTTAGCATTATGGACAGGGAAAGACCTAATCTAAGATCTGCACAAAAATATTTTGCCTTCAAATTCATACCGTGATCATAGCATGCATGGACACAACTCATATGACTGGGATTTCCATGAAAAAGATTGTGGGAAGAAAATGGGTGATCACTGTACATTTCTCTTCTGTTTCCTATTTATATTTCTATATTGCCTCCTCAATTTATCATTATGGACAGGGAAAGACCTAATCTAAGATCTGCACAAAAATATTTTGCCTTCAAATTCATACCGTGACCATAGCATGCATGGACTCGACTCATATGACTGGGATTTCCATGAAAAAGATTGTGGGCAGAAAATGGGTGATCACTGTACATTTCTCTTCTGTTTCCAATTTATATTTCTATTTTACTTCCTCAATTTAGCATTATGGAGAGGGAAAGACCTAATCTAAGCTCTGCAAATAAATATTTTGCCTTTAAATTCATACCGTGATCGTAGCATGCATGGACTCGACTCATATGCCTGGGATTTCCATGAAAAAGTTTGTGGGCCGAAAATGGGTGATCACTGTACATTTCTCTTCTGTTTCCTATTTATATTTATATTTTACTTCCTTCATTTAGCATTATGGACAGTGAAAGACCTAATCTAAGCTCTGCACAAAAATATTTTCCCTTCAAATTCATACCGTGATCGTAGCATGCATGGACTCGACTCATATGACTGGGATTTCCATGAAAATGATTCTGGGCAGAAAATGGGTAATCACTGTAAATTTCTCTTCTGTTTCCAATTTATATTTATATTTTACCTCCTCAATTTAGCATTATGGACACGGAAAGACCTAATCTAAGATCTGCACAAAAATTTTTTGCCTTCAAATTCATACCGTGTTCGTAGCATTCATGCACTCGACTCATATGACTGGGATATCCATGAAAATGATTGTGGGCAGAAAATGTGTGATCACTGTACATTTCTCTTCTGTTTCCTATTTATATTTATATATTACCTCCTCAATTTAGCATTATGGACAGGGAAAGACCTAATCTAAGATCTGCAAAATATATTTTGCATCCAATTCCTACCGTGATCGTAGCATGCATGGACTCGACTCATATGGATGGGATTTCCATGAAAAAGATTGTGGGCCGAAAATGGGTGATCACTGCACATTTCTCTTCTGTTTCCTATTTATATTTCTTTTTTACTTCCTTCATTTAGCATTATGGACAGGGAAAGACCTAATCTAAGCTCTGCACAAAAATATTTTGCCTTCAAATTCAGACCGTGACCATAGCATGCATGGACTCGACTCATATGACTGGGATTTCCATGAAAAAGATTGTGGGCAGAAAATGGGTGATCACTGTACATTTCTCTTCTGTTTCCTATTCATATTTCTATTTTACTTCCTCAATTTAGCATTATGGGCAGGGAAAGACCTATTCTAAGCACTGAAAATAAATATTTTGCCTTCAAATTCATACCGTGATCGTAGCATGCATGGACTCGACTCATATGACTGGGAATTCCATGAAAAAAGATTGTTGGCAGAAATTGGGTGATCACTGTACATTTCTCTTCTGTTTCCTATTTATATTTCTATTTTACCTCCTCAATTTATCATTATGGACAGGGAAAGACCTAATCTATGCTCTGCACAAAAATATTTTGTCTTCAAATTCATACCGTGATCGTAGGATGCATGGACTCGACTCATATGACTGGGATTTCCATGAAAAAGATTGTGGGCAGAAAATGGGTGATGACTGTACATTTCTCTCCTGTTTCCTATTTACATTTATATTTTACCTCGTCAATGAAGCATTATGGACAGGGAAAGACCAAATCTAAGTTCTGCAAAAAAATATTTTGCCTTCAAATTCAAACCGTGATCGTAGCATCCGTGGACTCGACTCATATGACTGGGATTTCCATGAAAAAGTTTGTGGGCACAAAATGGGTGATCACTGTACATTTCTCTTCTGTTTCCTATTTATATTTCTATTTTACCTCCTCAATTTAGCATTATGGACACGGAAAGACCTAATCTAAGATCTGCACAAAAATTTTTTGCCTTCAAATTCATACCGTGATCGTAGCATGCATGGACTCGACTCATATGACTGGGATTTCCATGAAAAAGTTTGTGAGCACAAAATGGGTGATCACTGTACATTTCTCTTCTGTTTCCAATTTATATTTCTGTTTTACCTCCTCAATTTAGCATTATGGACACGGAAAGACCTAATGTAAGATCTGCACAAAAATTTTTTCCCTTCAAATTCATACCGTGATCGTAGCATGCATGGACTCGACTCATATGACTGGGATTTCCATGAAAAAGATTGTGGGCCGAAAATGGGTGGTCACTGTACATTTCTCTTCTTTTTCCTATTCATATTTATATTTACCTCCTCAATTTAGCATTATGGACAGGGAAAGACCTAATCTAAAATCTGCACAAAAATATTTTGCCTTCAAATTCATACCGTGATCGTAGCATGCATGGACTCGACTCATATGACTGGGATTTCCATGAAATAGATTGTGGGCCGAAAACAGGTGATCACTGGACATTTCTCTTCTGTTTCCTATTTATATTTATATTTTACCTTCTCAAAATAGCATTATGGACAGGGAAAGACCTAATCTAACATCTGCACAAAAATATTTTGCCTTCAAATTCATACCGTGATCGTAGCATGCATGGACTCGACTCATATCACTGGGTTTTACATGAAAAAGATTGTGGGCCGAAAACGGGTGTTCACTGTACATTTCTCTTCCGTTTCCTATTTATATTTATATTTTACCTCCTCAATTTAGCATTATGGACAGGGAAAGAGCTAATCTAAAATCTGCACAAAAATATTTTGCCTTCAAATTCATACCGTGATCGTAGCATGGATGGACTCGACTCATATGACTGGGATTTCCATGAAAAAGTTTGTGGGCAGAAAATGGGTGATCACTGTACATTTCTCTTCTGTTTCCTATTTATATTTATATTTTACCTACTCAATTTAACATTATGGACAGGGAAATACCTAATCCTAAATCTGCACAAAAATATTTTGCCTTCAAATTCATACCGTGATCGTAGCATGCATGGACTCGACTCATATGACTGGGATTTCCATGAAAAAGATTGTGGGCCGAAAATGGGTGATCACTGTACATTTCTCTTCTGTTTCCTATTTATATTTCTATTTTACCTCCTCAATTTAGCATTATGGAGAGGGAAAGACCTAATCTAAAATCTGCACAAGAATATTTTGCCTTCAAATTCATACCGTAATCGTAGCATGCATGGACTCGACTCATATGACTGGGATTTCCATGAAAAAGATTGTGGGCCGAAAATGTGTGATCACTGTACATTTCTCTTCTGTTTCCTATTTATATTTATATTTTACCTCCTAAATTTAGCATTATGGACAGGGAAAGACCTAATCTAAAATCTGCACAAAAATATTTTGCCTTCAAATTCATACAGTGATCGTAGCATGCATGGACTCGACTCATATGACTGGGATTTCCATGAAAAAGATTGTGGGCCTAAAATGAGTGATCACTGTACATTTCTCTTCTGTTTTCTATTTATATTTCTATTTTACCTCCTCAATTTAACATTATGGACAGGGAAAGACCTAATCTAAAATCTGCACAAAAATATTTTGCCTTCAAATTCATACCATGATCGTAGCATGCATGTACACGACTCATATGACAGGGATTTCCATGAAAAAGATTGTGGGCCTAAAATGGGTGATCACTGTACATTTCTCTACTGTTTCCTATTTATATTTCTATTTACCTCCTCAATTTAGCATTAGGGACAGGGAAAGACCTAATCTAAAATCTGCACAAAAATATTTTTCCTTCAAATTCATACCGTGATCGTAGCATGAATGGACTCGACTCATATGACTGGGATTTCCATGAAAAATTTGTGGGCCGAAAATGGGTGATCGCTGTACATTTCTCTTCTGTTTCCTATTTATATTTATATTTTACCTCCTCAATTTAACATTATGGACAGGGAAAGATCTAATCTAAAATCTGCACAAAAATATTTTGCCTTCAAATACATACCGTGATCGTAGCATGCATGGACTCGACTCATATGACTGGGATTTCCATGAAAAAGATTGTGGGCCGAAAATGGGTGATCACTGTACATTTCTCTTCTGTTAACTATTTATATTTATATTTTACCTCCTCAATTTAGCATTATGGACAGGGAAAGACCTAATCTAAATCCTGCACAAAAATATTTTGCTTTCAAATTCATACCGTGATCATAGCATGCATGGACTCGACTCATATGACTGGGATTTCCATGAAAAAGATTGTGGGCCGAAAATGGGTGATCACTGTATATTTTTCTTCTGTTTCCTATTTATATATATATTTTACTTCCTCAATTTAGCATTATGGACAGGGAAAGACCTAATCTAAAATCTGCACAAAAATATTTTCCTTTCAAATTCATACCGTGATCGTAGCATGCATGGACTCGACTCATATGACTGGGATTTCCATGAAAAAGATTGTGGACCGAAAATGGGTGATCACTGTACATTTCTCTGCTGTTTCCTATTTATATTTCTATTTTACCTTCTCAAAATAGCATTATGGACAGGGAAAGACCTAATCTAAAATCTGCACAAAAATATTTTGCCTTCAAACTTATACCGTGATCGTTACATGCATGGACTCGACTCATATGACTGGGATTTCCATGAAAAAGATTGTAGGCCGAAAATGGGTGATCACTGTACATTTCTCTTCTGTTTCCTATTTATATTTCTATTTTACCTCCTCAATTTAGCATTATGGACAGGGAAATACCTAATCTAAAATCTGCACAAAAATATTTTGCTTTCAAATTCATACCGTTATCGTAGCATGCATGGACTCGACTCATATGACTGGGATTTCCATGAAAAAGATTGTGGGCCGAAAATGGGTGATCACTGTACATTTCTGTTCTGTTTCCTATTTTTATTTATATTTTACCTCCTTAATTTAGCATTATGGACAGGGATAGACCTAATATAAAATCTGCACAAAAATATTTTGCCTTCAATTTCATACCGTGATCGTAGCATGCATGGACTCGACTCATATGACAGGGATTTCCATGAGAAAGATTTTGGGCCTAAAATGGGTGATCACTGTACATTTCTCTTCTTTTTACTATTTATATTTATATTTTAACTTCTCAAATTAGCATTATGGACAGAGAAAGACCTAATCTAAAATCTGCACAAGAATATTTTGCCTTCAAATTTATACCGTGATCGTAGCATGCATGGAATCGACTCATATGACTGGGATTTCCATGAAAAAGATTGTGGGCCGAAAATGGGTGATCACTGAACATTTCTCTTCTGTTTCCTATTTATATTTATATTTTACCTCCTCAATTTAGCATTATGGACAGCGAAAGACCTAATCTAAGATATGCATCAAAAATATTTTCCTTCAAATTCATACCGTGATCGTAGCATGCATGGATTCGACTCATATGACTGGGATTTCCATGAAAAAGATTGTGGGCCGAAATGTGGGTGATCACTGTACATTTCTCTTCTTTTTCCTATTTATATTTATATTTACCTCCTCAATTTAGCATTATGGACAGGGAAAGACCTAATCTAAAATCTGCACAAAAATATTTTGCCTTCAAATTCATACCGTGATCGTTGCATGCATGGACTCGACTCATATGACTGGGATTTCCATGAAATAGATTGTGGGCCGAAAACAGGTGATCACTGGACATTTCTCTTCTGTTTCCTATTTATATTTATATTTTACCTTCTCAAAATAGCATTATGGACAGGGAAAGACCTAATCTAACATCTGCACAAAAATATTTTGCCTTCAAATTCATACCGTGATCGTAGCATGCATGGACTCGACTCATATCACTGGGATTTACATGAAAAAGATTGTGGGCCGAAAAACGGGTGTTCACTGTACATTTCTCTTCTGTTTCCTATTTATATTTATATTTTACCTCCTCAATTTAGCATTATGGACAGGGAAAGACCTAATCTAAAATCTGCACAAAAATATTTTGCCTTCAAATTCATACCGTGATCGTAGCATGGATGGACTCGACTCATATGACTGGGATTTCCATGAAAAAGTTTGTGGGCAGAAAATGGGTGATCACTGTACATTTCTCTTCTGTTTCCTATTTATATTTATATTTTACCTCCTCAATTTAACATTATGGACAGGGAAATACCTAATCCTAAATCTGCACAAAAATATTTTGCCTTCAAATTCATACCCTGATCGTAGCATGCATGGACTCGACACATATAACTGGGATTTCCATGAAAAAGTTTGTGTGCACAAAATGGGTGATCACTGTACATTTCTCATCTGTTTCCTATTTATATTTCTATTTTACCTCCTCAATTTAGCATTATGGACAGGGAAAGACCTAATCTAAGATCTGCACAAAAATATTTTGCCTTCAAATTCATACCGTGATCATAGCATGCATGGACACAACTCATATGACTGGGATTTCCATGAAAAAGATTGTGGGAAGAAAATGGGTGATCACTGTACATTTCTCTTCTGTTTCCTATTTATATTTCTATATTGCCTCCTCAATTTATCATTATGGACAGGGAAAGACCTAATCTAAGATCTGCACAAAAATATTTTGCCTTCAAATTCATACCGTGACCATAGCATGCATGGACTCGACTCATATGACTGGGATTTCCATGAAAAAGATTGTGGGCAGAAAATGGGTGATCACTGTACATTTCTCTTCTGTTTCCAATTTATATTTCTATTTTACTTCCTCAATTTAGCATTATGGAGAGGGAAAGACCTAATCTAAGCTCTGCAAATAAATATTTTGCCTTTAAATTCATACCGTGATCGTAGCATGCATGGACTCGACTCATATGCCTGGGATTTCCATGAAAAAGTTTGTGGGCCGAAAATGGGTGATCACTGTACATTTCTCTTCTGTTTCCTATTTATATTTATATTTTACTTCCTTCATTTAGCATTATGGACAGTGAAAGACCTAATCTAAGCTCTGCACAAAAATATTTTCCCTTCAAATTCATACCGTGATCGTAGCATGCATGGACTCGACTCATATGACTGGGATTTCCATGAAAATGATTCTGGGCAGAAAATGGGTAATCACTGTAAATTTCTCTTCTGTTTCCAATTTATATTTATATTTTACCTCCTCAATTTAGCATTATGGACACGGAAAGACCTAATCTAAGATCTGCACAAAAATTTTTTGCCTTCAAATTCATACCGTGTTCGTATCATTCATGCACTCGACTCATATGACTGGGATATCCATGAAAATGATTGTGGGCAGAAAATGTGTGATCACTGTACATTTCTCTTCTGTTTCCTATTTATATTTATATATTACCTCCTCAATTTAGCATTATGGACAGGGAAAGACCTAATCTAAGATCTGCAAAATATATTTTGCTTTCCAATTCCTACCGTGATCGTAGCATGCATGGACTCGACTCATATGGATGGGATTTCCATGAAAAAGATTGTGGGCCGAAAATGGGTGATCACTGCACATTTCTCTTCTGTTTCCTATTTATATTTCTTTTTTACTTCCTTCATTTAGCATTATGGACAGGGAAAGACCTAATCTAAGCTCTGCACAAAAATATTTTGCCTTCAAATTCAGACCGTGACCATAGCATGCATGGACTCGACTCATATGACTGGGATTTCCATGAAAAAAATTGTGGGCAGAAAATGGGTGATCACTGTACATTTCTCTTCTGTTTCCTATTCATATTTCTATTTTACTTCCTCAATTTAGCATTATGGGCAGGGAAAGACCTATTCTAAGCACTGAAAATAAATATTTTGCCTTCAAATTCATACCGTGATCGTAGCATGCATGGACTCGACTCATATGACTGGGAATTCCATGAAAAAAGATTGTTGGCAGAAATTGGGTGATCACTGTACATTTCTCTTCTGTTTCCTATTTATATTTCTATTTTACCTCCTCAATTTATCATTATGGACAGGGAAAGACCTAATCTATGCTCTGCACAAAAATATTTTGTCTTCAAATTCATACCGTGATCGTAGGATGCATGGACTCGACTCATATGACTGGGATTTCCATGAAAAAGATTGTGGGCAGAAAATGGGTGATGACTGTACATTTCTCTCCTGTTTCCTATTTACATTTATATTTTACCTCGTCAATGAAGCATTATGGACAGGGAAAGACCAAATCTAAGATCTGCAAAAAAATATTTTGCCTTCAAATTCAAACCGTGATCGTAGCATCCGTGGACTCGACTCATATGACTGGGATTTCCATGAAAAAGTTTGTGGGCACAAAATGGGTGATCACTGTACATTTCTCTTCTGTTTCCTATTTATATTTCTATTTTACCTCCTCAATTTAGCATTATGGACACGGAAAGACCTAATCTAAGATCTGCACAAAAATTTTTTGCCTTCAAATTCATACCGTGATCGTAGCATGCATGGACTCGACTCATATGACTGGGATTTCCATGAAAAAGTTTGTGAGCACAAAATGGGTGATCACTGTACATTTCTCTTCTGTTTCCAATTTATATTTCTATTTTACCTCCTCAATTTAGCATTATGGACACGGAAAGACCTAATGTAAGATCTGCACAAAAATTTTTTCCCTTCAAATTCATACCGTGATCGTAGCATGCATGGACTCGACTCATATGACTGGGATTTCCATGAAAAAGATTGTGGGCCGAAAATGGGTGATCACTGTACATTTCTCTTCTTTTTCCTATTTATATTTATATTTACCTCCTCAATTTAGCATTATGGACAGGGAAAGACCTAATCTAAAATCTGCACAAAAATATTTTGCCTTCAAATTCATACCGTGATCGTAGCATGCATGGACTCGACTCATATGACTGGGATTTCCATGAAATAGATTGTGGGCCGAAAACAGGTGATCACTGGACATTTCTCTTCTGTTTCCTATTTATATTTATATTTTACCTTCTCAAAATAGCATTATGGACAGGGAAAGACCTAATCTAACATCTGCACAAAAATATTTTGCCTTCAAATTCATACCGTGATCGTAGCATGCATGGACTCGACTCATATCACTGGGATTTACATGAAAAAGATTGTGGGCCGAAAACGGGTGTTCACTGTACATTTCTCTTCTGTTTCCTATTTATATTTATATTTTACCTCATCAATTTAGCATTATGGACAGGGAAAGAGCTAATCTAAAATCTGCACAAAAATATTTTGCCTTCAAATTCATACCGTGATCGTAGCATGGATGGACTCGACTCATATGACTGGGATTTCCATGAAAAAGTTTGTGGGCAGAAAATGGGTGATCACTGTACATTTCTCTTCTGTTTCCTATTTATATTTATATTTTACCTCCTCAATTTAACATTATGGACAGGGAAATACCTAATCCTAAATCTGCACAAAAATATTTTGCCTTCAAATTCATACCGTGATCGTAGCATGCATGGACTCGACTCATATGACTGGGATTTCCATGAAAAAGATTGTGGGCCGAAAATGGGTGATCACTGTACATTTCTCTTCTGTTTCCTATTTATATTTCTATTTTACCTCCTCAATTTAGCATTATGGAGAGGGAAAGACCTAATCTAAAATCTGCACAAGAATATTTTGCCTTCAAATTCATACCGTGATCGTAGCATGCATGGACTCGACTCATATGACTGGGATTTCCATGAAAAAGATTGTGGGCCGAAAATGTGTGATCACTGTACATTTCTCTTCTGTTTCCTATTTATATTTATATTTTACCTCCTCAATTTAGCATTATGGACAGGGAAAGACCTAATCTAAAATCTGCACAAAAATATTTTGCCTTCAAATTCATACAGTGATCGTAGCATGCATGGACTCGACTCATATGACTGGGATTTCGATGAAAAAGATTGTGGGCCTAAAATGAGTGATCACTGTACATTTCTCTTCTGTTTCCTATTTATATTTCTATTTTACCTCCTCAATTTAACATTATGGACAGGGAAAGACCTAATCTAAAATCTGCACAAAAATATTTTGCCTTCAAATTCATACCATGATCGTAGCATGCATGTACACGACTCATATGACAGGGATTTCCATGAAAAAGATTGTGGGCCTAAAATGGGTGATCACTGTACATTTCTCTACTGTTTCCTATTTATATTTCTATTTACCTCCTCAATTTAGCATTAGGGACAGGGAAAGACCTAATCTAAAATCTGCACAAAAATATTTTTCCTTCAAATTCATACCGTGATCGTAGCATGAATGGACTCGACTCATATGACTGGGATTTCCATGAAAAATTTGTGGGCCGAAAATGGGTGATCGCTGTACATTTCTCTTCTGTTTCCTATTTATATTTATATTTTACCTCCTCAATTTAACATTATGGACAGGGAAAGATCTAATCTAAAATCTGCACAAAAATATTTTGCCTTCAAATACATACCGTGATCGTAGCATGCATGGACTCGACTCATATGACTGGGATTTCCATGAAAAAGATTGTGGGCCGAAAATGGGTGATCACTGTACATTTCTCTTCTGTTAACTATTTATATTTATATTTTACCTCCTCAATTTAGCATTATGGACAGGGAAAGACCTAATCTAAATCCTGCACAAAAATATTTTGCTTTCAAATTCATACCGTGATCATAGCATGCATGGACTCGACTCATATGACTGGGATTTCCATGAAAAAGATTGTGGGCCGAAAATGGGTGATCACTGTATATTTTTCTTCTGTTTCCTATTTATATATATATTTTACTTCCTCAATTTAGCATTATGGACAGGGAAAGACCTAATCTAAAATCTGCCCAAAAATATTTTGCTTTCAAATTCATACCGTGATCGTAGCATGCATGGACTCGACTCATATGACTGGGATTTCCATGAAAAAGATTGTGGACCGAAAATGGGTGATCACTGTACATTTCTCTGCTGTTTCCTATTTATATTTCTATTTTACCTTCTCAAAATAGCATTATGGACAGGGAAAGACCTAATCTAAAATCTGCACAAAAATATTTTGCCTTCAAACTTATACCGTGATCGTTACATGCATGGACTCGACTCATATGACTGGGATTTCCATGAAAAAGATTGTAGGCCGAAAATGGGTGATCACTGTACATTTCTCTTCTGTTTCCTATTTATATTTCTATTTTACCTCCTCAATTTAGCATTATGGACAGGGAAATACCTAATCTAAAATCTGCACAAAAATATTTTGCTTTCAAATTCATACCGTTATCGTAGCATGCATGGACTCGACTCATATGACTGGGATTTCCATGAAAAAGATTGTGGGCCGAAAATGGGTGATCACTGTACATTTCTGTTCTGTTTCCTATTTTTATTTATATTTTACCTCCTTAATTTAGCATTATGGACAGGGATAGACCTAATATAAAATCTGCACAAAAATATTTTGCCTTCAATTTCATACCGTGATCGTAGCATGCATGGACTCGACTCATATGACAGGGATTTCCATGAGAAAGATTTTGGGCCTAAAATGGGTGATCACTGTACATTTCTCTTCTGTTTACTATTTATATTTATATTTTAACTTCTCAAATTAGCATTATGGACAGAGAAAGACCTAATCTAAAATCTGCACAAGAATATTTTGCCTTCAAATTTATACCGTGATCGTAGCATGCATGGAACCGACTCATATGACTGGGATTTCCATGAAAAAGATTGTGGGCCGAAAATGGGTGATCACTGAACATTTCTCTTCTGTTTCCTATTTATATTTATATTTTACCTCCTCAATTTAGCATTATGGACAGCGAAAGACCTAATCTAAGATATGCATCAAAAATATTTTCCTTCAAATTCATACCGTGATCGTAGCATGCATGGATTCGACTCATATGACTGGGATTTCCATGAAAAAGATTGTGGGCCGAAAATGGGTGATCACTGTACATTTCTCTTCTTTTTCCTATTTATATTTATATTTACCTCCTCAATTTAGCATTATGGACAGGGAAAGACCTAATCTAAAATCTGCACAAAAATATTTTGCCTTCAAATTCATACCGTGATCGTAGCATGCATGGACTCGACTCATATGACTGGGATTTCCATGAAAAAGATTGTGGGCCGAAAATGTGTGATCACTGTACATTTCTCTTCTGTTTCCTATTTATATTTATATTTTACCTCCTAAATTTAGCATTATGGACAGGGAAAGACCTAATCTAAAATCTGCACAAAAATATTTTGCCTTCAAATTCATACAGTGATCGTAGCATGCATGGACTCGACTCATATGACTGGGATTTCCATGAAAAAGATTGTGGGCCTAAAATGAGTGATCACTGTACATTTCTCTTCTGTTTCCTATTTATATTTCTATTTTACCTCCTCAATTTAACATTATGGACAGGGAAAGACCTAATCTAAAATCTGCACAAAAATATTTTGCCTTCAAATTCATACCATGATCGTAGCATGCATGTACTCGACTCATATGACAGGGATTTCCATGAAAAAGATTGTGGGCCTAAAATGGGTGATCACTGTACATTTCTCTACTGTTTCCTATTTATATTTCTATTTACCTCCTCAATTTAGCATTAGGGACAGGGAAAGACCTAATCTAAAATCTGCACAAAAATATTTTTCCTTCAAATTCATACCGTGATCGTAGCATGAATGGACTCGACTCATATGACTGGGATTTCCATGAAAAATTTGTGGGCCGAAAATGGGTGATCGCTGTACATTTCTCTTCTGTTTCCTATTTATATTTATATTTTACCTCCTCAATTTAACATTATGGACAGGGAAAGATCTAATCTAAAATCTGCACAAAAATATTTTGCCTTCAAATACATACCGTGATCGTAGCATGCATGGACTCGACTCATATGACTGGGATTTCCATGAAAAAGATTGTGGGCCGAAAATGGGTGATCACTGTACATTTCTCTTCTGTTAACTATTTATATTTATATTTTACCTCCTCAATTTAGCATTATGGACAGGGAAAGACCTAATCTAAATCCTGCACAAAAATATTTTGCTTTCAAATTCATACCGTGATCGTAGCATGCATGGACTCGACTCATATGACTGGGATTTCCATGAAAAAGATTGTGGGCCGAAAATGGGTGATCACTGTATATTTTTCTTCTGTTTCCTATTTATATATATATTTTACTTCCTCAATTTAGCATTATGAACAGGGAAAGACCTAATCTAAAATCTGCACAAAAATATTTTGCTTTCAAATTCATACCGTGATCGTAGCATGCATGGACTCGACTCATATGACTGGGATTTCCATGAAAAAGATTGTGGACCGAAAATGTGTGATCACTGTACATTTCTCTGCTGTTTCCTATTTATATTTCTATTTTACCTTCTCAAAATAGCATTATGGACAGGGAAAGACCTAATCTAAAATCTGCACAAAAATATTTTGCCTTCAAACTTATACCGTGATCGTTACATGCATGGACTCGACTCATATGACTGGGATTTCCATGAAAAAGATTGTAGGCCGAAAATGGGTGATCACTGTACATTTCTCTTCTGTTTCCTATTTATATTTCTATTTTACCTCCTCAATTTAGCATTATGGACAGGGAAATACCTAATCTAAAATCTGCACAAAAATATTTTGCTTTCAAATTCATACCGTTATCGTAGCATGCATGGACTCGACTCATATGACTGGGATTTCCATGAAAAAGATTGTGGGCCGAAAATGGGTGATCACTGTACATTTCTGTTCTGTTTCCTATTTTTATTTATATTTTACCTCCTTAATTTAGCATTATGGACAGGGATAGACCTAATATAAAATCTGCACAAAAATATTTTGCCTTCAATTTCATACCGTGATCGTAGCATGCATGGACTCGACTCATATGACAGGGATTTCCATGAGAAAGATTTTGGGCCTAAAATGGGTGATCACTGTACATTTCTCTTCTGTTTACTATTTATATTTCTATTTTACCTCCTCAATTTAGCATTATGGACAGGGATAGACCTAATATAAAATCTGCTTAACAATATTTTGCCTTCAAATTCATACCGTGATCGTAGCATGCATGGACTTGACTCATATGACGGTGATTTCCATGAAAAAGTTTGTGGGCCGAAAATGGGTGATCACTGTACATTTCTGTTCTGTTTCCTATTTATATTTCTATTTTACCTCCTCAATTTAGCATTATTGACAGGGAAAGACCTAATCTAAAATCTGCACAAAAATATTTTGCCTTCAATTTCATACCGTGATCGTAGCATGCATGGACTTGACTCATATGACAGGGATTTCCATGAAAAAGATTTTGGTCCTAAAATGGGTGATCACTGTACATTTCGCTTCTGTTTACTATTTATATTTATATTTTAACTTCTCAAAATGGCATTATGGACAGGGAAAGACCTAATCTAAAATCTGCACAAAAATATTTTGCCTTCAAATTCATACCGTGATCGTAGCATGAATGGACTCGACTCATATGACTGGGATTTACATGAAAAAGATTGTGGGCCGAAAACGGGTGATCACTGTACATTTCTCTTCTGTTTCTTATTTATATTTCTATTTTACCTCCTCAATTTAGCATTATGGACAGGGAAAGTCCTAATCTAAAATCTGCACAAAAATATTTTGCTTTCAAATTCATACCGTGATCATAGCATGCATGGACTCGACTCATATGACTGGGATTTCCATGAAAAAGATTGTGGGCCTAAAATGGGTGATCACTGTACATTTCTCTTCTCTTTCCTATTTATATTTCTATTTTACAATCTCAAAATAGCATTATGGACAGGGAAAGACCTTATCTAAAATCTGCACAAAAATGTTTTGCCTTCAAATTCATACCGTGATCGTAGCATGCATTGACTCGACTCATATGACTGGGCTTTCCATGAAAAACATTGTGGGCCGAAAACGGGTGATCGCTGTACATTTCTCTTCTGTTTCCTATTTATATTTCTATTGTACCTCCTCAATTTAGCATTATGGACAAGAAAAGACCCAATCTAAGATCTGCACAAAAACATTTTGCCTTCAAATTCATACCGTGATCGTAGCATGCATGGACTCGACTCATATGACTGGGATTTCCATGAAAAGATTGTGGGCCGAAAATGGGTGATCACTGTACATTTCTCTTCTGTTTCCTATTTATATTTATATTTTACCTCCTCAATTCAGCATTATGGCCAAGGAAAGACCTAATCTAAGATCTGCACAAAAATATTTTGCCTTCAAATTCATACCGTGATCGTAGCATGCATGGACTCGACTCATATGACTTGGATTTCCATGAAAAAGATTCTGGGCCGAAAATGGGTGATCACTGTACATTTCTCTTCTATTTCCTATTTATATTTCTATTTTACCTCCTCAATTTAGCATTATGGACAGGGAAAGACCTAATCTAAGATCTGCACAAAAATATTTTGCCTTCAAATTCATACCATGATCGTAGCATGCATGGACTCGACTCATATGACTGGGATTTCCATGAAAAAGATTGTGGGTCGAAAATTGGTGATCACTGTATATTTCTCTTCTGTTTCCTATTTATATTTCTATTGTACCTCCTCAATTTAGCATTATGGACAAGAAAAGACCCAATGTAAGATCTGCACAAAAATATTTTGCCTTCAAATTCATACCGTGATCGTAGCATGCATGGACTCGTCTCATATGACTGGGATTTCCATGAAAAAGATTGTGGGCCGAAAATGGGTGATCACTGTATATTTCTCTTCTGTTTCCTGTTTATATTTCTATTTTCACTCCTCAATTTAGCATTATGGACAGGGAAAGACCTAATCTAAATCTGCACAAATATATTTTGCCTTCAAATTCATACCGTGATCGTAGCATGCATGGACTCGACTCATACGACTAGGATTTTCATGAAAAAGATTGTGGGCCGAAAATGGGTGATCACTGTATATTTCTCTTCTGTTTCCTATTGATATTTCTATTTTACCTCCTCGATTTATCATTATGGACAGGGAAAGACCTAATCTAAAATCTGCACAAAAATATTTTGCCTTCAAATTCATACCTTGATCGTAGCATGCATGGACTCGAATCCTATGACTGGGATTTCCATGAAAAAGATTGTGGGCTGAAAATAGTTGATCACTGTACATTTCTCTTCTGTTTCCTATTTATATTTCTATTGTACCTCCTCAATTTAGCATTATGGACAGGGAAAGACCTAACCTAAGGTCTGCACAAAAACATTTTGCCTTCAAATTCATACCGTGATCGTAGCATGCATGGACTCGACTCATATGTCTGGGATTTCCATGAAAAAGATTGTGGGCGGAAAATGGGTGATCACTGAACATTTCTCTTCTGTTTCCTATTTATATTTATATTGTACCTCCTCAATTTAGCATTATGGACAAGAAAAGACCCAATCTAAGATCTGCACAAAAACATTTTGCCTTCAAATTCATACCGTGATCGTAGCATGCATGGACTCGACTCATATGACTGGGATTTCCATGAAAAGATTGTGGGCCGAAAATGGGTGATCACTGTACATTTCTCTTCTGTTTCCTATTTATATTTATATTTTACCTCCTCAATTCAGCATTATGGCCAAGGAAAGACCTAATCTAAGATCTGCACAAAAATATTTTGCCTTCAAATTCATACCGTGATCGTAGCATGCATGGACTCGACTCATATGACTTGGATTTCCATGAAAAAGATTCTGGGCCGAAAATGGGTGATCACTGTACATTTCTCTTCTATTTCCTATTTATATTTCTATTTTACCTCCTCAATTTAGCATTATGGACAGGGAAAGACCTAATCTAAGATCTGCACAAAAATATTTTGCCTTCAAATTCATACCATGATCGTAGCATGCATGGACTCGACTCATATGACTGGGATTTCCATGAAAAAGATTGTGGGTCGAAAATTGGTGATCACTGTATATTTCTCTTCTGTTTCCTATTTATATTTCTATTGTACCTCCTCAATTTAGCATTATGGACAAGAAAAGACCCAATGTAAGATCTGCACAAAAATATTTTGCCTTCAAATTCATACCGTGATTGTAGCATGCATGGACTCGTCTCATATGACTGGGATTTCCATGAAAAAGATTGTGGGCCGAAAATGGGTGATCACTGTATATTTCTCTTCTGTTTCCTGTTTATATTTCTATTTTCACTCCTCAATTTAGCATTATGGACAGGGAAAGACCTAATCTAAATCTGCACAAATATATTTTGCCTTCAAATTCATACCGTGATCGTAGCATGCATGGACTCGACTCATACGACTAGGATTTTCATGAAAAAGATTGTGGGCCGAAAATGGGTGATCACTGTATATTTCTCTTCTGTTTCCTATTGATATTTCTATTTTACCTCCTCGATTTATCATTATGGACAGGGAAAGACCTAATCTAAAATCTGCACAAAAATATTTTGCCTTCAAATTCATACCTTGATCGTAGCATGCATGGACTCGAATCCTATGACTGGGATTTCCATGAAAAAGATTGTGGGCTGAAAATAGTTGATCACTGTACATTTCTCTTCTGTTTCCTATTTATATTTCTATTGTACCTCCTCAATTTAGCATTATGGACAGGGAAAGACCTAACCTAAGGTCTGCACAAAAACATTTTGCCTTCAAATTCATACCGTGATCGTAGCATGCATGGACTCGACTCATATGTCTGGGATTTCCATGAAAAAGATTGTGGGCGGAAAATGGGTGATCACTGAACATTTCTCTTCTGTTTCCTATTTATATTTATATTTTACCTACTCAATTTAGCATTATGGACAGGGAAAGACCTAATCTAAGATCTGCACAAAAATATTTTGCCTTCAAATTCATACGGTGATCGTAGCATGCATGGACTCGACTCAAATGACTGGGATTTCCATGAAAAGATTGTGGGCAGAAAATGGGTGATCACTGTCCATTTCCCTTCTGTTTCCTATTTATATTTATATTTTACCTACTCAATTTAGCATTATGGACACGGAAAGACTTAATCTAAGCTCTGCACAAAAATAGTTTGCCTTCAAATTCATACCGTGATCGTAGCATGCATGGACTTGACTCATATGACTGGGATTTCCATGCAAAAGATTTTGGGCAGAAAATGGGTGATCACTGTACATTTCTCTTCTGTTTCCTATTTATATTTCTATTGTACCTCCTCAATTTAGCATTATGGACAAGAAAAGACCCAATCTAAGATCTGCACAAAAATATTTTGCTTTCAAATTCATACCGTGATCGTAGCATGCATGGACTCGACTCATATGACTGGGATTTCCATGAAAAAGATTGTGGGCCGAAAATCGGTGATCACTGTACATTTCTCTTCTGGTTTCTATTTATATTTCTATTTAACTTCCTCAATTTAACATTGTCGACAGGGAAAGACCTAATCTAAGATCTGCAAAAAAGTATTTTGCCTTTAAATTCATACCGTGATCGTAGCATGCATGGACTCGACTCATATGACTGGGATTTCCATGAAAAAGATTGTGGGCCGAAATTGGGTGATCACTGTACATTTCTCTTCTGTTTCCTATTTATATTTCTATTGTACCTCCTCAATTTAGCATTATGGACAAGAAAAGATCCAATCTAAGATCTGCACAAAAACATTTTGCCTTCAAATTCATACCGTGATCGTAGCATGCATGGACTCGACTCATATGACTGGGATTTCCATGAAAAGATTGTGGGCCGAAAATGGGTGATCACTGTACATTTCTCTTCTGTTTCCTATTTATATTTATATTTTACCTCCTCAATTTAGCATTATGGCCAGGGAAAGACCTAATCTAATCTCTGCACAAAAATATTTTGCCTTTAAATTCATACCGTGACCGTAGCATGCATGGACTCGACTCATATGACTGGGATTTCCATGAAAATGATTCTGGGGCGAAAATGGGTGATCACTGTACATTTCTCTTCTGTTTCCTATTTATATTTCTATTGTACCTCCTCAATTTAGCATTATGGACAAGAAAAGACCCAATCTAAGATCTGCACAAAAACATTTTGCCTTCAAATTCATACCGTGATTGTAGCATGCATGGACTCGACTCATATGACTGGGATTTCCATGAAAAAGATTGTGGGCCGAAAATGGGTGATCACTGTACATTTCTCTTCTGTTTCCTATTTATATTTATATTTTACCTCCTGAATTTAGCATTATGGACAGGGAAAGACCTAATCTAAAATCTGCACAAAAATATTTTGCCTTCAAATTCATACCGTGATCGTAGCATGCATGGACTCGACTCATATGACTGGGATTTCCAAGAAAAAGATTGTGGGCCGAAAATGGGTGATCACTGTACATTTCTCTTCTGTTTCGTATTTATATTTCTATTTTACCTCATCAATTTAGCATTATGGACAGTGAAAGACCTAATCTAAGCTCTGCACAAAAATATTTTGCCTTCAAATTCATACCGTGATCGTAGCATGCATGGACTCGTCTCATATGACTGGGATTTCCATGAAAAAGATAGTGGGCCGAAAATGGGTGATCACTGTACATTTCTCTTCTGTTTCCTATTGATATTTCTATTTTACCTGCTCAATTTAGCATTATGGACAGGGAAAGACCTAATCTAAAATCTGCACAAAAATATTTTGCCTTCAAATTCATACCGTGATCGTAGAATGCATGGACTCGTCTCATATGACTGGGATTTCCATGAAAAAGATAGTGGGCCGAAAATGGGTGATCACGGTACATTACTCTTCTGTTTCCTATTTATATTTCTATTTTCACTCCTCAATTTAGCATTATGGACAGGGAAAGACCTAATCTAAATCTGCACAAATATATTTTGCCTTCAAATTCATACCGTGATCGTAGCATGCATGGACTCGACTCATACGACTGGGATTTCCATGAAAAAGATTGTGGGCCGAAAATGGGTGATCACTGTATATTTCTCTTCTGTTTCCTATTGATATTTCTATTTTACCTCCTCAATTTAGCATTATGGACAGGGAAAGACCTAATCTAAGATCTGCACAAAAATATTTTGCCTTCAAATTCTTACTGTGTTTGTAGCATGCATAGACTCGACTCATATGACTGTGATTTCCATGAAAAAGATTGTGGGCCGAAAATGGGTGATCACTGTACATTTCTCTTCTGTTTCCTATTTATATTTCTATTTTACCTCCTCAATTTAGCATTATGGACGGGGAAAGACCTATTCTAAAATCTGGACAAAAATATTTTGCCTTCAAATTCATACCGTGATCGTAGCATGCATGGACTCGACTCATATGACTGGGATTTCCATGAAAAAAATTGTGGTCCGAAAATGGGTGATCACTGTACATTTCTCTTCTGTTTCCTATTTATATTAATATTTTACCTCCTCAATTTAGCATTATGCACAGGGAAAGACCTGATCTAAAATCTGCACAAAAATATTTTGCCTTCAAATTCATACCGTGATCGTAGCATGCATGGACTCGACTCATATGACTGGGATTTCCATGAAAAAGATTGTGAGCCGAATATGGGTGATCACTGTACATTTCTCTTCTGTTTCCTATTTATATTTATATTTTACCTCCTCAATTTAGCATTATGGACAGGGAAAGACCTAATCTAAAATCTGCACAAAAATATTTTGCCTTCAAATTCATACCGTGATCGTAGCATGCATGGACTCGACTCATATGACTGGGATTTCCATGGAAAAGATTGTGAGCGGAAAATGGGTGATCACTGTAAATTTCTCTTCTGTTTCCTATTTATATTTGTATTTTAATTCCTCAATTTAGCATTATGGACAGGGAAAGAACTAATCTAAAATCTGCACAAAAATATTTAGCCTTCAAATTCATACCGTGATTGTAGCATGCATGGAATCGACTCATATGACTGGGATTTCCATGAAAAAGATTGTGGGCCTAAAATGGGGGATAACTGTACATTTCTCTTCTGTTTCCTATTTATATTTATATTTACCTCCTCAATTTAGCATTATGGACAGGGAAAGACCTAATCTAAAATCTGCACAAAAATATTTTGCCTTCAAATTCATACCGTGATCGTAGCATGATTGGACTCGACTCATATGACTGGGATTTCCATGAAAAAGATTGTGGGCGGAAAATGGGTGATCACTGTACATTTCTCTTCTGTTTCCTATTTATATTTATATTTTACCTCCTCAATTTAGCATTATGGACAGGGAAAGACCTAATCTAAAATCAGCACAAAAATATTTTGCCTTCAAATTTATACCGTGATCGTAGCATGCATGGACTCGACTCATATGACTGGGATTTCCATGAAAAAGATTGTGGGCCGAAAATGGGTGATCATTGTACATTTCTCTTCTGTTTCCTATTCATATTTATATTTTACCTCATCAATTTAGCATTATGGACAGGGAAAGACCTAATCTAAAATCTGCACAAAAATATTTTGCCTTCAAATTCATACCGTGATCGTAGCATGCATGGACTCGACACATATGACTGTGATTTACATGAAAAAAAGATTGTGGGCCGAAATGTGGGTGATCACTGTACATTTCTCTTCTGTTTCCTATTTATATTTATATTTTACCTCCTCAATTAAGCATTATGGACAGGGAAAGACCTAATCTAAAATCTGCACAAAAATATTTTGCCTTCAAATTCATACCCTGATCGTAGCATGCATGGACTCGACTCATATGACTGGGATTTCCATGAAAAAATTGTGGGCCGAAAATGGGTGATCACTGTACATTTCTCTTCTGTTTCTTATTTATATTTATATTTAACCTCCTCAATTTAGCATTATGGACAGGGAAAGAACTAATCTAAAATCTGCACAAAATTATTTAGCCTTCAAATTCATACCGTGATCGTAGCATGCATGGACTCGACTCATATGACTGGGATTTCCATGAAAAAGATTGTGGGCCTAAAATGGGTGATCACTGTACATTTCTCTTCTGTTACCTATTGATATTTCTATTTTACCACCTCAATTTGGCATAATGTACAGAGAAAGACATAATCTAAAACCTGTACAAAAATATTTTGCCTTCAAATTCATACCGTGATCGTAGCATGCATGGACTCGACTCATATGACTGGGATTTCCATGAAAAAGATTGTGGGCGGAAACCGGTGATCACTGTACATTTCTCTTCTGTTTCCTATTTATATTTCTATTTTACCTCCTCAATTTAGCATTATGGACAAAGAAAGACCAAATCTAAGATCTGCACAAAAATATTTTGCCTTCAAATTCATACCGTGATCGTAGCATGCATGGACTCGACTCATATGACTGTGATTTCCATGAAAAAGATTGTGGGCCGAAAATGCGTGATCACTGTATATTTCTCATTTGTTTCCTATTTATATTTCTATTTTACCTCCTCAATTTAGCATTATGGATAGGGAAAGACCTAATCTGAAATCTGCACAAAAATATTTTGCCTTCAAATTCATACCGTGATCGTAGCATGCATGGACTC
This sequence comes from Acanthosepion lycidas, assembly GCA_963932145.1. Taxonomy (NCBI): domain Eukaryota; kingdom Metazoa; phylum Mollusca; class Cephalopoda; order Sepiida; family Sepiidae; genus Acanthosepion; species Acanthosepion lycidas. The sequence continues at coordinate 97,351,281 of OZ010597.1, read as the reverse complement.
GACTCATATGACTGGGATTTCCATGAAAAAGATTGTGGGCGGAAAATGGGTGATCACTGTACATTTCTCTTCTGTTTCCTATTCATATTTATAATTTACCTCCTCAATTTAGCATTATGGACAGGGAAAGACCTAATCTAAAATCTGCACAAAAATATTTTGCCTTGAAATTCATACCGTGATCATAGCATGCATGGACTCGACTCATATGACTGGGATTTCCATGAAAAACATTGTGGGCGGAAAATGGGTGATCACTGTACATTTCTCTTTTGTTTCCTATTTATATTTATATTTTACCTCCTCAATTTAGCATTATGGCCAGGGAAAGACCTAATCTAAGCTCTGCACAAAAATATTTTGCCTTCAAATTCATACCGTGATTGTAGCATGCATGGAATCCACTCATATGACTGGGATTTCCATGAAAAAGATTGTGGGCCTAAAATGGGTGATAACTGTACATTTCTCTCCTGTTTCCTATTTATATTTCTATTTTACCTCCTCAATTTAGCATTATGGACAGGGAAAGACCTAATCTAAAATCTGCACAAAAATATTTTGCCTTCAAATTCATACCGTGATCGTAGCATGCATGGACTCGACTCATATGACTGGGATTTCCATGAAAAAGATTGTGGGCGGAAAATGGGTGATCACTGTACATATCTCTTCTGTTTCCTATTCATATTTATATTTTACCTCCTCAATTTAGCATTATGGACAGGGAAAGACCTAATCTAAAATCTGCACAAAAATATTTTGCCTTCAAATTCATACCGTGATTGTAGCATGAATGGAATCCACTCATATGACTGGGATTTCCATGAAAAAGATTGTGGGCCTAAAATGGGTGATAACTGTACATTTCTCTTCTGTTTCCTATTTATATTTCTATTTTACCTCCTCAATTTAGCATTATGGACAGGGAAAGACCTAATCTAAAATCTGCACAAAAATATTTTGCCTTCAAATTCATACCGTGATCGTAGCATGCATGGACTCGACTCATATGACTGGGATTTCCATGAAAAAGATTGTGGGCCGAAAATGGGTGATCACTGTACATTTCTCTTCTGTTTCCTATTCATATTTATATTTTACCTCCTCAATTTAGCATTATGGACAGGGAAACACCTCATCTAAAATTTGCACAAAAATATTTTGCCTTCAAATTCATACCGTGATCGTAGCATGCATGGACTCGACTCATATGACTGGGATTTCCATGGAAAAGATTGTGAGTAGAAAATGGGTGAGCACTGTAAATTCCTTTTCTGTTTCCTATTTATATTTGTATTTTAATTCCTCAATTTAGCATTATGGACAGGGAAAGAACTAATCTAAAATCTGCACAAAAATATTTAGCCTTCAAATTCATACCGTGATTGTAGCATGCATGGAATCGACTCATATGACTGGGATTTCCATGAAAAAGATTGTGGGCCTAAAATGGGGGATAACTGTACATTTCTCTTCTGTTTCCTATTTATATTTATATTTTACCTCCTCAATTTAGCATTATGGACAGGGAAAGACCTAATCTAAAATCTGCACAAAAATATTTTGCCTTCAAATTCATACCGTGATCGTAGCATGATTGGACTCGACTCATATGACTGGGATTTCCATGAAAAAGATTGTGGGCGGAAAATGGGTGATCACTGTACATTTCTCTTCTGTTTCCTATTTATATTTATATTTTACCTCCTCAATTTAGCATTATGGACAGGGAAAGACCTAATCTAAAATCAGCACAAAAATATTTTGCCTTCAAATTTATACCGTGATCGTAGCATGCATGGACTCGACTCATATGACTGGGATTTCCATGAAAAAGATTGTGGGCCGAAAATGGGTGATCATTGTACATTTCTCTTCTGTTTCCTATTCATATTTATATTTTACCTCATCAATTTAGCATTATGGACAGGGAAAGACCTAATCTAAAATCTGCACAAAAATATTTTGCCTTCAAATTCATACCGTGATCGTAGCATGCATGGACTCGACACATATGACTGTGATTTACATGAAAAAAAGATTGTGGGCCGAAATGTGGGTGATCACTGTACATTTCTCTTCTGTTTCCTATTTATATTTATATTTTACCTCCTCAATTAAGCATTATGGACAGGGAAAGACCTAATCTAAAATCTGCACAAAAATATTTTGCCTTCAAATTCATACCCTGATTGTAGCATGAATGGAATCCACTCATATGACTGGGATTTCCATGAAAAAGATTGTGGGCCTAAAATGGGTGATAACTGTACATTTCTCTTCTGTTTCCTATTTATATTTCTATTTTACCTCCTCAATTTAGCATTATGGACAGGGAAAGACCTAATCTAAAATCTGCACAAAAATATTTTGCCTTCAAATTCATACCGTGATCGTAGCATGCATGGACTCGACTCATATGACTGGGATTTCCATGAAAAAGATTGTGGGCCGAAAATGGGTGATCACTGTACATTTCTCTTCTGTTTCCTATTCATATTTATATTTTACCTCCTCAATTTAGCATTATGGACAGGGAAACACCTCATCTAAAATTTGCACAAAAATATTTTGCCTTCAAATTCATACCGTGATCGTAGCATGCATGGACTCGACTCATATGACTGGGATTTCCATGGAAAAGATTGTGAGTAGAAAATGGGTGAGCACTGTAAATTCCTTTTCTGTTTCCTATTTATATTTGTATTTTAATTCCTCAATTTAGCATTATGGACAGGGAAAGAACTAATCTAAAATCTGCACAAAAATATTTAGCCTTCAAATTCATACCGTGATTGTAGCATGCATGGAATCGACTCATATGACTGGGATTTCCATGAAAAAGATTGTGGGCCTAAAATGGGGGATAACTGTACATTTCTCTTCTGTTTCCTATTTATATTTATATTTTACCTCCTCAATTTAGCATTATGGACAGGGAAAGACCTAATCTAAAATCTGCACAAAAATATTTTGCCTTCAAATTCATACCGTGATCGTAGCATGATTGGACTCGACTCATATGACTGGGATTTCCATGAAAAAGATTGTGGGCGGAAAATGGGTGATCACTGTACATTTCTCTTCTGTTTCCTATTTATATTTATATTTTAATTCCTCAATTTAGCATTATGGACAGGGAAAGACCTAATCTAAAATCAGCACAAAAATATTTTGCCTTCAAATTTATACCGTGATCGTAGCATGCATGGACTCGACTCATATGACTGGGATTTCCATGAAAAAGATTGTGGGCCGAAAATGGGTGATCATTGTACATTTCTCTTCTGTTTCCTATTCATATTTATATTTTACCTCATCAATTTAGCATTATGGACAGGGAAAGACCTAATCTAAAATCTGCACAAAAATATTTTGCCTTCAAATTCATACCGTGATCGTAGCATGCATGGACTCGACACATATGACTGTGATTTACATGAAAAAAAGATTGTGGGCCGAAATGTGGGTGATCACTGTACATTTCTCTTCTGTTTCCTATTTATATTTATATTTTACCTCCTCAATTAAGCATTATGGACAGGGAAAGACCTAATCTAAAATCTGCACAAAAATATTTTGCCTTCAAATTCATACCCTGATCGTAGCATGCATGGACTCGACTCATATGACTGGGATTTCCATGAAAAAATTGTGGGCCGAAAATGGGTGATCACTGTACATTTCTCTTCTGTTTCTTATTTATATTTATATTTAACCTCCTCAATTTAGCATTATGGACAGGGAAAGAACTAATCTAAAATCTGCACAAAATTATTTAGCCTTCAAATTCATACCGTGATCGTAGCATGCATGGACTCGACTCATATGACTGGGATTTCCATGAAAAAGATTGTGGGCCTAAAATGGGTGATCACTGTACATTTCTCTTCTGTTACCTATTGATATTTCTATTTTACCACCTCAATTTGGCATAATGTACAGAGAAAGACATAATCTAAAACCTGTACAAAAATATTTTGCCTTCAAATTCATACCGTGATCGTAGCATGCATGGACTCGACTCATATGACTGGGATTTCCATGAAAAAGATTGTGGGCGGAAACCGGTGATCACTGTACATTTCTCTTCTGTTTCCTATTTATATTTCTATTTTACCTCCTCAATTTAGCATTATGGACAAAGAAAGACCAAATCTAAGATCTGCACAAAAATATTTTGCCTTCAAATTCATACCGTGATCGTAGCATGCATGGACTCGACTCATATGACTGTGATTTCCATGAAAAAGATTGTGGGCCGAAAATGCGTGATCACTGTATATTTCTCATTTGTTTCCTATTTATATTTCTATTTTACCTCCTCAATTTAGCATTATGGATAGGGAAAGACCTAATCTGAAATCTGCACAAAAATATTTTGCCTTCAAATTCATACCGTGATCGTAGCATGCATGGACTCGACTCATATGACTGGGATTTCCATGAAAAAGATTGTGGGCGGAAAATGGGTGATCACTGTACATTTCTCTTCTGTTTCCTATTCATATTTATAATTTACCTCCTCAATTTAGCATTATGGACAGGGAAAGACCTAATCTAAAATCTGCACAAAAATATTTTGCCTTGAAATTCATACCGTGATCATAGCATGCATGGACTCGACTCATATGACTGGGATTTCCATGAAAAACATTGTGGGCGGAAAATGGGTGATCACTGTACATTTCTCTTTTGTTTCCTATTTATATTTATATTTTACCTCCTCAATTTAGCATTATGGACAGGGAAAGACCAAATCTAAGATCTGCACAAAAATATTTTGCCTTCAAATTCATACCGTGATCGTAGCATGCATGGACTCGACTCATATGACTGGGATTTCCATGAAAAAGATTGTGGGCCGAAAATGGGTGATCACTGTACATTTCTCTTCTGTTTCCTATTCATATTTATATTTTACCTCCTCAATTTAGCATTATGGCCAGGGAAAGACCTAATCTAAGCTCTGCACAAAAATATTTTGCCTTCAAATTCATACCGTGATTGTAGCATGCATGGAATCCACTCATATGACTGGGATTTCCATGAAAAAGATTGTGGGCCTAAAATGGGTGATAACTGTACATTTCTCTCCTGTTTCCTATTTATATTTCTATTTTACCTCCTCAATTTAGCATTATGGACAGGGAAAGACCTAATCTAAAATCTGCACAAAAATATTTTGCCTTCAAATTCATACCGTGATCGTAGCATGCATGGACTCGACTCATATGACTGGGATTTCCATGAAAAAGATTGTGGGCGGAAAATGGGTGATCACTGTACATATCTCTTCTGTTTCCTATTCATATTTATATTTTACCTCCTCAATTTAGCATTATGGACAGGGAAAGACCTAATCTAAAATCTGCACAAAAATATTTTGCCTTCAAATTCATACCGTGATTGTAGCATGAATGGAATCCACTCATATGACTGGGATTTCCATGAAAAAGATTGTGGGCCTAAAATGGGTGATAACTGTACATTTCTCTTCTGTTTCCTATTTATATTTCTATTTTACCTCCTCAATTTAGCATTATGGACAGGGAAAGACCTAATCTAAAATCTGCACAAAAATATTTTGCCTTCAAATTCATACCGTGATCGTAGCATGCATGGACTCGACTCATATGACTGGGATTTCCATGAAAAAGATTGTGGGCCGAAAATGGGTGATCACTGTACATTTCTCTTCTGTTTCCTATTCATATTTATATTTTACCTCCTCAATTTAGCATTATGGACAGGGAAACACCTCATCTAAAATTTGCACAAAAATATTTTGCCTTCAAATTCATACCGTGATCGTAGCATGCATGGACTCGACTCATATGACTGGGATTTCCATGGAAAAGATTGTGAGTAGAAAATGGGTGAGCACTGTAAATTCCTTTTCTGTTTCCTATTTATATTTATATTTTACCTCCTCAATTTAGCATTATGGACAGGGAAAGACCTAATCTGAGCACTGCCCAAAATAGTTTGCCTTCAAATTCATACCGTGATTGTAGCATGCATGGACTCGACTCATATGACTGGGATTTCCATGAAAAAGATTGTGGGCCTAAAATGGGTGATAACTGTACATTTCTCTTCTGTTTCCTATTTATATTTATATTTTACCTCCTCAATTTAGCATTATGGACAGGGAAAGACCTAATCTAAAATCTGCACAAAAATATTTAGCCTTCAAATTCATACCGTGATCGTAGCATGCATGGACTCGACTCATATGACTGGGATTTCCATGAAAAAGATTGTGGGCGGATAATGGGTGATCACTGTACATTTCTCTTCGGTTTCCTATTCATATTTATATTTTACCTCCTCAATTTAGCATTATGGCCAGGGAAAGACCTAATCAAAAATCTGCACAAACATATTATGCCTTCAAATTCATACCGTGATCGTAGCATGCATGGACTCGACTCATAAGACTGGGATCTCCATGAAAAAGATTGTGGGCGGTAAATGGGTGATCACTGTACATTTCTCTTCTGTTTCCTATTTATATTTCTATTTTACCTCCTCAATTTAGCATTATGGACAGGGAAAGACCTAATCTAAAATCTGCACAAAAATATTTTGCCTTCAAATTCATACCGTGATCGTAGCATGCATGGACTCGACTCATATGACTGGGATTTCCATGAAAAAGATTGTGGGCCGAAAATGGGTGATCACTGTACATTTCTCTTTTGTTTCCTATTCATATTATATTTTACCTACTCAATTTAGCATTATGGACAGGGAAAGACCTAATCTAAAATCTGCACAAAAATATTTAGCCTTCAAATTCATACCGTGATCGTAGCATGCATGGACTCGACTCATATGACTGGGATTTCCATGAAAAAGATTGTGGGCGGATAATGGGTGATCATTGTACATTTCTCTTCTGTTTGCTATTTATATTTATATTTTACCTCCTCAATTTAGTATCATGGACAGGGAAAGACAAAATCTAAGATCTGCAAAAAAATATTTTGCCTTCAAATTCATACCGTGATCGTAGCATGCATGGACTCGTCTCATATGACTGGGATTTCCATGAAAAAGATTGTTGGCCGAAAATGGGTGCTCACTGTACATTTCTCTTCTGTTTCCTATTTTTATTTCTATTTTACCTCCTCAATTTAGCATTATGGACAGGGAAAGACCAAATCTAAGTTCTGCAAAGAAATATTTTGCCTTCAAATTCATACCATGATCGTAGCATGCATGGACTCGACTCATATGACTGGGATTTCCATGAAAAAATTGTGGGCCAAATATGGGTGATCACTGTACATTTCTCTTCTGTTTCCTATTTATATTTCTATTTTACCTTTTCAATTTAGCATTATGGACAGGGAAAGACCTAATCTAAGATCTGCACAAAAATATTTTGCCTTCAAATTAATACCGTGATTGTAGCATGCATGGACTCGACTTTTATGACTGGGATTTCCATGAAAAAGATTGTGGGCCGAAAATGGCTGATCACTGTACATTTCTCATCTGTTTCCTATTTATATTTCTATTTTATCTCCTCAATTTAGCATTATGGACAGGGAAAGACCTAATCTATGATCTGCACAAAAATATTTTGCATTCAAATTCATACCGTGATCGTAGCATGCATGGACTCGACTCATATGACTGGGATTTCCATGGAAAAGATTGTGGGACGAAAACGGGTGATCACTGTACATTTCTCTTCTGTTTCCTATTTATATTTCTATTTTACCTCCTCAATTTAGCATTATGGACAGGGAAAGAGCTAATCTAAAATCTGCACAAAAATATTTTGCCTTCAAATTCCTACCGTGATCGTAGCATGCATGGAATCGACTCATATGACTGGGATTTCCATGAAAAAGATTGTGGGCAGAAAATGGATGATCACTGTACATTTCTCTTCTGTTTCCTATTTATATTTCTATTTTACCTCCTCAATTTAGCATTATGGACAGGGAAAGACCTAATCTAAGATCTGCACAAAAATATTTTGCCTTTAAATTCATACCGTGATCGTAGGATGCATGGACGCGACTCATATGACTGGGATTTCCATGAAAAAGATTGTGGGCCGAAAATGGGTGATCACTGTACATTTCTCTTCTGTTTCCTATTCATATTTCTATTTTACCTCCTCAATTTAGCATTATGGCCAGGGAAACACCTAATCTAAGATCTGCACAAAAATAGTTTGCCTTCGAATTCATACCGTGATCGTAGCATGCGTGGACTCGACTCATATGACTGGGATTTCCATGAAAAAGATTGTGGGCAGAAAATGGGTGATCACTGTACATTTCTCTTCTGTTTCCTATTTATATTTATATTTTACCTCGTAAATTTAGCATTATGGCCAGGGAAAGACCTAATCTAAGCTCTGCACAAAAATATTTTGCCTTTAAATTCATACCGTGATCGTAGCATGCATGGACTCGACTCATATGACTGGGATTTCCATGAAAAAATTGTGGGGCGAAAATGGGTGATCACTGTACATTTCTCTTCTGTATTCTATTTATGTTTGTATTTTACCTCCTCAATTTAGCATTATGGCCAGGGAAAGACCTAATCTAAGATCTGCACAAAAATATTTTGCCTTCAAATTCATACCGTGATCGTAGCATGTATGGACTCAACTCATATGACATGGATTTCCTTGAAAAAGATTGTGGGCCGAAAATGGGTGATTACTGTACATTTCTCTTCTGTTTCCTATTTATATTTCTATTTTATCTCCTCAATTTAGCATTATGGACAGGGAAAGACCTAATCTATGATCTGCACAAAAATATTTTGCATTCAAATTTATACCGTGATCGTAGCATGCATGGACTCGACTCATATGACTGGGATTTCCATGAAAAAGATTGTGGGCCGAAAATGGGTGATCACTGTACATTTCTCTTCTGTTTCCTATTTATATTTCTAATTTACCTCCTCAATTTAGCATTATGGACAGGGAAAGACCTAATCTAAGATCTGCAAAAAAATATTTTGCCTTCAAATTCATACCGTGATCGTAGCATGCATTGACACGACTCATATGACTGGGATTTCCATGAAAAAGATTGTGGGAAGAAAATGGGTGATCGCTGTACATTTCTCTTCTGTTTCCTATTTATATTTATATTTTACTTCCTCAATTTAGCATTATGGACAGTGGAAGACCTAATCTAAGATCTGCAAAAAAATATTTTGCCTTCAAATTCATACCGTGATCGTAGCATGCATGGACTCGACTCATATGACTGGTATTTCCCTGAAAAAGATTGTGGGCCGAAAATGGGTGATCACTGTACATTTCTCTGCTGTTTCCTATTTATATTTCTATTTTACCTCCTCAATTTAGCATTATGGACAGGGAAAGACCTAATCTAAGATCTGCACAAAAATATTTTGCCGTCAAATTCATACCTTGATCGTAGCATGCATGGTCTCGACTCATATGACTGGCATTTCCATGAAAAAGATTGTGGGCAGAAAATGGGTGATCACTGTACATTTCTCTTCTGTTTGCTATTTATATTTCTATTTTACCTTCTCAATTTAGCATTATGGACAGTGAAAGACCTAATCTAAGATCTGCAAAAAAATATTTTGCCTTCAAATTCTTACCGTGATTGTAGTATGCATGGACTTGACTCATATGACTGGGATTTCCATGAAAAAGATTGTGGGCAGAAAATGGGTGATCACTGTAGATTTCTCTTCTGTTTCCTATTCATATTTACTTCCTTCATTTAGCATTATGGACAGGGAAAGACCTTATCTAAGCTCTGCAAAAAAATATTTTGCCTTCAAATTCATACTGTGATCGTAGCATGTATGGACTCGACTCATATGACTGGGATTTCCATGAAAAAGTTTCTGGGCAGAAAATGGGTGATCACTGTACATTTCTCTTCTGTTTCCTATTTATATTTATATTTTACCTCCTCAATTAAGCATTATGGACATGGAAAGACCTAATCTAAGATCTGCACAAAAATATTTTGCCTTCAAATTCATACCGTGATTGTAGCATGCATTGACTCGACTCATAAGACTGGGATTTCCATGAAAAAGATTGTGGGCCGAAAATGGTGATCACTGTACATTTCTCTTCTGTTTCCTATTCATATTTATATTTTACCTCCTCTATTCAGCATTATGGACAGGGAAAGACCTAATTTAAAATCTGCACAAAAATATTTTGCCTTCAAATTCATACCGTGATCGTAGCATGCATGGACGCGACTCATATGACTGGGATTTCCATGAAAAAGATTGTGGGCAGAAAATGGGTGATCACTGTACATTTCTCTTCTGTTTCCTATTTATATTTCTATTTTACTTCCTTCATTTAGCATTATGAACAGGGAAAGACGTAATCTAAGCTCTGCAAAAAAAAATTTTGCCTTCAAATTCATAACGTGATCGTAGCATGCATGTACACGACTCATATGACTTGGATTTCCATGAAAAAGATTGTGGGCAGAAAATGGGTGATCACTGTACATTTCTCTTTTGTTTCCTATTCATATTTATATTTTACCTCCTCAATTTAGCATTATGAACAGGGAAAGACCTAATCTAAGCTCTGCAAAAAAATATTTTGCCTTACAATTCATACCGTGATCGTAGCATGCATGGACTCGATGCATATGACTGGGATTTCCATGAAAAAGATTCTGGGCAGAAAATGGGTGATCACTGTTCATTTTTTTTCAGTTTCCTATTTATATTTATATTTTACTTCCTCAACTTTACAATATAGACAGGGCAAGACCTAATCTAAAAGCTGCAAAAAAATATTTTGCCTTCAAATTCATACCGTGATCGTAGCATGCATCGACTTGACTGATATGACTGGGATTTCCATGAAAAAGATTGTGGGCTGAAAATGGGTGATCACTGTACATTTCTCTTCTGTTTCCTATTTATATTTATACTTTAGTTCCTTAATTAACCCTTATGGACCGGGAAATACCTAATCTAAAATCTGCAAAAAAATATTTGGCCTTCAAATTCATACCGTGATCGTATCATGCATAGACTCGACTACTATGACTTGGATTTCCATGAAAAAGATTGTGTGCCGAAAATGGGAGATCACTGAACATTTCTATTCCGATTCCTATTTATATTTCTATTTTAACTCGTCAATTTAGCATTATGGAGAGGGAAAGACCTAATCTAAGATCTGCAAAAAAAACTCTTGCCTTCAAATTCATAGCGTGATCGTAGCATGCATGGACTTGACTCATATGACTGGGATTTCCATGAAAAAGATTGTGGACAGAAAATGGGTGATCACTGTACATTTCTCTTCTATTTCCTATTTATATTTTACCTTCTCAATTTATTATTATGGACAGGGAAAGACCTAATCTAAGATCTGCAAAAAAATATTTTGCCTTCAAATTCATACCGTGATCGTAGCATACATGCACTCGACTCTTATGACTGGCATTTCCATGAAAAAGATTGTGGGCAGAAAATGGGTGATCACTGTACATTTCTCTTCTGTTTCCTATTTATATTTATATTTTCTTCCTCAATTTAGCATTATGGACAGGGAAAGACCTAATCTAAAATCTGCAAAAAAATATTTTGCCTTCAAATTCATACCGTGATCGTAGCATGCATGGACTCGACTCATATGACTAGGATTTTCATGAAAATGATTGTGGGCAGAAAATGTATGATCACTCTACATTTCTCTTCTGTTTCCTATTTATATTTATATTTTAGTTCCTTAATTTACCCTTATGGACCGGGAAATACCTAATCTAAAATCTGCAAAAAAATATTTGGCCTTCAAATTCATACCGTGATCGTATCATGTATAGACTCGACTCATATGACTTGGATTTCCATGAAAAAGATTGTGGGCGGAAAATGGGTGATCAATGAACATTTCTATTCCGATTCCTATTTATATTTCTATTTTACCTCCTCAATTTATTATTATGGACAGGGAAAGACCTAATCTGAGATCTGCAAAAAAAACTTTTGCCTTCAAATTCATAGCGTGATCGTAGCATGCATGGACTTGACTCATATGACTGGGATTTCCATGAAAAAGATTGTGGGCAGAAAATGGGTGATCACTGTACATTTCTCTTCTGGTTCCTATTTATATTTCTATTTTACTTCCTCAATTTAGCATTATGGAGAGGGAAAGACCTAATCTAAGATCTGCAAAAAATTATTTTGCCTTCAAATTCATACCGTGATCGTAGCATGCATGGACTCGACTCATATGACTGGGATTTCCATGAAAAAGATTGTGGACAGAAAATGGGTGATCACTGTACATTTCTCTTCTGTTTCCTATTTATATTTCTATTTTACTTCCTTCATTTAGCATTATGGACAGGGAAAGACCTAATCTACGATCTGCAAAAAAATATTTTGCCTTCAAATTCATACCGTGATCGTAGAATGCATGCACTCGACTCATATGACTGGTATTTCAATGAAAAAGATTGTGGGCAGAAAATGGGTGATCACTGTACATTTCTCTTCTGTTTCCTATTTATATTCCTATTTTACTTCCTCAATTTAGCATTATGGACAGGGAAAGACGTAATCTAAGATCTGCAAAAAAATATTTTGCCTTCAAATTCATACCGTGATCGTAGCATGCATGGACTCGACTCATATGACTGGGATTTCCATGAAAAAGATTGTGGGCACAAAATGGGTGATCACTGTACATTTCTCTTCTGTTTCCTATTTATATTTATATTTTACTTCCTTCATTTAGCATTATGTACAGGGAAAAACCTAATCTAAGATCTGCAAAAAAATATTTTGCTTTCAAATTCATACCGTAATCGTAGCAGGTATGGACTTGACTCATATGACTGGGATTTCCATGAAAAAGATTGTGGGCAGAAAATCGGTGATCACTGTACATTTCTCTTCTGTTTCCCATTTTATATTTCTATTTTAATTTCTTCATTTAGCATTATGGACAGGGAAAGACCTAATCTATGCTCTGCAAAAAAATATTGTGCTTTCAAATTGATACCGTGATCGTAGCATGCATGGACTTGACTCATATGACTGGGATTTCCATGAAAAAGATTGTGGGCAGAAAATGGGTATTCACTGTACATTTCTTCTGTTTCCTATTTATATTTATATTTTACCTCCTCAATTTAGCATTATGGACAGGGAAAGACCTACTCTAAGCTCTGCACAAAAATATTTTGCCTTCAAATTCATACCGTGATCGTAGCAGGTATGGACTTGACTCATATGACTGGGATTTCCATTAAAAAGTTTGTTGGCACAAAATGGGTGATCACTGTACATTTCTCTTCTGTTTCCCATTACTATTTCTATTTTACTTCCTGAATTTAGCATTATGGACAGGGAATGACCTAATCTAAGATCTGCAAAAAAATATTTTGCCTTCAAATTCATACCGTGATCGTAGCATGCATGGACTCGACTCATATGTCTGGGATTTCCATGAAAAAGATTGTGGGCATAAAATGGGTGATCACTGTACATTTCTCTTCTGCTTCCTTTTTATATTTATATTTTAGTTCCTTAATTTAGCATTATGGACAGGGAAAGACCTAATCTAAGATCTGCAAAAAAATATTTTGCCCTCAAATTCATACCGTGATCGTAGCATGCATGGACTCGACTCATATGACTGGGATTTCCATGAAAAATATTGTGGGCACAAAATGGGTGATCACTGTACATTTCACTTCTGTTTCCTATTTATATTTTACTTCCTTAATTAAGCATTATGGACAGGGAAAGACCTAATCTACGATCTGCAAAAAAATATTTTGCCTTCAAATTCATACCGTGATCGTAGCATGCATGGACTCGACTCATTTGACTGGGATTTCCATGAAAAAGATTGTGGGCAGAAAATGGGTGATCACTGTACATTTCTCTTCTGTTTCCTATTTATATTCCTATTTTACTTCCTCAATTTAGCATTATGGACAGGGAAAGACGTAATCTAAGATCTGCAAAAAAATATTTTGCCTTCAAATTCATACCGAGATCGTAGCATGCATGGACTCGACTCATATGACTGGGATTTCCATGAAAAAGATTGTAGGCAGAAAATGGGTGATCACTGTACATTTCTCTTCTGTTTCCTTTTTATATTTATATTTTACTTCCTTAATTTAGCATTATGGACAGGGAAAGACCCTAATCTAAGATCTGCAAAAAAATATTTTGCCTTCAAATTCATACCGTGATCGTAGCATGCATGGACTCGTCTCATATGACTGGGATTTCCATGAAAAAGATTGTGGGCACAGAATGGGTGATAACTGTACATTTCTCTTCTGTTTCCCATTAATATTTCTATTTTACTTCCTCAATTTAGCATTATGGACAGGGAAAGACCTAATCTACGATCTGCAAAAAAATATTTTGCCTTCAAATTCATACCGTGATCGTAGAATGCATGCACTCGACTCATATGACTGGTATTTCAATGAAAAAGATTGTGGGCAGAAAATGGGTGATCACTGTACATTTCTCTTCTGTTTCCTATTTATATTCCTATTTTACTTCCTCAATTTAGCATTATGGACAGGGAAAGACGTAATCTAAGATCTGCAAAAAAATATTTTGCCTTCAAATTCATACCGTGATCGTAGCATGCATGGACTCGACTCATATGACTGGGATTTCCATGAAAAAGATTGTGGGCACAAATTGGTGATCACTGTACATTTCTCTGTTGTTTCCCATTACTATTTCTATTTTATTTCCTCAATTTAGCATTATGGAGAGGTAAAGACCTAATCTAATATCTGCAAAAAAATATTTTGCCTTCAAATTCATACCGTGATCGTAGCATGCATGGACTCGACTCATATGACTGGGATTTCCATGAAAAATATTGTGGGCACAAAATGGGTGATCACTGTACATTTCACTTCTGTTTCCTATTTATATTTTACTTCCTTAATTAAGCATTATGGACAGGGAAAGACCTAATCTACGATCTGCAAAAAAATATTTTGCCTTCAAATTCATACCGTGATCGTAGCATGCATGGACTCGACTCATATGACTGGTATTTCAATGAAAAAGATTGTGGGCAGAAAATGGGTGATCACTGTACATTTCTCTTCTGTTTCCTATTTATATTCCTATTTTACTTCCTCAATTTAGCATTATGGACAGGGAAAGACGTAATCTAAGATCTGCAAAAAAATATTTTGCCTTCAAATTCATACCGAGATCGTAGCATGCATGGACTCGTCTCATATGACTGGGATTTCCATGAAAAAGATTGTGGGCACAAAATGGGTGATAACTGTACATTTCTCTTCTGTTTCCCATTACTATTTCTATTTTACATCTGCAATTTACCATTATGCAGAGGGAAAGACCTAATCTAAGATCTGCACAAAAATATTTTGCCTTCAAATTCATACCGTGATCGTAGCATGCATGGACTCGACTCATATGACTGGGATTTCCATGAAAAAGATTGTGGCCGGAAAATGGGAGATCACTGTACATTTCTCTGCTGTTTCCTATTTATATTTCTATTTTACCTCCTCAATTTAGCATTATGGACAGGGAAAGACCTAATCTAAGCTCTGCACAAAAATATTTTGCCTTCAAATTCATACCGTGATCGTAGCATGCATGGACTCGACTCATTTGACTGGGATTTCCATGAAAAAGATTGTGGGCAGAAAATGGGTGATCACTGTACATTTCTCTTCTGTTTCCTATTTATATTCCTATTTTACTTCCTCAATTTAGCATTATGGACAGGGAAAGACGTAATCTAAGATCTGCAAAAAAATATTTTGCCTTCAAATTCATACCGAGATCGTAGCATGCATGGACTCGACTCATATGACTGGGATTTCCATGAAAAAGATTGTAGGCAGAAAATGGGTGATCACTGTACATTTCTCTTCTGTTTCCTTTTTATATTTATATTTTACTTCCTTAATTTAGCATTATGGACAGGGAAAGACCCTAATCTAAGATCTGCACAAAAATATTTTGCCTTCAAATTCATACCGTAATCGTAGCATGCATGGACTCGACTCATATGACTGGGATTTCCATGAAAAAGATTCTGCGCCGAAAATGGATGATCACTGTACCTTTCTCTTCTGTTTCCTATTTATATTTATATTTTACCTTCTCAATTTAGCATTATGGACATGGAAAGACCTAATCTAAGATCTGCAGAAAAATATTTTGCCTTCAAATTCATACCGTGATCGTAGCATGCATGGACTCGACTCATATGACTGGGATTTCCATGAAAAAATTGTGGGCAGAAAATGGGTGATCACTGTACATTTCTCTTCTGTTTCCTATTTATATTCCTATTTTACTTCCTCAATTTAGCATTATGGACAGGGAAAGACGTAATCTAAGATCTGCAGAAAAATATTTTGCCTTCAAATTCATACCGTGATCGTAGCATGCATGGACTCGACTCATATGACTGGGATTTCCATGAAAAAATTGTGGGCAGAAAATGGGTGATCACTGTACATTTCTCTTCTGTTTCCTATTTATATTCCTATTTTACTTCCTCAATTTAGCATTATGGACAGAGATTGACCTAATCTAAGATCTGCACAAAAATATTTTGCCTTCAAATTCATACCGTGATCGTAGCATGCATGGACTCGACTCATATGACTGGGATTTCCATGAAAAAGGTAGAGGGCCGAAAATGGGTGATCACTGTACATTTCTCTTCTGTTTCCTATTTATATTTATATTTTACCTCCTCAATTTAGCATTATAGACAGGGAAAGACCTAATCTAAGATCTGCACAAAAATATTTTGCCATCAAATTCATACCGTAATCGTAGCATGCATGGACTCGACTCATATGACTGGGATTTCCATGAAAAAGATTGTGGACCGAAAATGGGTGATCACTGTACATTTCTCTTCTGTTTCCTATTTATATTTCTATTTTACCTCCTCAATTTAGCATTATGGACAGGGAAAGACCTAATCTAAGATCTGCACAAAAATATTTTGCCTTCAAATTCATACCGTGATCGTAGCATGCATGGACTCGACTCATATGACTGGGATTTCCATGAAAAAGATTGTGGGCAGAAAATGGGTGATCACTGTACATTTCTCTTCTGTTTCCTATTTATATTTGTATTTTTCCCCCTCAATTTAGCATTATGGACAGGGAAAGACCTAATCTAAGATCTGCACAAAAATATTTTGCCTTCAAATTCATACCGTGATCGTAGCATGCATGGACTCGACTCATATGACTGGGATTTCCATGAAAAAGATTGTGGGCACAAAATGGGTGATCACTGTACATTTCTTTTCTGTTTCCTATTTATATTTCCATTTTACCTCCTCAATTTAGCATTATGGACAGGGAATGACCTAATCTAAGATCTGCACAAAAATATTTTGCCTTCAAATCCGTACCGTGATCGTAGCATGCATGGACTCGACTCATATGACTGGGATTTCCATGAAAAAGGTAGAGGGCCGAAAATGGGTGATCACTGTACATTTCTCTTCTGTTTCCTATTTATATTTATATTTTACCTCCTCAATTTAGCATTATGGACAGGGAAAGACCTAATCTAAGATCTGCACAAAAATATTTTGCCTTCAAATTCATACCGTGACCGTAGCATGCATGGACTCGACTCATATGGCTGGGATTTCCATGAAAAATATTGTGGGCCGAAAATGGGTGATCACAGTACATTTCTCTTCTGTTTCCTATTTATATTTATATTTTACCTCCTCAATTCAGCATTATGGACAGGGAAAGACCTAATCTAAGATCTGCACAAAAATATTTTGCCTTCAAATTCATACCGTGATAGTAGCATGCGTGGACTCGACTCATATGACTGGGATTTCCATGAAAATGATCATGGTCAGAAAATGGGTGATCACTGTACATTTCTCTTCTGTTTCCTATTTATATTTATATTTTACCTCCTCAATTCAGCATTATGGACAGGGAAAGACCTAATCTAAGATCTGCACAAAAATATTTTGCCTTCAAATTCATACCGTAATCGTAGCATGCATGGACTCGACTCATATGACTGGGATTTCCATGAAAAAGATTGTGCGCCAAAAATGGATGATCACTGTACCTTTCTCTTCTGTTTCCTATTTATATTTATATTTTACCTCCTCAATTTAGCATTATGGACATGGAAAGACCTAATCTAAGATCTGCAGAAAAATATTTTGCCTTCAAATTCATACCGTGATCGTAGCATGCATGGACTCGACTCATATGACTGGGATTTCCATGAAAAAATTGTGGGCAGAAAATGGGTGATCACTGTACATTTCTCTTCTGTTTCCTATTTATATTTGTATTTTTCCCCCTCAATTTAGCATTATGGACAGGGAAAGACCTAATCTAAGATGTGCACAAAAATATTTTGCCTTCAAATTCATACCGTGATCGTAGCATGCATGGACTCGACTCATATGACTGGCATTTCCATGAAAAAGATTGTGGGCACAAAATGGGTGATCACTGTACATTTCTTTTCTGTTTCCTATTTATATTTCTATTTTACCTCCTCAATTTAGCATTATGGACAGAGATTGACCTAATCTAAGATCTGCACAAAAATATTTTGACTTCAAATTCATACCGTGATCGTAGCATGCATGGACTCGACTCATATGACTGGGATTTCCATGAAAAAGTTAGAGGGCCGAAAATGCGTGATCACTGTACATTTCTTTTCTGTTTCCTATTTATATTTATATTTTACCTCCTCAATTTAGAATTATGGACAGGGAAAGACCTAATCTAAGCTCCGCACAAAAATATTTTGCCTTCAAATTCATACCGTCATCGTAGCATGCATTGACACGACTCATATGTCTGGGATTTCCATGAAAATATTGTGGGCCGAAAATGGGTGATCACTGTACATTTCTCTTCTGTTTCCAATTTATATTTATATTTTACCTCCTCAATTTAGCATTATGGACAGGGAAAGACCTAATCTAAGCTCTGCACAAAAATATTTTGCCTTCAAATTCATACCGTGATCGTAGCATGCATGGACTCGACTCATATGACTGGGATTTCCATGAAAAAGATTGTGGGCCGAGAACGGGTGATCACTGTACATTTCTCTTCTGTTTCCTTCTTATATTTCTATTTTACCTCCTCAATTTAGCATTATGGACAGGGAAAGACCTAATCTAAGTTCTGCACAAATATATTTTGCCTTCAAATTCATACCGTGATCGTAGCATGCATGGACTCGACACATATGACTGGGATTTCCATGAAAAAGATTGTGGGCCGAGAACGGGTGATCACTGTACATTTCTCTTCTTTTTCCTATTTATAATTCTATTTTACCTCCTCAATTTAGCATGATGGACACGGAAAGACCTAATCTAAGATCTGCACAAAAATATTTTGCATTCAAATTCATACCGTGAGCGTAGCATGCATTGAGACGACTCATATGTCTAGGATTTCCATGAAAATATTGTGGGCCGAAAATGGGTGATCACTGTACATTTCTCTTCAGTTTCCAATTTATATTTATATTTTACCTCCTCAATTTAGCATTATGGACAGGGAAAGACCTAATCTAAGCTCTGCACAAAAATATTTTCCTTCATATTCAGAACGTGAACGTAGCATGCATGGACTCGACTCATATGACTGGGATTTCCGAGAAAAAGATTATAGTCGAAAATGGGTGATCACTGTACATGTCTCTTCTGTTTCCTATTTATATTTATATTTTACCTCCTCAATTTAGCATTATGGACAGGGAAAGACCTAATCTAAGCTCTGGACAAAAATATTTTGCCTTCAAATTCATACCGTGATCGTAGCATGCATGGACTCGACTCATATGACTGGGATTTCCATGAAAAATATTGTGGGCCGAAAACGGGTGATCACTGTACATTTCTCTTCTGTTTCCTACTTATATTTCTATTTTACCTCCTCAATTTAGCATTATGGACAGGTAAAGACCTAATCTAAAATCTGCACAAAAATATTTTGCTTTCAAATTCATACCGTGATCGTAGCATGCATGGACTCGACTCATATGACTGGGATTTCCATGAAAAAGATTGTGGCCCGAAAATGGGTGATCACTGTACATTTCTCTTCTGTTTCCTATTTATATTTATATTTTACTTGCTTGATTTAGCATTATGGACAGGGAAAGACCTAATCTAAGATCTGCACAAAAATATTTTGCATTCAAATTCATACCGTGATTGTAGCATGCATGGACTCGACTCATATGACTGGGATTTCCATGAAAAAGATTGTGGGCCGAAAATGGGTGATCACTGTACATTTCTCTTCCGTTTCCTATTCATATTTATATTTTACCTCCTCAATTTAGCATTATCGTTAGGGAAAGACCTAATCTAAGTTCTGCACAAAAATATTTTGCCTTCAAATTCATACCGTGATCATAGCATGCATGGACTCGACTCATATGACTGGGATTTCCATGAAAAAGAGTGTGGGCCGAAAATGGGTGATCACTGTACATTTCTCTTCTGTTTCCTATTTATATTTCTATGTTACCTCCTCAATTTAGCATTATGGACAGGGTAAGACCTAATCTAAGATCTGCAAAAAAATATTTTGCCTTCAAATTCATACCGTGATCGTAGCATGCATGGACTCGACTCGTATGACTGGGATTTCCATGAAAAAGATTGTGGACAGAAAATGGGAGATCACTGTACATTTCTCTTCTGTTTCCTATATATATTTATATTTTACCTCCTCAATTTAGCATTATGGACAGGGAAAGACCTAATCTAAGTTCTGCACAAATATATTTTGCCTTCAAATTCATACCGTGATCATAGCATGCATGGACTCGACTCATATGACTGGGATTTCCATGAAAAGGATTGTGGGCCGAAAATGGGAGATCATTGTACATTTCTCTTCTGTTTCCTATTTATATTTTTATTTTACTTCCTTCATTTAGCATTATGGACAGGGAAAGACCTAATCTAAAATCTGCACAAAAATATTTTGCCTTCAAATTCATACCGTGATCCTAGCATGCATGGACTCGACTCATATGACTGGGATTTCCATGAAAAAGATTGTGGGCCGAAAATGGGAGATCGCTGTACATTTCTCTTCTGTTTCCTATTTGTATTTATATTTTACCTCCTCAATTTAGCATTATGGACAGGGAAAGACCTAATCTAAAATCTGCACAAAAATACTTTGCCTTCAAATTCATACTATGATCGTAGTATGCATGGAGTCGACTCATATGACTGGGATTTCCATGAAAAAGTTTGTTGGCCGAAAATGGGAGATCGCTGTACATTTCTATTCTGTTTCCTATTTATATTTATATTTTACCTCCTCAATTTAGCATTATGGACAGGGAAAGACCTAATCTAAAATCTGCACAAAAATATTTTGCCTTCAAATTCATACTGTGATCGTAGCATGCATAGACTCGACTCATATGACTGGGATTTCCATGAAAAAGATTTTGTTCCGAAAATAGGTGATCACTGTACATTTCTCTTCTGTTTCCTATTTATATTTCTATTTTGCCTCCTCAATTTAGCATTATGGACAGGGAATGATCTAATCTAAGATCTGCACAAAAATATTTTGCCTCCAAATTCATACCGTGATCGTAGCATGCATGGACTCGACTAATATGACTGGGATTTCAATGAAAAAGATTGTGGGCAGAAAATGGGTGATCACTGTACATTTCTCTTCTGGTTCCTATTTATATTTCTATTTTACTTCCTCAATTTAGCATTATCGACAGGGAAAGACCTAATCTAAGCTCTGCAAAAAAATATTTTGCCTTCAAATTCATACCGTGAACGTAGCATTTATGGACTCGACTCATATGACTGGGATTTCCATGAAAAATATTGTGGGCAGAAAATGGGTGATCACTGTATATTTCTCTTCTGTTTCCTATTTATATTTGTATTTTACTTTCTCAATTTAGCATTATGGACAGGGAAAGACCTAATCTAAGCTCTAAAAAAAATATTTTGCCTTCAAATTCATACCGTGATCGTAGCATGCATGGACTCGACTCGTATGACTGGGATTTCCATGAAAAAGATTTTGTTCCGAAAATAGTTGATCACTGTACATTTCTCTTCTGTTTCCTATTTATATTTAACTTCCTCAATTTAGCATTATGGACAGGGAATGACCTAATCTAAAATCTGCACAAAAATATTTTGCCTTCAAATTCATACCGTGATCGTAGCATGCATGGACTCGACTCGTATGACTGGGATTTCCATGAAAAAGATTTTGTTCCGAAAATAGGTGATCACTGTACATTTCTCTTCTGTTTCCTATTTATATTTCTATATTGCCTCCTCAATTTAGCATTATGGACAGGGAATGATCTAATCTAAGATCTGCACAAAAATATTTTGCCTCCAAATTCATACCGTGATCGTAGCATGCATGGACTCGACTTATATGACTGGGATTTCGATGAAAAAGATTGTCGTCAGAAAATGGGTGATCACTGCACATTTCTCTTCTGTTTCCTATTTATATTTATATTTTACTTCCTTCATTTAGCATTATGGTCAGGGAAAGACCTAATCTAAGATCTGCAAAAAAATATTTTGCATTCAAATTTATACCGTGATCGTAGTATGCATGGACTCGGCTCATAGGACTGGGATTTCAATGAAAAAGATTGTGGTCAGAAAATGGGTGATCACTGTACATTTCTCTTCTGGTTCCTATTTATATTTCTATTTTACTTCCTCAATTTAGCATTATCGACAGGGAAAGACCTAATCTAAGCTCTGCAAAAAAATATTTTGCCTTCAAATTCATACCGTGATCGTAGCATGCATGGACTCGACGCATATGACTGGGATTTCCATGAAAAAGATTGTGGGTGGAAAATGTGTAATCACTGTACATTTCTCTTCTGTTTCCTATTTATAATTCTATTTTACCTCCGCAATTTAACATTATGGACAGGGAAAGACCTAATCTAAGCTCTACACAAAAATATTTTGCCTTCAAATTCATACCGTGATCGTAGCATGCATGGACTCGACTCATATGACTGGGATTTCCATGAAAAAGATTGTGGGCCAAAAATGGGTGATCACCGTAAATTTCTCTTTTGTTTCCTATTTATATTTATATTTTACTTCCTTCATTTAGCATTATGGACAAGGAAAGACCTACTCTAAGCTCTGCACAAAATGATTTTGCCTTCAAATTCATACCGTGATCGTAGCATACATGGAGTCAACTCATATGACTGGGATTTACATGAAAAAGATAGTGGGCCGAAAATGGGTGATCACTGTATATTTCTATTCTGGTTCCTATTTATATTTCTATTTTACTTCCTCAATTTAGCATTATGGACATGGAAAGACCTAATCTAAGATCTGCACAAAAATATTTTGCCCTCAAATTCATACCGTGAACGTAGCATGCATGGACTCGACTCATATGACTGGGATTTCCATGAAAAAGATTGTGGTCCGAAAATGGGTGATCACTGTACATTTCTCTTCTGTTTCCTATTGATATTTATATTTTACCTCCTCAATTTAGCATTATGGACAGGGAAAGACCTAATCTAAGCTCTGCACAAAAATATTTTGCATTCAAATTCATACCGTGATCGTAGCATGCATGGACTCGACTCATATGACTGGGATTTCCATGAAAAAGGTTGTGGGCCGAAAATGGGTGATCACTGTACATTTCTCTTCTGTTTACTATTTATATTTCTATTTTACCTCTTCAATTTAGCATTATGGACAGGGAAAGACCTAATCTAAGCTCTGCACAAAAATATTTTGCCTTCAAATTCATACCGTGATCGTAGCATGCATGGACTCATATGACTGGGATTTGCATGAAAAAGATTGGGGGTAGAAAATGGGTGATCACTGTACATTTCTCTTCTGTTTCCTATTTATATTTCTATTTTACCTCCTCAATTTAGCATTATGGACAGCGAAAGACAAAATCTAAAATCTGCACAAAAATATTTTGCCTTCAAATTCATACCGTGAACGTAGCATGCATGGACTCGACTCATATGACTGGGATTTCCATGAAAAAGAATGTGCGCCGAAAATGAGTGATCACTGTACATTTCTCTTCTGTTTCCTATTTATATTTCTATTGTACCTCCTTAATTTAGCATTATGGACAGGGAAAGACATAATCTAAAATCTGCACAAAAATATTTTGCCTTCAAATTCATACCGTGATCGTAGCATGCATGGACACGACTCATATGACTGGGATTTCCATGAAAAAGATTGTGGGCCGAAAATGGGTGATCACTGTACATTTCTCTTCTGTTTCCTATTTATATTTATATTTTACCTCCACAATTTAGCATTATGGACAGGGAAAGACCTAATCTAGAATCTGCACAAAAATATTTTGCCTTCAAATTCATACCGTGATCGTAGCATGAATTGACTCGACTCATATGAGTGGGATTTCCATGAAAAAGATTGTGGTCCGAAAATGGGTGATCACTGTACATTTCTCTTCTGTTTCCTATTGATATTTATATTTTACCTCCTCAATTTAGCATTATGGACAGGGAAAGACCTAATCTAAGCTCTGCACAAAAATATTTTGCATTCAAATTCATACCGTGATCGTAGCATGCATGGACTCATATGACTGGGATTTGCATGAAAAAGATTGGGGGTAGAAAATGGGTGATCACTGTACATTTCTCTTCTGTTTCCTATTTATATTTCTATTTTACTTCCTCAATTTAGCTTTATAGACAGGGAAAGACCTAATCTAAGGTCTGCACAAAAATATTTTGCCTTCAAATTCATACCGTGATCGTAGCATGCATGGACTCATATGACTGGGATTTGCATGAAAAAGATTGGGGGTAGAAAATGGGTGATCACTGTACATTTCTCTTCTGTTTCCTATTTATATTTCTATTTTACCTCCTCAATTTAGCATCATGGACAGGGAAAGACCTAATCTAAGATCTGCACAAAAATATTTTGCCTTCAAATTCATACCGTGATCGTAGCATGCATGGACTCGACTCATATGACTGGGATTTCCATGAAAAAGATTGCGGGCCGAAAATGGGTGATCACTGTACATTTCTCTTCTGTTTCCTATTTATATTTCTATTTTACCTCCTCAATTTAGCATTATGGACAGCGAAAGACAAAATCTATAATCTGCACAAAAATATTTTGCCTTCAAATTCATACCGTGAACGTAGCATGCATGGACTCGACTCATATGACTGGGATTTCCATGAAAAAGATTGTGGGCCGAAAATAGGTGAGCACTGTACATTTCTCTTCTGTTTCCTATTTATATTTCTATATTACCTCCTCAATTTAGCATTATCGCCAGTGAAAGACCTAATCTAAGCTCTGCACAAAAATATTTTGCCTTCAAATTCATACCGTGATCGTAGCATGCATGGACTCGACTCCTATGACTGGGATTTCCATGAAAAAGATTGTGGGCCGAAAATGGGTGATCACTGTACATTTCTCTTCTGTTTCCTATTTATATTTATATTTTACCAACTCAATTTAGCATTATGGACAAGAAAAGACCTAATCTAAGATCTGCATAAAAATATTTTCCCTTCAAATTCATACCGTGATCGTAGCATGCATGGACTCGACTCATACGACTGGGATTTGCATGAAAAAGATTGTGGGCAGAAAATGGGTGATCACTGTACATTTCTCTTCGGTTTCCTATTTATATTTATATTTTACTTCCTCAATTTAGCATTATGGACAGGGAAAGACCTAATCTAAGCTCTGCACAAAAATATTTTGCCTTCAAATTCATACCGTGATCGTAGCATGCATGGACTCATATGACTGGGATTTCCATGAAAAAGATTGTGGGCCGAAAATGGGTGATCACTGTACATTTCTCTTCTGTTTCCTATTTATATTTCTTTTGTACCTTGTCAATTTAGCATTATGGACTGGGAAAGACCTAATCTAAGATCTGCACAATAATATTTTGCCCTCAAATTCATACCGTGATCATAGCATGCATGGACTCGACTCATATGCCTGGGATTTCAATGAAAAACTTTGTGGGCCGAAAATAGGTGATCACTGTACATTTCTCTTCTGTTTCCTATTTATATTTCTATTTTACCTCCTCAATTTAGCATCATGGACAGGGAAAGACCTAATCTAAGATCTGCACAAAAATATTTTGCCTTCAAATTCATACCGTGATCGTAGCATGCATGGACTCGACTCATATGACTGGGATTTCCATGAAAAAGATTGTGGGCCGAAAATGGGTGATCACTGTACATTTCTCTTCTGTTTCCTATTTATATTTTCATTTCACCTCCTAAATTTAGCATTATGGACAGAGAAAGAACTAATCTAAAATCTGCACAAAAATATTTTGCCTTCAAATTCATACCGTGATCGTAGCATGCATGAACTCGACTCATATGACTGCGATTTCCATGAAAAAGATTGTGGGCCGAAAATGGTTGATCACTGTACATTTCTCTTCTGTATTCTATTTATATTTCTATTTTACCTCCTCAATTTAGCATTATGGCCAGGGAAAGACCTAATCTAAGCTCTGCACAAAAATATTTTGTCTTCAAATTCATACCGTGATCGTAGCATGCATGGACTCGACTCATACGACTGGGATTTGCATGAAAAAGATTGTGGGCAGAAAATGGTTGATCACTGTACATTTCTCTTCGGTTTCCTATTTATATTTATATTTTACTTCCTCAATTTAGCATTATGGACAGGGAAAGACCTAATCTAAGCTCTGCACAAAAATATTTTGCCTTCAAATTCATACCGTGATCGTAGCATGCATGGACTCATATGACTGGGATTTCCATGAAAAAGATTGTGGGCCGAAAATGGTTGATCACTGTACATTTCTCTTCTGTTTCCTATTTATATTTCTTTTGTACCTTGTCAATTTAGCATTATGGACTGGGAAAGACCTAATCTAAGATCTGCACAATAATATTTTGCCCTCAAATTCATACCGTGATCATAGCATGCATGGACTCGACTCATATGCCTGGGATTTCCATGAAAAACTTTCTGGGCCGAAAATAGGTGATCACTGTACATTTCTCTTCTGTTTCCTATTTATATTTCTATTTTACCTCCTCAATTTAGCATCATGGACAGGGAAAGACCTAATCTAAGATCTGCACAAAAATATTTTGCCTTCAAATTCATACCGTGATCGTAGCATGCATGGACTCGAATCATATGACTGGGATTTCCATGAAAAAGTTTGTGGGGCGAAAATGGGTGATCACTGTACATTTCTCTCATGTTTCCTATTTATATTTATATTTTACCTCCTCAATTTAGCATTATGGGCAGGGAAAGTAATTATCTAAGCTCTGCACACAAATATTTTGCCTTCAAATTCATACCGTGATCCTAGCATGCATGGACTCAACTCATATGACGCTATTTCCATGAAAATGATTGTGGGCAGAAAATGGGTGATCACTGTACATTTCTCTTCTGTTTCCTATTTATATTTCTATTTTACCTCCTCAATTTAGCATTATGGCCAGGGAAAGACATAATCTAAGCTCTGCACAAAAATATTTTGCCCTCAAATTTATACCGTGATCGTAGCATGCATGGACCCGACTCACATGACTGGGATTTCCATGAAAAAGATTCTGGGCCAAAAATGGGTGATCACTGTACATTTCTCTTCTGTTTCCTATTTATATTTATATTTTACATCCTCAATTTAGCATTATGGACAGGGAAAGATCTAATCTAAGCTCTGCACAAAAATATTTTGCCTTCAAATTCATACCGTGATCGTAGCATGCATGGACTCAACTCATATGACTGGGATTTCCATGAAAAAGATGGTGGGCCGAAAATGGGTGATCACTGTACATTTCTCTTCTGTTTCCTATTTATATTTATATTTTACATTCTCAATTTAGCATTATGGACAGGGAAAGACCTAATCTAAGATCTGCACAAAAATATTTTGCCTTCAAATTCATACCGTGATCGTAGCATGCATGGACTCGACTCATATGACTGGGATTTCCATGAAAAAGATTGTGGACCGAAAATGGGTGATCACTGTACATTTCTCTTCTGTTTCCTATTTATATTTCTATTTTACCTCCTCAATTTAGCATTATGGACAGGGAAAGATATAATCTAAGATCTGCCCAAAAATATTTTGCCTTCAAATTCATAGCGTGATCGTAGCATGCATGGACTCGACTCATATGACTGGGATTTCCATGAAAAAGATTGTGGGCCGAAAATGGGTGATCACTGTACATTTCTCTTCTGTTTCCTATTTATATTTCTATTTTACCTCCTCAATTTAGCATTATGGACAGGGAAAGACCTAATCTAAGATCTGCACAAAAATATTTTGCCTTCAAATTCATACCGTGATCGTAGCATGCATGGACTCGACTCATATGACTGGGATTTCCATGAAAAAGATTGTCGGCAAAATATTGGTGATCACTGTACATTTCACTACTGTTTCCTATTTATATTTGTATTTTACCTCCTCAATTTAGTATTATGGACAGGAAAAGACCTAATCTAAGCTCTGCACAAAAATATTTTGCCTTCAAATTCATACCGTGATCGTAGCATGCATGGACTCGACTCATATGACTGGGATATCCATGAGAAAGATTATGGGCACAATATGGGTGATCACTGTACATTACTCTTCTGTTTCCTATTACTATTTCTATTTTACCTCCTCAATTTAGCATTATGGACAGGGAAAGACCTAATCTAAAATCCGCACAAAAATATTTTGCCTTCAAATTCATACCGTGATCGTAGCATGCTTGGACTCGACTCATATGACTTGGATTTCCATGAAAAAGATTGTGGGCCGAAAATGGGTGATCACTGTACATTTCTCTTCTGTTTCCTATTTATATTTATATTTTACCTCCTCAATTTAGAATTATGGACAGGGAAAGACCTAATCTAAGCTCTGCACAAAAATATTTTGCCTTCAAATTCATACCGTGATCCTAGCATGCTTGGACTCGACTCATATGACTTGGATTTACATGAAAAAGATTGTGAGCAGAAAATGGGTGATCACTGTACATTTCTCTTCTGTTTCCTATTTTTATTTCTATTTTACCTCCTCAATTTAGCATTATGGACAGGGAAAGACCTAATCTAAAATCTGCACAAAAATATTTTGCCTTCAAATTCATACCGTGATCGTAGCATGCTTGGACTCGACTCATATGACTGGGATTTCCATGAAAAAGTTTCTGGGCCGAAAATGGGTGATCACTGTAGCTTTCTCTTCTGTTTCCTATTTATATTTCTATTTTACCTCCTCAATTTACCATTATGGCCAGGGCAAGACCTAATCTAAGCTCTGCACAAAAATATTTTGCCTTCAAATTCATACCGTGATCGTAGCATGCATGGACTCGACTCATATGACTGGGATTTCCATGAAAAAGATTCTGGGCAGAAAATGGGTGATCACTGTATATTTCTCTTCTGTTTCCTATTTATATTTATATTTTACCTCCTCAATTTAGCATTATGGACAAGGAAAGACCTAATCTAAGATCTGCACAAAAATATTTTGCCTTCAAATTCATACCGTGATCGTAGCATGCATGGACTCGACTCATATGACTGGGATTTCCATGAAAAAGATTGTGGGCAGAAAATGGGTGATCACTGTACATTTCTCTTCTGTTTCCTATTTATATTTCTATTTTACCTCCTCAATTTAGCATTATGGACAGGGAAAGAACTAATCTAAAATCTGCACAAAAATATTTTGCCCTCAAATTCATACCGTGATCGTAGCATGCATGAACTCGACTCATATGACTCGGATTTCCATGAAAAACATTGTGGGCCGAAAATGGGTGATCACTGTACATTTCTCTTCTGTTTCCTATTCATATTTCTATTATACCTCCTCAATTTAGCATTATGGCCAGGAAAAGACCTAATCTAAGTTCTGCACAAAAATATTTTGCCTTCAAATTCAGACCGTGATCGTAGCATGCATAGACTCGACTCACATGATTGGGATTTCCATGAAAAAGATTGCGGCTTGAAAATGGGTGATCACTGTACATTTCTCTTCTGTTTCCTATTTATATTTCTATTTTACTTCCTCAATTTAGCATTATGGACAGGGAAAGACCAAATCTAAGCTCTGCACAAAAATAATTTGCCTTCAAATTCATACCGTGATCGTAGCATGCATTGACACGACTAATATGACTGGGTTTTCCATGAAAAATATTGTGGGCAGAAAATGGGTGATCACTTTACTTTTCTCTTCTGTTTCCTATTTATATTTCTATTTTCCTCCTCAATTTAGCATTATGGACAGGGAAAGACCTAATCTAAGTTCTGCACAAAAATATTTTGCCTTCAAATTTATACCATGATTGTAGGATGCATTGACACCACTCATATGACTGGGATTTCCATGAAAAAGATTGTGGGCCGAAAATGGGTGATCACTGTACATTTCTCTTCTGTTTCCTATTTATATTTCTATTTTACCTGCTCAATTTAGCATTATAGACAGGGAAAGACCTAATCTAAGCTCTGCACAAAAATATCTTGCCTTCAAATTCATACCGTAATCGTAGCATGCATGGACTCGACTCATATGACTGGGATTTCCATGAAAAAGATTGTGGGCCGAAAATGGGTGATCACTGTACATTTCTCTTCTGTTTCCTATTTATATTTCTATTTTACCTCCTCAATTTAGCAACATGGACAGGGAAAGACCTAATGTAAAATCTGCAAAAAAATATTTTGCCTTCAAATTCATACCGTGATCGTAGCATGCATGGACTCGACTCATATGACTCGGATTTCCATGAAAAAAATTGTGGGCCGAAAATGGGTGATCACTGTACATTTCTCTTCTGTTTCCTATTTATATTTCTATTTTACTTCATCAATTTAGCATTATGAACAGGGAAAGACCAAATCTAAGATCTGCAAAAAAATATTTTGCCTTCAAATTCTTACCGTGATCGTAGCATGCATGGACTCGACTCATATGACTAGGATTTCCATGAAAAAGATTGTGGGCCGAAAATGGGTGATAACTGTACATTTCTCTTCTGTTTCCTATTTATATTTATATTTTACCTCCTCAATTTAGCATTATGGACAGGGAAAGACCTAATCTAAAATCTTCACAAAAATATTTTACCTTCAAATTCATACCGTGATCGTAGCATGCATGGACTCGACTCATATGACTGGGATTTCCATGAAAAAGATTGTGGGCCGAAAATGGGTGATCACTGTACATTTCTCTTCTGTTTCCTATTTATATTTCTATTTTACCTCCTCAATTTAGCATTATGGACAGTGAAAGACCTAATCTAAGATCTGCACAAAAATATTATGCCTTCAAATTCATACCGTGATCGTAGCATGCATGGACTCGACTCATATGACTGGGATTTCCATGAAAAAGATTGTGGGCAGAAAATAGGTGATCACTGTACATTTCTCTTCTGTTTCCTATTTATATTTCTATTTTACCTCCTCAATTTAGCATTATGGACAGGGAAAGACCTAATCTAAGATCTGCACAAAAATATTTTGCTTTCAAATTCATACCGTGATCGTAGCATGCATGGACTCGACTCATATGACTGGGATTTCCATGAAAAAGATTGTGTGCCGAAAATGGGTGATCACTGTACATTTCTCTTCTGTTTCCTATTTATATTTATATTTTACCTCCTCAATTTAGCATTATGGACAGGGAAAGACCTAATCTAAGCTCTGCACAAAAATATTTTGCCTTTAAATTCATACCGTGATCGTAGCATGCATGGACTCGACTCATATGACTGGGATTTCCATGAAAAAGATTGTGGGCCGAAAATGGGTGATCACTGTACATTTCTCTTCTGTTTCCTATTTTTATTTATATTTTACCTCCTCAATTTAGCATTAAGGCCAGGGAAAGACCTAATCTAAGCACTGCACAAAAATATTTTGCCTTCAAATTAATACCGTGATCATAGCATGCATGGAATCGACTCATATGACTGGGATTTCCATGAAAAAGATTGTGGGCAGAAAATGGGTGATCACTGTACATTTATCTTCTGTTTCCTATTTATATTTCTATTTTACCTCCTCAATTTAGCATTATGGACAGGGAAAGAACTAATCTAAAATCTGCACAAAAATATTTTGCCTTCAAATTCTTACCGTGATCGTAGCATGCATGGACTCGACTCATATGACTGGGATTTCCATGAAAAAGATTGTGGGCTGAAAATGGGAGATCACTGTACATTTCTCTTCTGTTTCCTATTTATATTTATATTTTACCTCCTCATTTTAGCATTATGGACAGGGAAAGACCTAATCTAATCTCTGCACAAAAATATTTTGCCTTCAAATTCATACCGTGATCGTAGCATGCATGGACTCGACTCATATGACTGGGATTTCCATGAAAAAGATTTTGGGCCGAAAATGGGTGATCACTGTACATTTCTCTTCTGTTTCCTATTTATATTTATATTTTACTTCCTCAATTTAGCATTATGGACAGGGAAAGACCAAATCTAAGCTCTGCACAAAAATAATTTGCCTTCAAATTCATACCGTGATCGTAGCATGCATTGACACGACTAATATGACTGGGTTTTCCATGAAAAATATTGTGGGCAGAAAATGGGTGATCACTTTACTTTTCTCTTCTGTTTCCTATTTATATTTCTATTTTCCTCCTCAATTTAGCATTATGGACAGGGAAAGACCTAATCTAAGTTCTGCACAAAAATATTTTGCCTTCAAATTTATACCATGATTGTAGGATGCATTGACACCACTCATATGACTGGGATTTCCATGAAAAAGATTGTGGGCCGAAAATGGGTGATCACTGTACATTTCTCTTCTGTTTCCTATTTATATTTCTATTTTACCTGCTCAATTTAGCATTATAGACAGGGAAAGACCTAATCTAAGCTCTGCACAAAAATATCTTGCCTTCAAATTCATACCGTAATCGTAGCATGCATGGACTCGACTCATATGACTGGGATTTCCATGAAAAAGATTGTGGGCCGAAAATGGGTGATCACTGTACATTTCTCTTCTGTTTCCTATTTATATTTCTATTTTACCTCCTCAATTTAGCAACATGGACAGGGAAAGACCTAATGTAAAATCTGCAAAAAAATATTTTGCCTTCAAATTCATACCGTGATCGTAGCATGCATGGACTCGACTCATATGACTCGGATTTCCATGAAAAAAATTGTGGGCCGAAAATGGGTGATCACTGTACATTTGTCTTCTGTTTCCTATTTATATTTCTATTTTACTTCATCAATTTAGCATTATGAACAGGGAAAGACCAAATCTAAGATCTGCAAAAAAATATTTTGCCTTCAAATTCTTACCGTGATCGTAGCATGCATGGACTCGACTCATATGACTAGGATTTCCATGAAAAAGATTGTGGGCCGAAAAAGGGTGATAACTGTACATTTCTCTTCTGTTTCCTATTTATATTTATATTTTACCTCCTCAATTTAGCATTATGGACAGGGAAAGACCTAATCTAAAATCTTCACAAAAATATTTTACCTTCAAATTCATACCGTGATCGTAGCATGCATGGACTCGACTCATATGACTGGGATTTCCATGAAAAAGATTGTGGGCCGAAAATGGGTGATCACTGTACATTTCTCTTCTGTTTCCTATTTATATTTCTATTTTACCTCCTCAATTTAGCATTATGGACAGTGAAAGACCTAATCTAAGATCTGCACAAAAATATTATGCCTTCAAATTCATACCGTGATCGTAGCATGCATGGACTCGACTCATATGACTGGGATTTCCATGAAAAAGATTGTGGGCAGAAAATAGGTGATCACTGTACATTTCTCTTCTGTTTCCTATTTATATTTCTATTTTACCTCCTCAATTTAGCATTATGGACAGGGAAAGACCTAATCTAAGATCTGCACAAAAATATTTTGCTTTCAAATTCATACCGTGATCGTAGCATGCATGGACTCGACTCATATGACTGGGATTTCCATGAAAAAGATTGTGTGCCGAAAATGGGTGATCACTGTACATTTCTCTTCTGTTTCCTATTTATATTTATATTTTACCTCCTCAATTTAGCATTATGGACAGGGAAAGACCTAATCTAAGCTCTGCACAAAAATATTTTGCCTTTAAATTCATACCGTGATCGTAGCATGCATGGACTCGACTCATATGACTGGGATTTCCATGAAAAAGATTGTGGGCCGAAAATGGGTGATCACTGTACATTTCTCTTCTGTTTCCTATTTTTATTTATATTTTACCTCCTCAATTTAGCATTATGGCCAGGGAAAGACCTAATCTAAGCACTGCACAAAAATATTTTGCCTTCAAATTAATACCGTGATCATAGCATGCATGGAATCGACTCATATGACTGGGATTTCCATGAAAAAGATTGTGGGCAGAAAATGGGTGATCACTGTACATTTATCTTCTGTTTCCTATTTATATTTCTATTTTACCTCCTCAATTTAGCATTATGGACAGGGAATGACCTAATCTAAGATCTGCACAAAAATATTTTGCCTTCAAATTCTTACCGTGATCGTAGCATGCATGGACTCGACTCATATGACTGGGATTTCCATGAAAAAGATTGTGGGCTGAAAATGGGAGATCACTGTACATTTCTCTTCTGTTTCCTATTTATATTTATATTTTACCTCCTCATTTTAGCATTATGGACAGGGAAAGACCTAATCTAATCTCTGCACAAAAATATTTTGCCTTCAAATTCATACCGTGATCGTAGCATGCATGGACTCGACTCATACGACTGGGATTTCCATGAAAAAGATTTTGGGCCGAAAATGGGTGATCACTGTACATTTCTCTTCTGTTTCCTATTTATATTTATATTTTACCTCCTCAATTTAGCATTATGGACAGGGAAAGACCTAATCAAGATCTGCACAAAAATATTTTGCCTTCAAATTCATACCGTGATCGTAGCATGCATGGACTCGACTCATATGACTGGTATTTCCATGAAAAAGTTTGTGGGCCAAAAATGGGTGATCACTGTACATTTCTCTTCTGTTTCCTATTTATAATTCTATTTTACCTCCTCAATTTAGCATTATGGACAGGGAAAGACCTAATCTAAGATCTGCACAAAAATATTTAGCCTTCAAATTCATACCGTGATCGTAGCATGAATGGACTCGAATCATATGACTGGGATTTCCATGAAAAAGATTGTGGGCAGAAAATGGGTGATCACTGTACCTTTCTCTTCTGTTTCCTATTTATATTTATATTTTAACTCCTCAATTTAGCATTATGGACAGGGAAAGACCTACTCTAAGATCTGCGCAAAAATATTTTGCCTTCAAATTCATACCGTGATCGTAGCATGCATGGAGTCGACTCATATGACTGGGATTTCCATGAAAAAGATTGTGGGCCGAAAAAGGGTGATCACTGTACATTTATCTTCTGTTTCCTATTTATATTTATATTTTACCTCCTCAATTTAGCATTATGGCCAGGGAAATTCCTAATCTAAGCTCTGCAAAAAAATATTTTGCCTTCATATTCATACCGTAATTGTAGCATGCATGGACTCGACATATGACTGGGATTTCCATGAAAAAGATAGTGGGCCGAAAATGGGTGATCACTGTACATTTCTCTTCTGTTTCCTATTTATATTTCTATTGTACCTCCTCAATTTAGCATTATGGACCGGAAAGACCTAATCTAAAATCTGCACAAAAATATTTTGCCTTCAAATTCATACCGAGATCGTAGCATGCATGGACTCGACTCATATGACTGGGATTTCCATGGAAAAGACTGTGGGCGGAAAATGGGTGATCACTGTACATTTCTCTTCTGTTTCCTCTTTATATTTATATTTTACCTCCTCAATTTAGCATTATGGAAAGGGAAAGACCTAATCTAAGATCTGCAAAAAAATATTTTACCTTCAAATTCATACCGTGATCGTAGCATGCATGGACTCGACTCATATGACTGGGATTTCCATGAAAAAGATTGTGGGCCGAAAATGGGTGATCACTGTACCTTTCTCTTCTGTTTCCTATTTATATTTATATTTTAACTCCTCAATTTAGCATTATGGACAGGGAAAGACCTACTCTAAGATCTGCGCATGAATATTTTGCCTTCAAATTCATACCGTGATCGTAGCATGCATGGACTCGACTCATATGACTGGGATTTCCATGAAAAAGATTGTGGGCCGAAAAAGGGTGATCACTGTACATTTATCTTCTGTTTCCTATTTTTATTTATATTTTACCTCCTCAATTTAGCATTATGGCCAGGGAAAGACCTAATCTAAGCACTGCACAAAAATATTTTGCCTTCAAATTAATACCGTGATCATAGCATGCATGGAATCGACTCATATGACTGGGATTTCCATGAAAAAGATTGTGGGCAGAAAATGGGTGATCACTGTACATTTCTCTTGTTTCCTATTTATATTTCTATTTTACCTCCTCAGTTTAGCATTATCGACAGGGAAAGACCTAATCTAAGATCTGCACAAAAATATTTTGCCTTCAAATTCATACCGTGATCGTAGCATGCATGGACTCGACTCATATGACTGGGTTTTCCATGAAAAATATTGTGGGCCGAAAATGGGTGATCACTGTACATTTCTCTTCTGTTTCCTATTTATATTTCTATTTTACCTCCTCAATTTAGCATTATGGACAGGGAAAGACCTAATCTAAGATCTGCACAAAAATATTTTGCCTTCAAATTCATACCGTGATCGTAGCATGCATGGACTCGACTCATATGACTGGGATTTCCATGAAAAAGATTGTGGGCCGAAAATGGGTGATCACTGTACATTTCTCTTCTGTTTCCTATTTATATTTCTATTTTACCAACTCAATTTAGTATTATGGAAAGGGAAAGACCTAATCTAAGATCTGCAAAAAAATATTTTACCTTCAAATTCATACCGTGATCGTAGCATGCATGGACTCGACTCATATGACTGGGATTTCCATGAAAAAGATTGTGGGCCGAAAAAGGGTGATCACTGTACATTTATCTTCTGTTTCCTATTTATATTTATATTTTACCTCCTCAATTTAGCATTATGGACAGGGAATGACCTAATCTAAGATCTGCACAAAAATATTTTGCCTTCAAATTCTTACCGTGATCGTAGCATGCATGGACTCGACTCATACGACTGGGATTTCCATGAAAAAGATTTTGGGCCGAAAATGGGTGATCACTGTACATTTCTCTTCTGTTTCCTATTTATATTTATATTTTACCTCCTCAATTTAGCATTATGGACAGGGAAAGACCTAATCAAGATCTGCACAAAAATATTTTGCCTTCAAATTCATACCGTGATCGTAGCATGCATGGACTCGACTCATATGACTGGTATTTCCATGAAAAAGTTTGTGGGCCAAAAATGGGTGATCACTGTACATTTCTCTTCTGTTTCCTATTTATATTTCTTTTTTACCTCCTCAATTTAGCATTATGGACAGGGAAAGAACTAATCTAAGCTCTGCACAAAAATATTTTGCCTTCAAATTCATACCGTGATCGTAGCATGCATGGACTCGACTCATATGACTGGGATTTCCATGAAAAAGATTGTGGGCCGAAAAAGGGTGATCACTGTACATTTATCTTCTGTTTCCTATTTATATTTATATTTTACCTCCTCAATTTAGCATTATGGCCAGGGAAATTCCTAATCTAAGCATGCATGGACTCGACTCATATGACTGGGATTTCCATGGAAAAGACTGTGGGCGGAAAATGGGTGATCACTGTACATTTCTCTTCTGTTTCCTCTTTATATTTATATTTTACCTCCTCATTTTAGCATTATGGACAGGGAAAGACCTAATCTCAAATCTGCACAAAAATATTTTGCCTTTAAATTCATACCGTGATCGTAGCATGCATTGACTTGACTCATATGACTGGGATTTCCATGAAAACGTTTTTGGGCCGAAAATGGGTGATCACTGTACATTTCTGTTGTTTTTCGTATTCATATTTCTATTTTACCTCCTCAATTTAGAATTATGGCCAGGGAAAGACCTAATCTAATTTCTGCACAAAAATATTTTGCCTTCAAATTCATACCGTGATTGTAGCACGCATGGACTCGACACATATGACTGGGATTTCCATGAAAAATATTGTGCGCCGAAAATGGGTGATCACTGTACATTTCTCTTCTGTTTCCTATTTATATTTATATTTTACCTCCTCAATTTAGCATTATGGACAGGGAAAGATCTAATCTAAAATCTGCACAAAAATATTTTGCCTTCAAATTCTTACCGTGATCGTAGCATGCATGGACTCGACTCATATGACTGGGATTTCCATGAAAAAGATTGTGGGCCGAAAATGGGTGATCACTGTACATTTCTCTTCTGTTTCCTATTTATATTTATATTTTACCTCCTCAATTTAGCATTATGGACAGGGAAAGAACTCATCTAAAATCTGCACAAAAATATTTTGCCTTCAGATTGTTAGCGTGATCGTAGCATGCATGGACTCGACTCATATGACTGGGATTTCCATGAAAAAGATTGTGGGCCGAAAATAGGTGATCACTGTACATTTCTCTTCTGTTTCCTATTTATATTTATATTTTACCTCCTCAATTTAGCATTATGGACAGGGAAAGACGTAATCTGAAATCTGCACAAAAATATTTTGCCTTCAAATTCATACCGTGATCGTAGCATGCATGGACTCGACTCATATGACGAGGATTTCCATGAAAAAGATTGTGGGCCGAAAATGGGTGATCACTGTACATTTCTATTCTGTTTCCTATTTATATTTATATTTTAACTCCTCAATTTAGCATTATGGCCAGGGAAAGACCTAATCTAATTTCTGCACAAAAATATTTTGCCTTCAAATTCATACCGTGATCGTAGCATGCATGGACTCGACTCATATGACTGGGATTTCCATGAAAAAGATTATGTGCCGAAAATGGGTGATCACTGTTTATTTCTCTTCTGTTTCCTATTTATATTTCTAATTTACCTGCTCAATTTAGCATTATAGACAGGGAAAGACCTAATCTAAGATCTGCAAAAAAATATTTTGATTTCAATTTCATAACGTGATCGTAGCATGCATGGACTCGACTCATATGACTGGGATTTCCATGAAAAAGATTGTGGGCAGAAAATGGGTGATCACTGTACATTTCTCTTCTTTTTCCTATTTATATTTCTATTTTACTTCCTTCATTTAGCATTATGGACAGGGAAAGACCTAATTTAAGATCTGCAAAAACATATTTTGCTTTCAAAATTCATACCGTGATCGTAGCATTTATGGACTCAACTCATATGACTGGGATTTCCATGTAAAAGATTGTGGGCAGAAAATGGGTGATCACTGTTTATTTCTCTTCGGTTTACTATTTATATTTCTATTTTACCTCCTCAATTTAGCATTATGGATAGGGAAAGACCTAGTCTAAGAACTGCAAAAAAATATTTTCCCTTCAAATTCATACCGTGATCGTAGCATGTATGGACTCGACTCATATGACTGGGATTTCCATGAAAAAGATTGTGGGCCGGAAATGGGTGATCACTGTACATTTCTCTTCTGTTTCCTATTTATATTTATATTTTACCTCCTCAATTTAGAATTATGGACAGGGAAGGAACTAATCTAAGATCTGCAAAAAAATATTTTGCATTCAAATTCATACCGTGATCGTAGCATACATGGACTCGACTCATATGAATGGGATTTCCATGAAAAAGATTGTGGGCCAAAAATGGGTGATCACTGTACATTTCTGTTCTGTTTTGTATTCATATTTCTATTTTACCTCCTCAATTTAGCATTATGGAGAGGGAAAGACCTAATCTAAAATCTGCACGGAAATATTATGCCTTCAAATTCATACCGTGATTGTAGCACGCATGGACTCGACTCATATGACTGGGATTTCCATGAAAAAGATTGTGGGCCGAAAATGGGTGATCACTGTACATTTCTCTTCTGTTTCCTATTTATATTTCTATTTTACCTCCGCAATTTACCATTATGGAGAGGGAAAGACCTAATCTAAAATCTGCACAAAAATATTTTGCCTTCAAATTCATACCTTGATCGTAGCATGCATGGACTCGACTCATATGACTGGGATTTCTATGAAAAAGATTGTGGTCCGAAAATGCGTGATAACTGTATATTTCTCTTTTGTTTCCTATTTATATTTATATTTTACCTCCTCAATTTAGCATTATGGACAGTGAAAACATAATCTAAGATCTGCACAACAATATTTTGCATTCAAATTCATACCGTGATCATAGCATGCATGGACTCGACTCATATGACTGGGATTTCCATGAAAAAGATTGTGGTCACAAAATGGGTGATCACTGTACATTTCTCTTCTGTTTCCTATTTATATTTCTATTTTACCTCCTCAATTTAGCATTATCGCCAGTGAAAGACCTAATCTAAGCTCTGCACAAAAATATTTAGCCTTCAAATTCATACCGTGATCGTAGGATGCATGGTCTCAACTCATATGACTGGGATTTGCATGAAAAAGATTGTGGGCCGAAAATGGGTGATCACTGTACATTTCTCTTCTGTTTCCAATTTATATTTCTATTTTACCTTCTCAATTTAGCATTATGGACAGGGAAAGACTTAATCTAAAATCTGCACAAAAATATTTTGCCTTCAAATTCATACCGTGATCGTAGCATGCATGTACTCGACTCATATGACTGGGATTTCCATGAAAAAGATTTTTGGCCGAAAATGGGTAATCACTGTACATTTCTCTTCTGTTTCCTGTTTATATTTCTATTTTACCTCCTCAATTTAGCATTATGGACAGGGAAAGACCTAATCTAAAATCTGCACAAAAATATTTTGTCTTCAAATTCATACCTTGATCGTAGCATGCATGGACTCGACTCATATGACTGGGATTTCCATGAAAAAGATTGTGGGCCGAAAATGGGTGATCACTGTACATTTCTCTTCTGTTTCCTATTTATATTTATATTTTACCAACTCAATTTAGCATTATGGACAAGGAAAGACCTAATCTAAGATCTGCATAAAAATATTTTCCCTTCAAATTCATACCGTGATCGTAGCATGCATGTACTCAACTCATATGACTGGGATTTCCATGAAAAATATTGTGGGCCGAAAATGGGTGATCACTATACAATTCTCTGTTTCCTATTTATATTTATATTTTTTATCAACTCAATTTAGCATTATGGACAGGGAAAGACCTAATCTAAGGTCTGCAAAAAAATATTTAGCCTTCAAATTCATACCGTGATCGTAGCATGAATGGAGTCGACTCATATAACTGGGATTTCCATGAAAAAGATTGTGGGCCGAAAATGGGAGATCACTGTATATTTTTCTTCTGTTTCCTATTTATATTTATATTTTACCTCCTGAATTTAGCATTATGGACAGGGAAAGACCTAATCTAAGATCTGCACAAAAATATTTAGCCTTCAAATTCATACCGTGATCGTAGCATGAATGGAGTCGACTCATATAACTGGGATTTCCATGAAAAAGTTTGTGGGCCGAAAATGGGTGATCACTGTACATTTCTCTTCTGTTTCCTATTTATATTTCTATTTTACCTCCTCAATTTAGCATTATGGACAGGTAAAACCTAATCTAAGTTCTGCACAAAAATATTTTGCCCTCAAATTCATACCGTGATCGTAGCATGCATGGACTCGACTCATATGCCTGGGGTTTCCATGAAAAACTTTGTGGGCCGAAAACGGGTGATCACTGTACATTTCTCTTCTGTTTCCTATTTCTATTTCTATTTTACCTCCTCAATTTAGCATTAAGGACAGGGAAAGACCTAATGTAAGCACTGCACAAAAATATTTTGCCTTCAAATTCATACCGTGATCGTAGCATGCATGGACTCGACTCATATGACTGGGAATTCCATGAAAATGATTGTGGGCCGAAAATGGGTGATCACTGTACATTTCTCTTCTGTTTACTATTTATATTTATATTTTACCTCCTCAATTTAGCATTATGGACAGGGAAAGACCTAATCTAAATTCTACACAAAATTATTTTGCCTTCAAATTCATACCGTGATCGTAGCATGCATGGACTCGACCCATATGACTGGGATTTCCATGAAAAAGTTTGTGGGCCGAAAATGGGTGATCATTGTACATTTCTTTTCTGTTTCCTATTTATATTTCTTTTTTACCTCCTCAATTTAGCATTATAGACAGGGAAAGACCTAATCTAAGATCTGCACGAAATTATTTTGCCTTCAAATTCATACCGTGATCGTAGCATGCATGGACTTGACTCATATGACTGGGATTTCCATGAAAAAGATTGTGGTCACAAAATGGGTGATCACTGTACATTTCTCTTCTGTTTCCTATTTATATTTCTATTTTACCTCCTCAATTTAGCATTATCGCCAGTGAAAGACCTAATCTAAGCTCTGCACAAAAATATTTTGCCTTCAAATTCATACCGTGATCGTAGCATGCATGGACTCGACTCATATGACTGGGATATCCAAGAAAAACTTTGTGGGCCGAAAACGGGTGATCACTGTACATTTCTCTTCTGTTTCCTATTTATATTTCTATTTTACCTCCTCAATTTAGCATTATGGACAGGGAATGACCTAATCTAAGATCTGCACAAAAATATTTTGCCTCCAAATTCATATCGTGAACGTAGCATGCATGGACTCGACTCATATGACTGGGATTTCCATTAAAAAGATTGTGGGCGGGAAATGCGTGATCACTGTACATTTCTCTTCTGTTTCCTTTTTATATTTATATTTTACCTCCTCAATTTAGCATTATGGACAGGGAAAGACCTAATCTAAGCTCTGCACAAAAATATTTTGCCTTCAAATTCATACCGTGATCGTAGCATGCATGGACTCGACTCATATGACTGGGATTTCCGAGAAAAAGATTGTGGGCCGAAAATGGGTGATCACTGTACATGTCTCTTCTGTTTCCTATTTATATTTATATTTTACCTCCTCAATTTAGCATTATGGACAGGGAAAGACCTAATCTAATCT
The DNA here is from genome assembly GCA_963932145.1 of Acanthosepion lycidas. Classification (NCBI taxonomy): domain Eukaryota; kingdom Metazoa; phylum Mollusca; class Cephalopoda; order Sepiida; family Sepiidae; genus Acanthosepion; species Acanthosepion lycidas. The sequence continues at coordinate 97,308,046 of OZ010597.1, read as the reverse complement.
CTGCACAAAAATATTTTGCCTTCAAATTCATACCGTGATCGTAGAATGCATGGACTCGACGCATATGACTGGGATTTCCATGAAAATATTGTGGGCCGAAAATGGGTGATCACTGTACATTTCTCTTCTGTTTCCTATTTATATTTAACCTTCTCAATTTAGCATTATGGACAGGCAAAGACCAAATCTAAGATCTGCACAAAAATACTTTGCCTTCAAATTCATACCGTGAACGTAGCATGCATGAACACGACTCATATGACTGGGAATTCTATGAAAAAGATTGTGGGCAGAAAATGCGTGGTCACTGTACATTTCTCTTCTGTTTCCTATTTATATTTCTATTTTACCTCCTCAATTTAGCATTATGGACAGGGAAAGACCTAATCTGAAATCTGCACAAAAATATTTTGCCTTCAAATTCATACCGTGATCGTAGCATGCATGGATTCGACTCATATGACTGGGATTTCCTTGAAAAAGATTGTGGGCCAAAAATGGGTGACCACTGTACATTTCTCTTCTGTTTCCTATTTATATTTATATTTTACCTCCTCAATTTAGCATTATGGACAGGGAAAGACCTAATCTAAGCTCTGCACAAAAATATTTTGCCTTCAAATTCATACCGTGATCGTAGCATGCATGGACTCGACGCATATGACTGGGATTTCCATGAAAATATTGTGGGCCGAAAATGGGTGATCACTGTACATTTCTCTTCTGTTTCCAATTTATATTTATATTTTACCTCCTCAATTTAGCATTATGGACAGGGAAAGACCTAATCTAAGCTCTGCACACAAATATTTTGCCTTCAAATTCATACCGTGATCGTAGCATGCATGGATTCGACTCATATGACTGGGATTTCCATGAAAAAGATTGTGGGCCAAAAATGGGTGACCACTGTACATTTCTCTTCTGTTTCCTATTTATATTTATGTTTTACTTCCTCAATTAAGCATTATGGACAGGGAAAGACCTAATCTAAGCTCTGCACAAAAATATTTTGCCTTGAAATTCATACCGTGATCGTAGCATGCATGGACTCGACTCATATGACTGGGATTTCCATGAAAAAGATTGTGGGCGGAAAATGGGTGATCACTGTACATTTCTCTTCTGTTTCCTATTTATATTTCTATTTTACCTCCTGAATTTAGCATTATGGACAGGGAATGACCTAATCTAAGAACTGCACAAAAATATTTTGCCTTCAAATTCATACCGTGATTGTAGCATGCATGGACTCGACTCATATGACTGGGATTTCCATGAAAAAGATTGTGGGCCGAAAATGGGAGATCGCTGTACATTTCTCTTCTGATTCCTATTTATATTTCTATTTTACCTCCTCAATTTAGCATTATGGACAGGGAAAGACCTAATCTAAAATCTGCACAAAAATATTTTGCCTTCAAATTCATACCGTGATCGTAGCATGCATGGACTCGACTCATATGACTGGGATTTCCATGAAAAAGATTGTGGGCCGAAAATGGGTGATCACTGTAGATGTCTCTTCTGTTTCCTATTTATATTTATATTTTACCTCCTCGATTTAGCATTATGGACAGGGAAAGACCTAATCGAAATTCTGCACAAAAATATTTTGCCTTCAAATTCATACCGTGATCGTAGCATGCATGGACTCGACTCATATGACTGGGATTTCCATGAAAAAGATTGTGAGCAGAAAATGGGTGATCACTGTACATTTCTCTTCTGTTTCCTATTCATATTTCTATTTTAACTCCTCAATTTAGCATTATGGACAGGGAAAGACCAAATCTAAAATCGGCACAATAATATTTTACCTTCATATTCATACCGTGATCGTAGCATACATGGACTCGACTTATACGACTGGAATTTCCATGAAAAAGATTTTGGGCAGAAAATAGGTTATCACTGTACATTACTCTTCTGTTTCCTATTCATATTTCTATATTACTTCCTTCATTTAGCATTATGGACAGGGAAAGACCTAATCTAAGATCTGCAAAAAAATATTTTGCCTTCAAATTCATACCGTGATCGTAGCATGCATGGGCTCGACTCATATGATTGGGATTCCCATGAAAAAGATTGTGGGCAGAAAATGGGTGATCAATGTACATTTCTCTTCTGTTTCCTATTTATATTTCTATTTTATTTCCTTCATTTAGCATTGTGGTCAGGGAAAGACCTAATCTAAGCTCTGCAAAAAAATGTTTTGCCTTCAAATTCATACTGTGATCGTAGCATGTATGGATTCGACTCATATGACTGGGATTTCCATGAAAAAGATTGTGGGCAGAAAATGGGTGATCACTGTACATTTCTCATTTGTTTCCTATTTATATTTCTATTTTACTTCCTTCATTTAGCATTATGGACATGGAAAACGTAATCTAAGATCTTCAAAAAAATATTTTGCCTTCAAATTCACACCGTGATCGTAGCATGTATGGACTCGTCTCATATGACTGGGATTTCCATGAATATATTATGGGCAGAAAATTGCTGATCACTGTACATTTCTCTTCTGTTTCCTATTTATATTTCTATTTTACTTCCTCAATTTAGCATTGTGGTCAGGCAAAGACCTAATCTAAGCTCTGCAAAAAAATGTTTTGCCTTCAGATTCATACTGTGATCGTAGCATGTATGGACTCGACTCATATGACTGGGATTTCCATGAAAAAGATTGTGGGCAAAAAATGGGTGATCACTGTACATTTCTCTTCTGTTTCCTATTTATATTTTTATTTTGCTTCCTTCATTTAGCATTATGGACAGGGAAAGAACTAATATAAGATCTGCAAAAAAATATTTTGCCTTCAAATTCACACCGTGATCGTAGCATGCATGGACACGACTCATATAACTGGGATTTCCATGAAAAAGATTGTGGGCACAAAATGGGTGATCACTGTACATGTCTCTTCTGTTTCCTATTTATATTTAAATTTTACCTCCTCAATTTAGCATTATGAACAGGGAAAGAACTAATCTAAGATCTGCACAAAAATATTTTACCTTCAAATTCATACTGTGAACGTAGCATGCATGGACTCGACTCAAATGACTGGGATTTCCATGAAAAAGATTGTGGGCAGAAAATGGGTGATCACTGTACATTTCTCTTCTTTTTCCGATATATATTTCTATTTGTTTCCTTAATTTAGCATTATGGACAGGGAAAGACCTAATCTAAAATCTGCAAAAAAATATTTTGCCTTCAAATTCATACCGTGATCGTAGCATGCATGGGCTCGACTCATATGATTGGGATTCCCATGAAAAAGATTGTGGGCAGAAAATGGGTGATCACTGTACATTTCTCTTCTGTTTCCTATTTATATTTATATTTTACCTCCTCAATTTAGCATTATGGACAGGGAAAGGACAAATCTAAGATCTGCAAAAAAATATTTTGCCTTCAAATTCATACCGTGATCGTAGCATACATGGACTCGACTTATACGACTGGGATTTCCATGAAAAAGATTTTGGGCAGAAAATAGGTTATCACTGTACATTACTCTTCTGTTTCCTATTCATATTTCTATATTACTTCCTTCATTTAGCATTATGGACAGGGAAAGACCTAATCTAAGATCAGCAAAAAAATATTTTGCCTTCAAATTCATACCGTGATCGTAGCATGCATGGGCTCGACTCATATGATTGGGATTCCCATGAAAAAGATTGTGGGCAGAAAATGGGTGATCAATGTACATTTCTCTTCTGTTTGCTATTTATATTTCTATTTTACTTCCTTCATTTAGCATTGTGGTCAGGGAAAGACCTAATCTAAGCTCTGCAAAAAAATGTTTTGCCTTCAAATTCATACTGTGATCGTAGCATGTATGGACTCGACTCATATGACTGGGATTTCCATAAAAAAGATTGTGGGCAGAAAATTTTTGTTTCCTCTTTTAGCATTATAGACAGGGAAAGACCTAATCTAAAATCTGCACAAAATATTTTGCCTTCAAATACATACCGTGATCGTAGCATGCATGGACTCGACTCATATGACTGGGATTTCCATGAAAAAGATTGTGGGCCGAAAATGGGTGATCACTGTACATTTCTCTTCTGTTTCCTATTCATATTTATATTTTACCTCCTCAATTTAGCATTATGGACAGGGAAAGACCTAATCTAAGATCTGCACAAAATTATTTTGCCTTCAAATTCAAGGCGTGATCGTAGCATGCATGGACTCGACTCATATGACTGGGATTTCCATGAAAAAGATTGTGTGCCGAAAATGGGTGATCACTGTACATTTCTCTTCTGTTTCCTATTTATATTTCTATTTACCTCCTCAATTTAGCATTATGGACAGGGAAAGACCTAATCTAAAACCTGCACAAAAATATTTTGCCTTCAAATTCATACCGTGAACGTAGCATGCATGGTCTCGACTCATATGACTGGGATTTCCATGAAAAAGATTGTGGGCCGAAAATGGGTGATCACTGTACATTTCTCTTCTGTTTCCTATTTATATTTCTATTTTACCTCCTCAATTTAGCATTATGGACAGGGAAAGACCTAATCTAAAATCTGCACAAAAATATTTTGCCTTCAAATTCATACCGTGATCGTAGCATGCATGGACTCGACTCATATGACTGGGATTTCCATGAAAAAGATTGTGGGCCGAAAATGGGTGATCACTGTACATTTCTCTTCTGTTTCCTATTTATATTTCTATTTTACTTCCTTTATTTAGCATTATGGACAGGGAAAGACCTAATCTAAGCTCTGCACAAAAATATTTTGCCTTCAAATTCATACCGTGATCGTAGCATGCATAGACTCGACTCATATGACTGGGATTTCCATGAAAAACATTGTGCACCGAAAAAGGGTGATCACTGTACATTTCTCTTCTCTTTCCTATTTATATTTCTATTTTACCTCGTCAATCTAGCATTATGGCCAGGTAAAGACCTAATCTAAGATCTGCACAAAAATATTTTGCCTTCAAATTCATACCGTGATCGTAGCATGCATGGACTCGACTCATACGACTGGGATTTCCATGAAAAAGATTGTGGGCCGAAAATGGGTGATCACTGTACATTTCTCTTCTGTTTCCTCTTTATATTTCTAACTTACCTCCTCAATTTAGCTTTATGGACAGGTAAAGACCTAATCTAAAATCTGCACAAAAATATTTTGCCTTCAAATTCATACCGTGATCGTAGCATGCACGGACTCGACTCATATGACTGGGATTTCCATGAAAAACATTGTGCACCGAAAATGGGTGATCACTGTACATTTCTCTTCTGTTTCCTATTTATATTTCTATTTTACCTCCTCAATTTAGCATTATGGACAGGGAATGACCTAATCGAAGATCTGCACAAAACTATTTTGCCTTCAAATTCATACAGTGATCGTAGCATGCATGGACTCGACTCATATGACTGGGATTTCCATGAAAAAGATTGTGGGCCGAAAATGGGTGATCACTGTACATTTCTCTTCTGTTTCCTATTTATATTTCTATTTTACCTCCTCAATTTAGCATTATGGACAGGGAAAGACCTAATCTAAAATCTGCACAAAAATATTTTGCCTTCAAATTCATACCGTGATCGTAGCATGCATGGACTCGACTCATATGACTGGGATTTCCATGAAAAAGATTGTGGGCCGTAAATGGGTGATCACTGTACATTTCTCTTCTGTTTCCTATTTATATTTCTATTTTACTTCCTTTATTTAGCATTATGGACAGGGAAAGACCTAATCTAAGCTCTGCACAAAAATATTTTGCCTTCAAATTCATACCGTGATCGTAGCATGCATAGACTCGACTCATATGACTGGGATTTCCATGAAAAACATTGTGCACCGAAAATGGGTGATCACTGTACATTTCTCTTCTCTTTCCTATTTATATTTCTATTTTACCTCGTCAATCTAGCATTATGGCCAGGTAAAGACCTAATCTAAGATCTGCACAAAAATATTTTGCCTTCAAATTCATACCGTGATCGTAGCATGCATGGACTCGACTCATACGACTGGGATTTCCATGAAAAAGATTGTGGGCCGAAAATGGGTGATCACTGTACATTTCTCTTCTGTTTCCTCTTTATATTTCTAACTTACCTCCTCAATTTAGCTTTATGGACAGGTAAAGACCTAATCTAAAATCTGCACAAAAATATTTTGCCTTCAAATTCATACCGTGATCGTAGCATGCACGGACTCGACTCATATGACTGGGATTTCCATGAAAAACATTGTGCACCGAAAATGGGTGATCACTGTACATTTCTCTTCTGTTTCCTATTTATATTTCTATTTTACCTCCTCAATTTAGCATTATGGACAGGGAATGACCTAATCGAAGATCTGCACAAAACTATTTTGCCTTCAAATTCATACAGTGATCGTAGCATGCATGGACTCGACTCATATGACTGGGATTTCCATGAAAAAGATTGTGGGCAGAAAATGGGTGATCACTGTACATTTCTCTTCTGTTTCCTATTTATATTTCTAACTTACCTCCTTAATTTAGCATTATGGACATGGAAAGACCTAATCTAAAATCTGCACAAAAATATTTTGCCTTCAAATTCATACCGTGATCGTAGCATGCATAGACTCGACTCATATGACTGGGATTTCCATGAAAATTATTGTGGGCGGAAAATGGGTGATCACTGTACATTTCTCTTCTGTTTCCTATTTATATTTCTATTTTACCTTCTCAATTTAGCATTATGGACAGGGAATGACCTAATCGAAGAACTGCACAAAAATATTTTGCCTTCAAATTCATACCGTGATCGTAGGATGCATGGACTCGACTCATATGACTGGGATTTCCATGAAAATGATTGTGGGCCGAAAATGGGTGATCACTGTACATTTCTCTTCTGTTTCCTATTTATATTTCTATTTTACTTCCTTCATTTAGTTTTATGGACAGGGAAAGACCTAATCAAAAATCTGCATAAAAATATTTTGCCTTCCAATTATATCCCGTGACCGTAGCATGCATGGACTCGACTCATATGACTGGGATTTCCATGAAAAAGATTGTGGGCCGAAAATGGGTGATCACTGAACATTTCTCTTCTGTTTTCTACTTATATTTATATTTTACCTCCTCAATTTAGCATTATGGACAGGGAAAGACCTAATCTAAGATCTGCACAAAAATATTTTGCCTTCAAATTCATACCGTGATCGTAGCATGCATGGATTCGACTCATATGACTGGGATTTCCATGAAAAAGATTGTGGGCCGAAAATGGGTGATCACTGTACATTTCTCTTCTGTTTCCTATTTATATTTCTAACTTACCTCCTTAATTTAGCATTATGGACATGGAAAGACCTAATCTAAAATCTGCACAAAAATATTTTGCCTTCAAATTCATACCGTGATCGTAGCATGCATAGACTCGACTCATATGACTGGGATTTCCATGAAAATTATTGTGGGCGGAAAATGGGTGATCACTGTACATTTCTCTTCTGTTTCCTATTTATATTTCTATTTTACCTTCTCAATTTAGCATTATGGACAGGGAATGACCTAATCGAAGAACTGCACAAAAATATTTTGCCTTCAAATTCATACCGTGATCGTAGGATGCATGGACTCGACTCATATGACTGGGATTTCCATGAAAATGATTGTGGGCCGAAAATGGGTGATCACTGTACATTTCTCTTCTGTTTCCTATTTATATTTCTATTTTACTTCCTTCATTTAGTTTTATGGACAGGGAAAGACCTAATCAAAAATCTGCAGAAAAATATTTTGCCTTCAAATTCATACAGTGATCGTAGCATGCATGCACTCGACTCATATGACTGGGATTTCCATGAAAATGATTGTGGGCGGAAAATGGGTGATCACTGTACATTTCTCTTCTGTTTCCTATTTATATTTATATTTTACCTCCTCAATTTAGCATTATGGACAGGGAATGACCTAATCGACGATCTGCACAAAAATATGTTGCCTTCAAATTCATACCGTGATCGTAGCATGTATGGACTCGACTCATATGACTGGGATTTCCATGAAAAAGATTGTAGGTTGAAAATGGGTGATCACTGTACATTTCTCTTCTGTTTCCTATATATATTTCTATTTTACCTCCTCAATTTAGCATTATGGACAGGGAAAGACCAAATCTAAGATCTGCATAAAAATATTTTGCCTTCCAATTATATCCCGTGACCGTAGCATGCATGGACTCGACTCATATGACTGGGATTTCCATGAAAAAGATTGTGGGCCGAAAATGGGTGATCACTGAACATTTCTCTTCTGTTTTCTACTTATATTTATATTTTACCTCCTCAATTTAGCATTATGGACAGGGAAAGACCTAATCTAAGATCTGCACAAAAATATTTTGCCTTCAAATTCATACCGTGATCGTAGCATGCATGGATTCGACTCATATGACTGGGATTTCCATGAAAAAGATTGTGGGCCGAAAATGGGTGATCACTGTACATTTCTCTTCTGTTTCCTATTTATATTTATATTTACCTCCTCAATTTAGCATTATGGACAGGGAAAGACCTAATCTAAAATCTGCACAAAATTATTTTGCCTTCAAATTCATACCGTGATCGTAGCATGCATGGACACGACTCATATGACAGGGATTTCCATGAAAAAGATTGTGGGCAGAAAATGGGTGATCACTGTACATTTCTCTTCTGTTTCCTATTCATATTTATATTTTACCTCCTCAATTTAGCATTATGGACAGGGAAAGACGTAATCTAAGATCTGCACAAAAATATTTTGCCTTCAAATTCAAGGCGTGATCGTAGCATGCATGGACTCGACTCATATGACTGGGATTTCCATGAAAAAGATTGTGGGCCGAAAATGGGTGATCACTGTACATTTCTCTTCTGTTTCCTATTTATATTTCTATTTACCTCCTCAATTTAGCATTATGGACAGGGAAAGACCAAATCTAAGATCTGCACAAAAATATTTTGCCTTCAAATTCATACTGTGATCGAAACATGCATGGACTCGACTCATATGACTGGGATTTCCATGAAAAAGATTGTGGGCCGAAAATGGGTGATCACTTTACATTTCTCTTCTGTTTCCTATTTACATTTCTATTTACCTCCTTAATTTAGCATTATGGACAGGGAAAGACCTAATCGAAGATCTGCACAAAAATCTTTTGCATTTAAATTCATACCGTGATCGTAGCATGCATGGACTCGACTCATATGACTGGGATTTCCATGAAAAAGATTGAGGACAGAAAATCGGTGATCACTGTACATTTCTTTTCTGTTTCCTTTTTATATTTTACTTCCTCAATTTAGCATTATGGACAGGGAAAGACCTAATCTAAGATCTGTAAAAAAATATTTTGCCTTCAAATTCATACCGTGATCGTAGCATGCATGTACTCGACTGATATGACTGGGATTTCGATGAAAAAGATTGTGGGCAGAAAATGGGTGATCACTGTACATTTCTCTTCTGTTTCCTATTTATATTTCTATTTTACTTCCTCAATTTAGCATTATGGACAGGGAAAGACCAAATCTAAGTTCTGCAAAAAAATATTTTGCCTTCAAATTCATACCGTGATCGTAGCATGCATGGACTTGACTCATATGACTGGGATTTCCATGAAAAATATTGTTGGCAGAAAATGGGTGATCACTGTACATTTCTCTTCTGTTTCCTATTTATATTTCTATTTTACTTCCACAATTTAGCATTATGGACAGGGAAAGACCTAATCTAAGATCTGCAAAAAAATATTTTGCTTTCAAATTCATACCGTGATCGTAGCATGCATGGACGCGACTCATATGACTGGGATTTCCATGAAAAAGATTGTGGGCAGAAAATGGGTGATCAGTGTACATTTCTCTTCTGTTTCCTATTTATATTTCTATTTTACTTCCTCAATTTAGCATTATGGACAGGGAAAGACCTAATCTAAGATCTGCAAAAAAATATTTTGCCTTCAAATTCATACCGTGATCGTAGCATGCATGGACGCGACTCATATGACTGGGATTTCCATGAAAAAGATTGTGGGCAGAAAATGGGTGATCACTGTACATTTCTCTTCTGTTTCCTATTTATATTTCTATTTTACTTCCACAATTTAGCATTATGGACAGGGAAAGACATAATCTAAGCTCTGTAAAAAAATATTTTGCCTTCAAATTCATACCGTGATCGTAGCATGTATGGACTCGACTCATATGACTGGAATTTCCATGAAAAAGATTGTGGGCAGAAAATGGGTGATCACTATACATTTTTCTTTTTTTCTCATTTATATTTCTATTTTACCTCCTCAATTTAGCATTATGGACAGGGAAAGATCTAATCTTATATCTTCACAAAAATGTTTTGCCTTCAAATTCATACCGTGATCGTAGCATGCATGGACTCAACTCATATGACTGGGATTTCCATGAAAAAGATTGTCGGCCGAAAATGGGTGATCACTGTACATTTCTCTTCTGTTTCCTATTTATATTTATATTTTACCTCCTCAATTTAGCATTATGGACAGGGAAAGATCTAATCTAAGCTCTGCACAAAAATATTTTGCCTTCAAATTCATATCGTGATCGTAGCATGCATGGACTCGACTCATATGACTAGGATTTCCATGAAAAAGATTGTGGGGAGAAAATGGGTGATCACTGTACATTTCTCTTCTGTTTCCTATTTATATTTCTATTTTACTTCCTTCATTTAGCATTATGGACAAGGAAAGTCTTAATCTAAGATCTGCACAAAAATATTTTGCCTTCAAATTCATACCGTGATCGTAGCGTGCATGGAATCGACTCATATCATTCGGATTTCCATGAAAAAGATTGTGGGCAGAAAATGGGTGATCACTGTACATTTCTCTTCTTTTTCCTATTTATATTTATATTTTACTTCTTCAATTTAGCATTATGGACTGCGAAAGACCTAATATAAGCTCTGCACAAAAATATTTTGCCTTCAAATTCATACCGTGATTGTAGCATGCATGGACTCGACTCATATGACTGGGATTTATATTAAAAAGATTGTGGGCCGAAAATGGGTGATCACTGTACATTTCTCTTCAGTTTCCTATTTATATTTATATTTTACCTCCTCAATTTAGCATTATGGACACGGAAAGACCTAATCTAAGATCTGCACATAAATATTTTGCCTTCAAATTCATACCGTGATCGTACCATGGATGGACTCGACTCATATGACTGGGATTTCCATGAAAAAGATAGTGGGCCGAAAATGGCTGATCACTGTACATTTCTCTTCAGTTTCCTATTTATATTTCTATTTTACCTCCTCAATTTAGCATTATGGACAGGGAAAGACCTAATCTAAAATCTGCACAAAATTATTTTGCTTTCAAATTCATACCGTGATCGTAGCATGCATGGACTCGACTCATATGACTGGGATTTCCATGAAAAAGATTCTGGGCCGAAAATGGGTGATCACTGTACATTTCTTTTCTGTTTCCTACTTATATTTATATTTTACCTCCTCAATTTAGCATTATGGACAGGGAAAGACCTAATCTAAAATCTGCACAAAAATATTTTGCCTTCAAATTCATACCGTGATCGTAGCATGCATGGACTCGACTCATATGACTGGGATTTCCATGAAAAAGATAGTGGGCCGAAAATGGCTGATCACTGTACATTTCTCTTCAGTTTCCTATTTATATTTCTATTTTACCTCCTCAATTTAGCATTATGGACAGGGAAAGACCTAATCTAAAATCTGCACAAAAATATTTTGCTTTCAAATTCATACCGTGATCGTAGCATGCATGGACTCGACTCATATGACTGGGATTTCCATGAAAAAGATAGTGGGCCGAAAATAGGTGATCACTGAACATTTCTCTTTTTTTTCCTGTTTATATTTCTATTTTACCTCCTCAATATAGCATTATGGACAGGGAAAGACCTAATCTAAAATCTACACAAAAATATTTTTCTTTCAAATTCATACCGTGATCGTAGCATGCATGGACTCGACTCATATGACTGGGATTTCCATGAAAAAGATTGTGGGCCGAAAATGGGTGATCACTGTACATTTCTCTTCTGTTTCCTATTTATATTTCAATTTTACCTCCTCAATTTAGAATTATGGACAGGGAAAGACCTAATCTAAAATCTGCACAAAAATATTTTCCTTTCAAATTCATACCGTGAACGTAGCATGCATGGACTCGACTCATATGACTGGGATTTCCATGAAAAAGATTGTGGGCCGAAAATGGGTGATCACTGTACATTTCTCTTCTTTTTGCTATTTATATTTCTATTTTACCTCCTCAATATAGCATTATGGACAGTGAAAACCTAATCTAAAATCTGCAGAAAAATATTTTGCTTTCAAATTCATACCGTGATCGTAGCATGCATGGACTCGACTCATATGACAGGGATTTCCATGAAAAAGATTGTTGTCAGATAATGGTTGATCACTGTATATTTCTCTTCTGTTTCCTATTCATATTTATATTTTACCTCCTCAATTTAGCATTATGGACAGGGAAAGACATTATGTAAGCTCTGCACAAAAATATTTTGCCTTCAAATTCATACCGTGATCGTAGCATGCATGGACTCGACTCATATGACTGGGATTTCCATGAAAAAGATTGTGGGCCGATAATGGGTGATCACTGTACATTTCTCTTCTGTTTCCTATTTATATTTATATTTTACTTCCTCAATTTAGCATTAAGGACAGGGAAAGAACTAATCTAAAATCTGCACAAAAATATTTTGCCTTCAAAGTCGTACCGTGATCGTAGCATGCATGGACTCGACTCATATGACTGGGATTTCCATGAAAAAGATTGTGGGCACAAAATGTGTGATCACTATACATTTCTCTTCTGTTTCCCATTACTATTTCTATTTTACTTCCTCAATTTAGCATTATGGAAAGGGAAAGTCCTAATGTAAGATCTGCACAAAAATATTTTATCTTCAAATTCATGCTGTGATCGTAGCATGTATGGACTCGACTCATATGACTGGGATTTCCATGAAAAAGATTGTCGGCCGAAAATAGGTGATCACTGTACATTTCTTTTCTGTTTCCTATTTATATTTATATTTTACCTCCTCAATTTAGCATTATGTACAGGGAAAGACCTAATCTAAGATCTGCACAAAAATATTTTACCTTCAAATTCATGCCGTGATCGTAGCATGCATGGACTCGACTCATATGACTGGGATTTCCATGAAAAAGATTGTGGGCAGAAAATGGGTGATCACTGTACATTTCTCTTCTGTTTCCTATTTATATTTGTATTTTACCTCCTCAATTTAGCATGATGGACAGGGAAAGACCTAATCGAAGATCTGCACAAAAATATTTTGCCTTCAAATTCATACCGTGATCGTAGCATGCATGGACTCGACTCATATGACTGGGATTTCCATGAAAAAGTTTGTGTGCCGAAAATGGGTGATCATTGTACATTTCTCTTCTGTTTCCTATTTATATTTGTATTTTACCTCCTCAATTTAGCATTATGGACAGAGAAATACCTAATCTAAGATCTGCACGAAATAATTTGCTTTCAAATTCATACCGTGATCGTAGCATGCATGGACTCGACTAATATGACTGTGATTTCCATGAAAAAGATTGTGGGCCGAAACTGGGTGATCCCTGTACATTTCTCTTCTGTTTCCTATTTATATTTCTATTTTACCTCCTCAATTTAGCATTATGGACAGGGAAAGACCTAATATAAGATCTGCAAAAAAATATTTTGCCTTCAAATTCATACCGTGATCGTAGCATGCATGGACTCGACTGATATGACTGGGATTTCCATGAAAAAGATTGTGGGCAGAAAATGGGTGATCACTGTACATTTCTCTTCTGTTTCCTATTTATATTTGTATTTTACTTCCTTCATGTAGCATTATGGACAGGGAAAGACCTAATCTAACCTCTGCAAAAAAATATTTTGCCTTCAAATTCATACCGTGATCGTAGCATGTATGGACTGGACTCATATGACTGGGATTTCCATGAGAAAGATTCTGGGCCGAAAATGGGTGATCACTGTACATTTCTCTTCTGTTTCCCATTAATATTTCTATTTTACTTCCTCAATTTAGCATTATGGACTGGGAAAGACCTAAACTAAAATCTGCAAAAAAATATTTTGCCTTCAAATTCATACCGTGATCGTAGCATGTATGGACTCGACTCATATGACTGGGATTTTCATGAAAAAGATTGTGGGCAGAAAATGGGTGATCACTGTACATTTCTCTTCTGGTTCCTATTTATATTTCTATTTTACTTCCTTCATTTAGCATTATTGACAGGGAAAGACCTTATCTAAGGTCTGCAAAAAAATATTTTGTCTTCAAATTCATACCGTGATCGTAGCATGCATGGACTCGACTCATATGACTGGGATTTCCATGAAAAAGATTGTGGGCAGAAAATGGGTTATCACTGTACATTTCCCTTCTGTTTCCTATTACTGTTTCTATTTTACTTCCTTCATTTAGCATTATGGACAGGGAAAGTCATAATCTAAGCTCTGCAAAAAAATATTTTGCCTTCAAATTCATACCGTGATCGTAGCATGCATGGACTCGACTCATATGACTGGGATTTCCATGAAAAAGAGGGTCCGCACAAAATGGGTGATCACTGATGATTTCTCTTCTGTTTCCTATTTATATTTATATTTTACTTCCTTAATTTAGCATTATGGACAGGGAAAGACCTAATCTAAGATCTGCAAAAAATATTTTGCCTTCAAATTCATACCGTGATCGTAGCATGCATGGACTCGACTCATATGACTGGGATTTCCATGAAAAAGATTGTGGGCAGAAAATGGGTGATCACTGTACATTTCTCTTCTGTTTCCTATTTATATTTATATTTTACTTCCTTAATTTAGCATTATGGACAGGGAAAGACCTAATCTAAGATCTGCAAAAACATATTTTGCCTTCAAATTCATACCGTGATCGTAGCATGCATGGACTCGACTCATATGACTGGGATTTCCATGAAAAAGATTGTGGGCATAAAATGGGTGATCACTGTACATTTCTCTTCTGTTTCCTATTTATATTTATATTTTACTTCCTTAATTTAGCATTATGGACAGGGAAAGACCTAATCTATGATCTGCAAAAATATATTTTGCCTTCAAATTCATACCGTGATCGTAGCATGCATGGACTCGACTCATATGACTGGGATTTCCATGAAAAAGATTGTGGGCAGAAAATGGGTGATCACTGTACATTTCTCTTCTGTTTTCTATTTATATTTATATTTTACTTCCTTAATTTAGCATTATGGACAGGGAAAGACCTAATCTAAGTTCTGCAAAAAAATATTTTGCCTTCAAATTCATTCCGTGATCGTAGCATGCATGGACTCGACTCATATGATTGGGATTTCCATGAAAAAGATTGTGGGCAGAAAATGGGTGATCACTGTACATTTCTTTTCTGGTTCCTATTTATATTTATATTTTACTTCCTCAATTTAGCATTATCGACAGGGAAAGACCTAATCTAAGATCTGCAAAGAAGTATTTTTCCTTCAAATACATACCGTGATCGTAGCATGCATGAATTCGACTCATATGACTGGGATTTCCATGAAAAAGACTGTGGGCAGAAAATGGGTGATCACTGTACATTTCTCTTCTGTTTCCTATTTATGTTTATATTTTACCTCCGCAATTTAGCATTATGGACAGGGAAAGACCAAATCTAAGATCTGCAAAAAAATATTTTGCCTTCAAATTCATACCGTGATCGTAGCATGCATGGACTCGACTGATATGACTGGGATTTCCATGAAAAAGATGGTGCGCACAAAATGGGTGATCACTGTTGATTTCTCTTCTGTTTCCTATTTATATTTATATTTTACTTCCTTAATTTAGCATTATGGACAGGGAAAGACCTAATCTAAGATCTGCAAAAAAATATTTTGCCTTCAAATTCATACCGTGATCGTAGCATGCATGGACTCGACTCATATGACTGGGATTTCCACGAAAAAGATTGTGGGCAGAAAATGGGTGATCACTGTATATTTCTCTTCTGTTTCCTATTTATGTTTTTCTTCCTTCATTTAGCATTATGGACAGGGAAAGACCTAATCTAAGCTCTGCACAAAAATATTTTGCCTTCAAATTCATACCGTGATCGTAGCATGCATGGACTCGACTCATATGACTGGGATTTCCATGAAAAAGATTGTGTGCAGAAAATGGGTGATCACGGTACATTTCTCTTCTGTTTCCTATTACTATTTCTATTTTACTTCCTTCATTTAGCATTATGGACAGGGAAAGACATAATCTAAGATCTGCAAAAAAATATTTTGCCTTCAAATTCATACCGTGATCGTAGCATGCATGGACTCGACTCATATGACTGGGATTTCCATGAAAAAGATTGTGGGCATAAAATGGGTGATCACTGTACATTTCTCTTCTGTTTCCTATTTATATTTATATTTTACTTCCTTAATTTAGCATTATGGACAGGGAAAGACCTAATCTATGATCTGCAAAAATATATTTTGCCTTCAAATTCATACCGTGATCGTAGCATGCATGGACTCGACTCATATGACTGGGATTTCCATGAAAAAGATTGTGGGCAGAAAATGGGTGATCACTGTACATTTCTCTTCTGTTTTCTATTTATATTTATATTTTACTTCCTTAATTTAGCATTATGGACAGGGAAAGACCTAATCTAAGTTCTGCAAAAAAATATTTTGCCTTCAAATTCATTCCGTGATCGTAGCATGCATGGACTCGACTCATATGATTGGGATTTCCATGAAAAAGATTGTGGGCAGAAAATGGGTGATCACTGTACATTTCTCTTCTGTTTCCTATTTATGTTTATATTTTACCTCCGCAATTTAGCATTATGGACAGGGAAAGACCAAATCTAAGATCTGCAAAAAAATATTTTGCCTTCAAATTCATACCGTGATCGTAGCATGCATGGACTCGACTGATATGACTGGGATTTCCACGAAAAAGATTGTGGGCAGAAAATGGGTGATCACTGTTGATTTCTCTTCTGTTTCCTATTCATGTTTTTCTTCCTTCATTTAGCATTATGGACAGGGAAAGACCTAATCTAAGCTCTGCACAAAAATATTTTGCCTTCAAATTCATACCGTGATCGTAGCATGCATGGACTCGACTCATATGACTGGGATTTCCACGAAAAAGATTGTGGGCAGAAAATGGGTGATCACTGTACATTTCTCTTCTGTTTCCTATTTATATTTATTTTTTACTTCCTTAATTGAGCATTATGGAGAGGGAAAGACCTAATCTATGATCTGCAAAAATATATTTTGCCTTCAAATTCATACCGTGATCGTAGCATGCATGGACTCGACTCATATGACTGGGATTTCCACGAAAAAGATTGTGGGCAGAAAATGGGTGATCACTGTATATTTCTCTTCTGTTTCCTATTTATGTTTTTCTTCCTTCATTTAGCATTATGGACAGGGAAAGACCTAATCTAAGCTCTGCAAAAAAATATTTTGCCTTCAAATTCATACCGTGATCGTAGCATGCATGGACTCGACTCATATGACTGGGATTTCCATGAAAAAGATTGTGTGCAGAAAATGGGTGATCACGGTACATTTCTCTTCTGTTTCCTATTACTATTTCTATTTTACTTCCTTCATTTAGCATTATGGACAGGGAAAGACATAATCTAAGATCTGCAAAAAAATATTTTGCCTTCAAATTCATAACGTGATCGTAGCATGCATGGACTCGACTCATATGACTGGGATTTCCACGAAAAAGATTGTGGGCAGAAAATGGGTGATCACTGTACATTTCTCTTCTGTTTCCTATTTATATTTATTTTTTACTTCCTTAATTGAGCATTATGGAGAGGGAAAGACGTAATCTATGATCTGCAAAAATATATTTTGCCTTCAAATTCATACCGTGATCGTAGCATGCATGGACTCGACTCATATGACTGGGATTTCCATGAAAAAGATTGTGGGCAGAAAATGGGTGATCACTGTATATTTCTTTTCTGGTTCCTATTTATATTTATATTTTACTTCCTCAATTTAGCATTATCGACAGGGAAAGACCTAATCTAAGATCTGCAAAGAAGTATTTTTCCTTCAAATACATACCGTGATCGTAGCATGCATGAATTCGACTCATATGACTGGGATTTCCATGAAAAAGATGGTCCGCACAAAATGGGTGATCACTGTTGATTTCTCTTCTGTTTCCTATTTATATATATATTTTACTTCCTTAATTTAGCATTATGGACAGGGAAAGACCTAATCTAAGATCTGCAAAAAAATATTTTGCACTCAAATTCATACCGTGATCGTAGCATGCATGGACTCGACTCATATGACTGGGATTTCCATGAAAAACATTGTCGGCAGAAAAGGGGTCTTCACTGTACATTTTTCTTACGTTTCCTATTTATATTTATATTTTACCTCCTCAATTTAGCATTATGGACAGTGAAAGACCTAATCTAAGATCTGCAAAAAATATTTTGCCTTCAAATTCATACTGCGATCGTAGCATGCATGGACTCGACTCATATGACTGGGATTTGCATGAAAAAGATTGTGGGGAGAAAATGGGTGATCACTGTACATTTCTCTTTTTTTTCCTATTTATATTTCTATTTTACCTCCTCAATTTAGCATTATGGACAGGGAAAGACATAATCTAATATCTGCAAAAAAATATTTTGCCTTCAAATTCATACTATGATAGTAGCATGCATGGACTCGACTCATATGACTGGGATTTCCATGAAAAAGATTGTGGGCAGGAAATGGGGGATCACTGTACATTTCTCTTCTGTTTCCTATTTATATTTCTATTTTACTTCCTTCATTTAGCATTATGGACAGGGAAAAACGTAATCTAAGTTCTGCAACAAAATATTTCTATGCCTTCAAATTCTTACCGTGATCGTAGCAGGTATGGACTCGACTCATATGACTGGGATTTCCATGAAAAAGATTGTGGGCAGAAAATGGGTGATCACTGTACATTTCTCTTCTGTATCCTATTTATATTTAACCTCCTCAATTTAGCATTATGGACAGGGAAAGACCTAATCTAAGATCTGGAAAAAAATATTTTGCCTTCAAATTCATACCGTGATCGTAGCATGCATGGACTCGACTCATATGACTGGGATTTCCATGAAAAAGATTCTGGGGAGAAAATGGCTGATCACTGTACATTTCTCTTCTGTTTCTTATTTATATTTATATTTTACTTCCTCAATTCAGCATTATGGACAGAGAAAGACCTAATCTAAGATCTGCAAAAACATATTTTGCCTTCAAATTCATACCGTGATCGTAGCATGCATGGACTCGACTCATATGACTGGGATTTCCATGAAAAAGATTGTGGGCAGAAAATAGGTGATCACTGTACATTTCTCTTCTGTTTCCTATTTATATTTATATTTTACTTCCTCAAATTAGCATTATGGACAGTGAAAGGCCTAATCTAAGATCTTAAAAAAATATTTTGCCTTAAAATTCATACCGTGATCGTAGCATCCATGGACTCGACTCATATGACTGGGATTTCCATGAAAAAGATTGTGGGCACAAAATGGGTGATCACTCTACATTTCTGTTCTGTTTCCTATTTATATTTTACTTCCTCAATTTAGCATTATGGACAGGGAAAGACCTAATCTAAGTTCTGCAAAAAATATTTCGCCTTCAGATTTATACCGTGATCGTAGCATGCATGGACACGACTCATATGACTGGGATTTCCATGAAAAAGATTGTGGGCCGAAAATGGGTGATCACTGTACATTTCTCTTCTTTTTCCGATATATATTTCTATTTTGTTTCCTCTTTTAGCATTATGGACAGGGAAAGACCTAATCTAAAATCTGCAAAAAAATATTTTGCCTTCAAATTCACACCGTGATCGTAGCATGCATGGGCTCGACTCATATGATTGGGATTCCCATGAAAAAGATTGTGGGCAGAAAATAGGGGTGATCACTGTACATTTCTCTTCTGTTTCCTATTTATATTTGTATTTTACCTCCTCAATTTAGCATTATGGACAGGGAAAGACCTAATCTAAGATCTGCACAAAAATATTTTGCCTTCAAATTCATACCATGATCGTAGCATGCATGGACTCGACTCATATGACTGGAATTTCCATGAAAAAGATTGTGGGCCGAAAATGGGTGATCACTGTACATTTCTTTTCTGTTTCCTATTTATATTTATATTTTACCTCCTCAATTTAGCATTATGGACAGTGAAAGACCTAATCTAAAATCTGCACAAAAATATTTTTCCTTCAAATTCATACTGTGATCGAAGCATGCATGGACTCGACTCATATGACTGGGATTTCCATGAAAAAGATTGTGGGCCGAAAATGGGTGATCACTGTACATTTCTCTTCTGTTTCCTATTTATATTTATATTTTACCTCCTCAATTTAGCATTATGGACAGGGAAAGACCTAATCTAAGATCTACAAAAAAATATTTTGCCTTCAAATTCATACCGTGATCGTAGCATGCATGGACATGACTCATATGACTGGGATTTACATGAAAAAGATTGTGGGCAGAAAATGGGTTATCACTATACATTTCTCTTTTGTTTCCTATTTATATTTCTATTTTACCTCCACGATTTAGCATTATGGACAGGGAAAGACCTAATCTAAGATCTGGACAAAAATATTTTGCCTTCAAATTCATACCGTGATCGTAGCATGCATGTACTCGACTCATATGACTGGGATTTCCATGAAAAAGATTGTGGGCCGAAAATGGGTGATCACTGTACATTTCTCTTCTGTTTCCTATTTATATTTATATTTTACCTTCTCAATTTAGCATTATGGATAGGGAAAGACCTAATCTAAAATCTGCAGAAAAATATTTTGCCTTCAAATTCATACCGTGATCGTAGAATGCATGGACCCGACTCATATGACTGGGATTTCCATGAAAAAGATTGTGGGCCGAAAATGGGTGATCACTGTACAATTCTCTGTTTCCTATTTATATTTCTATTTTACCAACTCAATTAAGCATTATGGACAGGGAAAGACCTAATCTAAAATCTGCACAAAAATATTTTGCCTTCAAATTCATACCGTGATCGTAGCAGGAATGGACTCGACTCATATGACTGGGATTTTCATGAAAAAGATTGTGGGCCGAAAATGGGTGATCACTGTACATTTCTCTTCTGTTTCCTATTTATATTTATATTTTATCTCCTCAATTTAGCATTATGGCCAGGTAAAACCTAATGGAAGCTCTGTAAAAAAATATTTTGCCTTCAAATTCATACCGTGATCGTAGCATGCATGGACTCGACTCATATGACTGGGATTTCTATGAAAAAGATGGTGGGCACAAAATAGGTGATCACTGTACATTTCTCTTCTGTTTCCTATTTATATTTCTATTTTACCTCCTCAATTTAGCATTATGGACAGGGAAAGACCAAATCTAAGATCTGCACAAAAATATTTTGCCTTCAAATTCATACCGTGATCGTAGCATGCATGGAGTCGACTGATATGACTGGGATTTCCATGAAAAAGATTGTGGGCGGAAAATGGGTGATCACTGTACATGTCTCTTCTGTTTCCTATTTATATTTCTATTTTACCTCCTCAATTTAGGATTATGGACGCGGAAAGACCTAATCTAAAATCTGCACAAAAATATTTTGCCTTCAAAGTCATACCGTGATCGTAGCATGCATGGACTCGACTCATATGACTGGGATTTCCATGAAAAAGATTGTGGGCCTAAAATGGGTGATCACTGTACATTTCTCTTCTGTTTTCTATTTATATTTCTATTTTACCTCCTCAATTTAGCATTATGGACAGGGAAAGACCTAATCTAAAATCTGCACAAAAATATTTTGCCTTGAAATTCATACCGTGATCGTAGCATGCATGGACTCGACTCATATGACTGGGATTTCCATGAAAAAGATTGTGGGCCGAAAATGGGTGATCACTGTACATTTCTCTTCTGTTTCCTATTCATATTTATATTTTACCTCCTAAATTTAGCATTATGGACAGGGAAAGACCTAATCTAAAATCTGCACAAAAATATTTTGCCTTCAAATTCATACCGTGATCGTAGCATGCATGGACACTACTCATATGACTGGGATTTCCATGAAAAAGATTGTGGGCCGAAAATGGGTGATCACTGTAAATTTCTTTTCTGTTTCCTATTTATATTTATATTTTACCTCCTCAATTTAACATTATGCACAGGGAAAGACCTAATCTAACATCTACAAAAAAATATTTTGCCTTCAAATTCATACCGTGATTGTAGCATGCATGGACATGACTCATATGACTGGGATTTACATGAAAAAGATTGTGGGTCGAAAATGGGTTATCACTGTACATTTCTCTTTTGTTTCCTATTTATATTTATATTTTACCTCCACGATTTAGCATTATGGACAGGGAAAGACCTAATCTAAGATCTGGACAAAAATATTTTACCTTCAAATTCATACCGTGATCGTAGCATGCATGGACTCGACTCATATGACTGGGATTTCCATGAAAAAGATTGTCGGCCGAAAATGGGTGATCACTGTACATTTCTCTTCTGTTTCCTATTTATATTTATATTTTACCTCCTCAATTTAGCATTATGGACAGGGAAAGACCTAATCTAAAATCTGCACAAAAATATTTTGCCTTCAAATTCATGCCCTGATCGTAGCATGCATGGAATCGACTCATATGACTGGGATTTCCATGAAAAATATTGTGGGCCTAAAATGGGTGATCACTGTACATTTCTCTTCTGTTTCCTATTTCTATTTATATTTTACCTCCTCAATATAGCATTATGGACAGGGAAAGACCTAATCTAAAATCTGCACAAACATATTTTGCCTTCAAATTCATACCGTGATCGTAGCATGCATGGACTCGACTCATATGACTGGGATTTCCATGAAAAAGATTGTGGGCCGAAATGTGGGTCATCACTGTACATTTCTCTTCTGTTTCCTATTTATATTTCTATTTTACCTCCTCAATTTAGGATTATGGACAGTGAAAGACCTAATCTATATCTGCAAAAAAATATTTTGCATTCAAATTCATACCGTAATCGTAGCATGCATGGACTCGACTCATATGTCTGGGATTTCCATGAAAAAGATTGATGGCAGAAAATGGGTGATCACTGTACATTTCTCTTCTGTTTCCTTTTTATATTTATATTTTACCTCCTCAAATTAGAATTATGGACAGGGAAAGACCTAATCTAAGATCTGCCAAAAAATATTTTGCCTTCAAATTCATACCGTGATCGTAGCATGCATGGACTCGACTTATATGACTGGGATTGCCATGAAAAAGATTGTGGGCAGAAAATGGGTGATCACTGTACATTTCTCTTCTGTTTCCTATTTATATTTATATTTTACCTCCTCAATTTAGCATTCTGGACAGGGAAAGACCTAATCTAAGATCTTCACAAAAATATTTTGTCTTCAAATTCATACCGTGATCGTAGAATGCATAGACTTGACTCATATGACTGGGATTTCCATGAAAAAGATTGTGGACAGAAAATGGGTGAACACTGTACATTTCTCTTCTGTTTCCTATTTATTCTTCTATTTTACTTC
Organism: Acanthosepion lycidas; assembly: GCA_963932145.1. Lineage (NCBI taxonomy): Eukaryota > Metazoa > Mollusca > Cephalopoda > Sepiida > Sepiidae > Acanthosepion > Acanthosepion lycidas. The sequence goes on along the minus strand of OZ010597.1, from coordinate 97,284,273 downwards.
CTTCATGTAGCATTATGGACAGGGAAAGACCTAATCTAAGCTCTGCAAAAAAATATTTTGCCTTCAAATTCATACCGTGATCGTAGCATGCATGGACTCGACTCTTATGACTGGGATTTCCATGAAAAAGATTGTGGGCAGAAAATGGGTGATCACTGTACATTTGTCTTCTGTTTCCTATTTATATTTATATTTTACCTCCTCAATTTAGCATTATGGTCAGGGAAAGACCTAATCTAAGATCTGCAAAAAAATATTTTGCCTTCAAATTCATACCGTGATCGTAGCATGTATGGACTCAACTCATATGACTGGGATTTCCATGAAAAAGATAGTGGGCAGAAAATGGGTGATCACTGTACATTTCTCTTCTGTTTCCTATTTATATTTCTATTTTACATCCTCAATTTAGCATTATGGACAGGGAAAGAAATAATCTAAGATCTGCACCAAAATATTTTGCCTTCAAATTCATAGAGTGATCGTAGCATGAATGGACTCGATTCATATGACTGGGATTTCCATAAAAAAGATTGTGGGCCGAAAATGGGTGATCACTGTACATTTCTCTCCTGTATCCTATTTATATTTCTATTTTACCTCCTCAATTTAGCATTATAGAAAGGGAAAGACCTAATCTAAGATCTGCAAAAAAATATTTTACCTTCAAATTCATACCGTGATCGTAGCATGCATGGACACGACTCATATGACTGGGATTTCCATGAAAAAGATTGGGGGCAGAAAATTGGTGATCACTGAACATTTCTCTTCTGTTTCCTATTTATATATCTATTTTACTTCCTTCATTTAGCATTATGGACAGGGAAAGACCCAATCTAAGATCTGCGAAAAAATATTTTGCCTTCAAATTCATACCGTGATCGTAGCATGCATGGACTCGACTCATATGTCTAGGATTTCCATGAAAAAGATTGTGGGCAGAAAATGGGTGATCACTGTACATTTCTCTTCTGTTTCCTATTTATATTTATATTTTACCTCCTCAATTTAGCATTATGGACAGGGAAAGACCTAATCAAAGATCTGCAAAAAAATATTTAGCCTTCAAATTCATACCGTGATAGTAGCATGCATGGACTCGACTCATATGACTATGATTTCCATGAAAAAGATTGTGGGCAGAAAATGGGTGATCACTGTACATTTCTCTTCTGTTTACTATTTATATTTTACTTCCTCAATTTAGCATTATGGACAGGGAAAGCCCTAATCTAAGCACTGCAAAAAAATATTTAGCCTTCAAATTCATACCGTGATAGTAGCATGCATGGACTCGACTCATATGACTATGATTTCCATGAAAAAGATGGTGGGCAGAAAAAGGGTGATCACTGTACATTTCTCTTCTGTTTCCTATTTATATTTTACCTCCTTAATTTATCATTATGGACAGGGAAAGACCTCATCTAAGATCTGCACAGAAATATTTTGCCTTCAAATTCATACCGTGATCGTAGCATGCATGGACTCAACTTATATGACTGGGATTTGCATGAAAAAGATAGTGGGCAGAAAATGGGTGATCACTGTACATTTCTCTTCTGTTTCTTATTTATATTTCTATTTTACCTCCTCAATTTAGCATTATGGGCAGGGAAAGACTTAATCTAAGCTCTGCACAAAAATGTTTTGCCTTCAAATTCATACCGTGATCGTAGCATGCATGGACTCGACTCATATGACTGGGATTTCCATGAAATAGATTGTGGGCCGAAAATGGGTGATCACTGTACATTTCTCTTCTGTTTCCTATTTATATTTCTATTTTACCTCCTCAATTTAGCATTATGGACAGGGAAAGACCTCATCTAAATCTGCACAGAAATATTTTGCCTTCAAATTCATAACGTGATCGTAGCATGCATGGACCCAACTCATATGACTGGGATTTCCATGAAAAAGATAGTGGGCAGAAAATGGGTGATCACTGTACATTTCTCTTCTATTTCCTATTTCTATTTCTATTTTACTTCCTCAATTTAGCATTATGGACAGGGAAAGACCTAATCTAAGATCTGGACAAAAATATTTTGCCTTCAAATTCATACCGTGATCGTCGCATGCATGGACTCGACTCATATGACTGGGATTTTTATATGAAAAAGATTGTGGGCTGAAAATGGGTGATCACTGTACATTTCTCTTCTGTTTCCTATTTATATTTATATTTTACCTCCACTATTTAGCATTATGGACAGGGAAAGACCTAATCTAAGATCTGGACAAAAATATTTTGCCTTCAAATTCATACCGTGATCGTAGCATGCATGGACTCGACTCATATGACTGGGATTTGCATGAAAAAGATTGTGGGCCGAAAATGGGTGATCACTGTACATTTCTCTTCTGTTTCCTATTTATATTTCTATTTTACCTCCTCAATTTAGCATTATGGACAGGGAAAGACCTAATCTAAGCTCTGCACAAAAATATTTTGCCTTCAAATTCATAACGTGATCATAGCATGCATGGACTCGACTCATATGACTGGGATTTGCATGAAAAAGATTGTGGGCCGAAAATGGGTGATCACTGTACATTTCTCTTCTGTTTCCTATTTATATTTCTATTTTACCTCCTCAATTTAGCATTATGGACATGGAAAGACCTAATCTAAGATCTGGACAAAAATATTTTGCCTTCAAATTCATACCGTGATCGTAGCATGCATGGACTCGACTCATATGACTGGGATTTGCATGAAAAAGATTGTGGGCCGAAAATGGGTGATCACTGTACATTTCTCTTCTGTTTCCTATTTATATTTCTATTTTACCTCCTCAATTTAGCATTATGGACAGGGAAAGACCTAATCTAAAATCTGCACAAAAATATTTTGCCTTCAAATTCATAACGTGATCATAGCATGCATGGACTCGACTCATATGACTGGGATTTCCATGAAAAAGATTGTGGGCCGAAAATGGGTGATCACTGTATATTTCTCTTCTGTTTCCTATTTATATTTATATTTTACCACCTCAATTTAGCATTATGGACAGTGAAAGACCTAATCTAAGCTCAGCACAAATATATTTTGCCTTCAAATTCATACCGTGATCGTAGCATGGATGGACTCGACTCATATGACTGGGATTTCCATGAAAAAGATTGTGGGCCGAAAATTGGTGATCACTGTACATTTCTTTTCTGTTTCCTATATATATTTCTATTTTACCTCCTCAATTTAGCATTATGGACAGGGAAAGACCTAATCAAAAATCTGCACAAAAATATTTTGCCTTCAAATTCATACCGTGATCATAGCATGCATGGACTCGACTCATATGACTGGGATTTGCATGAAAAAGATTGTGGGCCGAAAATGGGTGATCACTGTACATTTCTCTTCTGTTTCCTATTTATATTTCTATTTTACCTCCTCAATTTAGCATTATGGACAGGTAAAGACCTAATCTAAGATCTGCACAAAAATATTTTGCCTTCAAATTCATACCGTGATCGTAGCATGCATGGACTCGACTCATATGACTGGGATTTGCATGAAAAAGATTGTGGGCCGAAAATGGGTGATCACTGTACATTTCTCTTTTGTTTCCTATTTATATTTATATTTTACCTCCACAATTTAGCATTATGGACAGGGAAAGACCTAATCTAAGATCTTGACAAAAATATTTTGCCTTCAAATTCATACCGTGATCGTCGCATGCATGGACTCGACTTATATGACTGGGATTTTTATATGAAAAAGATTGTGGGCTGAAAATGGGTGATCACTGTACATTTCTCTTCTGTTTCCTATTTATATTTCTATTTTACCTCCTCAATTTAGCATTATGGACAGGGAAAGAATGAAACTAAAATCTGCACAAAAAAATTTTGCCTTCAAATTCATACCGTGATCGTAGCATGCATGGACATGACTCATATGACTGGGATTTACATGAAAAAGATTGTGGGCGGAAAAATGGTGATCACTGTACATGTCTCTTCAGTTTCCTATTTATATTTCTATTTTACCTCCACTATTTAGCATTATGGACAGGGAAAGACCTAATCTAAGATCTGGACAAAAATATTTTGCCTTCAAATTCATACCGTGATCGTAGCATGCATGGACTCGACTCATATGACTGGGATTTCCATGAAAAAGATTGTGGGCCGAAAATGGGTGATCACTGTACATGTCTCTTCAGTTTCCCATTTATATTTCTATTTTACCTCCACTATTTAGCATTATGGACAGGGAAAGACCTAATCTAAGATCTGGACAAAAATATTTTGCCTTCAAATTCATACCGTGATCGTAGCATGCATGGACTCGACTCATATGACTGGGATTTCCATGAAAAAGATTGTGGGCCGAAAATGGGTGATCACTGTACATTTCTCTTCTGTTTCCTATTTATATTTCTATTTTACCTCCTCAATTTAGCATTATGGACAGTGAAAGACCTAATCTAAAATCTGCACAAAAATATTTTTCCTTCAAATTCATACCGTGATCGTAGCATGCATGGACTCGACTCATATGACTGGGATTTCCATGAAAAAAATTGTGAGCCGAAAATTGGTGATCACTGTATATTTCTCTTCTGTTTCCTATTTATATTTATATTTTACCACCTCAATTTAGCATTATGGACAGTGAAAGACCTAATCTAAGCTCAGCACAAAAATATTTTGCCTTCAAATTCATACCGTGATCGTAGCATGCATGGACTCGACTCATATGACTGGGATTTCCATGAAAAAGATTGTGGGCCGAAAATTGGTGATCACTGTACATTTCTCTTCTGTTTCCTATTTATATTTATATTTTACCTCCTCAATTTAGCATTATGGACAGGGAAAGACCTAATCTAAAATCTGCACAAAAATATTTTGCCTTCAAATTCATACCGTGATCGTAGCATGCATGGACTCGACTCATATGACTGGGATTTCCATGAAAAAGATTGTGGGCAGAAAATGGGTGATCACTGTACATTTCTCTTCTGTTTTTTATTTATATTTATATTTTACTTCCTCAATTTAGCATTATGGACAGGGAAAGACCGAATCTAAGCTCTGCACAAAAATATTTTGCCTTCAAATTCATACCGTGATCGTAGCATGGATGGACTCGACTCATATGACTGGGATTTCCATGAAAAAGATTGTGGGCCGAAAATGGGTGATCACTGTACATTTCTTTTCTGTTTCCTATATATATTTCTATTTACCTCCTCAATTTAGCATTATGGACAGGGAAAGACCTAATCAAAAATCTGCACAAAAATATTTTGCCTTCAAATTCATACCGTGATCATAGCATGCATGGACTCGACTCATATGACTGGGATTTGCATGAAAAAGATTGTGGGCTGAAAATGGGTGATCACTGTACATTTCTCTTCTGTTTCCTATTTATATTTCTATTTTACCTCCTCAATTTAGCATTATGGACAGGGAAAGACCTAATCTAAGATCTACAAATAAATATTTTGCCTTCAAATTTATACCGTGATCGTAGCATGCATGGACATGACTCATATGACTGGGATTTACATGAAAAAGATTGTGGGCCGAAAAATGGTGATCACTGTACATTTCTCTTCTGTTTCCTATTTATATTTCTATTTAACCTCCACAATTTAGCATTATGGACAGGGAAAGACCTAATCTAAGATCTGGACAAAAATATTTTGCCTTCAAATTCATACCGTGATCGTAGCATGCATGGACTCGACTCATATGACTGGGATTTACATGAAAAAGATTGTGGGCCGAAAATGGGTGATCACTGTACATTTCTCTTCTGTTTCCTATTTATATTTCTATTTTACCTCCTCAATTTAGCATTATGGACAGGGAAAGACCTAATCTAAGATCTGGACAAAAATATTTTGCATTCAAATTCATACCGTGATCGTCGCATGCATGGACTCGACTCATATGACTGGGATTTGCATGAAAAAGATTGTGGGCTGAAAATGGGTGATCACTGTACATTTCTCTTCTGTTTCCTATTTATATTTCTATTTTACCTCCTCAATTTAGCATTATGGACAGGGAAAGACCTAATCTAAGATCTACAAATAAATATTTTGCCTTCAAATTTATACCGTGATCGTAGCATGCATGGACTCGACTCATATGACTGGGATTTCCATGAAAAAGATTGTGGGCCGAAAATGGGTGATCACTGTACATTTCTCTTCTGTTTCCTATTTCTATTTCTATTTTACCTCCTCAATTTAGCATTATGGACAGGGAAAGACCTAATCTAAAATCTGCACAAAAATATTTTGCCTTCAAATTCATACCGTGATCGTAGCATGCATGGACTCGACTCATATGACTGGGATTTCCATGAAAAAGATTGTGGGCCGAAAATGGGTGATCACTGTACATTTCTCTTCTGTTTCCTATTTATATTTCTATTTTACCTCCTCAATTTAGCATTATGGACAGGGAAAGACCTAATCTAAAATCTGCACAAAAATATTTAGCCTTCAAATTCATACCGTGATCGTAGCATGCATGGACTCGACTCATATGACTGGGATTTCCATGCAAAAGATTGTGGGCCTAAAATGGGTGATCACTGTACATTTCTCTTCTGTTTCCTATTTATATTTATATTTTACCTCCTCAATTTAGCATTATGGACAGGGAAAGACCTAATCTAAAATCTGCACAAAAATATTTTGCCTTCAAATTCATACCGTGATCGTAGCATGCATGGACTCGACTCATATGACTGGGATTTCCATGAAAAAGATTGTGGGCCGAAATGTGGGTGATCACTGTACATTTCTCTTCTGTTTCCTATTTATATTTATATTTTACCTCCTCAATTTAGCATTATGGACAGGGATAGTCCTAATCTGAAATCTGCACAAATATATTTTGCCTTCAAATTCATACCGTGATCGTAGCATGCATGGACTCGACTCATATGACTGGGATTTCCATGAAAAAGATTGTGGGCGGAAACTGGTGATCACTGTACATTTCTCTTCTGTTTCCTATTTATATTTATATTTTACCTCCTCAATTTAGCATTATGGACAGGGAAAGACCTAATCTAAGATCTGGACAAAAATATTTTGCCTTCAAATTCATACCGTGATCGTAGCATGCATGGACTCGACTGATATGACTGGGATTTCTATGAAAACGATTGTGGGCCGAAAATGGGTGATCACTGTACATGTCTCTTCAGTTTCCCATTTATATTTCTATTTTACCTTCACTATTTAGCATTATGGACAGGGAAAGACCTAATCTAAGATCTGGACAAAAATATTTTGCCTTCAAATTCATACCGTGATCGTAGCATGCATGGACTCGACTCATATGACTGGGATTTCCATGAAAAAGATTGTGGGCCGAAAATGGGTGATCACTGTACATTTCTCTTCTGTTTCCTATTTATATTTCTATTTTACCTCCTCAATTTAGCATTATGGACAGTGAAAGACCTAATCTAAAATCTGCACAAAAATATTTTTCCTTCAAATTCATACCGTGATCGTAGCATGCATGGACTCGACTCATATGACTGGGATTTCCATGAAAAAAATTGTGAGCCGAAAATTGGTGATCACTGTATATTTCTCTTCTGTTTCCTATTTATATTTATATTTTACCACCTCAATTTAGCATTATGGACAGTGAAAGACCTAATCTAAGCTCAGCACAAAAATATTTTGCCTTCAAATTCATACCGTGATCGTAGCATGCATGGACTCGACTCATATGACTGGGATTTCCATGAAAAAGATTGTGGGCCGAAAATTGGTGATCACTGTACATTTCTCTTCTGTTTCCTATTTATATTTATATTTTACCTCCTCAATTTAGCATTATGGACAGGGAAAGACCTAATCTAAAATCTGCACAAAAATATTTTGCCTTCAAATTCATACCGTGATCGTAGCATGCATGGACTCGACTCATATGACTGGGATTTCCATGAAAAAGATTGTGGGCAGAAAATGGGTGATCACTGTACATTTCTCTTCTGTTTTTTATTTATATTTATATTTTACTTCCTCAATTTAGCATTATGGACAGGGAAAGACCGAATCTAAGCTCTGCACAAAAATATTTTGCCTTCAAATTCATACCGTGATCGTAGCATGGATGGACTCGACTCATATGACTGGGATTTCCATGAAAAAGATTGTGGGCCGAAAATGGGTGATCACTGTACATTTCTTTTCTGTTTCCTATATATATTTCTATTTACCTCCTCAATTTAGCATTATGGACAGGGAAAGACCTAATCTAAGATCTACAAATAAATATTTTGCCTTCAAATTTATACCGTGATCGTAGCATGCATGGACATGACTCATATGACTGGGATTTACATGAAAAAGATTGTGGGCCGAAAAATGGTGATCACTGTACATTTCTCTTCTGTTTCCTATTTATATTTCTATTTTACCTCCACAATTTAGCATTATGGACAGGGAAAGACCTAATCTAAGATCTGGACAAAAATATTTTGCCTTCAAATTCATACCGTGATCGTAGCATGCATGGACTCGACTCATATGACTGGGATTTACATGAAAAAGATTGTGGGCCGAAAATGGGTGATCACTGTACATTTCTCTTCTGTTTCCTATTTATATTTCTATTTTACCTCCTCAATTTAGCATTATGGACAGGGAAAGACCTAATCTAAGATCTGGACAAAAATATTTTGCATTCAAATTCATACCGTGATCGTCGCATGCATGGACTCGACTCATATGACTGGGATTTGCATGAAAAAGATTGTGGGCTGAAAATGGGTGATCACTGTACATTTCTCTTCTGTTTCCTATTTATATTTCTATTTTACCTCCTCAATTTAGCATTATGGACAGGGAAAGACCTAATCTAAGATCTACAAATAAATATTTTGCCTTCAAATTTATACCGTGATCGTAGCATGCATGGACTCGACTCATATGACTGGGATTTCCATGAAAAAGATTGTGGGCCGAAAATGGGTGATCACTGTACATTTCTCTTCTGTTTCCTATTTCTATTTCACCTCCTCAATTTAGCATTATGGACAGGGAAAGACCTAATCTAAAATCTGCACAAAAATATTTTGCCTTCAAATTCATACCGTGATCGTAGCATGCATGGACTCGACTCATATGACTGGGATTTCCATGAAAAAGATTGTGGGCCGAAAATGGGTGATCACTGTACATTTCTCTTCTGTTTCCTATTTATATTTCTATTTTACCTCCTCAATTTAGCATTATGGACAGGGAAAGACCTAATCTAAAATCTGCACAAAAATATTTAGCCTTCAAATTCATACCGTGATCGTAGCATGCATGGACTCGACTCATATGACTGGGATTTCCATGCAAAAGATTGTGGGCCTAAAATGGGTGATCACTGTACATTTCTCTTCTGTTTCCTATTTATATTTATATTTTACCTCCTCAATTTAGCATTATGGACAGGGAAAGACCTAATCTAAAATCTGCACAAAAATATTTTGCCTTCAAATTCATACCGTGATCGTAGCATGCATGGACTCGACTCATATGACTGGGATTTCCATGAAAAAGATTGTGGGCCGAAATGTGGGTGATCACTGTACATTTCTCTTCTGTTTCCTATTTATATTTATATTTTACCTCCTCAATTTAGCATTATGGACAGGGATAGTCCTAATCTGAAATCTGCACAAATATATTTTGCCTTCAAATTCATACCGTGATCGTAGCATGCATGGACTCGACTCATATGACTGGGATTTCCATGAAAAAGATTGTGGGCGGAAACTGGTGATCACTGTACATTTCTCTTCTGTTTCCTATTTATATTTATATTTTACCTCCTCAATTTAGCATTATGGACAGGGAAAGACCTAATCTAAAATCTACACAAAAATATTTTGCCTTCAAATTCATACCGTGATCGTAGCATGCATGGACTCGACTGATATGACTGGGATTTCTATGAAAACGATTGTGGGCGGAAAATGGGTGATCACTGTACATGTCTCTTCTGTTTCCTATTTATATTTCTATTTTACCACCTCAATTTAGCATTATGGACAGGGAAAGACCTAATCGAAAATCTGCACGAAAATATTTTGCCTTCAAATTCATACCGTGATCGTAGCATGCATGGACTCGACTCATATGACTGGGATTTCCATGAAAAACATTGTGGGCCGAAAATGGGTGATCACTGAACATTTCTCTTCTGTTTCCTATTTATATTTCTATTTTACCTCCTCCATTTAGCATTATGGACAGGGAAAGACCTAATCTAAAATCTGCACAAAAATATTTTGCCTTCAAATTCATACCGTGATCGTAGCATGCATGGACTCGACTCATATGACTGGGATTTCCATGAAAAAGATTGTGGGCCGAAATGTGGGTCATCACTGTACATTTCTCTTCTGTTTCCTATTTATATTTATATTTTACCTCCTCAATTTAGCATTATGGACAGGGAAAGACCTAATCTAAAATCTGCACAAAAATATTTTGCCTTCAAATTCATGCCCTGATTGTAGCATGCATGGAGTCGACTGATATGACTGGGATTTCCATGAAAAAGATTGTGGGCGGAAAATGGGTGATCACTGTACATGTCTCTTCTGTTTCCTATTTATATTTATATTTTACCTCCTCAATTTAGCATTATGGACAGGTAAAGACCTAATCGAAAATCTGCACAAAAATATTTTGCCTTCAAATTCATACCGTGATCGTAGCATGCATGGACTCGACTCATATGACTGGGATTTCCATGAAAAATATTGTGGCTCGAAAATGCCTGATCACTGTATATTTCTCTTTTGTTTCCTATTTATATTTCTATTTTACCTCCTCAATTTAGCATTATGGATAGGGAAAGACCTAATCTGAAATCTGCACAAAAATATTTTGCCTTCAAATTCATACCGTGATCGTAGCATGCATGGACTGGACTCATATGACTGGGATTTCCATGAAAAAGATTGTGGGCCGAAAATAGGTGATCACTGTACATTTCTCTTCTGTTTCCTATTCATATTTATATTTTACCTCCTCAATTTAGCATTATGGACAGGGAAAGAACTAATCTAAAATCTGCACAAAAATATTTAGCCTTCAAATTCATACCGTGATCGTAGCATGCATGGGCTGGACTCATATGACTGGGATTTCCATGAAAAAGATTGTGGGCCGAAAATGCGTGATCACTGTATATTTCTCTTTTTTTTCCTATTTATATTTCTATTTTACCTCCTCAATTTAGCATTATGGATAGGGAAAGACCTAATCTGAAATCTGCACAAAAATATTTTGCCTTCAAATTCATACCGTGATCGTAGCATGCATGGACTCGACTCATATGACTGGGATTTCCATGAAAAAGATTGTGGGCCTAAAACGGGTGATCACTGTACATTTCTCTTCTGTTTCCTATTTATATTTATATTTTACCTCCTCAATTTAGCATTATGGACAGGGAAAGACCTAATCTAAAATCTGCACAAAAATATTTTGCCTTCAAATTAATACCGTGATCGTAGCATGCATGGACTCGACTCATATGACTGGCATTTCCATGAAAAAGATTGTGGGCCGAGAATGGGTGATCACTGTACATTTCTCTTTTGTTTCCTATTTATATTTCTATTTTACCTCCTCAATTTAGCATTATGGACAGGGAAAGACCTAATCCAAAATCTGCACAAAAATATTTTGCCTTCAAATTCATACCGTGATCGTAGCATGCATGGAGTCGACTGATATGACTGGGATTTCCATGAAAAAGATTGTGGGCCTAAAATGGGTGATCACTGTACATTTCTCTTTTGTTTCCTATTTATATTTCTATTTTACCTCCTCAATTTAGCATTATGGACAGGGAAAGACCTAATCTAAAATCTTCACAAAAATATTTTGCCTTCAAATTCATACCGTGATCGTAGCATGCATGGACTCGACTCATATGACTGGGATTTCCATGAAAAAGATTGTGGGCCGAAATGTGGGTGATCACTGTACATTTCTCTTCTGTTTCCTATTTATATTTATATTTTACCTCCTCAATTTAGCATTATGGACAGGGATAGTCCTAATCTAAAATCTGCACAAAAATATTTTGCCTTCAAATTCATACCGTGATCGTAGCATGCATGGACTCGACTCATATGACTGGGATTTCCATGAAAAAGATTGTGGGCCGAAATGTGGGTGATCACTGTACATTTCTCTTCTGTTTCCTATTTATATTTATATTTTACCTCCTCAATTTAGCATTATGGACCGGGAAAGACCTAATCTAAAATCTACACAAAAATATTTTGCCTTCAAATTCATACCGTGATCGTAGCATGCATGGACTCGACTCATATGACTGGGATTTCCATGAAAAACATTGTGGGCGGTAAATGGGTGATCACTGAACATTTCTCTTCTGTTTCCTATTTATATTTCTATTTTACCTCCTCCATTTAGCATTATGGACAGGGAAAGTCCTAATCTAAAATCTGCACAAAAATATTTTGCCTTCAAATTCATACCGTGATCGTAGCATGCATGGACTTGACTCATATGACTGGGATTTCCATGAAAAAGATTGTGGGCCGAAATGTGGGTCATCACTGTACATTTCTCTTCTGTTTCCTATTTATATTTATATTTTACCTCCTCAATTTAGCATTATGGACCGGGAAAGACCTAATCTAAAATCTGCACAAAAATATTTTGCCTTCAAATTCATGCCCTGATTGTAGCATGCATGGAGTCGACTGATATGACTGGGATTTCCATGAAAATGATTGTGGGCGGAAAATGGGTGATCACTGTACATGTCTCTTCTGTTTCCTATTTATATTTATATTTTACCTCCTCAATTTAGCATTATGGACAGGTAAAGACCTAATCGAAAATCTGCACAAAAATATTTTGCCTTCAAATTCATACCGTGATCGTAGCATGCATGGACTCGACTCATATGACTGGGATTTCCATGAAAAAGATTGTGGCTCGAAAATGCCTGATCACTGTATATTTCTCTTTTGTTTCCTATTTATATTTCTATTTTAACTCCTCAATTTAGCATTATGGATAGGGAAAGACCTAATCTGAAATCTGCACAAAAATATTTTGCCTTCAAATTCATACCGTGATCGTAGCATGCATGGACTGGACTCATATGACTGGGATTTCCATGAAAAAGATTGTGGGCCGAAAATAGGTGATCACTGTACATTTCTCTTCTGTTTCCTATTCATATTTATATTTTACCTCCTCAATTTAGCATTATGGACAGGGAAAGACCTAATCTAAAATCTGCACAAAAATATTTTGCCTTCAAATTCATACCGTGATCGTAGCATGCATGGACTCGACTCATATGACTGGGATTTCCATGGAAAAGATTGTGAGCGGAAAATGGGTGAACACTGTAAATTTCTCTTCTGTTTCCTATTTATATTTCTATTGTAATTCCTCAATTAAGCATTATGGACAGGGAAAGAACTAATCTAAAATCTGCACAAAAATATTTAGCCTTCAAATTCATACCGTGATCGTAGCATGCATGGGCTGGACTCATATGACTGGGATTTCCATGAAAAAGATTGTGGGCCTAAAATGGGTGATCACTGTACATTTCTCTTCTGTTTCCTATTTATATTTATATTTTACCTCCTCAATTTAGCTTTATGGACAGGGAAAGACCTAATCTAAAATCTGCACAAAAATATTTTGCCTTCAAATTAATACCGTGATCGTAGCATGCATGGACTCGACTCATATGACTGGGATTTCCATGAAAAAGATTGTGGGCCGAGAATGGGTGATCACTGTACATTTCTCTTTTGTTTCCTATTTATATTTCTATTTTACCTCCTCAATTTAGCATTATGGACAGGGAAAGACCTAATCCAAAATCTGCACAAAAATATTTTGCCTTCAAATTCATACCGTGATCGTAGCATGCATGGAGTCGACTGATATGACTGGGATTTCCATGAAAAAGATTGTGGGCCTAAAATGGGTGATCACTGTACATTTCTCTTCTGTTTCATATTTATATTTCTATTTTACCTCCTCAATTTAGCATTATGGATAGGGATAGACCTAATCTGAAATCTGCACAAAAATATTTTGCTGTCAAATTCATACCGTGATCGTAGCATGCATGGACTCGACTCATATGACTGGGATTTCCATGAAAAAGATTGTCGGCGGAAAATGGGTGATCACTGTACATGTCTCTTCTGTTTCCTATTTATATTTCTATTTTACCTCCTCAATTTAGCATTATGGACAGGGAAAGACCTAATCGAAAATCTGTACAAAAATATTTTGCCTTCAAATTCATACCGTGATCGTAGCATGCATGGACTCGACTCATTTGACTGGGATTTCCATGAAAAAGATTGTGGGCCGAAAATGCGTGATCACTGTATATTTCTGTTTTGTTTCCTATTTATATTTATATTTTACCTCCTCAATTTAGCATTATGGATAGGGAAAGACCTAATCTGAAATCTGCACAAAAATATTTTGCCTTCAAATTCATATCGTGATCGTAGCATGCATGGACTCGACTCATATGACTGGGATTTCCATGAAAAAGATTGTGGGCGGAAAATGGGTGATCACTGTACATTTCTCTTCTGTTTCCTATTTATATTTCTATTTTACCTCCTCAATTTAGCATTATGGACAGGGAAAGACCTAATCTAAAATCTGCACAAAATATTTTGCCTTCAAATTAATACGGTGATCGTAGCATGCATGGACTCGACTCATATGACTGGGATTTCCATGAAAAAGATTGTGGGTTGAAAATGGGTGATCACTGTACATTTCTCTTCTGTTTCCTATTCATATTTATATTTTACCTCCTAAATTTAGCATTATGGACAGGGAAAGACCTAATCTAAAATCTGCACAAAAATATTTTGCCTTCAAATTCATACCGTGATTGTAGCATGCATGGACATGACTCATATGACTGGGATTTACATGAAAAAGATTGTGGGTCGAAAATGGGTTATCACTGTACATTTCTCTTTTGTTTCCTATTTATATTTCTATTTTACCTCCACGATTTAGCATTATGGACAGGGAAAGACCTAATCTAAGATCTGGACAAAAATATTTTGCCTTCAAATTTATACCGTGATCGTAGCATGCATGGACTCGACTCATATGACTGGGATTTCCATGAAAAAGATTGTCGGCCTAAAATGGGTGATCACTGTACATTTCTCTTCTGTTTCCTATTTCTATTTATATTTTACCTCCTCAATTTAGCATTATGGACAGGGAAAGACCAAATCTAAGATCTGCACAAAAATATTTTGCCTTCAAATTCATACCGTGATCGTAGCATGCATGGAGTCGACTGATATGACTGGGATTTCCATGAAAAAGATTGTGGGCGGAAAATGGGTGATCACTGTACATGTCTCTTCTGTTTCCTATTTATATTTATATTTTACCTCCTCAATTTAGGATTATGGACGGGGAAAGACCTAATCTAAAATCTGCACAAAAATATTTTGCCTTCAAAGTCATACCGTGATCGTAGCATGCATGGACTCGACTCATATGACTGGGATTTCCATGAAAAAGATTGTGGGCCTAAAATGGGTGATCACTGTACATTTCTCTTCTGTTTTCTATTTATATTTCTATTTTACCTCCTCAATTTAGCATTATGGACAGGGAAAGACCTAATCTAAAATCTGCACAAAAATATTTTGCCTTCAAATTCATACCGTGATCGTAGCATGCATGGACTCGACTCATATGACTGGGATTTCCATGAAAATATTGTGGGCCTAAAATGGGTGATCACTGTACATTTCTCTTTTGTTTCCTATTTATATTTATATTTTACCTCCTCAATTTAGCATTATGGACAGGGAAAGACCTAATCTAAAATCTTCACAAAAATATTTTGCCTTCAAATTCATACCGTGATCGTAGCATGCATGGACTCGACTCATATGACTGGGATTTCCATGAAAAAGATTGTGGGCCGAAAATTCGTGATCATTGTATATTTCTGTTTTGTTTCCTATTTATATTTATATTTTACCTCCTCAATTTAGCATTATGGATAGGGAAAGACCTAATCTGAAATCTGCACAAAAATATTTTGCCTTCAAATTCATACCGTGATCGTAGCATGCATGGACTCGACTCATATGACTGGGATTTCCATGAAAAAGATTGTGGGCGGAAAATGGGTGATCACTGTACATTTCTCTTCTGTTTCCTATTTATATTTCTATTTTACCTCCTCAATTTAGCATTATGGACAGGGAAAGACCTAATCTAAAATCTGCACAAAATATTTTGCCTTCAAATTCATACCGTGATCGTTGCATGCATGGACTCGTCTCATATGACTGGGATTTCCATGAAAAAGATTGTGGGTTGAAAATGCGTGATCACTGTATATTTCTCTTTGGTTTCCTATTTATATTTATATTTTGCCTCCTCAATTTAGCATTATGGACAGGGAAAGACCTAATCTAAAATCTGCACAAAAATATTTTGCCTTCAAATTCATACCGTGATCGTAGCATGCATGGACTCGACTCATATGACTGGGATTTCCATGAAAAAGATTGTGAGTCAAAAATGGGTGATCACTGTACATTTCTCTTTTGTTTCCTATTTATATTTCTATTTTACCTCCTCAATTTAGCATTATGGATAGGGATAGACCTAATCTGAAATCTGCACAAAAATATTTTGCCGTCAAATTCATACCGTGATCGTAGCATGCATGGACTCGACTGATATGACTGGGATTTCCATGAAAAAGATTGTCGGCGGAAAATGGGTGATCACTGTACATGTCTCTTCTGTTTCCTATTTATATTTATATTTTACCTCCTCAATTTAGCATTATGGACAGGGAAAGACCTAATCGAAAATCTGTACAAAAATATTTTGCCTTCAAATTCATACCGTGATCGTAGCATGCATGGACTCGACTCACATGACTGGGATTTCCATGAAAAAGATTGTGAGTCGAAAATGGGTGATCACTGTACATTTCTCTTCTATTTCCTATTCATATTTCTATTTTACCTCCTCAATTTAGCATTATGGACAGGGAATGACCTAATCTAAGATCTGCACAAAAATGTTTTGCCGTCAAATTCATACCGTGATCGTAGCATGCATGGACTCGACTCATATGAGTGGGATTTCCATGAAAAAGATTGTGGGCCGAAAATGGGTGATAACTGTACATTTCTCTTCTGTTTACTATTTATATTTCTATTTTACCTCCTCAATTTAGCATTATGGACAGGGAAAGACCTAATCGAAAATCTGTACAAAAATATTTTGCCTTCAAATTCATACCGTGATCGTAGCATGCATGGACTCGACTCATATGACTGGGATTTCCATGAAAAAGATTGTGGGCCGAAAATGGGTGATCACTGTACATTTCTCTTTTGTTTCCTATTTATATTTCTATTTTATCTCCTCAATTTAGCATTATGGACAGGGAAAGACCTAATCTAAAATCTTCACAAAAATATTTTGCCTTCAAATTCATACCGTGATCGTAGCATGCATGGACTCGACTCATATGACTGGGATTTCCATGAAAAAGATTGTGGGCCGAAAATAGGTGATCACTGTAAATTTCTCTTCTGTTTCATATTTATATTTCTATTTTACCTCCTCAATTTAGCATTATGGACAGAGAAAGACCAAATCTAAGATCTGCACAAAAATATTTTGCCTTCAAATTCATACCGTGATCGTAGCATGCATGGACTCGACTCATATGACTGGGATTTCCATGAAAAAGATTGTGGGCCGAAAATGCGTGATCCCTGTATATTTCTCTTTTGTTTCCTATTTATATTTCTATTTTACCTCCTCAATTTAGCATTATGGATAGGGATAGACCTAATCTGAAATCTGCACAAAAATATTTTGCCGTCAAATTCATACCGTGATCGTAGCATGCATGGAGTCGACTGATATGACTGGGATTTCCATGAAAAAGATTGTCGGCGGAAAATGGGTGATCACTGTACATGTCTCTTCTGTTTCCTATTTATATTTCTATTTTACCTCCTCAATTTATCATTATGGACAGGGAAAGACCTAATCGAAAATCTGCACAAAAATATTTTGCCTTCAAATTCATACCGTGATCGTAGCATGCATGGACTTGACTCATATGACTGGGATTTCCATGAAAAAGATTGTGGGTTGAAAATGGGTGATCACTGTACATTTCTCTTCTGTTTCCTATTCATATTTCTATTTTACCTCCTCAATTTAGCATTATGGACAGGGAATGACCTAATCTAAGATCTGCACAAAAATATTTTGCCTTCAAATTCATACCGTGATCGTAGCATGCATGGACTCGACTCATATGACTGGGATTTCCATGAAAAAGATTGTGGGCCGAAAATGGGTGATAACTGTACATTTCTCTTCTGTTTCCTATTTATATTTCTATTTTACCTCCTCAATTTAGCATTATGGACAGGGAAAGAACAAATCTAAGATCTGCACAAAAATATTTTGCCTTCAAATTCATACCGTGATCGTACCATGCATGGAGTCGACTGATATGACTGGGATTTCCATGAAAAAGATTGTGGGCGGAAAATGGGTGAACACTGTAAATTTCTCTTCTGTTTCCTATTTATATTTCTATTGTAATTCCTCAATTAAGAATTATGGACAGGGAAAGAACTAATCTAAAATCTGCACAAAAATATTTAGCCTTCAAATTCATACCGTGATTGTAGCATGCATGGGCTGGACTCATATGACTGGGATTTCCATGAAAAAGATTGTGGGCCGAAAATGCGTGATCACTGTATATTTCTCTTTTGTTTCCTATTTATATTTCTATTTTACCTCCTCAATTTAGCATTATGGATAGGGAAAGACCTAATCTGAAATCTGCACAAAAATATTTTGCCTTCAAATTCATACCGTGATCGTAGCATGCATGGACTCGACTCATATGACTGGGATTTCCATGAAAAAGATTGTGGGCCTAAAATGGGTGATCACTGTACATTTCTCTTCTGTTTCCTATTTATATTTATATTTTACCTCCTCAATTTAGCATTATGGACTGGGAAAGACCTAATCTAAAATCTGCACAAAAATATTTTGCCTTCAAATTAATACGGTGATCGTAGCATGCATGGACTCGACTCATATGACTGGGATTTCCATGAAAAAGATTGTGGGCCGAAAATGGGTGATCACTGTACATTTCTCTTTTGTTTCCTATTTATATTTATATTTTACCTCCTCAATTTAGCATTATGGACAGGGAAAGACCTAATCGAAAATCTGCACAAAAATATTTTGCCTTCAAATTCATACCGTGAACGTAGCATGCATGGACTGGACTCATATGACTGGGATTTCCATGAAAAAGATTGCGGACCTAAAATGGGTGATCACTGTACATTTCTCTTCTGTTTTCTATTTATATTTCTATTTTACCTCCTCAATTTAGCATTATGGACAGGGAAAGACCTAATCTAAAATCTGCACAAAAATATTTTGCCTTCAAATTCATACCGTGATCGTAGCATGCATGGACTCGACTCATATGACTGGGATTTCCATGAAAAAGATTGTGGGCCGAAAATGGGTGATCACTGTACATTTCTCTTTTGTTTCCTATTTATATTTATATTTTACCTCCTGAATTTAGCATTATGGACAGGGAAAGACCTAATCTAAAATCTTCACAAAAATATGTTGCCTTCAAATTCATACCGTGATCGTAGCATGCATGGACTCGACTCATATGACTGGGATTTCCATGAAAAAGATTGTGGGCCGAAAATGCGTGTTCCCTGTATATTTCTCTTTTGTTTCCTATTTATATTTCTATTTTACCTCCTCAATTTAGCATTATGGATAGGGATAGACCTAATCTGAAATCTGCACAAAAATATTTTGCCGTCAAATTCATACCGTGATCGTAGCATGCATGGACTCGACTCATATGACTGGGATTTCCATGAAAAAGATTGTGGGCGGAAAATGGGTGATCATTGTACATTTCTCTTTTGTTTCCTATTTATATTTCTATTTTACCTCCTCAATTTAGCATTATGGACAGGGAAAGAACAAATCTAAAATCTGCACAAAAATATTTTGCCTTCAAATTCATACCGTGATCGTAGCATGCATGGAGTTGACTGATATGACTGGGATTTCCATGAAAAAGATTGTCGGCGGAAAATGGGTGATCACTGTACATGTCTCTTCTGTTTCCTATTTATATTTCTATTTTACCTCCTCAATTTAGCATTATGGACAGGGAAAGACCTAATCGAAAATCTGTACAAAAATATTTTGCCTTCAAATTCATACCGTGATCGTAGCATGCATGGACTCGAGTCATATGACTGGGATTTCCATGAAAAAGATTGTGGGCCGAAAATTCGTGATCACTGTATATTTCTGTTTTGTTTCCTATTTATATTTCTATTTTACCTCCTCAATTTAGCATTATGGATAGGGAAAGACCTAATCTGAAATCTGCACAAAAATATTTTGCCTTCAAATTCATACCGTGATCGTAGCATGCATGGACTCGACTCATATGACTGGGATTTCCATGAAAAAGATTGTGGGTGGAAAATGGGTGATCACTGTACATTTCTCTTCTGTTTCCTATTTATATTTATATTTTACCTCCTCAATTTAGCATTATGGACAGGGAAAGACCTAATCTAAAATCTGCACAAAATATTTTGCCTTCAAATTCATACCGTGATCGTAGCATGCATGGACTCGACTCATATGACTGGGATTTCCATGAAAAAGATTGTGGGTTGAAAATGGGTGATCACTGTACATTTCTCTTCTGTTTCCTATTTATATTTTTTTTTACCTCCTCAATTTAGCATTATGGACAGGGAAAGACCAAATCTAAAATCTGCACAAAAATATTTTGACTTCAAATTCATACCGTGATCGTAGCATGGATTTACTCGACTCATATGACTGGGATTTCCATGAAAAAGATTGTGGGCGGAAAATGGGTGATCACTGTACATTTCTCTTCTGTTTCCTATTTATATTTCTATATTACCTCCTCAATTTAGCATTATGGACAGGGAAAGACCTAATCTAAAATCTTCACAAAAATATTTTGCCTTCAAATTCATACCGTGATCGTAGCATGCATGGACTCGACTCATTTGACTGGGATTTCCATGAAAAAGATTGAGGGCCGAAAATCGGTGATCACTGTACATTTCTCTTCTGTTTCCTATTTATATTTATATTTTACCTCCTCAATTTATCATTATGGACAGGGAAAGACCTAATCTAAAATCTGCACAAAAATATTTTGCCTTCAAATTCATACCGTGATCGTAGCATGCATGGACTCGACTCATATGACTGGGATTTCCATGAAAAAGATTTTGGGCCGAAAATGGGTGATCACTGTACATTTCTCTTCTGTTTCCTATTCATATTTATATTTTACCTCCTCAATTTAGCATTATGGACAGGGAAAGACCAAATCTAAAATCGGCACAAAAATAATTTGCCTTCAAATTCATACCGTGATCGTAGCATGCATGGACTCGACTCATATGACTGGGATTTCCATGAAAAAGATTGTGGGCCGAAAATGGGTGATCACTGTACATTTCTCTTCTGTTTCCTATTTATATTTCTATTTTACCTCCTCACTTTAGCATTATGGACAGGGAAAGATCTAATCTAAAATATGCACAAAAATATTTTGCCTTCAAATTCATACCGTGATCGTAGCATGCATGGACTCGACTCATATGACTGGGATTTCCATGAAAAAGATCGTGGGCTGAAAATGGGTGATCACTGTACATTTCTCTTCTGTTTCCTATTTACATTTCTATATTACCTCCTCAATTTAGCATTATAGACAGGGAAAGACCTAATCTAAAATCTTCACAAAAATATTTTGCCTTCAAATTCATACCGTGATCGTAGCATGCATGGACTCGACTCATTTGACTGGGATTTCCATGAAAAAGATTGAGGGCCGAAAATGGGTGATCACTGTACATTTCTCTTCTGTTTCCTATTTATATTTATATTTTATCTCCTCAATTTACCATTATGGGCAGGGAAAGACCTAATCTAAGATCTGCACAAAAATATTTTGCCTTCAAATTTATACCGTGATCGTAGCATGCATGGACTCAACTCATATGACTGGGATTTCCATGAAAAAGATTGTGGGCCGAAAATGGGTGATCACTGTACATTTCTCTTCTGTTTCCTATTTATATTTATATTTTACCTCCTCAATTTAGCATTATGGACAGGGAAAGAACTAATCTAAAATCTGCACAAAAATATATTGCCTTCAAATTCATACCGTCATCGTAGCATGCATGGACTCGACTCATATGACTGGGATTTCCATGAAAAAGATTGTGGGCCGAAAATGGCTGATCACTGTACATTTCTCTTTTGTTTCCTATTTATATTTATATTTTACCTCCACAATTTAGCATTATGGACAGGGAAAGACCTAATCTAAGATCTGGACAAAAATATTTTGCCTTCAAATTCATACCGTGATCGTCGCATGCATGGACTCGACTCATATGACTGGGATTTTTATATGAAAAAGATTGTGGGCTGAAAATGGGTGATCACTGTACATTTCTCTTCTGTTTCCTATTTATATTTATATTTTACCTCCTCAATTTAGCATTATGGACAGGGAAAGACCTAATCTAAGATCTACAAAAAAATATTTTGCCTTCAAATTCATACCGTGATCGTAGCATGCATGGACATGACTCATATGACTGGGATTTACATGAAAAAGATTGTGGGCCGAAAAATGGTGATCACTGTACATTTCTCTTCTGTTTCCTATTTATATTTCTATTTTACCTCCTCAATTTAGCATTATGGACAGGGAAAGGACTAATCTAAAATCTGCACAAAAATATTTTGCCTTCAAATTCATACCGTGATCGTAGCATGCATGGACTCGACTCATATGACTGGGATTTCCATGAAAAAAATTGTGAGCCGAAAATTGGTGATCACTGTATATTTCTCTTCTGTTTCCTATTTATATTTATATTTTACCACCTCAATTTAGCATTATGGACAGGGAAAGACCTAATCTAAGCTCAGCACAAAAATATTTTGCCTTCAAATTCATACCGTGATCGTAGCATGCATGGACTCGACTCATATGACTGGGATTTCCATGAAAAAGATTGTGGGCCGAAAATGGGTGATCACTGTACATTTCTCTTCTGTTTTTTATTTATATTTATATTTTGCTTCCTCAATTTAGCATTATGGACAGGGAAAGACCAAATCTAAGCTCTGCACAAAAATATTTTGCCTTCAAATTCATACCGTGATCGTAGCATGCATGGACTCGACTCATATGACTGGGATTTCCATGAAAAAGATTGTGGGCCGAAAATGGGTGATCACTGTACATTTCTTTTCTGTTTCCTATATATATTTCTATTTTACCTCCTCAATTTAGCATTATGGACAGGGAAAGACCTAATCAAAAATCTGCACAAAAATATTTTGCCTTCAAATTCATACCGTGATCATAGCATGCATTGACTCGACTCATATGACTGGGATTTGCATGAAAAAGATTGTGGGCCGAAAATGGGTGATCACTGTACATTTCTCTTCTGTTTCCTATTTATATTTATATTTTATCTCCTCAATTTACCATTATGGACAGGGAAAGACCCAATCTAAGATCTGCACAAAAATATTTTGCCTTCAAATTCATACCGTGATTGTAGCATGCATGGACTCGACTCATATGACTGGGATTTCCATGAAAAAGATTGTGGGCCGAAAATGGGTGATCACTGTACATTTCTCTTCTGTTTCCTATTTATATTTCTATTTTACCTCCTCAATTTAGCATTATGGAAAGGGAAAGAACTAATCTAAAATCTGCACAAAAATATATTGCCTTCAAATTCATACCGTGATCGTAGCATGCATGGACTCGACTCATATGACTGGGATTTCCATGAAAAAGATTGTGGGCAGAAAATGGGTGATCACTGTACATTTCTCTTCTGTTTCATATTTCTATTTATATTTTACTTCCTCAATTTAGCATTATGGACAGGGAAAGAACTAATCTAAAATCTGCACAAAAATTTTTTGCCTTCAAATTCATAGCGTGATCGTAGCATGCATGGACTCGACTCATATGACTGGGATTTCCATGAAAAAGATTGTGGGCAGAAAATGTGTGATCACTGTACATTTCTATTCTGTTTCCTATTTATATTTCTATATTACCTCCTCAATTTAGCATTATGGACAGGGAAAGACCTAATCTAAGCTCTGCACAAAAATATTTTGCCTTCAAATTCAGACCGTGACCATAGCATGCATGGACTCGACTCATATGACTGGGATTTCCATGAAAAAGATTGTGGGCAGAAAATGGGTGATCACTGTACATTTCTCTTCTGTTTCCTATTCATATTTCTATTTTACTTCCTCAATTTAGCATTATGGGCAGGGAAAGACCTAATCTAAGCACTGAAATAAATATTTTGCCTTCAAATTCATAGCGTGATCGTAGCATGCATGGACTCGACTCATATGACTGGGATTTCCATGAAAAAAGATTGTGGGCAGAAATTGGATGATCACTGTACATTTCTCTTCTGTTTCCTATTTATATTTCTATTTTACCTCCTCAATTTATCATTATGGACAGGGAAAGACCTAATCTAAGCTCTGCACAAAAATATTTTGTCTTCAAATTCATACCGTGATCGTAGGATGCATGGACTCGACTCATATGACTGGGATTTCCATGAAAAAGATTGTGGGCAGAAAATGGGTGATCACTGTACATTTCTCTCCTGTTTCCTATTTACATTTATATTTTACCTCGTCAATTTAGCATTATGGACAGGGAAAGACCAAATCTAAGATCTGCAAAAAAATATTTTGCCTTCAAATTCAAACCGTGATCGTAGCATCCGTGGACTCGACTCATATGACTGGGATTTCCATGAAAAAGTTTGTGGGCACAAAATGGGTGATCACTGTACATTTCTCTTCTGTTTCCAATTTATATTTCTATTTTACTTTCTTCAATTTAGCATTATGGTCAGGGAAAAACCTAATCTAAGCTCTGCAAATAAATATTTTGCCTTCAAATTCATACCGTGATCGTAGCATGCATGGACTCGGCTCGTAAGACTGGGATTTCCATGAAAAAGATTGTGGGCAGAAAATGGGTGATCACTGTACATTTCTCTTCTGTTTCCTATTCATATTTCTATTTTACTTCCTCAATTTAGCATTATGGGCAGGGAATGACCTAATCTAAGATCTGCACAAAAATATTTTGTCTTCAAATTCATACCGTGATCGTAGTATGCATGGACTCGACTCATATGACTGGGATTTCCATGAAAAAGATTGTAGGCAGAAAATGGGTGATCACTGTACATTTCTCTTCTGTTTCCTATTTATATTTCTATTTTACCTCCTTAATTTAGCATTATGGACAGGGAAAGACATAATCTAAGCTCTGCAAATAAATATTTTGCCTTCAAATTCATACCGTGATCGTAGCATGCATGGACTCGACTCATATGACTGGGATTTCCCTGAAAAAAGATTGTGGGCAGAAATTCGGTGATCACTGTACATTTCTCTTCTGTTTCCTATTTATATTTATATTTTACCTCCTCAATTTAGCATTATGGACAGGGAAAGACCAAATCTAAGATCTGCAAATAAATATTTTGCCTTCCAATTCCTACCGTGATCGTAGCATCCGTGGACTCGACTCATATGGATGGGATTTCCATGAAAAAGATTGTGGGCTGAAAATGGGCGATCACTGGACATTTCTCTTCTGTTTCCTATTCATATTTCTATTTTACCTCCTCAATTTAGCATTATGGACAGGGAAAGACCAAATCTAAGATCTGCAAAAAAATATTTTCCCTTCAAATTCTTACCGTGATTGTAGCATGCATGGACTCAACTCATATGACTGGGATTTCCATGAAAAAGATTGTGGGCAGAAAATGGGTGATCACTGTACATTTCTCTTCTGTTTCCTATTTATATTTCTATTTTACTTCCTCAATTTAGCATTATGGACAGGGAAAGACCTAATCTAAGCTTTGCAAAAAAATATTATGCCTTCAAATTCATACTGTGATCGTAGCATGTATGGACTCGACTCATATGACTGGGATTTCCATGAAAAAGTTTGTGGGCCGAAAATGGGTGATCACCGTACATTTCTTTTCTGTTTCCTATTTGTATTTATATTTAACCTCCTCAATTTAGCATTATGGACAGGGAAAGACATAATCTAAGATCTGTAAAAAAATATTTTGCCTTCAAATTTATACCGTGATCGTAGCATGTATGGACTCGACTCATATGACTCGGATTGCCATGAAAAAGATTGTGTGAAGAAAATGGGTGATCACTGTACATTTCTCTTCTGTTTCCTATTTATATTTATTTTTTACCTCCTCAATTTAGCATTATGGACAGGGAAAGACCTAATCTAAGATCTGCAAATAAATATTTTGCCTTCAAATTCATACCGTGATCGTAGCATGCATGGACTCAACTCATATGACTGGGATTTCCATGAAAAAGTTTGTCGGCAGAAAATGGGTGATCACCGTACATTTCTCTTCTGTTTCCTATTTATATTTATATTTTCCCTCCTCAATTTAGCATTATGGACAGGGAAAAACCTAATCTAAGATCTTCTAAAAAATATTTTGCCTTCAAATTCTTAACGTGATCGTAGCATGCATGGACTCGACTCATATGACTGGGATTTCCATGAAAAAGATTATGGGCAGAAAATGGGTGATCACTGTACATTTCTCTTCTGTTTCCTATTTATATTTATATTTTACCTTCTCAATTCAGCATTATAGACAGGGAAAGAACAAATCTAAGAACTGCACAAAAATATTTTGCCTTCAAATTCATACCGTGATTCTAGCATGCATGGACTCGACTCATATGACTGGGATTTCCATGAAAAAGATTGTGGGCAGAAAATGGGTGATCACTGTACATTTCTCTTCTGTTTCCTATTTATATTTATATTTTACCTCCTCAATTTAGCATTATGGACAGGGAAAGCCCTAATCTAAGATCGGCAAAAAAATATTTTGCCTTCAAATTCATACCGTGATCGTAGCATGCATGGACTCGACTCATATGACTGGGATTTCCACGAAAAAGATTGTGGGCAGAAAATGGATGATCACTGTACATTTCTCTTCTGTTTCCTATTTATATTTATATTTTACCTCCTCAATTTAGCATTTTGGACAGGGAAAGACCTAATCTAAGATCTGCACAAAAATATTTTGCCTTCAAATTCATACCGTGACCGTAGCATGTATGGACTCGACTCATATCATTTGGACTTTCATGAAAAAGATTTTGGGCAGAAAATAGGTGAACACTGTACATTTCTCTTCAGTTTCCTATTTATATTTATATTTTACTTCCTTCATTTAGCATTATGGACAGGGAAAGTCATAATCTAAGCTCTGCAAAAAAATATTTTGCCTTTAAATTCATACCGTGATCGTAGCATGTATGGACTCGACTCATATGACTGGGATTTCCATGAAAAAGATTGTCCCCAGAAAATGGGTGATCACTGTACATTTCTCTTCTCTTTCCTATTTATATTTCTATTTTACTTCCTTCATTTAGCATTGTGGACAGGGAAAGTCCTAATCTAAGCTCTGTAAAAAAATATTTTGCATTTAAATTCATACCGTGATCGTAGCATGTACGGACTCGACTCATATGACTGGGATTTCCATGAAAAAGATTGTGGGCAGAAAATGGGTGATCACTGTACATTTCTCTACTGTTTCCTATTTATATTTCTATTTTACATCCTCAATTTAGCATTATGGACAGGGAAAGAACTAATCTAAGATCTGGACAAAAATATTTTGCCTTCAAATTCATAGAGTGATCGTAGCATGAATGGACTCGATTCATATGACTGGGATTTCCATGAAAAAGTTTGTGGGCCGAAAATGGGTGATCACTGTACATTTCTCTCCTGTTTCCTATTTATATTTCTATTTTACCTCCTCAATTTAGCATTATAGAAAGGGAAAGACCTAATCTAAGATCTGCAAAAAAATATTTTGCCTTCAAATTCATACCGTGATCGTAGCATGTATGGACTCGACTCATCTGACTGGGATTTCCATGAAAAAGATTGTGGGCAGAAAATGGGTGATCACTGTACATTTCTCTTCTGTTTCCTATTTATATTTCTATTTTACTTTCTTCTTTTAGCATTATGGACAGGGAAAGTCCTAATCTAAGCTCTGCAAAAAAATATTTTGCATTTAAATTCATACCGTGATCGTAGCATGTATGGACTCGACTCATATGACTGGGATTTCCATGAAAAAGATTGTGGGCAGAAAATGGATGATCACTGTACATTTCTCTTCTGTTTCCTATTTATATTTATATTTTACCTCCTCAATTTAGCATTATGGACAGGGAAAGACCAAATCTAAGATCTGCACAAAAATATTTTTCCTTCAAATTCATACCGTGACCGTAGCATGTATGGACTCGACTCATATCATTTTGATTTTCATGAAATGATTTTGGGCAGAAAATGGGTGAACACTGTACATTTCTCTTCAGTTTCCTATTTATATTTATATTTTACTTCCTTCATTTAGCATTATGGACAGGGAAAGTCCTAATCTAAGCTCTGCAAAAAAATATTTTGCCTTTAAATTCATACCGTGATCGTAGCATGTATGGACTCGACTCATATGACTCGGATTTCCATGAAAAAGATTGTCCGCAGAAAATGGGTGATCACTGTACATTTCTCTTCTCTTTCCTATTTCTATTTCTATTTTACTTCCTTCATTTAGCATTATGGACAGGGAAAGACCTAATTTAAGCTCTGCAAAAAAATATTTTGCCTTCAAATACATACCGTGATCATAGCATGTATGGACTCGACTGATATGACAGGGATTTCCATGAAAAAAATTGTGGGCAGAAAATGGGTGATCACTGTACATTTCTCTTCTGTTGCCTATTTATATTTCTATTTTACTTCATTCATTTAGCATTATGGACTGGGAAAGACCTAATCTAAGCTCTGCAAAAACATATTTTGCCTTCAAATTCATACCGTGATCGTAGCATGCATGGACACGACTCATATGACTGCGATTTCCATGAAAAAGATTGTGGGCAGATAATGGGTGATCACTGTACAATTCTCTTCTGATTCTTATTTATATTTATATTTTACTTCCTCAATTTAGCATTATGGACAGTGAAAGACCTAATCTAAGATCTGCAAATAAATATATTGCCTTCAAATTCATACCGTGATTGTAGCATGCATGGACTCGACTCATATGACTGGGATTTCCATGAAAAAGATTGTGGGCAGAAAATGGGTGATCACTGTACATTTCTCTTCTGTTTCCTATTTATATTTCTATTTTACATCCTCAATTTAGCATTATGGACAGGGAAAGAACTAATCAAAATCTGCACCAAAATATTTTGCCTTCAAATTCATAGAGTGATCGTAGCATGAATGGACTCGATTCATATGACTGGGATTTCCATAAAAAAGATTGTGGGCCGAAAATGGGTGATCACTGTACATTTCTCTCCTGTATCCTATTTATATTTCTATTTTACCTCCTCAATTTAGCATTATAGAAAGGGAAAGACCTAATCTAAGATCTGCAAAAAAATATTTTGCTTTCAAATACATACCGTGATCGTAGCATATATGGACTCGACTCATCTGACTGGGATTTCCATGAAAAAGATTGTGGGCAGAAAATGGGTGATCACTGTACATTTCTCTTCTGTTTCCTATTTATATTTATATTTTACTTCCTTCATTTAGCATTATGGACAGGGAAAGACCTAATCTAAGATCTGCAAAAAAATATTTTGCCTTCAAATTCATACTGTGATCGTAGCATGTATGGACTCGACTCATATGACTGGGATTTCCATGAAAAAGATTGTGGGCAGAAAATGGGTGATCACTGTACATTTCTCTTCTGTTTCCAATTTATATTTCTATTTTACTTTCTTCATTTAGCATTATGGAGAGGGAAAGTCCTAATCTAAGCTCTGCAAAAAAATATTTTACCTTTAAATTCATACCGTGATCGTAGCATGTATGGACTCGACTCATATGACTTGGATTTCCATGAAAAAGATTGTGGGCAGAAAATGGGTGATCACTGTACAATTCTCTTCTGATTCTTATTTATATTTATATTTTACATCCTCAATTTAGGATTATGGACAGTGAAAGACCTAATCTATATCTGCAAAAAAATATTTTGCATTCAAATTCATACCGTGATCGTAGCATGCATGGACTCGACTCATATGTCTGGGATTTCCATGAAAAAGATTGATGGCAGAAAATGGGTGATCACTGTACATTTCTCTTCTGTTTCCTTTTTATATTTTACCTCCTCAAATTAGAATTATGGACAGGGAAAGACCTAATCTAAGATCTGCCAAAAAATATTTTGCCTTCAAATTCATACCGTGATCGTAGCATGCATGGACTCGACTTATATGACTGGGATTGCCATGAAAAAGATTGTGGGCAGAAAATGGGTGATCACTGTACATTTCTCTTCTGTTTCCTATTTATATTTATATTTTACCTCCTCAATTTAGCATTCTGGACAGGGAAAGACCTAATCTAAGATCTTCACAAAAATATTTTGTCTTCAAATTCATACCGTGATCGTAGAATGCATAGACTTGACTCATATGACTGGGATTTCCATGAAAAAGATTGTGGACAGAAAATGGGTGATCACTGTACATTTCTCTTCTGTTTCCTATTTATATTTATATTTTACCTCCTCAATTTAGCATTATGGTCAGGGAAAGACCTAATCTAAGATCTGCAAAAAAATATTTTGCCTTCAAATTCATACCGTGATCGTAGCATATATGGACTCGACTCATCTGACTGGGATTTCCATGAAAAAGATTGTGGGCAGAAAATGGGTGATCACTGTACATTTCTCTCCTGTATCCTATTTATATTTCTATTTTACTTTCTTCATTTAGCATTATGGAGAGGGAAAGTCCTAATCTAAGCTCTGCAAAAAAATATTTTACCTTTAAATTCATACCGTGATCGTAGCATGTATGGACTCGACTCATATGACTGGGATTTCCATGAAAAAGATTGGGGGCAGAAAATTGGTAATCACTGAACATTTCTCTTCTGTTTCCTATTTATATATCTATTTTACTTCCTTCATTTAGCATTATGGACAGGGAAAGACCCAATCTAAGATCTGCGAAAAAATATTTTGCCTTCAAATTCATACCGAGATCGTAGCATGCATGGACTCGACTCATATGTCTAGGATTTCCATGAAAAAGATTGTGGGCAGAAAATGGGTGATCACTGTACATTTCTCTTCTGTTTCCTATTTATATTTATATTTTACATTCTCAATTTAGCATTATGGACAGGGAAAGACCTAATCTAATATCTGCAAAAAAATATTTTGCCTTTAAATTCATACCGTGATCGTAGCATGCATGGACTCGACTCATATGTCTGGGATTTCCATGAAAAAGATTTTGGGCAGAAAATGGGTGATCAGTGTACATTTCTTTTCTGTTTCCTATTTATATTCATAATTTACCTCCTCAATTTAGCATTATGGACAGGGAAAGACCTAATCAAAGATCTGCAAAAAAATATTTAGCCTTCAAATTCATACCGTGATAGTAGCATGCATGGACTCGACTCATATGACTATGATTTCCATGAAAAAGATTGTGGGCAGAAAATGGGTGATCACTGTACATTTCTCTTCTGTTTACTATTTATATTTTACTTCCTCAATTTAGCATTATGGACAGGGAAAGCCCTAATCTAAGCACTGCAAAAAAATATTTAGCCTTCAAATTCATACCGTGATAGTAGCATGCATGGACTCGACTCATATGACTATGATTTCCATGAAAAAGATGGTGGGCAGAAAAAGGGTGATCACTGTACATTTCTCTTCTGTTTTGTATTCATATTTCTATTTTACACCCTCAATTTAGCATTATGGACAGGGAAAGACCTAATCTAAAATCTGCACAAAAATATTTTGCCTTCAAATTCATACCGTGATCGTAGCATGCATGGACTCGATTCATATGACTGGGATTTCCATAAAAAAGATTGTGGGCCGAAAATGGGTGATCACTGTACATTTCTCTCCTGTATCCTATTTATATTTCTATTTTACTTTCTTCATTTAGCATTATGGAGAGGGAAAGTCCTAATCTAAGATCTGCAAAAAAATATTTTACCTTTAAATTCATACCGTGATCGTAGCATGTATGGACTCGACTCATATGACTGGGATTTCCATGAAAAAGATTGGGGGAAGAAAATTGGTAATCACTGAACATTTCTCTTCTGTTTCCTATTTATATATCTATTTTACTTCCTTCATTTAGCATTATGGACAGGGAAAGACCCAATCTAAGATCTGCGAAAAAATATTTTGCCTTCAAATTCATACCGTGATCGTAGCATGCATGGACTCGACTCATATGTCTAGGATTTCCATGAAAAAGATTGTGGGCAGAAAATGGGTGATCACTGTACATTTCTCTTCTGTTTCCTATTTATATTTCTATTTTACTTCCTTAATTTAGCATTATGGACACGGAAAGACCTAATCTAAGATCTGCAAAAAAATATTTTACCTTTAAATTCATACCGTGATCGTAGCATGTATGGACTCGACTCATATGACTGGGATTTCCATGAAAAAGATTGGGGGAAGAAAATTGGTAATCACTGAACATTTCTCTTCTGTTTCCTATTTATATATCTATTTTACTTCCTTCATTTAGCATTATGGACAGGGAAAGACCCAATCTAAGATCTGCGAAAAAATATTTTGCCTTCAAATTCATACCGTGATCGTAGCATGCATGGACTCGACTCATATGTCTAGGATTTCCATGAAAAAGATTGTGGGCAGAAAATGGGTGATCACTGTACATTTCTCTTCTGTTTCCTATTTATATTTATATTTTACATTCTCAATTTAGCATTATGGACAGGGAAAGACCTAATCTAATATCTGAAAAAAAATATTTTGCCTTTAAATTCATACCGTGATCGTAGCATGCATGGACTCGACTCATATGTCTGGGATTTCCATGAAAAAGATTTTGGGCAGAAAATTGGTGATCAGTGTACATTTCTTTTCTGTTTCCTATTTATATTCATAATTTACCTCCTCAATTTAGCATTATGGACAGGGAAAGACCTAATCAAAGATCTGCAAAAAAATATTTAGCCTTCAAATTCATACCGTGATAGTAGCATGCATGGACTCGACTCATATGACTATGATTTCCATGAAAAAGATTGTGGGCAGAAAATGGGTGATCACTGTACATTTCTCTTCTGTTTACTATTTATATTTTACTTCCTCAATTTAGCATTATGGACAGGGAAAGCCCTAATCTAAGCACTGCAAAAAAATATTTAGCCTTCAAATTCATACCGTGATAGTAGCATGCATGGACTCGACTCATATGACTATGATTTCCATGAAAAAGATGGTGGGCAGAAAAAGGGTGATCACTGTACATTTCTCTTCTGTTTCCTATTTATATTTTACCTCCTTAATTTATCATTATGGACAGGGAAAGACCTCATCTAAGATCTGCACAGAAATATTTTGCCTTCAAATTCATACCGTGATCGTAGCATGCATGGACTCAACTTATATGACTGGGATTTGCATGAAAAAGATAGTGGGCAGAAAATGGGTGATCACTGTACATTTCTCTTCTGTTTCTTATTTATATTTATATTTTACCTCCTCAATTTAGCATTATGGACAGGGAAAGACTTAATCTAAGCTCTGCACAAAAATGTTTTGCCTTCAAATTCATACCGTGATCGTAGCATGCATGGACTCGACTCATATGACTGGGATTTCCATGAAAAAGATTGTGGGCCGAAAGTGGGTGATCACTGTACATTTCTCTTCTGTTTCCTATTTATATTTCTATTTTACCTCCTCAATTTAGCATTATGGACAGGGAAAGACCTCATCTAAATCTGCACAGAAATATTTTGCCTTCAAATTCATAACGTGATCGTAGCATGCATGGACCCAACTCATATGACTGGGATTTCCATGAAAAAGATAGTGGGCAGAAAATGGGTGATCACTGTACATTTCTCTTCTATTTCCTATTTCTATTTCTATTTTCCTTCCTCAATTTAGCATTATGGACAGGGAAAGACCTAATATAAGCTCTGCACAAAAATATTTTGCCTTCAAATTCATACCGTCAACGTAGCATGCATGGACTCGCCTCATATGACTGGGATTTCCATAAAAAAGATTGTGGGCCGAAAATGGGTTATAACTGTACATTTCTCTTCTGTTTCCTATTTCTATTTCTATTTTACCTCCTCAATTTAGCATTATGTACAGGGAAAGACCTAATCTAAAATCTGCACAAAAATATTTTTCCTTCAAATTCATACCGTGATCGTAGCATGCATGGACTCGACTCATATGACTGGGATTTCCATGAAAAAGATTGTGGGCCGAAAATGGGTGATCACTGTACATTTTTCTTCTGTTTTCTATTTATATTTATATTTTACCTCCTCAATTTAGCGTTATGGACAGGGAAAGACCTAATCTAAGATCTGCACAAAAATATTTTGCCTTCAAATTCATACCGTGAGCGTAGCATGCATGAATTCGACTCATATGACTGGGATTTCCATGAAAAAGATTGTGGGCCGAAAATGGGTGATCACTGTACATTTCTCTTCTGTTTCCTATTTATATTTCTATTTACCTCCTCAATTTAGCATTATGGACAGGGAAAGACCTAATCTAAAATCTGCACAAAAATACTTTGCCTTCAAATTCATACCGTGATCGTAGCATGCATGGACTCGACTCATATGACTGGGATTTCCATGAAAAAGATTGTGGGCCGAAAATGAGTGATCACTGTACATTTCTCTTCTGTTTCCTATTTATATTTATATTTTACCTCCTTCATTTAGCATTATGGACAGGGAAAACCTAATCTAAAATCTGCACAAAAATATTTTGCCTTCAAATTCATACCGTGATCGTAGCATGCATGGACTCGACTCATATGACTGGGATTTCCATGAAAAAGATTGTGGGCCGAAAATGGGTGATCACTGTACATTTCTCTTCTGTTTCCTATTTATATTTATATTTTACCTCCTCAATTTAGCATTATGGACAGGGAAAGACCTAATCTAAAATCTGCACAAAAATATTTTGCCTTCAAATTCATACCGTGATCGTAGCATATATGGACTCCACTCATATGATTGGGATTTCCATGAAAAAGATTGTGGGCCGAAAATGGGTGATCACTGTACATTTCTCTTCTGTTTCCTATTTCTATTTCACCTCCTCAATTTAACATTATCGACAGGGAAAGACTTAATCTAAGATCTGCAAAAAAGTATTTTGCCTTTAAATTCATACCGTGATCGTAGCATGCATGGACTCGACTCATATGACTGGGATTTCCATGAAAAAGATTGTGGGCCGAAAATGGGTGATCACTGTACATTTTTCTTCTGTTTTCTATTTATATTTATATTTTACCTCCTCAATTTAGCATTATGGACAGGGAAAGACCTAATCTAAAATCTGCTCTAAAATATTTTGCCTTCAAATTCATACCGTGATCGTAGCATGCATGGACTCGACTCATATGACTGGGATTTCCATGAAAAAGATTCTGGGCCGAAAATGGGTGATCACTGTACATTTCTCTTCTGTTTCCTATTTATAT
Source organism: Acanthosepion lycidas (assembly GCA_963932145.1). Taxonomy (NCBI): domain Eukaryota; kingdom Metazoa; phylum Mollusca; class Cephalopoda; order Sepiida; family Sepiidae; genus Acanthosepion; species Acanthosepion lycidas. The sequence goes on along the minus strand of OZ010597.1, from coordinate 97,248,358 downwards.
TTATATTTTACCTACTCAATTTAGCATTATGAACAGTGAAAGACCTAATCTAAAATCTGCACAAAAATATTTTGCCTTCAAATTCATACCGTGATCGTAGCATGCATGGACTCGACTCATATGACTGGGATTTCCATGAAAAAGATTGTGGGCCAAAAATGGGTGATCACTATACATTTCTCTTCTGTTTCCTATTTATATTTCTATTTACCTCCTCAATTTAGCATTATGGACAGGGAAAGACCTAATCTAAAATCTGCACAAAAATATTTTGCATTGAAATTCATACCGTGATCCTAGCATGAATGGACTCGAATCATATGACTGCGATTTCCATGAAAAACATTGTGGGCGGAAAATGGGTGATCACTGTACATTTCTCTTCAGTTTCCTATTTATATTTCTATTTTACCTCCTCAATTTAGCATTATGGCCAGTGAAAGACATAATCTAAAATCTACACAAAAATATGTTGTCTTCAAATTCATACCATGATCGTAGCATGCATGGACTCGACTCATGTGACTGGGATTTCCATGAAAAACATTGTGGGCGGAAAATGGGTGATCACTGTACATTTCTCTTCTGTTTCCTATTTATATTTATATTTTACCTCCTCAATTTAGCATTATGGACAGGGAAAGACCTAATCTAAAATCTGAACAAAAATATTCTGCCTTCAAATTCATACCGTGATCGTAGCATGCATGGACTCGACTCATATGACTGGGATTTCCATGAAAAACATTGTGGCCCGAAACTGGGTGATCACTATACATTTCTCTTCTGTTTCCTATTTATATTTCTATTTTACCTCCTCAATTTAGCATTATGGACAGGGAATGACCTAATCAAATATCTGCAGAAAAATATTTTGCCTTCAAATTCATACCGTGATCGTAGCATGCATGGACTCGACTCATATGACTGGGATTTCCATGAAAAAGATTGTTTGCAGAAAATGGGTGATCACTGTACATTTCTCTTCTGTTTCCTATTTATATTTCTAACTTACCTCCTCAATTTAGCTTTATGGACAGGGAAAGACCTAATCTAAAATCTGCACAAAGATATTTTGCCTTCAAATTCATACCGTGATCGTAGCATGCATGGACTCGACTCATATGACTGGGATTTCCATGAAAAAGATTGTGGGCCGAAAATGGGTGATCACTGTACATTTCTCTTCAGTTTCCTATTTATATTTCTATTTTACCTCCTCAATTTAGCATTATGGACACGAAAAGACCTAATCTAAAATCTGCACAAAAATATTTTGCCTTCAAATTCATACCGTGATCGTAGCATGCATGGACTCGACTCATATGACTGGGATTTCCATGAAAAAGATTCTGGGCCGAAAATGGGTGATTACTGTAAAGTTTTCTTCTGTTTTCTATTTATACTTCTATTTTACTTCCTCAATTTAGCATTATGGAGAGGGAAAGAGCTAATCTAAAATCTGCACAAAAATATTTTGCTTTCAAATTCATACCGTGATCGTAGCATGCATGGACTCGACTCATATGACTGGGATTTCCATGAAAAAGAATGTGGGCCGAAAATGGGTGATCACTGTTCATTTCTCTTCTGTTTCCTACTTATATTTCTATTTTACCTCCTCAATTTAGCATTATGGACAGGGAAAGACCTAATCTAAGCTCTGCACAAAAATATTTCGCCTTCAAATTCATACCGTGATCGTAGCATGCATGGACTCGATTCATATGACTGGGATTTCCATGAAAAAGGTTGTCGGCCGAAAATGGGTGATCACTGTACATTTCTCTGCAGTTTCCTTTTTATATTTCTATTTTACCTCCTCAATTTAGCATTATGGACAGGGAAAGACCTAATCTAAAATTTGCACAAAAATATTTTGCTTTCAATTTCATACCGTGATCGTAGCATGCATGGACTCGACTCATATGACTGGGATTTCCATGAAAAAGATTGTGGGCAGAAAATGGGTGATCACTGTACATTTCTCTTCTGTTTCCTATTTATATTTATATTTTACCTCCTCAATTTAGCATTATGGACAGGGAAAGACCTAATCTAAGCTCTGCACAAAAATATTTCGCCTTCAAATTCATACCGTGATCGTAGCATACATGGACTCGACTCATATGACTGGGATTTCCATGAAAAAGTTTGTGGGCCGAAAAAGGGTGATCACTGTACATTTCTCTTCTGTTACCTATTTATATTTTACCTCCTCAATTTAGCATTATGAAAAGGGAAAGTCCTAATCTAAAATCTGCACAAAAATATTTTGCTTTCAAATTCATACCATGATCGTAGCATGCATGGACTCGACTCATATGACTGGGATTTCCATGAAAAAGATTGTGGGGCGAAAATGGGTGATCACTGAACATTTCTCTTCTGGTTCCTATTTATATTTGTATTTTACCTCCTCAATTTAGCATTATGGACAGGGAAAGTCCTAATCTAAATCTGCACAAAAATATTTTGCCTTCAAATTCATACCGTGATCGTAGCATGCATGGACTCGACTCATATGACGGGGATTTCCATGAAAAGGATTGTGGGACGAAAATGGGTGATCACTGTACATTTTTCCTCTGTTTCCTATTTATATTTATATTTTACCTCTTCAATTAAGCATTATCGACAGGGAAAGACCTAATCTAAGCTCTGCACAAAAATATTTTGCCTTCAAATTCATACCGTGATCATAGCATGCATGGACTCGACTCATATGACTGCGATTTCCATGAAAAAGATTGTGGGCCGAAAATGGGTGATCACTGTACATTTCTCTTCTGTTTCCTATTTATATTTATATATTACTTCTTCAATTTAGCATTATGGACAGGGAAAGAACAAATCTAATATCTGCAAAAAAATATTTTGCCTTCAAATTCATACCGTGATCGTAGCATGCATGGACTCGTCTCATATGACTGGGATTTCCATGAATAAGATTGTGGGCCGAAAATGGGTGATCACTGTACATTTCTCTTCTGTTTCCTATTTATATTTCTATTTTACCTCCTCAATTTAGCATTATGGACAGGGAAAGAACTAATCTAAAATCTGCACAAAAATATTTTGCCTTCAAATTCATACCGTGATCGTAGCTTGCATGGACTCGACTCATATGACTGGGATTTCCATGAAAAAGATTGTGGGCCGAAAATGGGTGATCACTGTACATTTCTCTTTTGTTTCCTATTTATATTTATATTTTACCTCCTCAATTTAGCATTATGCACAGGGAAAGACCTAATCTGAAATCTGCACAAAAATATTTTGCCTTCAAATACATACCGTGATCGTAGCATGCATGGACTCGACTCATATGAGTGGGATTTGCATGAAAAAAAATTGTGGGCAGAAAATGGGTGATCACTGTACATTTCTCTTCTCTTTCCTATTTATATTTCTATTTTACCTCCTCAATTTAGCATTATGGACAGGGAAAGACCTAATCTAAAATCTGCACAAAAATATTTTACCATCAAATTCATACCGTGATCGTAGCATGCATGGACTCGACTCATATGACTGGGATTTCCATGAAAAAGATTGTGGGCCGAAAATCGGTGATCACTGTACATTTCTCTTCTGTTTCCTATTTATATTTCTATTTTACCTCCTCAAATTAGCATTATGGACAGGGATAGACCTAATCTGAAATCTGCACAAAAATATGTTGCCTTCAAATTCATACCATGATCGTAGCATGCATGGACTCGACTCATATGACAGGGATTTCCATGAAAAAGACTGTGGGCCGAAAATGGGTGATCACTGCACATTTCTCTTCTGTTTCCTATTTATATTTATATTGTACCTCCTCAATTTTGCATTATGGCCCGAGAAAGACCTAATCTAAAATCTGCTCAAAAATATTTTGCCTTCAAATTCATACCGTATCGTAGCATGCATGGACTCGACTCATATGACTGGGATATCCGAGAAAAAGATAGTGGGCCGAAAATGGGAGATCACTGTACATTTCCATTCTGTTTCCCATTTATATTTCTATTTTACCTCCTCAATTTAGCATTATGGACAGGGAAAGACCTAATCTAAAATCTGCACAAAAATATTTTGCCATCAATTTCATACCGTGATCGTAGCATGCATGGACTCGACTCATATGACTGGGATTTCCATGAAAAAGATTGTGGGCCGAAAATGGGTGATCACTGTACATTTCTCTTCTGTTTCCTATTTATATTTCTATTTTACCTCCTCAATTTAGCATTATGGACAGGGATAGGTCTAATCTGAAATCTGCACAAAAATATTTTTCCTTCAAATTCATACCGTGATCGCAGCATGCATGGACTCGACTCATATGACTGGGATTTCCATGAAAAAGATTGTGGGCCGAAAATGGGTGATCACTGTACATTTCTCTTCTGTTTCCTATTTATATTTCTATTTTACCTCCTCAATTTAGCATTATGGCCAGGGAAATACCTAATCTAAAATCTGCAAAAAAAATTTTGCCTTCAAATTCATACCGTGATCATAGCATGCATGGACTCGACTCATATGACTGGGATTTGCATGAAAAAGATTGTGGGCTGAAAATGGGTGATCACTGTACATTTCTCTTCTGTTTCTTATTTATATTTCTATTTTACCTCCTCAATTTAGCATTATGGACAGGGAAAGACCTAATCTAAAATCTGCACAAAAATATTTTGCCTTCAAATTCATACCGTGATCGTGGCATGCATGGACTCGAATCATATGACTGGGATATCCATGAAAAAGATTGTGAGCCGAAAATTGGTGATCACTGTATATTTCTCTTCTGTTTCCTATTTATATTTATATTTTACCACCTCAATTTAGCATTATGGACAGGGAAAGACCTAATCTGAAATCTGCACAAAAATATTTTGCCTTCAAATACATACCGTGATCGTAGCATGCATGGACTCGACTCATATGAGTGGGATTTGCATGAAAAAAAATTGTGGGCAGAAAATGGGTGATCACTGTACATTTCTCTTCTCTTTCCTATTTATATTTCTATTTTACCTCCTCAATTTAGCATTATGGACAGGGAAAGACCTAATCTAAAATCTGCACAAAAATATTTTGCCATCAAATTCATACCGTGATCGTAGCATGCATGGACTCGACTCATATGACTGGGATTTCCATGAAACAGATTGTGGGCCGAAAATCGGTGATCACTGTACATTTCTCTTCTGTTTCCTATTTATATTTCTATTTTACCTCCTCAATTTAGCATTATGGACAGGGATAGACCTAATCTGAAATCTGCACAAAAATATTTTTCCTTCAAATTCATACCGTGATCGCAGCATGCATGGACTCGACTCATATGACTGGGATTTCCATGAAAAAGATTGTGGGCCGAAAATGGGTGATCACTGTACATTTCTCTTTTGTTTCCTATTTATATTTCTATTTTAGCTCCTCAATTTAGCATTATGGACAGGGAATGACCTAATGTAAGATCTGCACAAAAATATTTTGCCTTCAAATTCATACCGTGAACGTAACATGCATGGACTCGACTCATATGACTGGGATTCCCATGAAAAAGATTGTGGGCCGAAAATGGGTGATCACTGTACATTTCTCTTCTGTTTCCTATTTATATTTATATTTTACCTCTTCAATTTAGCATTATGGACAGGGAAAGACCAAATCAAAGATATGCACAAAAATATTTTGCCTTCAAATTTTTACCGTGATCATAGCATGCATGGACTCGACTCATATGACTGGGATTTGCATGAAAAAGATTGTGGGCCGAAAATGGGTGATCACTGTACATTTCTCTTCTGTTTCCTATTTATATTTATATTTTATCTCCTCAATTTACCATTATGGACAGGGAAAGATCCAATCTAAGATCTGCACAAAAATATTTTGCCTTCAAATTCATACCGTGATCGTAGCATGCATGGACTCGACTCATATGACTGGGATTTCCATGAAAAAGATTGTCGGCCGAAAATGGGTGATCACTGTACATTTCTCTTCTGTTTCCTATTTATATTTCTATTTTACCTCCTCAATTTAGCATTATGGACAGGGAAAGAACTAATCTAAAATCTGCACAAAAATATTTTGCCTTCAAATTCATACCGTGATCGTAGCATGCATGGACTCGACTCATATGACTGGGATTTCCATGAAAAAGATTGTGGGCCGAAAATGGGTGATCACTGTACATTTCTCTTTTGTTTCCTATTTATATTTCTATTTTACCTCCACAATTTAGCATTATGGACAGGGAAAGACCTAATCTAAAATCTGGACAAAATTATTTTGCCTTCAAATTCATACCGTGATCGTAGCATGCATGGACTCGACTCATATGACTGGGATTTGCATGAAAAAGATTGTGGGCCGAAAATGGGTGATCACTGTACATTTCTCTTCTGTTTTTTATTTATATTTATATTTTACTTCCTCAATTTAGCATTATGGACAGGGAAAGACCGAATCTAAGCTCTGCACAAAAATATTTTGCCTTCAAATTCATACCGTGATCGTAGCATGGATGGACTCGACTCATATGACTGGGATTTCCATGAAAAAGATTGTGGGCGGAAAATGGGTGATCACTGTACATTTCTCTACTGTTTCCTATTTATATTTCTATTTTACCTCCTCAATTTAGCATTATGGACAGGGAAAGACCTAATCTAAGATCTACAAAAAAATATTTTGCCTTCAAATTCATACCGTGATCGTAGCATGCATGGACATGACTCATATGACTGGGATTTACATGAAAAAGATTGTGGGCCGAAAAATGGTGATCACTGTACATTTCTCTTGTTTCCTATTTATATTTCTATTTTACCTCCTCAATTTAGCATTATGGACAGGGAAAGGACTAATCTAAAATCTGCACAAAATTATTTTGCCTTCAAATTCATACCGTGATCGTAGCATGCATGGACTCGACTCATATGACTGGGATTTCCATGACTAAGATTGTGGGCCGAAAATGGGTTATCACTGTACATTTCTCTTTTGTTTCCTATTTATATTTCTATTTTACCTCCTCAATTTAGCATTATGGACAGGGAAAGACCTAATCTCAGCACAGCACAAAAATATTTTTGCCTTCAAATTCATACCGTGATCGTAGCATGCATGGACTCGACTCATATGACGGGGATTTCCATGAATAAGATTGTGGGCACAAAATGGGTGATCACTGTACATTTCTCTTCTGTTTCCTATTACTATTTCTATTTTACCTCCTCAATTTAGCATTATGGACTGGGAAAGACCTAATCTCCGCACAGCACAAAAATATTTTTGCCTTCAAATTCATACCGTGATCGTAGCATGCATGGACTCGACTCATATGACGGGGATTTCCATGAAAAAGATTGTGGGCCAAAAATGGGTGATCACTGTACATTACTCTTCTGTTTCCTATTTATATTTCTATTTTAACTCCTCAATTTAGCATTATGGACAGGGAAAGACCTAATCTAAAATCTGCACCAAAATATTTTGCCTTCAAATTCATACCGTGAACATAGCATGCATGGACTCGACTCATATGAATGGGATTTCCATGAAAAACATTGTGGGCCGAAAATGCCTGTTCACTGTACATTTCTCTTCTGTTTCCTATTTATATTTATATTTTACTTCCTCAATTTAGCATTATGGGCAGGGAAAGACCGAATCTAAGCTCTGCACAAAAATATTTTGCCTTCAAATTCATACCGTGATCGTAGCATGCATGGACTCGACTCATATGACGGGGATTTCCATGAAAAAGATTGTGGGCCAAAAATGGGTGATCACTGTACATTTCTCTTCTGTTTCCTATTTATATTTATATTTTATCTCCTCAATTTAGCATTATGGACAGGGAAAGACCTAATCTAAGCTCTGCACAAAAATATTTTGCCTTCAAATTCATACCGTGATTGTAGCATGCATGGACTCGACTCATATGACTGGGATTTCCATGAAAAAGATTGTGGGCCGAAAATGGGTGATCACTGTACATTTCTCTTCTGTTTCCTATTTATATTTCTATTTTACCTCCTCAATTTAGCATTATGGACACGGAAAGACCTAATCTAAGATCTGCACAAAATTTTTTTCCCTTCAAATTCATACTGTGTTCGTAGCATGCATGCACACGACTCATATGACTGGGATTTCCATGAAAATGATTGTGGGCAGAAAATGTGTGATCACTGTACATTTCTATTCTGTTTCCTATTTATATTTCTATATTGCCTCCTCAATTTAGCATTATGGACAGGAAAAACCTAATCTAAGATCTGCAAAATATATTTTGCCTTCCAATTCCTACCGTGATCGTAGCATGCATGGACTCGACTCATATGGATGGGATTTCCATGAAAAGATTGTGGGCCGAAAATGGGTGATCACTGGACATTTCTCTTCTGTTTCCTATTTATATTTCTATTTTACCTCCTCAATTTAGCATTATGGACAGGGAAAGACCAAATGTAATATCTGCAAAAAAATATTTTGCCTTCAAATTCATACTGTGATCGTAGCATGCATGGACTCGACTCATATGACTGGGATTTCCATGAAAAAGATTGTGGGACGAAAATGGGTGATCACGGTACATTTCTTTTCTGTTTCCTATTTATTTTTATTTTTTACCTACTCAATTTAGCATTATGGACAGTGAAAAACGTAATCTAAGATCTGCAAAAAAATATTTTGCCTTCAAATTCATACCGTGATCGTAGCATGCATGGACTCGACTCATATGACTGGGATTTCCATGAAAAACTTTGTGGGCACAAAATGGGTGATCACTGTACTTTTCTCTTCTGTTTCCTATTTATATTTCTATTTTACCTCCTCAATTTAGCATTATGGACAGGGAAAGACCTAATCTAAGATCTACAAAAAAATATTTTGCCTTCAAATTCATACCGTGATCGTAGCATGCATGGAATCGACTCATATGACTGGGATTTCCATGAAAAAGATTGTGGGCAGAAAATGGGTGATCAATATACATTACTCTTCTGTTTCCTATTTACATTTATATTTTACCTCCTCAATTTAGCATTATGGACAGGGAAAGACCAAATCTAAGATCTGGAAAAAAATATTTTGCCTTCAAATTCATACCGTGATCGTAGCATGCATGCACTCGACTCATATGACTGGGATTTCCATGAAAAAGATTGTGGGCAGAAAATGGGTGATCAATGTACATTTCTCCTCTGTTTCCTATTTACATTTATATTTTACCTCCTCAATTTAGCATTATGGACAGGGAAAGACCAAATCTAAGATCTGGAAAAAAATATTTTGCCTTCAAATTCATACCGTGATCATAGCATGCATGCACTCGACTCATATGACTGGGATTTCCATGAAAAAGATTGTGGGCCGAAAATGGATGATCCCAGTACATTTCTCTTCTGTTTTCTATTTCTATTTCTATTTTACTTCCTCAATTTAGCATTATGGACAGGGAAAGACCTAATCTAAAATCTGCACAAAAATATTTTGCCTTCAAATTCATACCGTGATCGTAGCATGAATGGACACGACTCATATGACTGGGATTTCCATGAAAAAGATTGTGGGCCGAAAATGGGTGATCACTGTACATTTCTCTTCTGTTTCCTATTTATATTTATATTTTACTTCCTCAATTTAGCATTATGGACAGGGAAAGACCTAATCTAAAACCTGCACTAAAATATTTTGCCTTCAAATTCATACCGTGACCGTAGCATGCACGGACGCGACTCATATGACTGGGATTTCCATGAAAAAGATTTTGGGCCGAAAATGGGTGATCACTGTACATTTCTCTTCTGTTTCCTATTTATATTTCTATTTTACCTCCTCAATTTAGCATTATGGACAGGGAAAGACCTAATCTAAAATCTGCACAAAAATATTTTGCTTTCAAATTCATACAGTGATCGTAGCATGCATGGACTCGACTCATATCACTGGGATTTCCATGAAAAAGATTGTGGGCCGAAAATGGGTGATCACTGTACATTTCTGTTCTGTTTCCTATTTTTTTTTCTATTTTACTTCTTCAATTTAGCATTATGGACAGGGAAAGACGAAATCTAAAATCTGCACAAAAATATTTTGCTTTCAAATTCATACCGTGATCGTAGCATGCATGGACTTGACTCATATGACTGGGATTTCCACGAAAAAGATTGTCGGCCGAAAATGGGTGATCACTGTACATTTCTCTTCTGTTTCCTCTTTATATTTATATTTTACCTCCTCAATTTAGCATTATGGACAGGGAAAAACCTGATCTAAGTTCTGCACAAAAATATTTTGCTTTCAAATTCATACCGTGATCGTAGCATGCATGGACTCGACTCATATGACTGGGATTTCCATGAAAAAGATTGTCGGCGGAAAATGGGTGATCACTGTACATTTCTCTTCTGTTTCCTATTTATATTTATATTTTACCTCCTCAATTTAGCATTATGGACAGGGAAAGACCTAATCTAAAATCTGCACTAAAATATTTTGCCTTCAAATTCATACCGTGATCGTAGCATGAATGGACACGACTCATATGACTGGGATTTCCATGAATAAGATTGTGGGCCGAAAATGGGTGATCACTGTACATTTCTATTCTGTTTCCTATTTATATTTATATTTTACCTCCTCAATTTAGCATTATGGACAGGGATAGACCTAATCTAAATCTGCACAAAAATATTTTGCCTTCAAATTCATACCGTGATCGTAGCATGAATGGACACGACTCATATGACTGGGATTTCCATGAAAAAGATTGTGGGCCGAAAATGGGTGATCACTGTACATTTCTCTTCTGTTTCCTATTTATATTTATATTTTACCTCCTCAATTTAGCATTATGGACAGGGAAAGACCTAATCTAAAACCTGCACTAAAATATTTTGCCTTCAAATTCATACCGTGACCGTAGCATGCACGGACGCGACTCATATGACTGGGATTTCCATGAAAAAGATTTTGGGCCGAAAATGGGTGATCACTGTACATTTCTCTTCTGTTTCCTATTTATATTTATATTTTACCTCCTCAATTGAGCATTATGGACAGGGAAAGACCTAATCTAAAATCTGCACGAAAATATTTTGCATTCAAATTCATACCGTGATCGTAGCATGCATGGACTCGACTCATATGACTGGGATTTCCATGAAAAAGATTGTCGGCGGAAAATGGGTGATCACTGTACATTTCTCTTCTGTTTCGTATTTATATTTATATTTTACCTCCTCAATTTAGCATTATGGACAGGGAAAGACCAAATATAAGATCTGCACAAAAATATTTTGCCTTCAAATTCATACCGTGAACGTAGCATGCATGGACTCGACTCATATGACTGGGATTTCCATGAATAAGATTCTGGGCCGAAAATGGGTGATCACTGTACATTTCTCTTCTGTTTCCTATTTATATTTCTATTTTACCTCCTCAATTTAGCATGATGGACAGGGAAAGAACTAATCTGAAATCTGCACAAAAATATTTTGCCTTCAAATTCATACCGTAATCGTAGCTTGCATGGACTCGACTCATATGACTGGGATTTCCATGAAAAAGATTGTGGGCAGAAAATGGGTGATCACTGTACATTTCTCTTTTGTTTCCTATTTATATTGATATTTTACCTCCACAATTTAGCATTATGGACAGGTAAAGACCTAATCTAAGATCTGGACAAAAATATTTTACCTTTAAATTCATACCGTGATCGTAGCATGCATGGACTCGACTCATATGGCTGGGATTTCCATGAAAAAGATTGTGGGCCGAAAATGGGTGATCACTGTACATTTCTCTTTTGTTTCCTATTTATATTTCTATTTTACCTCCACAATTTAGCATTATGGACAGGGAAAGACCTAATCTAAGATCTGGACAAAAATATTTTGCCTTCAAATTCATACCGTGATTGTCGCATGCATGGACTCGACTCATATGACTGGGATTTGCATGAAAAAGATTGTGGGCTGAAAATGGGTGATCACTGTACATTTCTCTTCTGTTTCCTATTTATATTTATATTTTACCTCCTCAATTTAGCATTATGGACAGGGAAAGGACTAATCTAAAATCTGCACAAAAATATTTTGCCTTCAAATTCATACCGTGATCGTAGCATGCATGGACTCGACTCATATGACTGAGATTTCCATGAAAAAGATTGTGGGCGAAAATGGGTGATCACTGTACATTTCTATTCTTTTTCGTATTAATATTTCTATTTTGCTTCCTCAATTTAGCATTATGGACAATGAAAGACGTAATCTATCCTGTCCAAAAAAAATATTTTGCCTTCAAATTCATACCGTGATCGTAGCATGCATGGACTCGACTCATATGACTGGGATTTCCATGAAAAAGATTGTGGGCCGAAAAATGGTGATCACTGTACATTTCTCTTCTGTTTCCTATTTATATTTCTATTTTGCCTCCTCAATTTAGCATTATGGACAGGGAAAGGTCTAATCTAAAATCTGCACAAAAATATTTTCCCTTTAAATTCATACCGTGATCGTAGCATGCATGGACTCGACTCATATGACTGGGATTTCCATGAAAAAGATTGTGGGCCGAAAATGGGTTATCACTGTACATTTCTCTTTTGTTTCCTATTTATATTTATATTTTACCTCCACAATTTAGCATTATGGACAGGGAAAGACCTAATCTAAGATCTGGACAAAAATATTTTGCCTTCAAATTCATACCGTGATCGTAGCATGCATGGACTCGACTCATATGACTGGGATTTCCATGAAAAAGATTGTGGGCCGAAAATGGGTGATCACTGTACATTTCTCTTCTGTTTCCTATTTATATTTCTATTTTACCTCCTCAATTTAGCATTATGGAGAGGGAATGACCGAATCTAAGCTCTGCACAAAAATATTTTTCCTTCAAATTCATACCGTGATCGTAGCATGCATGGACTCGACTCATATGACTGGGATTTCCATGAAAAAGATTGTGGGCAGAAAATGCGTGATCACTGTACAATTCTCTTCTGTTTCCTATTTATATTTGTATTTTACCTCCTCAATTTAGCATTATGAACAGGGAAAGTTCTAATCTAAGCTCAGCACAAAAATATTTTGCCTTCAAATTCATACCGTGATCGTAGCATGCATGGACTCGACTCATATGACTGGGATTTCCATGAAAAAGATTGTGGGCACAAAATGGGTGATCACTGTACATTTCTCTTCTGTTTTCTATTACTATTTCTATTTTACCTCCTTAATTTAGCATTATGGACAGGGAAAGTTCTAATCTAAGCTCAGCACAAAAATATTTTGCCTTCAAATTCATACCGTGATTGTAGCATGCATGGACTCGACTCATATGACTGGAATTTCCATGAAATAGATTGTGGGCAGAAAAAGGGTGATCACTGTACATTTCTCTTCTGTTTCCTATTTATATTTATATTTTACCTCCTAAATTTAGCATTATGAACAGGGAAAGACCTAATCTAAGATCTGCAAAAAAATATTTGGCCTTCAAATTCATACCGTGATCGTAGCATGCATTGACTCGACTCATATGACTGGGATTTCCATGAAAAACATTGTGGGCCGAAAATGCCTGTTCACTGTACATTTCTCTTCTGTTTCCTATTTATATTTATATTTTACTTCCTCAATTTAGCATTATAGGCAGGGAAAGACCAAATCTAAGCTCTGCACAAAAATATTTTGCCTTCAAATTCATACCGTGATCGTAGCATGCATGGACTCGACTCATATGACGGGGATTTCCATGAAAAAGATTGTGGGCCAAAAATGGGTGATCACTGTACATTTCTCTTCTGTTTCCTATTTATGTTTATATTTTATCTCCTCAATTTACCATTATGGACAGGGAAAGACCCAATCTAAGCTCTGCACAAAAATATTTTGCCTTCAAATTCATACTGTGATCGTAGCATGCATGGACTCGACTCACACGACTGGCATTTCCATGAAAAAGATTGTGGGCCGAAAATGGGTGATCACTGTACTTTTCTCTTCTGTTTCCTATTTATATTTATATTTTACCTCCTTAATTTAGCATTATGGACAGGGAAAGACCTAATCTAAAATCTGCACCAAAATATTTTGCCTTCAAATTCATACCGTGATCATAGCATGCATGGACTCGACTCATATGACTGGGATTTGCATGAAAAAGATTGTGGACCGAAAATGGGTGATCACTGTACATTTCTCTTCTGTTTCCTATTTATATTTTTATTTTACCTCCACAATTTAGCATTATGGACAGGGAAAGACCTAATCTAAGATCTGCACAAAAATATTTTGCTTTCAAATTCATACCGTGATCGTTGCATGCATGGACTCGACTCATATGACTGGGATTTCCATGAAAATGATTGTGGGCCGAAAATGGGTGATCACTGTACATTTCTCTTGTGTTTCCTATTGATATTTATATTTTACCTCCTCAATTTAGCATTATGGACAGGGAAAGACCTAATCTGAAATCTGCACAAAAATATTTTGCCTTCAAATACATACCGTGATCGTAGCATGCATGGACTCGACTCATATGACTGGGATTTGCATGAAAAAAAATTGTGGGCAGAAAATGGGTGATCACTGTACATTTCTCTTCTGTTTCCTATTTATATTTCTATTTTACCTCCTCAATTTAGCATTATGGACAGGGAAAGACCTAATCTAAAATCTGCACAAAAATATTTTGCCATCAAATTCATACCGTGATCGTAGCATGCATGGACACGACTCATATGACTGGGATTTCCATGAAAAAGATTGTGGGCCGAAAATGGGTGATCACTGTACATTTCTCTTCTGTTTCCTATTTATATTTATATTTTACCTCCTCAAATTAGCATTATGGACAGGGATAGACCTAATCTGAAATCTGCTCAAAAATATTTTTCCTTCAAATTCATACCGTGATCGCAGCATGCATGGACTCAACTCATATGACTGGGATTTCCATGAAAAAGATTGTGGGCCGAAAATGGGTGATCACTGTACATTTCTCTTTTGTTTCCTATTTATATTTATATTTTACCTCCTCAATTTAGCATTATGGACAGGGAAAGACCTAATCTAAAATCTGTACAAGAATATTTTGCCTTCAAATTCATACCGTGATCGTAGCATGCATGGACTCGACTCATATGGATGGGATTTCCATGAAAAAGGTTGTAGGCCGAAAATGTGATCACTGTACATTTCTCTTTTGTTTCCTATTTATATTTCTATTTTACCTCCTCAATTTAGCATTATGGACAGGGAATGACCTAATGTAAGATCTGCACAAAAATATTTTGCCTTCAAATTCATACCGTGAACGTAACATGCATGGACTCGACTCATATGACTGGGATTCCCATGAAAAAGATTGTGGGCCGAAAATGGGTTATCACTGTACATTTCTCTTCTTTTTCCTATTTATATTTCTATTTTACCTACTAAATTTAGCATTATGGATAGGGAAAGACCTAGTCTAAAATCTGCACAAAAATATTTGGCCTTCAAATTCATACCGTGATCGTAGCATGCATGGACTCGACTCATATGACTGGGATTTCCATGAAAAAGATTGTGGGCCGAAAATCGGTGATCACTGTACATTTCTCTTCTGTTTCCTATTTATATTTATATTTTACCTCCTCAATTTAGCATTATGGACAGGGAAAGACCTAATCTAAAATCTGCACAAAAATATTTTGCCTTCAAATTCATACCGTGATCGTAGCATGCCTGGACTCGACTCATATGACTGGGATTTCCATGAAAAAGTTTGTGGGCCGAAAATGGGTGATCACTGTACATTTCTCTTCTGTTTCCTATTTATATTTCTATTTTACCTCCTCAATTTAGCATTATGGACAGGGAAAGACCTAATCTAAAATCTGCACAAAAATATTTTCCCTTCAAATTCATACCGTGATCGTAGCATGCATGGACTCGACTCATATGACTGGGATTTCCATGAAAAAGATTGTGGGCCGAAAATGGGTGATCACTGTACATTTCTCTTCTGTTTCCTATTTATATTTCTATTTTACCTCCTCAATTTAGCATTATGGACAGGGAAAGACCTAATCTAAAATCTGCACAAAAATATTTTGCCTTTAACTTCATACCGTGAGCGTAGCATGCATGGACTCGACTCATATGACTGGGATTTCCATGAAAAAGATTGTAGGCCGAAAATGGGTGATCACTGTATATTTCTCTTCTGTTACCTATTTATATTTATATTTTACCACCTCAATTTAGCATTATGGACAGGGAAAGTCCTAATCTAAGATCTGCACAAAAATATTTTGCCTTCAAATTCATACCGTGAACGTAGCATGCATGGACTCGACTCATATGACTGGGATTTCAATGAATAAGATTGTGGGCCGAAAATGGGTGATCACTGTACATTTCTCTTCTGTTTCCTATTTATATTTATATTTTACCTCCTCAATTTAGCATTATGGACAGGGAAAGAACTAATCTAAAATCTGCACAAAAATATTTTGCCTTCAAATTCATACCGTGATCGTAGCATGCATGGACTCGACTCATATGACTGGGATTTCCATGAAAAAGATTGTGGGCCGAAAATGGGTGATCACTGTACATTTCTCTTCTGTTTCCTATTTATATTTATATTTTACCTCCTCAATTTAGCATTATGGACAGGGAAAGACCTAATCTAAAATCTGCACAAAAATATTTTGCTTTCAAATTCATACCGTGATCGTAGCATGCCTGGACTCGACTCATATGACTGGGATTTCCATGAAAAAGTTTGTGGGCCGAAAATGGGTGATCACTGTACATTTCTCTTCTGTTTCCTATTTATATTTCTATTTTACCTCCTCAATTTAGCATTATGGACAGGGAAAGACCTAATCTAAAATCTGCACAAAAATATTTTCCCTTCAAATTCATACCGTGATCGTAGCATGCATGGACTCGACTCATATGACTGGGATTTCCATGAAAAAGATTGTGGGCCGAAAATGGGTGATCACTGTACATTTCTCTTCTGTTTCCTATTTATATTTCTATTTTACCTCCTCAATTTAGCATTATGGACAGGGAAAGACCTAATCTAAAATCTGCACAAAAATATTTTGCCTTTAACTTCATACCGTGAGCGTAGCATGCATGGACTCGACTCATATGACTGGGATTTCCATGAAAAAGATTGTAGGCCGAAAATGGGTGATCACTGTATATTTCTCTTCTGTTACCTATTTATATTTATATTTTACCACCTCAATTTAGCATTATGGACAGGGAAAGACCTAATCTAAGATCTGCACAAAAATATTTTGCCTTCAAATTCATACCGTGAACGTAGCATGCATGGACTCGACTCATATGACTGGGATTTCAATGAATAAGATTGTGGGCCGAAAATGGGTGATCACTGTACATTTCTCTTCTGTTTCCTATTTATATTTATATTTTACCTCCTCAATTTAGCATTATGGACAGGGAAAGAACTAATCTAAAATCTGCACAAAAATATTTTGCCTTCAAATTCATACAGTGATCGTAGCATGCATGGACTCGACTCATATGACTGGGATTTCCATGAAAAAGATTGTGGGCCGAAAATGGGTGATCACTGTACATTTCTCTTCTGTTTCCTATTTATATTTATATTTTACCTCCTCAATTTAGCATTATGGACAGGGAAAGACCTAATCTAAAATCATCACAAAAATATTTTGCCTTCAAATTCATACCGTGATCGTAGCATGCATGGACTCGACTCATATGACTGGGATTTCCATGAAAAAGATTGTGAGCCGAAAATGGGTGATCACTGTATATTTCTCTTCTGTTTCCTGTTTATATTTATATTTTACCTCCTCAATTTAGCATTATGGACAGGGAAAGACCTAATCTGAAATCTGCACAAAAATATTTTGCCTTCAAATTCATACCGTGATCATAGCATGCATGGACTCGACTCATATGACTGGGATTTGCATGAAAAAGATTGTGGGCCGAAAATGGGTGATCACTGTACATTTCTCTTCTGTTTCCTATTTATATTTATATTTTATCTCCTCAATTTACCATTATGGACAGGGAAAGACCCAATCTAAGATCTGCACAAAAATATTTTGCCTTCAAATTCATACCGTGATCGTAGCATGCATGGACTCGACTCATATGACTGGGATTTCCATGAAAAAGATTGTGGGCCGAAAATGGGCGATCTCTGTACATTTCTCTTCTGTTTCCTATTTATATTTATATTTTACCTCCTCAATTTAGCATTATGGACAGGGAAAGAACTAATCTAAAATCTGCACAAAAATATATTGCCTTCAAATTCATACCGTGATCGTAGCATGCATGGACTCGACTCATATGACTGGGATTTCCATGAAAAAGATTGTGGGCCGAAAATGGGTGATCACTGTACATTTCTCTTTTGTTTCCTATTTATATTTATATTTTACCTCCTCAATTTAGCATTATGGACAGGGAAAACCTAATCTAAAATCTGCACAAAAATATTTTGCCTTCAAATTCATACCGTGATCGTAGCATGCATGGACTCGACTCATATGACTGGGATTTCCATGAAAAAGATTGTGGGCCGAAAATGGGTTATCACTGTACATTTCTCTTTTGTTTCCTATTTATATTTATATTTTACCTCCATAATTTAGCATTATGGACAGGGAAAGACCTAATCTAAGATCTGGACAAAAATATTTTGCCTTCAAATTCATACCGTGATCGTAGCATGCATGGACTCGACTCATATGACTGGGATTTCAATGGAAAAGATTGTGGGCCGAAAATGGGTGATCACTGTACATTTCTCTTCTATTTCCTATTTATATTTCTATTTTACCTCCTCAATTTAGCATTATGGACAGGGAAAGACCTAATCGAAGATCTACCAAAAAATATTTTGCCTTCAAATTCATACCGTGATCGTAGCATGCATGGACATGACTCATATGACTGGGATTTCCATGAAAAAGATTGTGGGCGGAAATTGGTGATCACTGTACATTTCTCTTCTGTTTCCTATTTATATTTCTATTTTACCTCCTCAATTTAGCATTATGGACAGGGAAAGACCTAATCTAAAATCTGCACAAAAATATATTTCCTTCAAATTCATACTGTGATCGTAGCATGCATGGACTCGACTCATATGACTGGGATTTCCATGAAAAAGATTGTGAGCCGAAAATTGGTGATCACTGTATATTTCTCTTCTGTTTCCTATTTATATTTATATTTTACCACCTCAATTTAGCATTATGGACAGGGAAAGACCTAATCTAAGATCTGCACAAAAATATTTTGCCTTCAAATTCATACCGTGAACGTAGCATGCATGGAGTCGACTGATATGACTGGGATTTCCATGAAAAAGATTGTGGGCTGAAATGGGTGATCACTGTACATGTCTCTTCTGTTTCCTATTTATATTTATATTTTACCTCCTCAATTTAGCATTATGGACAGGTAAAGACCTAATCGAAAATCTGCACAAAAATATTTTGCCTTCAAATTCATACCGTGATCGTAGCATGCATGGACTGGACTCATATGACTGGGATTTCCATGAAAAAGATTGTGGGCCGAAAATGCGTGATCACTGTATATTTCTCTTTTGTTTCCTATTTATATTTATATTTTACCTCCTCAATTTAGCATTATGGATAGGGAAAGACCTAATCTGAAATCTGCACAAAAATATTTTGCCTTCAAATTCATACCGTGATCGTAGCATGCATGGACTGGACTCATATGACTGGGATTTCCATGAAAAAGATTGTGGGCCGAAAATAGGTGATCACTGTACATTTCTCTTCTGTTTCCTATTTATATTTATATTTTACCTCCTCAATTTAGCATTATGGACAGGGAAAGACCAAATCTAAGATCTGCACAAAAATATATTGCCTTCAAATTCATACCGTGATCGTAGCATGAATGGAGTCGACTGATATGACTGGGATTTCCATGAAAAAGATTGTGGGCGGAAAATGGGTGATCACTGTACATGTCTCTTCTGTTTCCTATTTATATTTCTATTTTACCTCCTCAATTTAGCATTATGGACAGGGAAAGACCTAATCGAAAATCTGCACAAAAATATTTTGCCCTCAAATTCATACCGTGATCGTAGCATGCATGGACTCGACTCATATGACTGGGATTTCCATGAAAAAGATTGTGGGCCGAAAATGCGTGATCACTCTATATTGCTCTTTTGTTTCCTATTTATATTTCTATTTTACCTCCTCAATTTAGCATTATGGACAAGGAAAGACCTAATCTGAAATCTGCACAAAAATATTTTGCCTTCAAATTCATACTGTGAACGTAGCATGCATGGACTGGACTCATATGACTGGGATTTCCATGAAAAAGATTGTGGGCCGAAAATGGGTGATCACTGTACATTTCTCTTTTGTTTCCTATTTATATTTATATTTTACCACCTCAATTTAGCATTATGGACAGGGAAAGACCTAATCTGAAATCTGCACAAAAATATTTTGCCTTCAAATACATACCGTGATCGTAGCATGCATGGACTCGACTCATATGAGTGGGATTTGCATGAAAAAAAATTGTGGGCAGAAAATGGGTGATCACTGTACATTTCTCTTCTCTTTCCTATTTATATTTCTATTTTACCTCCTCAATTTAGCATTATGGACAGGGAAAGACCTAATCTAAAATCTGCACAAAAATATTTTGCCATCAAATTCATACCGTGATCGTAGCATGCATGGACTCGACTCATATGACTGGGATTTCCATGAAACAGATTGTGGGCCGAAAATCGGTGATCACTGTACATTTCTCTTCTGTTTCCTATTTATATTTCTATTTTACCTCCTCAATTTAGCATTATGGACAGGGATAGACCTAATCTGAAATCTGCACAAAAATATTTTTCCTTCAAATTCATACCGTGATCGCAGCATGCATGGACTCGACTCATATGACTGGGATTTCCATGAAAAAGATTGTGGGCCGAAAATGGGTGATCACTGTACATTTCTCTTTTGTTTCCTATTTATATTTCTATTTTACCTCCTCAATTTAGCATTATGGACAGGGAATGACCTAATGTAAGATCTGCACAAAAATATTTTGCCTTCAAATTCATACCGTGAACGTAACATGCATGGACTCGACTCATATGACTGGGATTCCCATGAAAAAGATTGTGGGCCGAAAATGGGTGATCACTGTACATTTCTCTTCTGTTTCCTATTTATATTTATATTTTACCTCTTCAATTTAGCATTATGGACAGGGAAAGACCAAATCAAAGATATGCACAAAAATATTTTGCCTTCAAATTTTTACCGTGATCATAGCATGCATGGACTCGACTCATATGACTGGGATTTGCATGAAAAAGATTGTGGGCCGAAAATGGGTGATCACTGTACATTTCTCTTCTGTTTCCTATTTATATTTATATTTTATCTCCTCAATTTACCATTATGGACAGGGAAAGATCCAATCTAAGATCTGCACAAAAATATTTTGCCTTCAAATTCATACCGTGATCGTAGCATGCATGGACTCGACTCATATGACTGGGATTTCCATGAAAAAGATTGTCGGCCGAAAATGGGTGATCACTGTACATTTCTCTTCTGTTTCCTATTTATATTTCTATTTTACCTCCTCAATTTAGCATTATGGACAGGGAAAGAACTAATCTAAAATCTGCACAAAAATATTTTGCCTTCAAATTCATACCGTGATCGTAGCATGCATGGACTCGACTCATATGACTGGGATTTCCATGAAAAAGATTGTGGGCCGAAAATGGGTGATCACTGTACATTTCTCTTTTGTTTCCTATTTATATTTCTATTTTACCTCCACAATTTAGCATTATGGACAGGGAAAGACCTAATCTAAAATCTGGACAAAAATATTTTGCCTTCAAATTTATACCGTGATCGTCGCATGCATGGACTCGACTCATATGACTGGGATTTGCATGAAAAAGATTGTGGGCCGAAAATGGGTGATCACTGTACATTTCTCTTCTGTTTTTTATTTATATTTATATTTTACTTCCTCAATTTAGCATTATGGTCAGGGAAAGACCGAATCTAAGCTCTGCACAAAAATATTTTGCCTTCAAATTCATACCGTGATCCTAGCATGGATGGACTCGACTCATATGACTGGGATTTCCATGAAAAAGATTGTCGGCCGAAAATGGGTGATCACTGTACATTTCTCTTCTGTTTCCTATTTATATTTCTATTTTACCTCCTCAATTTAGCATTATGGACAGGGAAAGGACTAATCTAAAATCTGCACAAAATTATTTTGCCTTCAAATTCATACCGTGATCGTAGCATGCATGGACTCGACTCATATGACTGGGATTTCCATGACTAAGATTGTGGGCCGAAAATGGGTTATCACTGTACATTTCTCTTTTGTTTCCTATTTATATTTCTATTTTACCTCCTCAATTTAGCATTATGGACAGGGAAAGACCTAATCTCAGCACAGCACAAAAATATTTTTTCCTTCAAATTCATACCGTGATCGTAGCATGCATGGACTCGACTCATATGACGGGGATTTCCATGAATAAGATTGTGGGCACAAAATGGGTGATCACTGTACATTTCTCTTCTGTTTCCTATTACTATTTCTATTTTACCTCCTCAATTTAGCATTATGGACTGGGAAAGACCTAATCTCAGCACAGCACAAAAATATTTTTGCCTTCAAATTCATACCGTGATCGTAGCATGCATGGACTCGACTCATATGACGGGGATTTCCATGAAAAAGATTGTGGGCCAAAAATGGGTGATCACTGTACATTACTCTTCTGTTTCCTATTTATATTTCTATTTTAACTCCTCAATTTAGCATTATGGACAGGGAAAGACCTAATCTAAAATCTGCACCAAAATATTTTGCCTTCAAATTCATACCGTGAACATAGCATGCATGGACTCGACTCATATGAATGGGATTTCCATGAAAAACATTGTGGGCCGAAAATGCCTGTTCACTGTACATTTCTCTTCTGTTTCCTATTTATATTTATATTTTACTTCCTCAATTTAGCATTATGGGCAGGGAAAGACCGAATCTAAGCTCTGCACAAAAATATTTTGCCTTCAAATTCATACCGTGATCGTAGCATGCATGGACTCGACTCATATGACGGGGATTTCCATGAAAAAGATTGTGGGCCAAAAATGGGTGATCACTGTACATTTCTCTTCTGTTTCCTATTTATATTTATATTTTATCTCCTCAATTTAGCATTATGGACAGGGAAAGACCTAATCTAAGCTCTGCACAAAAATATTTTGCCTTCAAATTCATACCGTGATCGTAGCATGCATGGACTCGACTCATATGACGGGGATTTCCATGAAAAAGATTGTGGGCCAAAAATGGGTGATCACTGTACATTTCTCTTCTGTTTCCTATTTATATTTATATTTTATCTCCTCAATTTAGCATTATGGACAGGGAAAGACCTAATCTAAGCTCTGCACAAAAATATTTTGCCTTCAAATTCATACCGTGATTGTAGCATGCATGGACTCGACTCATATGACTGGGATTTCCATGAAAAAGATTGTGGGCCGAAAATGGGTGATCACTGTACATTTCTCTTCTGTTTCCTATTTATATTTCTATATTGCCTCCTCAATTTAGCATTATGGACAGGAAAAACCTAATCTAAGATCTGCAAAATATATTTTGCCTTCCAATTCCTACCGTGATCGTAGCATGCATGGACTCGACTCATATGGATGGGATTTCCATGAAAAGATTGTGGGCCGAAAATGGGTGATCACTGGACATTTCTCTTCTGTTTCCTATTTATATTTCTATTTTACCTCCTCAATTTAGCATTATGGACAGGGAAAGACCTAATGTAATATCTGCAAAAAAATATTTTGCCTTCAAATTCATACTGTGATCGTAGCATGCATGGACTCGACTCATATGACTGGGATTTCCATGAAAAAGATTGTGGGACGAAAATGGGTGATCACGGTACATTTCTTTTCTGTTTCCTATTTATTTTTATTTTTTACCTACTCAATTTAGCATTATGGACAGTGAAAAACGTAATCTAAGATCTGCAAAAAAATATTTTGCCTTCAAATTCATACCGTGATCGTAGCATGCATGGACTCGACTCATATGACTGGGATTTCCATGAAAAACTTTGTGGGCACAAAATGGGTGATCACTGTACTTTTCTCTTCTGTTTCCTATTTATATTTCTATTTTACCTCCTCAATTTAGCATTATGGACAGGGAAAGACCTAATCTAAGATCTACAAAAAAATATTTTGCCTTCAAATTCATACCGTGATCGTAGCATGCATGGAATCGACTCATATGACTGGGATTTCCATGAAAAAGATTGTGGGCAGAAAATGGGTGATCAATATACATTACTCTTCTGTTTCCTATTTACATTTATATTTTACCTCCTCAATTTAGCATTATGGACAGGGAAAGACCAAATCTAAGATCTGGAAAAAAATATTTTGCCTTCAAATTCATACCGTGATCGTAGCATGCATGCACTCGACTCATATGACTGGGATTTCCATGAAAAAGATTGTGGGCAGAAAATGGATGATCCCAGTACATTTCTCTTCTGTTTTCTATTTCTATTTCTATTTTACTTCCTCAATTTAGCATTATGGACAGGGAAAGACCTAATCTAAAATCTGCACAAAAATATTTTGCCTTCAAATTCATACCGTGATCGTAGCATGAATGGACACGACTCATATGACTGGGATTTCCATGAAAAAGATTGTGGGCCGAAAATGGGTGATCACTGTACATTTCTCTTCTGTTTCCTATTTATATTTATATTTTACTTCCTCAATTTAGCATTATGGACAGGGAAAGACCTAATCTAAAACCTGCACTAAAATATTTTGCCTTCAAATTCATACCGTGACCGTAGCATGCACGGACGCGACTCATATGACTGGGATTTCCATGAAAAAGATTTTGGGCCGAAAATGGGTGATCACTGTACATTTCTCTTCTGTTTCCTATTTATATTTCTATTTTACCTCCTCAATTTAGCATTATGGACAGGGAAAGACCTAATCTAAAATCTGCACAAAAATATTTTGCTTTCAAATTCATACAGTGATCGTAGCATGCATGGACTCGACTCATATCACTGGGATTTCCATGAAAAAGATTGTGGGCCGAAAATGGGTGATCACTGTACATTTCTGTTCTGTTTCCTATTTTTTTTTCTATTTTACTTCTTCAATTTAGCATTATGGACAGGGAAAGACGAAATCTAAAATCTGCACAAAAATATTTTGCTTTCAAATTCATACCGTGATCGTAGCATGCATGGACTTGACTCATATGACTGGGATTTCCACGAAAAAGATTGTCGGCCGAAAATGGGTGATCACTGTACATTTCTCTTCTGTTTCCTCTTTATATTTATATTTTACCTCCTCAATTTAGCATTATGGAAAGGGAAAAACCTGATCTAAGTTCTGCACAAAAATATTTTGCTTTCAAATTCATACCGTGATCGTAGCATGCATGGACTCGACTCATATGACTGGGATTTCCATGAAAAAGATTGTGGGACGAAAATGGGTGATCACGGTACATTTCTTTTCTGTTTCCTATTTATTTTTATTTTTTACCTACTCAATTTAGCATTATGGACAGTGAAAAACGTAATCTAAGATCTGCAAAAAAATATTTTGCCTTCAAATTCATACCGTGATCGTAGCATGCATGGACTCGACTCATATGACTGGGATTTCCATGAAAAACTTTGTGGGCACAAAATGGGTGATCACTGTACTTTTCTCTTCTGTTTCCTATTTATATTTCTATTTTACCTCCTCAATTTAGCATTATGGACAGGGAAAGACCTAATCTAAGATCTACAAAAAAATATTTTGCCTTCAAATTCATACCGTGATCGTAGCATGCATGGAATCGACTCATATGACTGGGATTTCCATGAAAAAGATTGTGGGCAGAAAATGGGTGATCAATATACATTACTCTTCTGTTTCCTATTTACATTTATATTTTACCTCCTCAATTTAGCATTATGGACAGGGAAAGACCAAATCTAAGATCTGGAAAAAAATATTTTGCCTTCAAATTCATACCGTGATCGTAGCATGCATGCACTCGACTCATATGACTGGGATTTCCATGAAAAAGATTGTGGGCAGAAAATGGGTGATCAATGTACATTTCTCCTCTGTTTCCTATTTACATTTATATTTTACCTCCTCAATTTAGCATTATGGACAGGGAAAGACCAAATCTAAGATCTGGAAAAAAATATTTTGCCTTCAAATTCATACCGTGATCATAGCATGCATGCACTCGACTCATATGACTGGGATTTCCATGAAAAAGATTGTGGGCCGAAAATGGATGATCCCAGTACATTTCTCTTCTGTTTTCTATTTCTATTTCTATTTTACTTCCTCAATTTAGCATTATGGACAGGGAAAGACCTAATCTAAAATCTGCACAAAAATATTTTGCCTTCAAATTCATACCGTGATCGTAGCATGAATGGACACGACTCATATGACTGGGATTTCCATGAAAAAGATTGTGGGCCGAAAATGGGTGATCACTGTACATTTCTCTTCTGTTTCCTATTTATATTTATATTTTACTTCCTCAATTTAGCATTATGGACAGGGAAAGACCTAATCTAAAACCTGCACTAAAATATTTTGCCTTCAAATTCATACCGTGACCGTAGCATGCACGGACGCGACTCATATGACTGGGATTTCCATGAAAAAGATTTTGGGCCGAAAATGGGTGATCACTGTACATTTCTCTTCTGTTTCCTATTTATATTTCTATTTTACCTCCTCAATTTAGCATTATGGACAGGGAAAGACCTAATCTAAAATCTGCACAAAAATATTTTGCTTTCAAATTCATACAGTGATCGTAGCATGCATGGACTCGACTCATATCACTGGGATTTCCATGAAAAAGATTGTGGGCCGAAAATGGGTGATCACTGTACATTTCTGTTCTGTTTCCTATTTTTTTTTCTATTTTACTTCTTCAATTTAGCATTATGGACAGGGAAAGACGAAATCTAAAATCTGCACAAAAATATTTTGCTTTCAAATTCATACCGTGATCGTAGCATGCATGGACTTGACTCATATGACTGGGATTTCCACGAAAAAGATTGTCGGCCGAAAATGGGTGATCACTGTACATTTCTCTTCTGTTTCCTCTTTATATTTATATTTTACCTCCTCAATTTAGCATTATGGAAAGGGAAAAACCTGATCTAAGTTCTGCACAAAAATATTTTGCTTTCAAATTCATACCGTGATCGTAGCATGCATGGACTCGACTCATATGACTGGGATTTCCATGAAAAAGATTGTCGGCGGAAAATGGGTGATCACTGTACATTTCTCTTCTGTTTCCTATTTATATTTATATTTTACCTCCTCAATTTAGCATTATGGACAGGGAAAGACCTAATCTAAAATCTGCACTAAAATATTTTGCCTTCAAATTCATACCGTGATCGTAGCATGAATGGACACGACTCATATGACTGGGATTTCCATGAAAAAGATTGTGGGCCGAAAATGGGTGATCACTGTACATTTCTCTTCTGTTTCCTATTTATATTTATATTTTACCTCCTCAATTTAGCATTATGGACAGGGAAAGACCTAATCTAAAACCTGCACTAAAATATTTTGCCTTCAAATTCATACCGTGACCGTAGCATGCACGGACGCGACTCATATGACTGGGATTTCCATGAAAAAGATTTTGGGCCGAAAATGGGTGATCACTGTACATTTCTCTTCTGTTTCCTATTTATATTTCTATTTTACCTCCTCAATTTAGCATTATGAACAGGGAAAGACCTAATCTAAAATCTGCACAAAAATATTTTGCTTTCAAATTCATACAGTGATCGTAGCATGCATGGACTCGACTCATATCACTGGGATTTCCATGAAAAAGATTGTGGCCCGAAAATGGGTGATCACTGTACATTTCTCTTCTGTTTCCTATTTATATTTATATTTTACCTCCTCAATTGAGCATTATGGACAGGGAAAGACCTAATCTAAAATCTGCACAAAAATATTTTGCATTCAAATTCATACCGTGATCGTAGCATGCATGGACTCGACTCATATGACTGGGATTTCCATGAAAAAGATTGTCGGCGGAAAATGGGTGATCACTGTACATTTCTCTTCTGTTTCCTATTTATATTTATATTTTACCTCCTCAATTTAGCATTATGGACAGGGAAAGACCAAATATAAGATCTGCACAAAAATATTTTGCCTTCAAATTCATACCGTGAACGTAGCATGCATGGACTCGACTCATATGACTGGGATTTCCATGAAAAAGATTCTGGGCCGAAAATGGGTGATCACTGTACATTTCTCTTCTGTTTCCTATTTATATTTCTATTTTACCTCCTCAATTTAGCATGATGGACAGGGAAAGAACTAATCTGAAATCTGCACAAAAATATTTTGCCTTCAAATTCATACCGTAATCGTAGCTTGCATGGACTCGACTCATATGACTGGGATTTCCATGAAAAAGATTGTGGGCAGAAAATGGGTGATCACTGTACATTTCTCTTTTGTTTCCTATTTATATTGATATTTTACCTCCACAATTTAGCATTATGGACAGGTAAAGACCTAATCTAAGATCTGGACAAAAATATTTTACCTTTAAATTCATACCGTGATCGTAGCATGCATGGACTCGACTCATATGGCTGGGATTTCCATGAAAAAGATTGTGGGCCGAAAATGGGTGATCACTGTACATTTCTCTTTTGTTTCCTATTTATATTTCTATTTTACCTCCACAATTTAGCATTATGGACAGGGAAAGACCTAATCTAAGATCTGGACAAAAATATTTTGCCTTCAAATTCATACCGTGATCGTCGCATGCATGGACTCGACTCATATGACTGGGATTTGCATGAAAAAGATTGTGGGCTGAAAATGGGTGATCACTGTACATTTCTCTTCTGTTTCCTATTTATATTTATATTTTACCTCCTCAATTTAGCATTATGGACAGGGAAAGGACTAATCTAAAATCTGCACAAAAATATTTTGCCTTCAAATTCATACCGTGATCGTAGCATGCATGGACTCGACTCATATGACTGAGATTTCCATGAAAAAGATTGTGGGCGAAAATGGGTGATCACTGTACATTTCTATTCTTTTTCGTATTAATATTTCTATTTTGCTTCCTCAATTTAGCATTATGGACAATGAAAGACGTAATCTATCCTGTCCAAAAAAAATATTTTGCCTTCAAATTCATACCGTGATCGTAGCATGCATGGACTCGACTCATATGACTGGGATTTCCATGAAAAAGATTGTGGGCCGAAAAATGGTGATCACTGTACATTTCTCTTCTGTTTCCTATTTATATTTCTATTTTACCTCCTCAATTTAGCATTATGGACAGGGAAAGGTCTAATCTAAAATCTGCACAAAAATATTTTCCCTTTAAATTCATACCGTGATCGTAGCATGCATGGACTCGACTCATATGACTGGGATTTCCATGAAAAAGATTGTGGGCCGAAAATGGGTTATCACTGTACATTTCTCTTTTGTTTCCTATTTATATTTATATTTTACCTCCACAATTTAGCATTATGGACAGGGAAAGACCTAATCTAAGATCTGTACAAAAATATTTTGCCTTCAAATTCATACCGTGATCGTAGCATGCATGGACTCGACTCATATGACTGGGATTTCCATGAAAAAGATTGTGGGCCGAAAATGGGTGATCACTGTACATTTCTCTTCTGTTTCCTATTTATATTTCTATTTTACCTCCTCAATTTAGCATTATGGAGAGGGAACGACCGAATCTAAGCTCTGCACAAAAATATTTTTCCTTCAAATTCATACCGTGATCGTAGCATGCATGGACTCGACTCATATGACTGGGATTTCCATGAAAAAGATTGTGGGCAGAAAATGCGTGATCACTGTACAATTCTCTTCTGTTTCCTATTTATATTTGTATTTTACCTCCTCAATTTAGCATTATGAACAGGGAAAGTTCTAATCTAAGCTCAGCACAAAAATATTTTGCCTTCAAATTCATACCGTGATCGTAGCATGCATGGACTCGACTCATATGACTGGGATTTCCATGAAAAAGATTGTGGGCACAAAATGGGTGATCACTGTACATTTCTCTTCTGTTTTCTATTACTATTTCTATTTTACCTCCTTAATTTAGCATTATGGACAGGGAAAGTTCTAATCTAAGCTCAGCACAAAAATATTTTGCCTTCAAATTCATACCGTGATTGTAGCATGCATGGACTCGACTCATATGACTGGAATTTCCATGAAATAGATTGTGGGCAGAAAAAGGGTGATCACTGTACATTTCTCTTCTGTTTCCTATTTATATTTATATTTTACCTCCTAAATTTAGCATTATGAACAGGGAAAGACCTAATCTAAGATCTGCAAAAAAATATTTGGCCTTCAAATTCATACCGTGATCGTAGCATGCATTGACTCGACTCATATGACTGGGATTTCCATGAAAAACATTGTGGGCCGAAAATGCCTGTTCACTGTACATTTCTCTTCTGTTTCCTATTTATATTTATATTTTACTTCCTCAATTTAGCATTATAGGCAGGGAAAGACCAAATCTAAGCTCTGCACAAAAATATTTTGCCTTCAAATTCATACCGTGATCGTAGCATGCATGGACTCGACTCATATGACGGGGATTTCCATGAAAAAGATTGTGGGCCAAAAATGGGTGATCACTGTACATTTCTCTTCTGTTTCCTATTTATGTTTATATTTTATCTCCTCAATTTACCATTATGGACAGGGAAAGACCCAATCTAAGCTCTGCACAAAAATATTTTGCCTTCAAATTCATACTGTGATCGTAGCATGCATGGACTCGACTCACACGACTGGCATTTCCATGAAAAAGATTGTGGGCCGAAAATGGGTGATCACTGTACTTTTCTCTTCTGTTTCCTATTTATATTTATATTTTACCTCCTTAATTTAGCATTATGGAAAGGGAAAGACCTAATCTAAAATCTGCACCAAAATATTTTGCCTTCAAATTCATACCGTGATCATAGCATGCATGGACTCGACTCATATGACTGGGATTTGCATGAAAAAGATTGTGGACCGAAAATGGGTGATCACTGTACATTTCTCTTCTGTTTCCTATTTATATTTTTATTTTACCTCCACAATTTAGCATTATGGACAGGGAAAGACCTAATCTAAGATCTGCACAAAAATATTTTGCTTTCAAATTCATACCGTGATCGTTGCATGCATGGACTCGACTCATATGACTGGGATTTCCATGAAAATGATTGTGGGCCGAAAATGGGTGATCACTGTACATTTCTCTTGTGTTTCCTATTGATATTTATATTTTACCTCCTCAATTTAGCATTATGGACAGGGAAAGACCTAATCTGAAATCTGCACAAAAATATTTTGCCTTCAAATACATACCGTGATCGTAGCATGCATGGACTCGACTCATATGACTGGGATTTGCATGAAAAAAAATTGTGGGCAGAAAATGGGTGATCACTGTACATTTCTCTTCTGTTTCCTATTTATATTTCTATTTTACCTCCTCAATTTAGCATTATGGACAGGGAAAGACCTAATCTAAAATCTGCACAAAAATATTTTGCCATCAAATTCATACCGTGATCGTAGCATGCATGGACACGACTCATATGACTGGGATTTCCATGAAAAAGATTGTGGGCCGAAAATGGGTGATCACTGTACATTTCTCTTCTGTTTCCTATTTATATTTCTATTTTACCTCCTCAAATTAGCATTATGGACAGGGATAGACCTAATCTGAAATCTGCACAAAAATATTTTTCCTTCAAATTCATACCGTGATCGCAGCATGCATGGACTCAACTCATATGACTGGGATTTCCATGAAAAAGATTGTGGGCCGAAAATGGGTGATCACTGTACATTTCTCTTTTGTTTCCTATTTATATTTATATTTTACCTCCTCAATTTAGCATTATGGACAGGGAAAGACCTAATCTAAAATCTGTACAAGAATATTTTGCCTTCAAATTCATACCGTGATCGTAGCATGCATGGACTCGACTCATATGGATGGGATTTCCATGAAAAAGGTTGTAGGCCGAAAATGTGATCACTGTACATTTCTCTTTTGTTTCCTATTTATATTTCTATTTTACCTCCTCAATTTAGCATTATGGACAGGGAATGACCTAATGTAAGATCTGCACAAAAATATTTTGCCTTCAAATTCATACCGTGAACGTAACATGCATGGACTCGACTCATATGACTGGGATTCCCATGAAAAAGATTGTGGGCCGAAAATGGGTTATCACTGTACATTTCTCTTCTTTTTCCTATTTATATTTCTATTTTACCTACTAAATTTAGCATTATGGATAGGGAAAGACCTAGTCTAAAATCTGCACAAAAATATTTGGCCTTCAAATTCATACCGTGATCGTAGCATGCATGGACTCGACTCATATGACTGGGATTTCCATGAAAAAGATTGTGGGCCGAAAATCGGTGATCACTGTACATTTCTCTTCTGTTTCCTATTTATATTTATATTTTACCTCCTCAATTTAGCATTATGGACAGGGAAAGACCTAATCTAAAATCTGCACAAAAATATTTTGCCTTCAAATTCATACCGTGATCGTAGCATGCCTGGACTCGACTCATATGACTGGGATTTCCATGAAAAAGTTTGTGGGCCGAAAATGGGTGATCACTGTACATTTCTCTTCTGTTTCCTATTTATATTTCTATTTTACCTCCTCAATTTAGCATTATGGACAGGGAAAGACCTAATCTAAAATCTGCACAAAAATATTTTCCCTTCAAATTCATACCGTGATCGTAGCATGCATGGACTCGACTCATATGACTGGGATTTCCATGAAAAAGATTGTGGGCCGAAAATGGGTGATCACTGTACATTTCTCTTCTGTTTCCTATTTATATTTCTATTTTACCTCCTCAATTTAGCATTATGGACAGGGAAAGACCTAATCTAAAATCTGCACAAAAATATTTTGCCTTTAACTTCATACCGTGAGCGTAGCATGCATGGACTCGACTCATATGACTGGGATTTCCATGAAAAAGATTGTAGGCCGAAAATGGGTGATCACTGTATATTTCTCTTCTGTTACCTATTTATATTTATATTTTACCACCTCAATTTAGCATTATGGACAGGGAAAGTCCTAATCTAAGATCTGCACAAAAATATTTTGCCTTCAAATTTATACCGTGAACGTAGCATGCATGGACTCGACTCATATGACTGGGATTTCAATGAATAAGATTGTGGGCCGAAAATGGGTGATCACTGTACATTTCTCTTCTGTTTCCTATTTATATTTATATTTTACCTCCTCAATTTAGCATTATGGACAGGGAAAGAACTAATCTAAAATCTGCACAAAAATATTTTGCCTTCAAATTCATACCGTGATCGTAGCATGCATGGACTCGACTCATATGACTGGGATTTCCATGAAAAAGATTGTGGGCCGAAAATGGGTGATCACTGTACATTTCTCTTCTGTTTCCTATTTATATTTATATTTTACCTCCTCAATTTAGCATTATGGACAGGGAAAGACCTAATCTAAAATCTGCACAAAAATATTTTGCTTTCAAATTCATACCGTGATCGTAGCATGCCTGGACTCGACTCATATGACTGGGATTTCCATGAAAAAGTTTGTGGGCCGAAAATGGGTGATCACTGTACATTTCTCTTCTGTTTCCTATTTATATTTCTATTTTACCTCCTCAATTTAGCATTATGGACAGGGAAAGACCTAATCTAAAATCTGCACAAAAATATTTTCCCTTCAAATTCATACCGTGATCGTAGCATGCATGGACTCGACTCATATGACTGGGATTTCCATGAAAAAGATTGTGGGCCGAAAATGGGTGATCACTGTACATTTCTCTTCTGTTTCCTATTTATATTTCTATTTTACCTCCTCAATTTAGCATTATGGACAGGGAAAGACCTAATCTAAAATCTGCACAAAAATATTTTGCCTTTAACTTCATACCGTGAGCGTAGCATGCATGGACTCGACTCATATGACTGGGATTTCCATGAAAAAGATTGTAGGCCGAAAATGGGTGATCACTGTATATTTCTCTTCTGTTACCTATTTATATTTATATTTTACCACCTCAATTTAGCATTATGGACAGGGAAAGACCTAATCTAAGATCTGCACAAAAATATTTTGCCTTCAAATTCATACCGTGAACGTAGCATGCATGGACTCGACTCATATGACTGGGATTTCAATGAATAAGATTGTGGGCCGAAAATGGGTGATCACTGTACATTTCTCTTCTGTTTCCTATTTATATTTATATTTTACCTCCTCAATTTAGCATTATGGACAGGGAAAGAACTAATCTAAAATCTGCACAAAAATATATTGCCTTCAAATTCATACCGTGATCGTAGCATGCATGGACTCGACTCATATGACTGGGATTTCCATGAAAAAGATTGTGGGCCGAAAATGGGTGATCACTGTACATTTCTCTTTTGTTTCCTATTTATATTTATATTTTACCTCCTCAATTTAGCATTATGGACAGGGAAAACCTAATCTAAAATCTGCACAAAAATATTTTGCCTTCAAATTCATACCGTGATCGTAGCATGCATGGACTCGACTCATATGACTGGGATTTCCATGAAAAAGATTGTGGGCCGAAAATGGGTTATCACTGTACATTTCTCTTTTGTTTCCTATTTATATTTATATTTTACCTCCATAATTTAGCATTATGGACAGGGAAAGACCTAATCTAAGATCTGGACAAAAATATTTTGCCTTCAAATTCATACCGTGATCGTAGCATGCATGGACATGACTCATATGACTGGGATTTCCATGAAAAAGATTGTGGGCGGAAATGGGTGATCACTGTACATTTCTCTTCTGTTTCCTATTTATATTTCTATTTTACCTCCTCAATTTAGCATTATGGACAGGGAAAGACCTAATCTAAAATCTGCACAAAAATATATTTCCTTCAAATTCATACTGTGATCGTAGCATGCATGGACTCGACTCATATGACTGGGATTTCCATGAAAAAAATTGTGAGCCAAAAATTGGTGATCACTGTACATTTCTCTTCTGTTTTCTATTTATATTTATATTTTACCACCTCAATTTAGCATTATGAAGAGGGAACGACCGAATCTAATCTCTGCACAAAAATATTTTGCCTTCAAATTCATACCGTGAACGTAGCATGCATGGACTCGACTCATATGACTGGGATTTCCATGAAAAAGATTGTGGGCGGAAAATGGGTGATCACTGTACATTTCTCTTCTGTTTCCTATTTATATTTCTATTTTACCTCCTCAATTTAGCATTATGGACAGGGAAAGACCTAATCTAAAATCATCACAAAAATATTTTGCCTTCAAATTCATACCGTGATCGTAGCATGCATGGACTCGACTCATATGACTGGGATTTCCATGAAAAAGATTGTGAGCCGAAAATTGGTGATCACTGTATATTTCTCTTCTGTTTCCTATTTATATTTATATTTTACCACCTCAATTTAGCATTATGGACAGGGAAAGACCTAATCTAAGATCTGCACAAAAATATTTTGCCTTCAAATTCATACCGTGAACGTAGCATGCATGGAGTCGACTGATATGACTGGGATTTCCATGAAAAAGATTGTGGGCTGAAATGGGTGATCACTGTACATGTCTCTTCTGTTTCCTATTTATATTTATATTTTACCTCCTCAATTTAGCATTATGGACAGGTAAAGACCTAATCGAAAATCTGCACAAAAATATTTTGCCTTCAAATTCATACCGTGATCGTAGCATGCATGGACTGGACTCATATGACTGGGATTTCCATGAAAAAGATTGTGGGCCGAAAATGCGTGATCACTGTATATTTCTCTTTTGTTTCCTATTTATATTTATATTTTACCTCCTCAATTTAGCATTATGGATAGGGAAAGACCTAATCTGAAATCTGCACAAAAATATTTTGCCTTCAAATTCATACCGTGATCGTAGCATGCATGGACTGGACTCATATGACTGGGATTTCCATGAAAAAGATTGTGGGCCGAAAATAGGTGATCACTGTACATTTCTCTTCTGTTTCCTATTTATATTTATATTTTACCTCCTCAATTTAGCATTATGGACAGGGAAAGACCAAATCTAAGATCTGCACAAAAATATATTGCCTTCAAATTCATACCGTGATCGTAGCATGAATGGAGTCGACTGATATGACTGGGATTTCCATGAAAAAGATTGTGGGCGGAAAATGGGTGATCACTGTACATGTCTCTTCTGTTTCCTATTTATATTTCTATTTTACCTCCTCAATTTAGCATTATGGACAGGGAAAGACCTAATCGAAAATCTGCACAAAAATATTTTGCCCTCAAATTCATACCGTGATCGTAGCATGCATGGACTCGACTCATATGACTGGGATTTCCATGAAAAAGATTGTGGGCCGAAAATGCGTGATCACTCTATATTGCTCTTTTGTTTCCTATTTATATTTCTATTTTACCTCCTCAATTTAGCATTATGGACAAGGAAAGACCTAATCTGAAATCTGCACAAAAATATTTTGCCTTCAAATTCATACCGTGAACGTAGCATGCATGGACTGGACTCATATGACTGGGATTTCCATGAAAAAGATTGTGGGCCGAAAATGGGTGATCACTGTACATTTCTCTTTTGTTTCCTATTTATATTTATATTTTACCTCCTAAATTTAGCATTATGGACAGGGAAAGACCTAATCTAAAATCTTCACAAAAATATCTTGCCTTCAAATTCATACCGTGATCGTAGCATGCATGGATTCGACTCATATGACTGGGATTTCCATGAAAAAGATTGTGGGCTGAAAATAGGTGATCACTGTACATTTCTCTTCTGTTTCATATTCATATTTCTATTTTACCTCCTCAATTTAGCATTATGGACAGGGAAAGACCAAATCTAAGATCTGCACAAAAATATTTTGCCTTCAAATTCATACCGTGATCGTAGCATGCATGGACTCGACTCATATGACTGGGATTTCCATGAAAAAGATTGTGGGCCGAAAATGCGTGATCCCTGTATATTTCTCTTTTGTTTCCTATTTATATTTCTATTTTACCTCCTCAATTTAGCATTATGGACAGGGAAAGACCAAATCTAAAATCTGCACGAAAATATTTTGCCTTCAAATTCATACCGTGATCGTAGCATGCATGGAGTCGACTGATATGACTGGGATTTCCATGAAAAAGATTGTCGGCGGAAAATGGGTGATCACTGTACATGTCTCTTCTGTTTCCTATTTATATTTCTATTTTACCTCCTCAATTTA
This sequence comes from Acanthosepion lycidas, assembly GCA_963932145.1. Classification (NCBI taxonomy): domain Eukaryota; kingdom Metazoa; phylum Mollusca; class Cephalopoda; order Sepiida; family Sepiidae; genus Acanthosepion; species Acanthosepion lycidas. The sequence goes on along the minus strand of OZ010597.1, from coordinate 97,210,768 downwards.
GCATTATGGACAGGGAAAGACCTAATCGAAAATCTGTACAAAAATATTTTGCCTTCAAATTCATACCGTGATCGTAGCATGCATGGAATCGACTCATATGACTGGGATTTCCATGAAAAAGATTGTGAGTTGAAAATGGGTGATCACTGTACATTTCTCTTCTGTTTCCTATTCATATTTCTATTTTACCTCCTCAATTTAGCATTATGGACAGGGAATGACCTAATCTAAGATCTGCACAAAAATATTTTGCCTTCAAATTCATACCGTGATCGTAGCATGCATGGACTCGACTCATATGACTGGGATTTCCATGAAAAAGATTGTGGGCCGAAAATGGGTGATCACTGTACATTTCTCTTCTGTTTCCTATTTATATTTATATTTTACCTCCTCAATTTATCATTATGGACAGGGAAAGACCTAATCTAAAATCTGCACAAAAATATATTGCCTTGAAATTCATACCGTGATCGTAGCATGCATGGACTCGACTCATTACTGGGATTTCCATGAAAAAGATTTTGGGCCGAAAATGGGTGATCACTGTACATGTCTCTTCTGTTTCCTATTTATATTTATATTTTACCTCCTCAATTTAGCACTATGGACAGGGAAATACCTAATCTGAAATCTGTACAAAAATATTTTGCCGTCAAATTCATACCGTGATCGTAGCATGCATGGACTCGACTCATATGACTGGGATTTCCATGAAAAAGATTGTGGGCCGAAAATGGGTGATCACTGTACATTTCTCTTCTGTTTCCTATTTATATTTATATTTTACCTCCTCAATTTATCATTATGGACAGGGAAAGACCTAATCTAAAATCTGCACAAAAATATTTTGCCTTCAACTTCATACCGTGATCGTAGCATGCATGGACTCGACTCATATGACTGGGATTTCCATGAAAAAGATTTTGGGCCGAAAATGGGTGATCACTGTACATGTCTCTTCTGTTTCCTATTTATATTTATATTTTACCTCCTCAATTTAGCATTATGGACAGGGAAAGACCTAATCGAAAATCTGCACAAAAATATTTTGCCTTCAAATTCATACCGTGATCGTAGCATGCTTGGACTCGACTCATATGACTGGGATTTCCATGAAAAAGATTCTGGGCCGAAAATAGGTGATCACTGTATATTTCTCTTCTGTTTCCTATTCATATTTCTATTTTACCTCCTCAATTTAGCATTATGGACAGGGAATGACCTAATCTAAGATCTGCACAAAAATATTTTGCCTTCAAATTCATACCGTGAACGTAGCATGCATGGACTCGACTCATATGACTGGGATTTCCATGAAAAAGATTGTGGGCCGAAAAATGGTGATCACTGTACATTTCTCTTCTGTTTCCTATTTATATTTCTATTTTACCTCCTCACTTTAGCATTATGGACAGGGAAAGATCTCATCTAAAATATGCACAAAAATATTTTGCCTTCAAATTCATACAGTGATCGTAGCATGCATGGACTCGACTCATATGACTGCGATTTCCATGAAAAAGATTGTGAGCCGAAAATGGGTGATCACTGTTCATTTCTCTTCTGTTTCCTATTTATATTTCTATTTTACCTCCTCAATTTAGCATTATGGACAGGGAAAGACCTAATCTAAAATCTGCACAAAAATATTTTGCCTTCAAATTCATACCGTGATCGTAGCATCCATGGACTCGACTCATATGACTGGGATTTCCATGAAAAAGTTTGTGGGCCGAAAATAGGTGATCACTGTACATGTCTCTTCTGTTTCCTATTTATATTTATATTTTACCTCCTCAATTTAGCATTATGGACAGGGAAATACCTAATCTGAAATCTGTACAAAAATATTTTGCCGTCAAATTCATACCGTGATCGTAGCATGCATGGACTCGACTCATATGACTGGGATTTCCATGAAAAAGATTGTGGGCCGAAAATGGGTGATCACTGTACATTTCTCTTCTGTTTCCTATTTATATTTATATTTTACCTCCTCAATTTATCATTATGGACAGGGAAAGACCTAATCTAAAATCTGCACAAAAATATTTTGCCTTCAAATTCATACTGTGATCGTAGCATGCATGGACTCGACTCATATGACTGGGATTTCCATGAAAAAGATTTTGGGCCGAAAATGGGTGATCACTGTACATGTCTCTTCTGTTTCCTATTTATATTTATATTTTACCTCCTCAATTTAGCATTATGGACAGGGAAAGACCTAATCGAAAATCTGCACAAAAATATTTTGCATTCAAATTCATACCGTGATCGTAGCATGCTTGGACTCGACTCATATGACTGGGATTTCCATGAAAAAGATTCTGGGCCGAAAATAGGTGATCACTGTATATTTCTCTTCTGTTTCCTATTCATATTTCTATTTTACCTCCTCAATTTAGCATTATGGACAGGGAATGACCTAATCTAAGATCTGCACAAAAATATTTTGCCTTCAAATTCATACCGTGAACGTAGCATGCATGGACTCGACTCATATGACTGGGATTTCCATGAAAAAGATTGTGAGCCGAAAATGGGTGATCACTGTTCATTTCTCTTCTGTTTCCTATTTATATTTCTATTTTACCTCCTCAATTTAGCATTATGGACAGGGAAAGACCTAATCTAAAATCTGCACAAAAATATTTTGCCTTCAAATTCATACCGTGATCGTAGCATCCATGGACTCGACTCATATGACTGGGATTTCCATGAAAAAGTTTGTGGGCCGAAAATAGGTGATCACTGTACATTTCTCTTCTGTTTCCTATTCATATTTCTATTTTCCTTCTCAATTTAGCATTATGGACAGGGAATGACCTAATCTAAGATCTGCACAAAAATATTTTGCCTTCAAATTTATATTGTGATCGTAGCATGCATGGACTCGACTCATATGACTGGGATTTCCATGAAAAAGATTGTGGGCCGAAAATGGGTGATCACTGTACATTTCTCTTCTATTTCCTATTTATATTTCTATTTTACCTCCTCAATTTAGCATTATGGACAGGGAAAGACCTAATCTAAAATCTGCACAAAAATATTTTGCCTTCAAATTCATACCGTGATCGTAGCATGCATGGACTCGACTCATATGACTGGGATTTCCATGAAAAAGATTGTGGGCCGAAAATAGGTGATCACTGTACATTTCGCTTCTGTTTCCTATTCATATTTCTATTTTCCTTCTCAATTTAGCATTATGGACAGGGAAAGACCTAATCTAAGCTCTGCACAAAAATATTCTGCCTTCATATTCATACCGTGATCGTAGCATGCATGGAATCGACTCATATGACTGGGATTTCCATGAAAAAGACTGTGGGCCGAAAATAGGTGATCACTGTACATTTCCATTCTGTTTCCTATTTATATTTATATTTTACCTCCTCAATTTAGCATTATGGACAGGGAAAGAACTAATCTAAAATCTGCACAAAAATATTTTGCCATCAAATTCATACCGTGATCGTAGCATGCATGGACTCGACTCATATGACTGGGATTTCCATGAAAAAGATTGTGGGCCGAAAATGGGTGATCACTGTACATTTCTCTTCTGTTTCCTATTTATATTTATATTTTACCTCCTCAATTTAGCATTATGGACAGGGATAGATCTAATCTGAAATCTGCACAAAAATATTTTTCCTTCAAATTCATACCGTGATCGCAGCATGCATGGACTCGACTCATATGACTGGGATTTCCATGAAAAAGATTGTGGGCCGAAAATGGGTGATCACTGTACATTTCTCTTCTGTTTCCTATTTATATTTCTATTTTACCTCCTCAATTTAGCATTATGGCCAGTGAAATACCTAATCTAAAATCTGCAAAAAAATATTTTGCCTTCAAATTCATACCGTGATCATAGCATGCATGGACTCGACTCATATGACTGGGATTTGCATGAAAAAGATTAGGGCCGAAAATGGGTGATCACTGTACATTTCTCTTCTGTTTCTTATTTATATTTATATTTTACCTCCTCAATTTAGCATTATGGACAGGGAAAGACCTAATCTAAAACCTGCACAAAAATATTTTGCCTTCAAATTCATACCGTGATCGTAGCATGCATGGACTCGACTCATATGACTGGGATTTCCATGAAAAAGATTGTGGGCGGAAAATGGGTGATCACTGTACATTTCTCTTCTGTTTCCTATTTATATTTCTATTTTACCTCCTCAATTTAGCATTATGGACAGGGAAGACCTAATCTAAAATCTGCACAAAAATATTTTGCCTTCAAATTCATACCGTGATCGTAGCATGCATGGACTCGAATCATATGACTGGGATATCCATGAAAAAGATTGTGAGCTGAAAATTGGTGATCACTGTATATTTCTCTTCTGTTTCCTATTTATATTTATATTTTACCACCTCAATTTAGGATTATGGACAGGGAAAGACCTAATCTAACATCTGCACAAAAATATTTTGCCTTCAAATACATACCGTGAACGTAGCATGCATGGACTCGACTCATATGACTGGGATTTCCATGAATAAGATTGTGGGCCGAAAATGGGTGATCACTGTACATTTCTCTTCTGTTTCCTATTTATATTTCTATTTTACCTCCTCAATTTAGCATTATGGACAGGGAAAGAACTAATCTAAAATCTGCACAAAAATATTTTGCCTTCAAATTCATACCGTGATCGTAGCTTGCATGGACTCGACTCATATGACTGGGATTTCCATGAAAAAGATTGTGGGCCGAAAATGGGTGATCACTGTACATTTCTCTTTTGATTCCTATTTATATTGGTATTTTACCTCCACAATTTAGCATTATGGACAGGGAAAGACCTAATCTAAGATCTGGACAAAAATATTTTGCCTTCAAATTCATACCGTGATCGTAGCATGCATGGACATGACTCATATGACTGGGATTTACATGAAAAAGATTGTGGGCCGAAAATGGGTGATCACTGTACATTTCTCTTCTGTTTCCTATTTATATTTCTAATTTACCTCCTCAATTTAGCATTATGGACAGGGAAAGGACTAATCTAAAATCTGCACAAAAATATTTTGCCTTCAAATTCATACCGTGATCGTAGCATGCATGGACTCGACTCATATGACTGGGATTTCCATGAAAAAGATTGTGCGCCGAAAATGGGTTATCACTGTACATTTCTCTTTTGTTTCCTATTTATATTTCTATTTTACCTCCTCAATTTAGCATTATGGACAGTGAAAGACCTAATCTAAAATCTGCACAAAAATATTTTTCCTTCAAATTCATACCGTGATCGTAGCATGCATGGACTCGACTCATATGACTGAGATTTGCATGAAAAAGATTGTGGGCTGAAAATGGGTGATCACTGTACATTTCTCTTCTGTTTCCTATTTATATTTATATTTTACCTCCTCAATTTAGCATTATGGACAGGGAAAGACCTAATCTGAAATCTGCACAAATATATTTTGCCTTCAAATTCATACCGTGATCGTAGCATGCATGGACATGACTCATATGACTGGGATTTACATGAAAAAGATTGTGGGCCGAAAAATGGTGATCACTGTACATTTCTCTTCTGTTTCCTATTTATATTTCTATTTTACCTCCACAATTTAGCATTATGGACAGGGAAAGACCTAATCTAAGATCTGGACAAAAATATTTTGCCTTCAAATTCATACCGTGATCGTAGCATGCATGGACTCGACTCATATGACTGGGATTTACATGAAAAAGATTGTGGGCCGAAAATGGGTGATCACTGTACATTTCTCTTCTGTTTCCTATTTATATTTCTATTTTACCTCCTCAATTTAGCATTATGGACAGGGAAAGACCTAATCTAAGATCTACAAAAAAATATTTTGCCTTCAAATTCATACCGTGATCGTAGCATGCATGGACTCGACTCATATGACTGCGATTTCCATGAAAAAGACTGTCGGCCGAAAATGGGTGATCACTGTACATTTCTCTTCTGTTTCCTATTCATATTTCTATTTTCCTTCTCAATTTAGCATTATGGACAGGGAATGACCTAATCTAAGATCTGCACAAAAATATTTTGCCTTCAAATTTATATCGTGATCGTAGCATGCATGGACTCGACTCATATGGCTGGGATTTCCATGAAAAAGATTGTGGGCCGAAAATGGGAGATCACTGTACTTTTCTCTTCTGTTTCCTATTTATATTTATATTTTACTTCCTCACTTTAGCATTATGGACAGGGAAAGACCCAATCTAAAATCTGCACAAAAATATTTTGCCTTCAAATTCATACCGTGATCGTAGCATGCATGGACTCGACTAATATCACTGGGATTTCCATGAAAAAGATTGTGAGCCGAAAATGGGTGATCACTGTACATTTCTCTTCTGTTTCCTATTTATATTTATATTTTACCACCTCAATTTAGCATTATGGACAGTGAAAGACCTAATCTAAGCTCAGCACAAAAATATTTTGCCTTCAAATTCATACCGTGATCGTAGCATGCATGGACTCGACTCATATGACTGGGATTTGCATGAAAAAGATTGTGGGCTGAAAATGGGTGATCACTGTACATTTCTCTTCTGTTTCCTATTTATATTTATATTTTACCTCCTCAATTTAGCATTATGGACAGGGAAAGACCTAATCTGAAATCTGCACAAATATATTTTGCCTTCAAATTCATACCGTGATCGTAGCATGCATGGACTCGACTCATATGACTGGGATTTCCATGAAAAAGATTGTGGGCGGAAAATAGGTGATCACTGTACATTTCTCTTCTCTTTCCTATTTATATTTCTATTTTACCTCCTCAATTTAGCATTATGGACAGGGAAAGACCTAATCTAAGATCTACAAATAAATATTTTGCCTTCAAATTCATACCGTGATCGTAGCATGCATGGACATGACTCATATGACTGGGATTTACATGAAAAAGATTGTTGGCCGAAAATAGGTGATCACTGTACATTTCTCTTCTGTTTCCTATTCATATTTCTATTTTCCTTCTCAATTTAGCATTATGGACAGGGAATGACCTAATCTAAGATCTGCACAAAAATATTTTCCCTTCAAATTCATATCGTGATCGTAGCATGCATGGACTCGACTCATATGGCTGGGATTTCCATGAAAAAGATTGTGGGCCGAAAATGGGAGATCACTGTACTTTTCTCTTCTGTTTCCTATTTATATTTATATTTTACTTCCTCACTTTAGCATTATGGACAGGGAAAGACCTAATCTAAAATCTGCACAAAAATATTTTGTCTTCAAATTCATACCGTGATCGTTGCATGCATGGACTCGACTAATATCACTGGGATTTCCATGAAAAAGATTGTGAGCCGAAAATGGGTGATAACTGTACATTTCTCTTCTGTTTCCTATTTATATTTCTATTTTACTTCCTCAATTTAGCATTATGGACAGGGAAAGACCTAATCTAAGCTCTGCACAAAAATATTCTGCCTTCATATTCATACCGTGATCGTAGCATGCATGGAATCGACTCATATGACTGGGATTTCCATGAAAAAGACTGTGGGCCGAAAATGGGTGATCACTGAACATTTCTCTTCTGTTTCCTATTTATATTTATATTTTACCTCCTCAATTTTGCATTATGGACAGGGAAAGACCTAATCTAAAATCTGCTCAAAAATATTTTGCCTTCAAATTCATACCGTATCGTAGCATGCATGGACTCCACTCATATGACTGGGATATCCGAGAAAAAGATAGTGGGCCGAAAATGGGAGATCACTGTACATTTCCATTCTGTTTCCTATTTATATTTATATTTTACCTCCTCAATTTAGCATTATGGACAGGGAAAGACCTAATCTAAAATCTGCACAAAAATATTTTGCCATCAAATTCATACCGTGATCGTAGCATGCATGGACTCGACTCATATGACTGGGATTTCCATGAAAAAGATTGTGGGCCGAAAATGGGTGATCACTGTACATTTCTCTTCTGTTTCCTATTTATATTTCTATTTTACCTCCTCAATTTAGCATTATGGACAGGGATAGATCTAATCTGAAATCTGCACAAAAATATTTTTCCTTCAAATTCATACCGTGATCGCAGCATGCATGGACTCGACTTATATGACTGGGATTTCCATGAAAAAGATTTTGGACCGAAAATGGGTGTTCACTGTACATTTCTCTTCTGTTTCCTATTTATATTTATATTTAACTTCCTCAATTTAGCATTATGGACTGGGAAAGACCTAATCTAAAATCTGCACAAAAATATTTTGCCTTCAAATTCATACCGTGATCGTAGCATGCATGGACTCGAGTCATATGACTGGGATTTCCATGAAAAAGATTGTGAGCTGAAAATGGGTGATCACTGTACATTTCTCTTCTGTTTCCTATTTATATTTCTATTTTACCTCCTCAATTTAGCATTATGGAGAGGGAAAGACCTAATCTAAGATCTGCACAAAAATATTTTGCCTTCAAATTCATACCCTGATTGTAGCATGCATGGACTCGACACATATAACTGGGATTTCCATGAAAAAGATTCTGGGCAGAAAATGGGTGATCACGGTACATTACTCTTCTGTTTCCTATTTATATTTATATTTTACTTCCTCAATTTAGCATTATGGACAGGGAAAGACCTAATCTAAGCTCTGCAAAAAAATATTTTGCCTTCAAATTCAAACCGTGAGCGTAGCATGCATGGACTCGACTCATATGACTGGGATTTCCATGAATTATATTGTGGGCAGTAAATGGGTGATCACTGTACATTTCTCTTCTGTTTCCTATTTATATTTATATTTTACCTCCTCAATTTAGCATTATGGACAGGGAAAGACCTAATTTAAGGTCTGCACAAAAATATTTTGCCTTCAAATTCATACCGTGATCGTAGCATGCATGGACTCGACTAATATGACTGGGATTTCCATGAAAAAGTTTGTGGGCACAAAATGGGTGATCACTGTACTTTTCTCTTCTGTCTCCTCTTTATATTTGTATTTTACTTCCTCAATTTAGCATTATGGACAATGAAAGACGTAATCTATGCTGTCCGAAAAAATATTTGGCCTTCAAATTCATACCGTGATCGTAGCATGCATGGACTCGACTCATATGACTGGGATTTCCATGAAAAAGATTGTGGGCACAAAATGGGTGATCACTGTACATTTCTCTTCTGTTTCCTATTCATATTTATATTTTACTTCCTCAATTTAGCATTATGGACAGGGAAAGAACTAATCTAAGATCTGCAAAAAATATTTTGCTTTCAAATTCATACCGTGATCGTAGCATGCATGGACTCGACTCATATGACTGGGATTTCCATGAAAAAGTTTGTGTGCACAAAATGGGTGATCACTGTACATTTCTCATCTGTTTCCTATTTATATTTCTATTTTACCTCCTCAATTTAGCATTATGGACAGGGAAAGACCTAATCTAAGATCTGCACAAAAATATTTTGCCTTCAAATTCATACCGTGATCATAGCATGCATGGACACAACTCATATGACTGGGATTTCCATGAAAAAGATTGTGGGAAGAAAATGGGTGATCACTGTACATTTCTCTTCTGTTTCCTATTTATATTTCTATATTGCCTCCTCAATTTATCATTATGGACAGGGAAAGACCTAATCTAAGATCTACAAAAAAATATTTTGCCTTCAAATTCATACCGTGATCGTAGCATGCATGGACATGACTCATATGACTGGGATTTACATGAAAAAAGATTGTGGGCCGAAAAATGGTGATCACTGTATATTTCTCTTCTGTTTCCTATTTATATTTATATTTTACCACCTCAATTTAGCATTATGGACAGGGAAAGATCTAATCTAAGCTCAGCACAAAAATATTTTGCCTTCAAATTCATACCGTGATCGTAGCATGCATGGACTCGACTCATATGACTGGGATTTCCATGAAAAAGATTGTTGGCCGAAAATAGGTGATCACTGTACATTTCTCTTCTGTTTCCTATTCATATTTCTATTTTCCTTCTCAATTTAGCATTATGGACAGGGAATGACCTAATCTAAGATCTGCACAAAAATATTTTCCCTTCAAATTCATATCGTGATCGTAGCATGCATGGACTCGACTCATATGGCTGGGATTTCCATGAAAAAGATTGTGGGCCGAAAATGGGAGATCACTGTACTTTTCTCTTCTGTTTCCTATTTATATTTATATTTTACTTCCTCACTTTAGCATTATGGACAGGGAAAGACCTAATCTAAAATCTGCACAAAAATATTTTGTCTTCAAATTCATACCGTGATCGTAGCATGCATGGACTCGACTAATATCACTGGGATTTCCATGAAAAAGATTGTGAGCCGAAAATGGGTGATCTCTGTACATTTCTCTTCTGTTTCCTATTTATATTTCTATTTTACTTCCTCAATTTAGCATTATGTACAGGGAAAGACCTAATCTAAGCTCTGCACAAAAATATTCTGCCTTCATATTCATACCGTGATCGTAGCATGCATGGAATCGACTCATATGACTGGGATTTCCATGAAAAAGAATGTGGGCCGAAAATGGGTGATCACTGCACATTTCTCTTCTGTTTCCTATTTATATTTATATTTTACCTCCTCAATTTTGCATTATGGACAGGGAAAGACCTAATCTAAAATCTGCTCAAAAATATTTTGCCTTCAAATTCATACCGTATCGTAGCATGCATGGACTCCACTCATATGACTGGGATATCCGAGAAAAAGATAGTGGGCCGAAAATGGGAGATCACTGTACATTTCCATTCTGTTTCCTATTTATATTTATATTTTACCTCCTCAATTTAGCATTATGGACAGGGAAAGACTTAATCTAAAATCTGCACAAAAATATTTTGCCATCAAATTCATACCGTGATCGTAGCATGCATGGACTCGACTCATATGACTGGGATTTCCATGAAAAAGATTGTGGGCCGAAAATGGGTGATCACTGTACATTTCTCTTCTGTTTCCTATTTATATTTCTATTTTACCTCCTCAATTTAGCATTATGGACAGGGATAGATCTAATCTGAAATCTGCACAAAAATATTTTTCCTTCAAATTCATACCGTGATCGCAGCATGCATGGACTCGACTCATATGACTGGGATTTCCATGAAAAAGATTGTGGGCCGAAAATGGGTGATCACTGTACATTTCTCTTCTGTTTCCTATTTATATTTATATTTTACCTCCTCAATTTAGCATTATGGACAGGGAAAGAACTAATCTAAAATCTGCACAAAAATATTTTGCCTTCAAATTCATACCGTGATCGTAGCATGCATGGACTCGACTCATATGACTGGGATTTCCATGAAAAAGATTGTGGGCGGAAAATGGGTGATCACTGTACATTTCTCTTCTGTTTCCTATTTATATTTCTATTTTACCTCCTCAATTTAGCATTATGGACAGGGAAAGACCTAATCTAAGCTCTGCACAAAAATATTTTGCCTTCAAATTTATACCGTGATCGTAGCATGGATGGACTCGACTCATATGACTGGGATTTCCATGAAAAAGATTGTGGGACGAAAATGGGTGATCACTGTACATTTCTTTTCTTTTTCCTATATATATTTCTATTTTACCTCCTCAATTTAGCATTATGGACAGGGAAAGACCTAATCAAAAATCTGCACAAAAATATTTTGTCTTCAAATTCATACCGTGATCATAGCATGCATGGACTCGACTCATATGACTGGGATTTTTATATGAAAAAGATTGTGGGCTGAAAATGGGTGATCACTGTACATTTCTCTTCTGTTTCCTATTTATATTTATATTTTACCTCCTCAATTTAGCATTATGGACAGGGAAAGACCTAATCTGAAATCTGCACAAATATATTTTGCCTTCAAATTCATACCGTGATCGTAGCATGCATGGACTCGACTCATATGGATGGGATTTCCATGAAAAAGATTGTGGGCTGAAAATGGGCGATCACTGCACATTTCTCTTCTGTTTCCTATTCATATTTCTATTTTACCTCCTCAATTTAGCATTATGGACAGGGAAAGACCAAATCTAAGATCTGCAAAAAAATATTTTCCCTTCAAATTCTTACCGTGATTGTAGCATGCATGGACTCAACTCATATGACTGGGATTTCCATGAAAAAGATTGTGGGCAGAAAATGGGTGATCACTGTACATTTCTCTTCTGTTTCCTATTTATATTTCTATTTTACTTCCTCAATTTAGCATTATGGACAGGGAAAGACCTAATCTAAGCTTTGCAAAAAAATATTATGCCTTCAAATTCATACTGTGATCGTAGTATGTATGGACTCGACTCATATGACTGGGATTTCCATGAAAAAGATTGTGGGCAGATAATGGGTGATCACTTTACATTTCTCTTCTGTTTCCTATTTATATTCCTATTTATCTCCTCAATTTAGCATTATGGACAGGGAGAGACCAAATTTAAGATCTGCAAAAAAGAATTTTGCAATCAAATTACTACCGTGATCGTAGCATGCATGGACTCGACTCATATGACTCGGATTTCCATGAAAATTATTGTGGCCAGAAAATGGGTGATCACTGTACATTTCTCTTCTGTTTCCTATTTATATTTATATTTTACTTCCTCAATTTAGCATTATGGACAGTGAAAGACCTAATCTAAGTTCTGCAAGAAAATATTTTGCCTTCAAATTCATACCGTGATCGTAGCATGCATGGACTCGACTCATATGACTGGGATTTCCATGGAAAAGATTGTGGGCAGAAAATGGGTGATCACTGTACATTTCTCTTCTGTTTCCTATTTATATTTCTATTTTACTTCCTACATTTAGCATTATGGACAGAGAAAGACTTAATCTAAGCTCTGCAAAAAAATATTTTGCCTTCAAATTCATACCGTGATCGTAGCATGCATGGACTCGACTCATATGACTGGGATTGCCATGAAAAAGATAGTGGGAAGAAAATGGGTGATCACTGTACATTTCTCTTCTGTTTCCTATTTATATTTATATTTTACCTCCTCAATTTAGCATTATGGACAGGGAAAGACCAAATCTAAGATCTGCAAAAAAATATTTTGCCTTCAAATTCATACCGTGATCGTAGCGTGCATGGACTCGACTCATATGACTGGGATTGCCATGAAAAAGATTGTGGGAAAAAAATGGGTGATCACTGTACATTTCTCTTCTGTTTCCTATTTATATTTATATTTTCCTCCTCAATTTCGCATTATGGACAGGGAAAGACCTAATCTAAGATCTGCAAAAAAATATTTTGCCTTTAAATTCATACCGTGATCGTAGCATGTATGGACTCGACTCATATGACTGGGATTGCCATGAAGAAGATTGTCCCCAGAAAATGGTTGATCACTGTACATTTCTCTTCTGTTTCCTATTTATATTTCTATTTTACCTCCCGAATTTAGCATTATGGAGAGGGAAAGACCAAATCTAAGATCTACAAAAAAATATTTTGCCTTCAAATTCATACCGTGATCGTAGCATGTATGGACTCGACTCATATCATTTGGATTTTCATGAAAAAGATTTTGGGCAGAAAATGGGTGAACACTGTACATTTCTCTTCAGTTTCCTATTTATATTTATATTTTACTTCCTTCATTTAGCATTATGGACAGGGAAAGTCCTAATCTAAGCTCTGCAAAAAAATATTTTGCCTTTAAATTCATACCGTGATCGTAGCATGTATGGACTCGACTCATATGACTGGGATTGCCATGAAGAAGATTGTCCCCAGAAAATGGTTGATCACTGTACATTTCTCTTCTCTTTCCTATTTATATTTCTATTTTACTTCCTTCATTTAGCATTATGGACAGGGAAAGTCCTAATCTAAGCTCTGTAAAAAAATATTTTGCATTTAAATTCATACCGTGATCGTAGCATTTATGGACTCGACTCATATGACTGGGATTTCCATGAAAAAGATTGTCGGCAGAAAATGGGTGATCACTGTACATTTCTCTACTGTTTCCTATTTATATTTATATTTTACCTCCTCAATTTAGCATTATGGACAGGGAAAGACCTAATATAAGATCTGCAAAAAAATATTTTGCCATCAAATTCATACCGTGATCGTAGCATGCATGGACTCGACTCATATGACTGGGATTTCCATGAAAAAGATTGTCGGCAGAAAATGGGTGATCACTGTACATTTCTCTACTGTTTCCTATTTATATTTCTATTTTACATCCTCAATTTAGCATTATGGACAGGGAAAGAACTAATCTAAGATCTGCACCAAAATATTTTGCCTTCAAATTCATAGAGTGATCGTAGCATGAATGGACTCGATTCATATGACTGGGATTTCCATGAAAAAGTTTGTGGGCCGAAAATGGGTGATCACTGTACATTTCTCTCCTGTTTCCTATTTATATTTCTATTTTACCTCCTCAATTTAGCATTATAGAAAGGGAAAGACCTAATCTAAGATCTGCAAAAAAATATTTTGCCTTCAAATTCATACCGTGATCGTAGCATGTATGGACTCGACTCATCTGACTGGGATTTCCATGAAAAAGATTGTGGGCAGAAAATGGGTGATCACTGTACATTTCTCTTCTGTTTCCTATTTATATTTATATTTTACTTCCTTCATTTAGCATTATGGACAGGGAAAGACCTAATCTAAGATCTGCAAAAAAATATTTTGCCTTCAAATTCATACCGTGATCGTAGCATGTATGGACTGGTCTCATACGACTGGGATTTCCACGAAAAAGATTGTGGGCAGAAAATGGATGATCACTGTACATTTCTCTTCTGTTTCCTATTTATATTTCTATTTTACCTCCTCAATTTAGCATTTTGGACAGGGAAAGACCTAATCTAAGATCTGAACAAAAATATTTTGCCTTCAAATACATACCGTGACTGTAGCATGTATGGACTCGACTCATATGACTTGGATTTTCATGAAAAAGATTTTGGGCAGAAAATGGGTGAACACTGTACATTTCTCTTCTGTTTCCTATTTATATTTATATTTTACTTCCTTCATTTAGCATTATGGACAGGGAAAGACCTAATCTAAGCTCTGCAAAAAAATATTTTGCATTTAAATTCATACCGTGATCGTAGCATGTATGGACTCGACTCATATGACTGGGATTTCCATGAAAAAGATTTTGGGCAGAAAATGGATGATCACTGTACATTTCTCTTCTGTTTCCTATTTATATTTATATTTTACCTCCTCAATTTAGCATTTTGGACAGGGAAAGACCAAATCTAAGATCTGCACAAAAATATTTTTCCTTCAAATTCATACCGTGACCGTAGCATGTATGGACTCGACTCATATCATTTTGATTTTCATGAAAAAGATTTTGGGCAGAAAATGGGTGAACACTGTACATTTCTCTTCAGTTTCCTATTTATATTTATATTTTACTTCCTTCATTTAGCATTATGGACAGGGAAAGTCCTAATCTAAGCTCTGCAAAAAAATATTTTGCCTTTAAATTCATACCGTGATCGTAGCATGTATGGACTCGACTCATATGACTCGGATTTCCATGAAAAAGATTGTCCGCAGAAAATGGGTGATCACTGTACATTTCTCTTCTCTTTCCTATTTATATTTCTATTTTACTTCCTTCATTTAGCATTATGGACAGGGAAAGACCTAATCTAAGGTCTGCAAAAAAATATTTTGCCTTCTAATTCATACCGTAATCGTAGCATGTATGGACTCGACTCATATGACTGGGATATCCATGAAAATGATTGAGGGCAGAAATTGGGTGCACACTGTACATTTCTCTTCAGTTTCCTATTTATATTTCTATTTTACATCCTCAATTTAGCATTATGGACAGGGAAAGACCTAATATAAGATCTGCAAAAAAATATTTTGCCTTCAAATTCATACCGTGACCGTAGCATGCATGGACTCGACTCATATGACTGGGATTTCCATGAAAAAGATTGTGGGCAGAAAATGGCTGATCACTGTACATTTCTCTTCTGTTTTCTATTTCTATTTCTATTTTACTTCCTTCATTTAGCATTATGGACAGGTAATGACCTAATCTAAGCTCTGCAAAAAAATATTTTGCCTTCAAATTTATACCGTGATCGTAGCCTGAATGGACTCGACTCATATGACTGGGATTTCTATGAAAAATATTGTGGGCAGAAAATGGGTGATCACTGAACATTTCTCTTCTGTTTCCTATTTATATTTCGATTTTACCTCCTCAATTTAGTATTATGGACAGGGAAAGACCTAATCTAAACTCTGCAAAAAAATATATTGCCTACAAATTCATACCGTGATCGTAGCAAGCATGGACTCGACTCATATGACTGGGATTTCCATGAAAAAGATTGTGTGCAGAAAATGGGTGATCATTGTACATTTCTCTTCTGTTTCCTATTTATATTTCTATTTTACTTACTTCATTTAGCATTATGGACAGGGAAAGACCTAATCTAAGATCTGCATAAAATATTTTGCCTTCAAATTCATACCGTGATCGTACCATGCATGGACTCGACTCATATGACTGTGATTTCCATGAAAAAGATTGTGGGCACAAAATGGGTGATCACTGTACATTTCTCTTCTGTTTCCTATTTATATGTATATTTTACCTCGTCAATTTACCATTATGGACACGGAAAGACCTAATCTAAAATCTGCACAAAAATATTTTGCTTTCAAATTCATACCGTGATCGTAGCATGCATGGACTCGACTCATATGACTGGGATTTCCATGAAAAAGATTGTGGGCCGAAAATGGGTGATCACTGTACATTTCTCTTCTGTTTCCCATTATTATTTCTATTTTACTTCCTCAATTTAGCATTATGGACTGGGAAAGACCTAATCTAAAATCTGCAAAAAAATATTTTGCCTTCAAATTCATACCGTGATCGTAGCATGTATGGACTCGACTCATATGACTGGGATTTTCATGAAAAAGATTGTGGGCAGAAAATGGGTGATCACTGTACATTTCTCTTCTGTTTCCTATTTATATTTATATTTTACTTCCTTCATTTAGCATTATGGAGAGGAAAAGACCTAATCTAAGATCTGCAAAAAAATATTTTGCCTTCAAATTCATACCGTGATCGTAGCATGTATGGACTGGACTCATATGACTGGGATTTCCATGAAAAAGATTGTGGGCAGAAAATGGGTGATCACTGTACATTTCTCTTCTGGTTCCTATTTATGTTTATATTTTACCTCCGCAATTTAGCATTATGGACAGGGAAAGACCAAATCTAAGATCTGCAAAAAAATATTTTGCCTTCAAATTCATACCGTGATCGTAGCATGCATGGACTCGACTGATATGACTGTGATTTCCATGAAAAAGATGGTGCGCACAAAATGGGTGATCACTGTTGATTTCTCTTCTGTTTCCTATTACTATTTCTATTTTACTTCCTTCATTTAGCATAATAGAGGGGGAAAGAACTAATCTAAGATCTGCAAAAAAATATTTTGCCTTCAAATTCATACCGTGATCGTAGCATGCATGGACTCGACTCATTTGACTGGGATTTCCATGAAAAAGATTGTGGGCAGAAAATGGGTGATCACTGTACATTTCTCTTCTCTTTCCTATTTATGTTTTTCTTCCTTCATTTAGCATTATAGACAGGATAAGACCTAATCTAAACTCTGCAAAAACATATTTTGCCTTAAAATTCATACCGTGATCGTAGCATGCATGGACTCGACTCATATGACTGGGATTTCCATGAAAAAGATTGTGGGCAGAAAATGGGTCTTCACTGTACATTTCTCTTCTGTTTCCTATTACTATTTCTATTTTACTTCCTCAATTTAGCATTATGGACAGGGAAAGACCTAATCTAAGATCTGCAAATAAATATTTTGCCTTCAAATTCATACGGTGATCGTAGCATACATGGACTCGACTCATATGACTGGCATTTCCATGAAAAAGATTGTGAGCACAAAATGGGTGATCACTGTACATTTCTCTTCTGTTTCCCATTACTATTTCTATTTTACTTCCTGAATTTAGCATTATGGACAGGGAAAGACCTAATCTAAGATCTGCAAAAAAAAAATTTGCCTTCAAATTCATACCATGATCGTAGCATGCATGGACTCGACTCATATGACTGGGATTTCCATGAAAAAGATTGTGGGCCGAAAAAAGGTGATCACTGTACATTTCTCTTCTATTTCCTATTTATATTTATATTTTACCTCCACAATTTAGCATTATGGACAGGGAAAGACCTAATCTAAGATCTGAAAAAAATTATTTTGCCTTCAAATTCATACCGTGATCGTAGCATGCATGGACTCGACTCATATGACTGGGATTTCCATGAAAAAGATTGTCGGCACAAAATGGGTGATCACGGTACATTTCTCTCCTGTTTCCTATTTATATTTATATTTTACTTCCTCAATTTAGCATTATGGACAGGGAAAGACCTAATCTAAGATCTGCAAATAAATATTTTGCCTTCAAATTCATATCGTGATCGTAGCATGCATGAACTCGACTCATATGACTGGGATTTCCATGAAAAAGATTGTGGCCAAAAATGGGTGATCACTGTACATTTCTCTTCTGGTTACTATTTATATTTATATTTTACTTCCTCAATTTAGCATTATGGACAGGGAAAGACCTAATCTAAGATCTGCAAAAAAATATTTTGCCTTCAAATTCATACCGTGATCGTAGCATGCATGGACTCGACTCATATGACTGGGGATTTCCATGAAAAAAATTGTTGGCACAAAATGGGTGATCACTGTACATTTCTCTTCTGTTTCCCATTAATATTTCTATTTTACTTCCTGAATTTAGCATTATGGACAGGGAAAGACCTAATCTAAGATCTGCACAAAAATATTTTGCCTTCAAATTCATACCGTGATCGTAGCATGCATGGACTCGACTCATATGACTGGGATTTCCATGAAAAAGATTGTGGGCTCAAAATGGGTGATCACTGTACATTTCTCTTCTGTTTCCTATTACTATTTCACTTCCTGAATTTAGCTTTATGGACAGGGAAAGACATAATCTAAGATCTGAAAAAAATTATTTTGCCTTCAAATTCATACCGTGATCGTAGCATGCATGGACTCGACTCATATGACTGGGATTTCCATGAAGAAGATTGTCGGCACAAAATGGGTGATCACGGTACATTTCTCTTCAGTTTCCTATTTATATTTATATTTTACCTCCTCAATTTAGCATTATGGACAGGGAACGACCTAATCTAAGCTCTGCACAAAAATATTTTGCCTTCAAATTCATACCGTGATCGTAGCATGCATTGAATCGACTCATACGACTGGGATTTCCATGAAAAAGATTTTGGGCCGAAAATGGGTGATCACTGTACATTTCACTTCAGTTTCCTTTTTATATTTATATTTTACCTCCTCAATTTAGCCTTATGGACAGGGAAAGATCTAATCTAAGATCTGCAAAAAAATATTTTGCTTTCAAATTCATACCGTGATCGTACCATGCATGGACTCGACTCATATGACTGGGATTTCCATGAAAAAGATTGTGGGCAGAAAATGGGTGATCATTGTACATTTCCCTTCTGTTTCCTATTGATATTTCTTTTTTACTTCCTCAATTTAGCATTATGGACAGGGAAAGACCTTATCTAAGATCTGCAAAAAATATTTTGCCTTCAAATTCATACCGTGATCGTAGCATGCATGGACTCGACTCATATGACTGGGATTTCCATGAAAAAGTTTGTGAGCAGAAAATGGGTGATCACTGTACATTTCTCTTCTGTTTCCTATTTATATTTCTATTTTACCTCCTCAATTTAGCATTATGGACACGGAAAGACCTAATCTAAGATCTGCAGAAAAATTTTTTGCCTTCAAATTAATACCGTGTTCGTAGCATGCATGCACTCGACTCATATGACTGGGATTTCCATGAAAAAGATTGTGGGCAGAAAATGGGTGATCACTGTACATTTCTCTCCTGTTTCCTATTTACATTTATATTTTACCTCGTCAATTTAGCATTATGGACAGGGAAAGACCAAATCTAAGATCTGCACA
The DNA here is from genome assembly GCA_963932145.1 of Acanthosepion lycidas. Taxonomy (NCBI): domain Eukaryota; kingdom Metazoa; phylum Mollusca; class Cephalopoda; order Sepiida; family Sepiidae; genus Acanthosepion; species Acanthosepion lycidas. The sequence goes on along the minus strand of OZ010597.1, from coordinate 97,190,653 downwards.
AAAATATTTTTCCTATTTACATTTATATTTTACCTCCTCAATTTAGCATTATGGACAGGGAAAGACCTTACCTAAGCTCTGAAAATAATATTTTGCTTTCAAATTCATACCGTGATCGTACCATGCATGGACTCGACTCATATGACTGGGATTTCCATGAAAAAGATTGTGGGCAGAAAATGGGTGATCATTGTACATTTCCCTTCTGTTTCCTATTGATATTTCTTTTTTACTTCCTCAATTTAGCATTATGGACAGGGAAAGACCTTATCTAAGATCTGCAAAAAATATTTTGCCTTCAAATTCATACCGTGATCGTAGCATGCATGGACTCGACTAATATGACTGGGATTTCCATGAAAAAGATTGTGGGCCGAAAATGCGTGATCACTGTATATTTCTCTTTTGTTTCCTATTTATATTTCTATTTTACCTCCTCAATTTAGCATTATGGACAGGGAAAGACCTAATCTAAGATCTGCACAAAAATATTTTGCCTTCAAATTCATACCGTGATCGTAGCATGCATGGACTCGACTCATATGACTGGGATTTCCATGAAAAAGATTGTTGGCCGAAAATGGGTGATCACTGTACATTTCTCTTCTGTTTCCTATTTATATTTATATTTTACCTCCTCAATTTAGCATTATGTACAGGGAAAGACCTAATCTAAAATCTGCACAAAAACATTTTGCTTTCAAATTCATACCGTGATCGTAGCATGCATGGACTCGACTCATATGACTGGGATTTCCATGAAAAGATTGTGGACCGAAAATGGGTGATCACTGTACATTTCTCTTCTTTTTCCTATTTATATTTCTTTTTTACCTCCTCAATATAGCATTACGGACAGGGAAAGACCTCATCTAAAATCTGCAGAAAAATATTTTGCTTTCAAATTCATACCGTGATCGTAGCATGCATGGACTCGACTCATATGACTGGGATTTCCATGAAAAAGATTGTGGTGAGAAAATGGGTGAACACTGTTCATTTCTCTTCTGTTTCCTATTACGATTTCTATTTTACTTCCTTAGTTTAGCATTATGGAGAGGGAAGTCATAATCTAACAGCTGCAAAAAAATATTTTGCCTTCAAATTCATACCGTGATCGTACCATGCATCGACACGACTGATATGACTGGGATTTCCATGAAAAAGATTGTGGGCAGAAAATGTGTGATCACTGAACATTTCTCTTCTATTTCCTATTTATATTTATATTTTACTTCTTCAATTTAGCATTATGGACAGGGAAAGACCTAATCTAAGCTCTGCAAAAAAATATTTTGCCTTCAAATTCATACCGTGATAGTAGCATGCATGGACTCGACTCATATGACTGTGATTTCCATGAAAAAATTGTCGGCAGAAAATGGGTGATCACTGTACATTTCTCTTCTCTTTCCTATTTATATTTATAATTTACTTCCTCAATTTAGAATTATGGAGAGGGAAAGACATCATCTAAGATCTGCAAAAAAATATTTTGACTTCAAATTCATACCGTGATCGTAGGATGCATGGGCTCGACTCATATGATTGGGAATTCCATGAAAAAGATTGTGTGCCGAAAATGGGTGATCACTGTACATTTCACTTTTGTTTCCTATTTATATTTTTAATTTTTACTTCCTCAATTTAGCCTTATGGACAGGGAAAGACCCAATCTAAGGTCTGCAAAAAAATACTTTGCCTTCAAATTCATACCGTGATCGTAGGATGCATGGGCTCGACTCATATGACTGGTATTTCCATGAAAAAGATTGTCGTCAGAAAATGGGCGATCACTGTACATTTCTCTTCTGTTTCCTATTTATATTTATATTTTACCTCCTCAATTTAGAATTATGGACAGGGAAAGAACTAATCTAAGTTCATCAAAAAAATATTTTGTCTTCAAATTCATACCGTGATCGTAGCATGCATAGACTCGACTAATATGACTGGGATTTCCATGAAAAAGATTGTCGTCAGAAAATGGGTGATCACTGTACATTTCTCTTCTGTTTCCTATTTATATTTATATTTTACCCCCTCAATTTAGCATTATGGACAGGGAAAGACCTAATCTAAAATCTGCACAAAAATATTTTGATTTCAAATTCATACCGTGATCGTAGCATGCATGACTCGACTCATATGACTGGGATTTCCATGAAAAAGATTGTGGGCCGAAAATGGGTGATCACTGTATATTTCTCTTCTGTTTCGTATTTATATTTCTCTTTTACTTTCTTTAATTTAGCATTATGGACAGTGAAAGTCCTAATCTAAGATCTGCAAAAATATATTTTGCCTTCAAATTCATAGCGTGATCGTAGCAAGCATGGACTCGACTCATAAGACTGGGATTTCTATGAAAAAGATTTTGGGCCGAAAATGGGTGATCACTGAACATTTTTCTTCTGTTTTCTATTTATATTTCTATTTTACTTCCTCAATTTAGCATTATGGACAGGGAAAGACCAAATCTAAAATCTGCACAAAAATATTTTGCCTTCAAATTCATACCGTGATCGTAGCATGCATTGACTCGACTCATATGACTGGGATGTCCATGAAAAAGATTGTGGGCCGAAAATGGGTGATCACTGTACATTTCTCTTCTGTTTGCTATTTCTATTTCTATTTTACTTCCTTCATTTAGCATTATGGAGAGGGAAAGACCTAATCTAAGATCTGCAAAAAAATATTTTGCCTTCAAATTCATACCGTGATCGTAGCATGCATGGACTCGACTCATATGACTGGGATTTCCATAATAAAGATTGTGGGCACAAAATGGGTGATCACTGTACATTTCTCTTCTGTTTCTTATTTATATTTATATTTTACTTCCTCAATTCAGCATTATGGACAGGGAAAGACCTAATCTAAGATCTGCAAAAACATATTTTGCCTTCAAATTCATACCGTGATCGTAGCATGCATGGACTCGACTCTTATCACTGGGATTTCCATGAAAAAGATTGTGGGCAGAAAATGGGTGATCACTGTACATTTTTCTACTGTTTCTTATTTATATTTATATTTTACTTCCTCAATTTAGCATTATGGACAGGGAAAGACCTAATCTAAGATCTGCAAAAAAATATTTTGACTTCAAATTCATACCGTGATCGTAGCATGCATGAATTGGCTCATATGACTGGGATTTCAATGCAAAAGACTGTGGGCAGAAAATGGGTGATCACTGTACATTTGTTTTCTGTTTCCTATTGATATTTATATTTAACTTCCTTAATTTAGCATTGTGGACGGGGAAAGACCTAATCTAAAATCTGGAAAAAAATATTTTGCCTTCAAAAGCATACCGTGATCGTAGCATGCATGGATTCGACTCATATGACTGGGATTTCCATGAAAATATTGTGGGCAGAAAATGGGTGATCATTGTACATTTTTCTTCTGTTTTCTATTAATATTTCTATTTTACTTCCTCAATTTAGCATTATGGACAGGGAAAGACCTAATCTAAGATCTGCAAAAATATATTTTGCCTTCAAATTCATACCGTGATCGTAGCATGCATGGACTTGACTCATATGACTGGGATTTCCATGAAAAAGATTGTGGGCAGAAAATGGGTGATCACTGTACATTTCTCTTCTGTTTCCTATTTAAATTTTACTTCCTTAATTAAGCATTATGGATAGGGAGAGACCTAATCTAAGCTCTGCAAATAATATTTTGCCTTCAAATTCATACCGTAATCGTAGCATGCATGGACTCGACTCATATGACTGGGATTTCCATGAAAAAAATGGGTGATCACTGTACATTTCTCTTCTGTTTCCTATTTATATTTCTATTTTACTTCCTCAATTTAGCATTATGGACAGGGAAAGACCTAATCTAAAATCTGCACAAAAATATTTTGCCTTCAAATTCATACCGTGATCGTAGCATGCATGGACTCGACTCATATGACTGGGATTTCCATGAAAAAGGTTGTGGGCCGAAAATGGGTGATCACTGTACATTTCTCTTCTGTTTCCTATTTATATTTCTATTTTACATCCTCAATTTAGCAATATGGACAGGGAAAGACCTAATCTAAGATCTGCACAAAAATATTTTGCCTTCAAATTCATACCGTGATCTTAGCATGCATGGACTCGACTCATATGACTGGGATTTCCATGAAAAAGATAGTGGGCAGAAAATGGGTGATCACTGTACATTTCTCTTCTGTTTCCTATTTATATTTCTATTTTACCTCCTCAATTTAGCATTATGGACAGGGAAAACCTACTCTAAGCTCTGCACAAAAATATTTTGCCTTCAAATTCATACCGTGATCGTAGCATGCATGGACTCGACTCATATGACTGGGATTTCCATGAAAAAGATTGTGGGCAGAAAATGGGTGATCACTGTACATTTGTTTTCTGTTTCCTAATGATATTTATATTTAACTTCCTTAATTTAGCATTGTGGACAGGGAAAGACCTAATCTAAAATCTGGAAAAAAATATTTTGCCTTCAAAAGCATACTGTGATCGTAGCATGCATGGACTCGACTCAAACGACTGGGATTTCCATGCAAAAGATTGTGGGCAGAAAATGGGTGATCACTGTACATTTCTCTTCTGTTTCCTATTTATATTTCTATTTTACCTCCTCAATTTACCATTATGGACAGGGAAAGACCTAATCTAAGATCTGCAAAAAAAATATTTGGCCTTCAAATTCATACCGTGATCGTAGCAGGCATGGACTCGACTCATATGACTGGGATTTCCATGAAAAAGATTGTGGCCAGAAAATGGGTGATCACTGTACATTTCTCTTCTGTTTCCTATTTATATTTATATTTTACCTCCTCAATTTACCATTATGGACAGTGAAAGACCTAATCTAAGATCTGCAAAAAAAATATTTGGCCTTCAAATTCTACCGTGATCGTAGCATGCATGGACTCGACTCATATGACTGGGATTTCCATGAAAAAGATTGTGGCCAGAAAATGGGTGATCACTGTACATTTCTCTTTTTTTTCCTATTTATATTTCTGTTTTACCTCCTCAATTTAGCATTATGGACAGGGAAAGACCTAATCTAAAATCTGCAGAAAAATATTTTGCCTTCAAATTCATACCGTGATCGTAGCATGCATGGACTCGACTCATATGACTGGGATTTCCATGAAAAATATTGTAGGCACAAAATGGGTGATCACTCTACATTTCTCCTCTGTTTCCTAATTATATTTATATTTTACTTCCTTCGTTTAGCATTATGGACAGAGAAAGACCTAATCTAAGATCTGCACAAAAATATTTTGCCTTCAAATTCATACCGTGATCGTAGCATGCATGGACTCGACTCATATGACTGGGATTTCCATTAAAAAGATTGTGGGCACAAAATGGGTGATCACTGTACATTTCTCTTCTGTTTCCTATTACTATTTCTATTTTACTTCCTTAATTTAGCATTATGAACAGGGAAAGACATAATCTAAGATCTGCACAAAAATATTTTCCCTTCAAATTCATACCGTGATCGTAGCATGCATGGACACGACTCATATGACTGGGTTTTCCATGAAAAAGATTGTGGACCGAAAATGGGTGATCACTGTACATTTCTCTTCTGTGTCCCATTTATATTATATTTTACCTCCTCAATTTAGCATTATGGACAGGGAAAGACCTAATCTAAGATCTGCACAAAAATATTTTTCCATCAAATTCATACCGTAATCGTAGCATGCATGGACTCGACTCATATGACTGGGATTTCCATGAAAACGGTTGTGGGCCGAAAATGGGTGATCACTGTACATATCTCTTCTGTTTCCTATTTATATTTATATTTTACCTCCTCAATTTAGCATTATGGACAGGGAATGACCTAATCTAAGTACTGCAAAAAAATATTTTGCCTTCAAATTCATACCGTGATCGTAGCATGCATGGACTCGACTCATATGACTGTGATTTCCATGAAAAAGATTGTGGGCAGAAAATGGGTGATCACTCTACATTTCTCTTCTGTTTCCTATTTATATTTATATTTTACTTCCTTCATTTAGCATTATAGACAGGGAAAGACCTAATCTAAAATCTGCACAAAAATATTTTGCCTTCAAATTCATACCGTGATCGTAGCATGCATGGACTCGACTCATATGACTGGGATTTCCATGAAAAAGATTGTGATCAGAAAATGGGTGATCACTGTACATTTCTCTTCTGTTTCCTATTTCTATTTGTATTTTACCTCCTCAATTTACCATTATGGACAGGGAAAGAGCTAAACTAAGATCTGCACAAAAATATTTTGCCTTCAAATTCATACCGTGATCGTAGCTTGCATGGACTCGACTCATATGACTGGGATTTCCATGAAAAATTTTGTGGGCCGAAAATGGGTGATCACTGTACATTTCTCTTCTGTTTCCTATTTATATTTGTATTTTACCTCCTCAATTTAGCATTATGGACAGGGAAAAACCTAATCTAAGATCTGCACACAAATATTTTGCCTTCAAATTCATACCGTGATGGTAGCATGCATGGACTCGACTCATATGACTGGGATTTCCATGAAAAAGATTGTGGGCAGAAAATGGGTGATCACTCTACATTTCTCTTCTGTTTCCTATTTATATTTGTATTTTACCTCCTCAATTTAGCATTATGGTCAGGGAAAGACCTAATCTAAGACTGCACAAAAATATTTTGCCTTCAAATTCATACCATGATCGTAGCATGCATGGACTCGACTCATATGACTGGGATTTCCATGAAAAAGATTGTGATCAGAAAATGGGTGATCACTGTACATTTCTCTTCTGTTTCCTATTTCTATTTGTATTTTACCTCCTCAATTTACCATTATGGACAGGGAAAGAGCTAAACTAAGATCTGCACAAAAATATTTTGCCTTCAAATTCATACCGTGATCGTAGCTTGCATGGACTCGACTCATATGACTGGGATTTCCATGAAAAAATTTGTGGGCCGAAAATGGGTGATCACTGTACATTTCTCTTCTGTTTCCTTTTTATATTTCTTTTTTACTTCCTCAATTTAGCATTATGGACAGGGAAAGTCCTAAGATCTGCAAAAAAATATTTTGCCTTCAAATTCATACAGTGATCGTAGCATGCATGAACTCGACTCATATGACTGGAATTTCCATGGAAAAGATTGTGGGCAGAAAATTGGTGATCACTGTATATTTCTCTTCTGTTTCTTATTATTATTTCTATTTTACTTCTTCAATTTAGCATTATGGACAGGGAAAGACCTAATCTAAAATCTGCAAAAAAATATTTTGCCTTCAATTTCATATCGTGATCGTAGCATTTATGTACTTGACTCATATGGCTGGGATTTCCATGAAAAAGATTGTGGGCAGAAAATGGGTGATCTCTGTACATTTCTTTTCTGTTTCCTATTTATATTTATATTTTACTTCCTTAATTTCGCATTATGGACAAGGAAAGACCTAATCTAAGATCTGCAAAAAAATATTTTGCCTTCAAATTCATACCATTATCTTTTCGGACACCGTAAAGTGACAACGGTGACAGAAGTGACATGTTCGAAACTGCAGTTTGCCGCATGAAAGCGAACGAAAAATGCTTGTAGCCATGCACAGAGTGAGAGATTCCACACAATTTGATAACAATTAGGAAGAGAATCCAGCTACTGGAAAAAATTTATAAAGCAATGAATTGGGGAACGCCCCCTTAGGTTTGGTGCGCATGAAAATTTCAAGAAAGTCACTAACGCTAGGTCTCGAATCGTCGAAGATCAGTCCCTCCCCACAGAAGCCACTGAAATAAACATTTGACTGATGGAGTCAGCAGGAAATTCCACACAATCTGACATCTATATCATGAGGATCCCCTAGAGAGGAAAAAGTAGATATGCGATCTCTTCGGGCTAACCGCTTTTCAGAAACTGTAAAGTGCCAACGGTGACAGCAGTGACATGGTCGAAGCTGCAGTTTGCCGCATGAAAGCGAATGAAAAATGCTCGTAGCCATGCAAAGATTGAGAGATTCCACACAATTTGATACCAATTTGGAAGAGATTCCAGCTACTGGAAAAAATTTATAAAGCAATGAATTGGGAGAGGACCCCCCAGTTTTGGTGCGCATGAAAATTCCAACAAAGTCACTAACGCTAGGTCCCGAATCTTCGAAGGTCACTCCCTCCCCCCACAAGCGACTGAAGTAAACCTTTGTATGATGGAGTCTGCAGGAAATTCCCCACAATCTTACATCTATCTCATGAGGATCCCCTAGAGAGGAAAAAATAGAGATGCCATCTCTTCTAGCAAACCGCTTTTCGGACATTGTAAAGTCCCAACGGTGACAGCAGTGACATAGTCGAAGGTGCAGTTTCCGCATGAAAGCGAACAAAAAATGCTTGTAGCCATGCACAGAGTGAGAGATTCCACACAATCTGATACCAATTTGGAAGAGTTTCCAGCTACTGGTAAAAATTTATATAGCAATGAATTGGGGGAGGCACCCCCAGTTTTGGTGCGGATGAAAATACCACCAAATTCACTAACGCTCGGTCCCGAATCGTCGAAGGTCACTCCCTCCCCACAGCAGCGACTGAAATAAACCTTTGACTGATGTAGTCAGCAGGAAATTCCCCACAATCTGACATCTATCTCATGAGGATCCCCTAACGAGGAAAAAGTAGAAATGCGATCTCTTCGAGCAAACCGCTTTTCGGACACCGTAAAGTGCCAACGGTGACATCAGTGACATGGTCGAAGCTGCAGTTTGCCGCATGAAAGCGAACAAAAAATGCTTGCAGGCATGCACAGAGTGAGAGATTCCACACAATTTGATACCAATTTGGAAGAGAATCCAGCTACTGAAAAAAATTTATAAAGCAATGATTTGAGGGATTCCCCGTCAATGTTGGTGTGCATGAATATTCTAACAAATTTACTAACGCTAGGTCCCGAATCGTCGAAGGTCACTCCCTCCCCACACAATCGACTGAAATAAACCTTTGACTGATGGAATCACCAGGAAATTCCCCACAATCTGACATCTATCTCATGAGGATCCCCTAGAGAGGTAAAAATAGAAATGCGATCTCTTCGAGCAAAACGCTTTTCAGACACCGTAAAGTGCCAACGGTGACAGCAGTAACATGGTCGAAGGTGCAGTTTGCCGCATGAAAGCGATCGAAAAATGCTTGTAACCATGCAGAGAGTGAGAGATACCACACAATTTGATACTAATTTTGAAGAGCTTCAAGCTACTGGAAAAAATTTATAAAGCAATGAATTGGGGGATGCCCCCCCATTTTTGGTGCGCATGAAAATACCAACAAATTCACTAACGCTATGTCCCGTATCGTCGAAGGTCACTCCCTCCACACACAAGCGACTGAAATAAACATTTGACTGATGGAGTCAGCAGGAAATTCCCCACAATCTGATATCTATCTCATGAGGATCCCCAAGATAGGAAAAAGTAGAAATTCGATCTCTTCGAGCAAACCGCTTTTCGGACACCGTAAAGTGCCAACGGTTACAGCAGTGACATGTTCGAAGCTGCAGTATGCCGCATGAAAGCGAACGAAAAATGCTTGTAGCCATGCACAGAGTGAGTGATTCCACACAATTTGATACCAATTCGGAGGAGATTCCAACTACTGGAAAAATTTATAAAGCAATGAATTGGGGGAGGCCCCACAGTTTTGGTGAGCATGAAAATTCCAACAAATTCACTAACGCTAGGTCCCGAATCGTCGAAGGTCACTCCCTCCCCACACAAGCGACTGAAATAAACATTTGACTGATGGAGTCAGCAGGAAATTTCACACAATCTGACGTCTATTTCATGAGGATCCCCTAGAGAGGAAAAAGTAGAAATACGATCACTTCGAGCAAACCGCTTTTCGGAAACCGTAAAGTGCCAACGGTGACAGCAGTGACATGGTCGAACCTGCAGTTTGCCGCATGAAAGCGAACGAAAAATACTTATAGCCATGCACAGAGTGAGATATTCCACAAATTTGATAACAATTTGGAAGAGGATCCAGCTACTGGGAAAAATTTATAAAGCAATGAATTGGGGGAGGGACCCCCCCCCAGTTTTGGTGCGCATGAAAATTCCAAGAAATTCACTAACGCTAGGTCCCGAATCGTCGAATCTCACTCTCTCCCCACACGAGCGACTGAAATAAACCTTTGAATGATGGAGTCAGCAGGAAATTCCCCACAATCTGACATCTATCTCCTGAGGATCCCCTGGAGAGGAAAAAACTGAAATGTGATCTCTTTGAGCAAACCGCTTTTCGGACACCGTACGGTGACAGCAGTGACATGGTCGAAGCTGCAGTTTGCCGCATGAAAGCGAACAAATAATGCTTGTAGCTGTGGACAGAGTGAGAGATTCCAAACAATTTGATACCAATTTGGAAGATATTCCAGCTACTGGAAAAAAATTTATAAAGCAATGAATTGGGGGAACCCCTGCCCAGTTTTGATGCGTATGCAAATACCAACAAATTCACTAACGCTAGGTCCCGAATCGTCGAAGGTCACTCCCTCCCCACTCAAGCGACTGAAATAAACCTTTGACTGATGGAGTCAGCAGGAAATTCCCCACAATCTGACATCTCATGAGGATCCCCAAGAGAGGAAAAAGTAGAAATGGGATCTCTGCGAGCAAACCGCTTTTCGGACACCGTAAAGTGCCAACAGTGACAGCAGTGACATGGTCGAAGCTGCAGTTTGCCGAATGAAAGCGAACGAAAAATGCTTGTAGCCATGCACAGAGTGAGAGATTTCACACAATTTGATACCTATTTGGAAGAGATTCCAGCTACTGGAAAAAAATTATAAAGCAATGAATTGGGGGAGGCCCCCCCCCAGTTTTGGTGCGCATGAAAATTCCAACAAATTCACTAACGCTAGGTCCCGAATCGTCGAAGGTCACTCCCTCCCCACACAAGGGACTGAAATAAACATTTGACTGATGTAGTCAGCAGGAAATTCCCCACAATCTGACATCTATCTGATGAGGATCCCCTGGAGAGGAAAAAATAGAAATGCGATCTCTTCGAGCTAACCACTTTTTGGACACCGTACTGTGACAGCAGTGACATGGTCGAAGCTGCAGTTTGCCGCATGAAAGTGAATGAAAAATGCTTGTAGCCATGCACAGAGTGAGAGATTCCGCAGAATTTGATACCAATTTGGAAGAGATTCCGGCTACTGGAAAAAATTTATAATGCAATGTATTGGGCGTGGCCCCCCAGTTTTGGTCCGCTTCCAACAAATTCACTAACGGTAGGTCCCGAATCGTTGAAGTTCACTCTCTCCCCACTCAATCAACTTAAATAATTATTTGACTCATGGATTAAGCAAGAAATTCCTCATAATTTGATATCAATTTCATGAGGGTGCCCAAGAGTGGAGAAAGTTGAAATCTGATCTCTTCAAGAAAACCGCTTTTCGGACACCGTAAATTGCCAGCGGTGACAGCTGCGGCAAGTTCGAAGCTAGACTTTGCCCTGTAAAAGCTACTTAGAAATGCTTGTTGGCATGGACTGAGTCAGAGACTTCGCACAATTTAATACCAAGTTTGAAGAGATTTCATCTGCTGGAAAAAAGTTATAAAGCAGGGAAATTGTGAGGGATCCCCTAGTTTTGGTCCGCATCAAAATTTCAACAAATTCACTAACACGAGGAACCATATCGTCGAACGTCACTCCATCCCTACGCAATCGACGAAAATATTTCTTTGACTCATGGATTAAGCAGGAAATTCCTCACAATCTGATATCAATTTCATGAGGGTGCCCTAGAGTGGAAAAAGTTGAAATGCGATCTCTTCGAGCAAACCGCTTTTCGGACACCGTAAATTGCCAGCGTTGACACGATCAAAGCTAGACTTTGTACTGTAAAAGCTGCTGACAAATTCTTGTAGACATGGACAGAGTGAGAGATTTTGCACAATTTAATACCAATTTTGAAGAGATTTCATTTGCTGGAAAAAAGTTATAAAGCAGGGAAATGGTGAGGGATCCCCCAGTTTTGGTCCACTTCAAAATTCCGACAAATTCACTACATGAGGTCCCGTATCGTTGAACGTCACTCCCTCCCTACACAAGGGACTGAAATAATTCTTTGACTCATTGATTAAGCAGGAAATTCCTCACAATCTGATATCTATTTCATGAGGATCCCCTCGAGAGGAAAAACTTGAAATGGGATCTCCTTGAGCAAACCGCTTTTCGGACACTGTAAATTGCCCACGGTGACAGCAGCGACACACTCGAAGCTACACTTTGCACTATAAAAGCAAATGAAAAATGCTTGTAGACATCGACAGAGTGAGAGATTTCGCACAATTTAATACCAATTTTGAAGAGATTTCATCTGCTGGAAAAAAGTTATAAAGCAGGGATATGGTGAGAGATCCCCCAGTTTTTGGTCCGCATGAAAATTCCAACAAATTCAATAACACAAGGTCCCGTATCCTCGAACATCACTCCCTCCCTACAGAAGTGACTGAAATAATTCTTTGACTCCTGCATTAAGCAGGAAATTCCACACAGTGTGATATCTATTTTATGAGGGTTCCTTAGATGGGAAAAATTTGTATTGCAATCTTATCGAGCAAACCGGTTTCCGATCACTGTCAGTTATCAAAGGCCACAGCATCTACATGGTCGTTGCTGTATCGTGTCTATTAAACCTATTTTAAAATCATTCTAGACAGGCCTGTGTCGAGACATTCAGCCCAATTTAATATCAAAAATTGAAGTTATTTCACTTACTGGATAAAAGTTAAGTAGTGAAAATGTGTGATCACCCAGTTACGGTCCGCATGAAAAATCCCACAATTCTACTAACCCAAGTTACCGTATCATCTAAGGCCTTCTCTCCCTACTCAATCTACTTAAATAATTCTTTCATACATGGATTAAGCAAGAAATTCCGCTCAATCTCATATCTATTTTATGAGGGCTCCATAGAGGGGCAAAGTTCAAATGCAATCTTATCGAGCAAACCGGGTTTCGGACACAGGCATGAGTCGACAAATTCTGCACAATTTAATACTTGCACTAAAAGATTGCAATTGTTTTTTTTATTTTCTCATGTATCAAACTACATTAGAATCAATAATAAAATCAATATGAATAAAAATTTTGGAAAATACCATTTTTGAGGTTTCTATTACTAGTAGGGGCTAAAACCTCGATCTTCGATGTCTGATTTAAGGCTTATATCTTGCAAAAAATGATTGCCATTGTTTTTTTCTTTTCTTACCCATCAAACCACATAAGAATCAATAATAAAATCCCAAAATAAAAAGTTTTGGAAAATGGTATTTTTGAGGCTTCTCTTACTACTAGGGGCTAAAACCACTATCTTCGATGTCTGATTTAAGGCATATATAAGGATTGCTATTGTTTTTTTTTCTTTTCTTACTCATCTAACTACATTAGAATCAATAATAAAATGAATATGAATAAAAAGTTTTGGAAATTGGCATTTTTGAGGCTTCTATTACTATGAGGGTTTAAAACCGCTATCTTCCATGTCTTATTTAAGGCATATATCTTGCACGAATATGATTGCAATTGTTTTTTTCTTATCTTATGCATCTAACTACATAAGAATTAATAATAAAATCAATATGAATAAAAAATTTTGATCCCCCAGTTTTGGGCCTCATGAAAATCCCAACAAATCCACTAACACAAGTCGACGTATCATCAAACGCCACATTGTCCATACTTAAGCAACTGGAAAAATTCTTTTATACATGGATTAAGCAAGAAATTAAGAAGAAATGCAGACCCATTGAGCAAACCGGTTTTCGGACATCTTAATTGTTAAAGGACACAACAGTGACATTGTCAAAGCTGCACTTTGCTCGATTCAACCAAATGAAAAATCCTTGTAGACATGGATGTATTGATAAATTTCCTACAATACTAATTTTTAAAATATTTCATTTAATGGAAAAAGTGGGTTGACAACTCTAAAACTCTGTAGAATGCAGTGTGTATTATACAATGCACTGGCTGATAGGTTGAGTAGCACTGGCATTGAATTACATTACCTTTCATTGTATCATTCTCATCATTTTATGTTGCCAGCAGACTCATTCATACATTACATTCGAGGTAACAACAGTTTCATGATGTTTTTTTCCTTTTTTTTTTTTTTTGGAATAATGTTAACCCTGTGCAAGGCTCAAAAGCCACTCAGTTTATGAGGATATATGGGGAAGATAACTGTTGACTCTAGACTCAAACAGGTTAAGCTTGTTGGGATTGGGTAAGCATTCTCTTGTGAGTCAAATCAACAAAGCAACATTTCATGGCATCTACAGCTAGACTTTTACATATTTTGTATTATGAGATATCTGACAGAGTCCTTTTCCACAAGTGCGGGAGGGTGAAATCATGCAGTGTACTGTTTATTCTAATGGTATTGGCAATTAATTATCACCATTATACTATTCTCACTCCCAAAGAAGGAAACCATCCACTATCCTATCCCAAATGTGTCAGTAATATCACAGTTTTATCTAATGGATTACTAAGGAGTTTCTTGAATTAATCCAATATCCATGTGACTAATATAAATTAAGTTCTCTCTTATTGATATAGATTTGGTTAAAAGAGAATCCATTTTTCTGATGATGCTATTTCATTTTTTTCACTATTTTATCAAGTTCTTCCCATGCTAATGCTGGGAGTGGCTTCAGACTTTTGAACAATATATATATATTATATATTACAAGTAGATAAAATTCAATACCCCATAGGATAAAGAGCCATTTTACCCAGAACCAGCTTGTCAACACCAAGAAGTTAGATAAAGAAATGAATCAATGTTTTTGTAAATACGAAGAAAGAGGGGGGAAATTAACAACTAGGAGTAAATGTATTTAAAAAGACAAGCCCATTGTGGGTGAAATGGCTATATATCATATGGGGTATTGAATTTTATCTACAGTAATTCCTGTTTGCTTTATAATAAATATATTGAGATCTCTTCTGTGGATCAGTCTTAATATTTTATATTACGATGATTCACATGGATTACTTACTATATATATATATATTTAAAGTATGCTATATTTATGAGCTATAACTGCCTCAGCAAGTTGGCATAGTACTCACCATTGATGGTAACTCCTAAACCGTATTTGTCTGCAAACATTTATTGGTATTTTTTAAATAATCGTGTACATTTACACCAGAATGGAAATTTTCATTACAATTGGTTTCTGGGGCTTAATATGCAAATTTACTGAAAAATGACCCTGGATCTTTACTGACTGAGCATAAAAACACAATAATATTTGACTAATTAATTTAATGAAATTACTTATTATTCAACATTCTAGTATTATCACTTAATAAACATTAAAGAATTTAACACTGAAAAATGATGAGACCTCAAAAAACAGAAACGTGATTCTACAGAAGGATACTGAGGATACCAAGGACTGAATATGTAAGCAACAAGTAAGAATTAAGTTTTAAAGAAAATGGAAACCAGAAGGAAACTTATACTTAACATATGTTGATAGTTGAAATTTCCTTGGCACATAATGAGTAAAGAGGGCTTGGCAAATCTGATACTCGCAAGAAGGCAAGAGGGACAGAGGAAAACAATGTATAACCTATTTAGTAAGCTTAAGTAAATGGAACAAGGTTTAGGAGAAATAACAAAAAAATGAATTATTAAGAGCTATGAAGGATAGGAAGTTGTGGAAAGCCATGATTGCCTACATCATGAAGAGAGGAAGTCAGCTTTTAAGACATCCATTTTGCTATTAACTTCTTTCAAGGAATCTTTGAGTAGATTGTAACTTATAGCTTTATCATTTATTATTTCAGATCCTTGTTTCTCAGTTGGTGCTTTCATTCACATCAATGTTCCCTGAAAGAAAACAAGGTGTGCCCCACATTAACAGGACAGTAATTTATGGATCATTTTTATATTTAAAAAAATCTTTCTTTTTAAAAGTTAAAGACACCAAGCAATGTAATGTCTAAAAAAAAGAAATTAATGCTTATTTCAGGAGACCTCTGTATTATTTTCCTATTTTCAAATTTCATGATTAATGATTTCCTTATTAAAATTTAAAGTATGCCCCAGAATTTCAGTTATTCTACAAGTGTGTCCTGAATTAAAAAAAAAATGTTTGTGAAATACAAAGAGTTTAGATTGGATTAAAGCTAAAAGTAACAAGACCTCAACAGAATCCAGAGATGGAAATAGGATATGATGGGTCCTGATCTGGCATCTCATCTACTGTCACTTTCTCACAGATGTACCTTTGCTTCCCTCTGTCTTTTCTACAAGTATTTTCACAGCAACTGCTCTGATGAACTACTTTCTCTGGTTCCCAAACTGCATGAATTCAAGCATGCTACTAGGTTGAAATGATTAAATATAGCAGTCTCTTCTACTCGAATAGCTTCTTATCTTGCACTTCCCATCTGTGGAACTCCCTTCCTCTTAGTTGCTTCCCTAATAGCTACAATCTTCAAATATGCATATGTCAATAGACATGTTCTAATGCTTTGTTTGCCGTCTTTCTCTTTCTTCTTTCCTCAAACACACCACTTTACTCTTGCTCTCATTCACTGTACCACCTACGTGCTAGTAGGACTTCCACCTTGCATGGAGTGAAATGCTAAAAAAAAAACAACAAAAAAACATACCCACCTTACAAGACACCAACATGCAGAGTCACCTGTCACTTTATTTTCTGATTGTATACACCAGCAAACATTTTGATGAAGAGGAGATGAGATGGTCGGATGAGCAAATCAAAACTGAAAATGCCATAAACAAAGGAAATTATTCAATTAATATTCTAGTATTAAAAAATCAAACTGCTGGATACATTCATCAAAATCAATAAATGGAACAGATCAATAGTTATATATGGTATCAGACTATTGATAAATGCAGGGCTAATATCATTCTTCAGTCAAACAAATTGCTAACAAAAATTGATTTCAATTGCTTCATCAATTTAGTTTTTGATTTTGGATTATTTTTATAATTATTTCAATTACATAACATTGTGTTTAATAAAATTCTAAATGTCAAATTTACCATTTATTTTTCATCTTGTAATTTAAATATGAATGTAATGACTGCTATTTTTTCTGTGACTTTCTTTATTTACAAAGTGTATTCCTTTTCCACAACTGTTCCTAAATGATTCTAGTAATGCTTTGCAATTGCAAAGACAAGTTTGTCAGATGAACGACTACTTATTTCTCTACATATTTAACTATCCTGCTCAATTCCCCCCCACCCCATTGGTGGCACTCACAGAAGATCAGACAGGAAGAGTCTGATGCCTTGCTGTATGATTGCTACAAATTCATGGGTATAAATTGGATGCTAAAAATAAATGGTTATTATTCAGAGAAAAATAGATATTTTTTTTTAGTGATGTGTATATAGTCCAAAAGGATATTAATATGCATACAAAATTTGATTAACCAATGATTAGCTGAGACAGCTTCTCTGTTGACCAATCAGAGAACAGAATTATGTAACTTTATCTTATACATGAATGTCCAGGTGCTACAACGTTATCAGCAGAGAAAATAGAATTAAAAAGTCAATTTGGTTCGGTTGTTTTTTTATGAGTCAAATGGCTTGTTTAATATCAAAATCTAAATATTAAAAATTCAAATCATGAAATAATATCATTCTTTTGAATTATTTATAAATTAAAGAGAATGATTTTATTTCATGGTTAAATTATAATTACGTATCTGCATTTTTGAAACAAATAACCTAACAAAATCAAATAAGAAGTAAAAACTTGTTTCTCTTTTCAATAAATGAAATTAATCATACCAAATTGTTTTTTTTTTTTATTTTAAAAATCTTTTTTGACAATCTGTGCCATGTTTTCAATTTTGCTATATGACCCGGAGAATAAATTTTTATTAATTTTACTATAAATATGTATCTTTCATACTTTTTTTTTATGAAAATATATTGTTTGTGACCTTATGTATAAAGTACAGCTATACAGGGAGTTAACCATTTTTACCTATTCTTCTTACATGCCTCAACTTCAAACAGTAACCCTCTACATTGAGTAGCTCTTGAGCCTTGTTTTAGGTGTTTTAGTTAAAAAAAATAATGTTAACTATAATTCAAATAAATTCAGTTCTTTCTTTAAATTATTTATGGAAGATTAAGCCATTTCATAAATACCAATGAAGGCAGCTAACATTTCTTCAGAAATATCAGTGTACATGTAGCCTGGTTTTTTAAGCTCCATTAAGTACCACATGGTTTATGGTTGAGTTTTCTTTTCATTCAACAGCAAAAACAAATGCCAACTGAATGTTTTATGCAATTTTTGTAGCACAAATCAATATTCTTTGCAAAAGTATATTGAGGAATATAAGTGGAAGAGAATTTGCTTTTTTATCAAATGAAGGATTGTCAACAATTAATTTCCAATCCATTTTGTTTAATTCTAATCAGAGACTAACATTCAAAATACTTGTTTTGAAAAGCAAGTCAAATTAAGATGAAACAAAAAGAGGAAAACTAGAATTTTCAATGTTTAATAAAAATTCAATATTAATACTAATACTACTTGATGAAAAACAATAGAAATTAAATAAGTCAAAATTGACTAATGACTGTCGATGCTTCATCTTATAAAAATTCCAGATAATATTACTACAAATACTAAGAGAGAAAAAAGCTGACAGAAATATTGTGGAGAAATTAACTGTTGGTCAGACAGCAAAGGAGAAGAGTATTTACCTTGTGTTGTTCAAATGCTTACTAAGCAAAAGCTTGTTATTTTCTGTACTATCCCTTTAGAGTTACAGTGGTCACATGACAGGTTTACTATGTGATCCCTGAAGTTGCATAAAAAGAAGGGAAAAACCTTTTTTTTATTGCTAAATTTACCTTCTATATTTATACATCACAGAGAAGTGGCAATATATTTTGCAACTTGAGATAAGTGCTATTGCTCCCCCCTCTCTGCTCAACCTGACTAGTCTCCATTCGTTTTGGGGATTGGGAGCATTTTCTCAACAGTACTAATCAAAAATTAATATTGGTTGACAATATTTTATCTAATAAAGAATAAATCAATATTACCACCACCACTGCTAATACTAATAATAATAGTGGTAAAAATAATCGCAAATATGGCATCAAACATCCAAGGGGAAAATGTAAAAGTTTAATGGTTAAACTGGGTCTTTTGCCAACCACAAAAGTCCCAGAGCAGCAGCTGAACATAGATTTCCTCAAGTAAAAAGGTTGAAAGTAATATCTCACCTGGAGTCTATTCCTTATTTCCATTCCGTATTGTTTACTGCTGTGGTGAAAAGTAACATCAGATATCTATCAAAAATTAATAAAAGATAACATTCCTAAACATAATGCTTGAACTGAAAGTTTGAAACATAAACGGCATCTACTGATTTGCATATTTATGAAAAATTTCAAATGAAAAAGAGCCACTTGGTTAGATGGGCTGTAGACAGTGCAGAAAACAACTATCAACCACCGAGACTCTAAAAGTAATGTTTTTCTCCAAATGTTGTTTTTCATATTCCATAGATGTTAATATCACAAATCAATAGCAATAATGGATCTTTGTTTCTACCAGAAAATATCATCAGATGTTTAACAAGAATAGTGCTAGCACAGTTACGTTAATAGCTTCTGAAGAAATTTAAAATATTTGCTTCATTTATGACTTGTAAAGGATTTTTATAGACGGTTTAAGAGCCATTCGAAGTAGAGGATTACTGAACGGTTGAAGGGTGTTGATCACTAACATTTTTTGTCAAGATTTACAAACTATGTTTCATTCAATTTTGCAAACTACCGTAATTCCCCACGTATAATACGACTTCATCCATAATACGCACCCCTAAAATTTTTGACTGAAAATGTGGGGAAAATGCTTCTACACACGTAGAATACGCACCCCTTGTTTGGTAATCAAACGGTCTAGGTACCTCCACTTTTTCGCGGGAAAACAGCATAGCGTAATAAAAAAATGCCACAAACTTAACGAAAATAAAGTTTTATCGTCAAAATGCTTATGTTATTATTAAGATGAAAACCAAAGTATTTTTTAATTATTTTTTGAAATTTTTAAATATTTTCTAAGACGCTCGAAATTTTGGTTAAAATCTTCTTTTTTTTACGTCATCGCGGTGCTGTTAAAATAACATTGTTTTTTTTTTTTGCGCTTTTTTCCCGTTGAAAACACATTGATTTGGAAATTCTTGTAAAATTAAAGTAATTGTCCGATTTTAATGAAATTTTCGAGACTTATTCACAAATGAATGAAATTATTTTTGAAATATTTCTTTTTAGCAAATTTTGGTAACAAATATTTTTTTTTTAAATATGTTACACCCCATTTACTTTTTTTTTTGTTTAAAGTAAGAGTCATTAGAGATGGTAAATCACCTACTTTTTTTTTCAACTTTGTGCTAACTGAAAATCTGCTCTGAAGTGAAAAATAATGAATCCAATAAAACTATGATATTACTTAATTAGAAAAGCTTTTAATTGTTTTTGTAAATAAGTAATATTAAGGTCATTATTGCCTGAAGAAATAAATTTTTTCTGATGAATAATTAAATTTTACAAGAATTTTTTATTTGTTTTACATTTTAATTATAATAATTTATAATAGTTTAAAAATCGTGCAAAATGCTGTATTAGCCTATTTCCTTGTGATAATTAGTAATTAAGTAGAAACAAAATTTACGAGTTCAAAATTGCAAAGTTTAATAAATTTAGTGATTCCAATTTTTTTTCAAATCATTTTTTATGTTGTATTTTTCTACTTAATACGTTCCTTATTTCTATGTACGGTAGACTGAAATTGCCATTATTACAAAAAGAGTTTTGTCCTAATACGTGCTAGCACCGTTACTTGAAGAAATTTAAAATATTTGCTTCATTTATGACTTGTAAAGGATTTTTATAGACGGTTTAAGAGCCATTCGAAGTAGAGGATTACTGAAGGGTTGAAGGGTGTTATCACTAACATTTTTGTCAAGATTTACAAACTATGTTTCATGATTCAATTTTGCAAACTAACGTAATTCCCCACATATAATATAAGTACCTCCACGAGATTGCTAAAAAAAGCATGATGAAAAAGACGCCAAACTTGACGAAAACAAAATTTTATCGTCTGAACGTTTGTTATTATTAAGAAGAAAGATCAAAGTAATTTTGGGGTATTTTTTACATTTTATAATCGTTCCTAGCACGTCCGAAATTTTCGTTAAAAATCTAGATTTTTTTTTTTTGAGTCAGCAAAATTGACCATTTTTTCCATTTAGAAAAAAAACTAGAAATCTCTCTTTGAAATTCTTTTAAATATCAATTATCATTTTTTCAAAACTTATTTTAAAAAATCCGACATTATAATGTTTATTTAAAATATTTTGAACCAAACTTAACTTAGCTTTTGTGTCAAGAAGATGTAATTTGAAAATAAAACAAAGCCGGTCAAACTTTCGCGTCTCTTGACAGGTGATGAATGACATATTTACGAATTCCATGAGGCTAATTTATTCTACGGAAGGAGAAAAGTGAAATAATTTACATTTAAGCGAACAAATTATTTACCTCGTTATTTTAACGAAAACTTTCAGCGGTCTAATTTTTTTTTTGTACTTAGCTTTCACCTTTACGTTTATGATGCTTTATGGAAAGTATATTATAAAGAAATTAAAATAAGACTGTTAAGAGTGACATTAAATTTCATATTTCCTAAGAAATGTGTCTAATTCATTTATAGGTACCTTTCTTATGAAATTTTATCAGAACTGTACATAAAATACTACAATTTTATGTACATTTATTAGCATTCATTTTATTAATTTTGATATTTCATTTATGGAAAAATGTCATAACTGAGATTAATATAAAAATAAGATCATATAAATTTCATAAGATGATACTGATACTTGTAGGTACCCTTTTCAGTTGAAATTGAAAAATCAAATTAACTTCTCCACACGTGTTCCGCAAAAGTAAAGGCCTTAACAGCGGAGAATAACGCAACTTAATTATATTCTGGTTGGTCTTCCGTACTTTATAATTACAGCCCGGTTATAAGCACAAAATTACATTTCTTAATTACTGTGGATCTTCTGATTAGTCAAAATGATACAATTTACAACGCGCTAAAAAAGATCTATCTCATAAGGACACTTAGGAAAATCGATGGGGCTTTTAACTAATTTTATAATATTTTAATGTAAATCTATTATAACTAATAACTTTTAACTAATTTTATAATATTTAAATGTAAAATCTATTATCATTAAAGAAATAAATAATTGTATTAAAAATTCATTTTTCATCGAAAAAATTTTTTTGCTTACAGGATTTATTGTCCATATTCATAAAAACAACTAAAAGAAATAAAAGCATTTGAAATTAAATAATATCTTTGTTTTATTGGGTTTTGTATGTTACAATTCAGAGCTGATTTTCAGGTACGTTGGCTCCAATTAAAAACAAAAAAGACATGCTATGCATTCCTCAAAGCCCTGTGCTTTTAATTTTTGTAATCACTAAACCCGATGCGATCGAATTTCTAGCGTTTTCATAAAATTAGTTGGTGGAGGGGGTAATAAATATTTAAAAAAAATATTTCTACCATGACCTTAATAAAAAAAACATTTATAATAATTTCGATCATCTGTGAATAGTTCCTGAAAGTTTCATTAACACCCGACAATTATTTCTATTTTTGCACGATTTTTCAAATTAATGTGTGTCATACCAAAAAATCGTGCTAAAAATTGTCTGTTATTTACTAGTTCCGCTGATACAAACAGAAACAAAGTTTTTTAATCAAAATTTAGTATGTTCTAAAAAGAAGGAAACATTTTTAAAAATAAAAAAAAAACTTTGGTCTTTCCTCTTAATAACATAAGCATTTAGACAATAAAATTTTGTTTTCGGCAAGATTGGCGTCTTTTTCATCAAGCTATGCTCTTTTTTTTAGCGATTTCGTGGAGGTACATAGTATAATACGACTTCATCCATAATACGCACCCCTAAAATTTTGGCTGAAAATGTGGGGAAAATGCTTCTACAAACGTAGAATACGCACCCCTTGTTTGGTAATCAAACCCCATAAACTGTACCTCCCCCAATTTCATTACGGCCAGCGTTTCCTACTCTTATTAACAAAATGGTTATAAACATAGAATAATATTCTGATTTAGTTTTATAATAATTCTTATTTTATTTTACATTTCTAAGTATTCTTAGGTACATATGATAGTATTTAACATCCTTATGCGGTCGCAATCGCCGAATGTTTTTGTCAAATTGACGTCTGTTTGTGGTGAATAGTCATTTCGTAACTAAAATCAACCTATGAAAACGCAAATTTTAAAGATTCTTTTTGTTGCTGCGCATAATACGGACTCCTAATTTTGCTTAATTTTTTTTAGAAAAAAATGCGTATTATACATGGGGAAATTTGAATAAATTGATTTCTTTGGAAAAACCCTCTTTGTCAAAAACCCTACTTTGTGGTTATATAATTTCTCTAATTTTAGGACTTCATGGCAAACAATTTTTAACAGCGACGAATAAAAAATTCAACGCTGTTAATAACAAGAGGAACTAGATGATCAAATGTCTATGAAGTGTATTTAAAGTTTCAATTTTAAACAGTAATATTCAAAATTTAAAGAAAGGAAAAGAAGTTCGGTTACCTTTCGTAGTTGAAATTAAGTCTTTTTTCTGATCTCTCTTTTACTTGTTTTGATTTCTTCGTCTTCTCTTTTCTCAGCAAATAAAAACACCAGTTGAGGTTTGTTTTTGGTTTGATTTTTTCGGGTTTTTTTTTTTTTGTTTTTGTTTTTTTAGTGGGGAGAGAGGGGGGTGTGGCTTATGACGAGTGACAAAGATTCCCCCGGCAACTCAAAAAAGTTTAACGAGAGAGGAAAAGTCTTGTCTTTTATACAGCTTCTATGGATGATCTTATTTCAGTCAACAGGGGTGACATTTGCACAAAGTCAGTAAGAGCTGACATCGCTAGCTCGTTAACTGAATGCTGTAAGTTCAATCCTTGCGCTAGGCAGTACATTTTATTATTTTTCTCTTCAACATCACATTCTATAATATTTCAAAATAAACAACATGTTCAGCAAGACATCAATTTTCTAAATTTCCTTTTACCATTATGAAAAGTCCATTTGAATTTCAAACTTTTAGACATTAATACATCGGAGTTACCATGTAAAAAAAAACAAAAAAACAACTAATGTTTGTTATTTACTCCGAATTGTTATTTACTACAACAAATAATTTTATTTTTAAAATTTGCTGTTTTTCATCTGTTTAAAATAAATAATTCGGTACTGGCAGTTTTCACAGAATCTACATTTTTTTTATTTATTTAGATAATTCTGTAGAACTTTTTCGGTTCCGCTTGACGTTAGTAGTGTAGTAATGGCAGGCGAGAACAATTGTTTTGAAGAAATATGAAATAAGTTCGTTAACTAATAATATCAGTCCTAAAATATAGAAATTTATAACAAAAATAATATTTCTAAATTATTTAAACCCGCTTCTAAAAAAGGAGCTTATTCTTAGAAACCCAAATTCTTACATTTACTTTACGTAGATGACCCCTTCATACTCTGGTCAACCCAGGAAGAAGTCCAATTTCTCCTGAACCAAGTGAACTCAGAAGATCATCGAAACAGTTCCCAGTGGACAGAAAAAACGACATCAAACTCGCAAACTGCACTAATATCTCGAACAGAGCATAGCTTCAAGACATCTCTATTCACCGACCTATACCTCAACTTCAACTCCTAACAGGCATACAGTGTAAAGAAAGGAGTTGTCCCCTGCTTACAACATCGAGCAAAAGTCATAAGTGGTGATTCAGAGACATATGACCAAGAAATGGTCAGTAGAAGCAGTACTCTACAACGTAACAACTAATCTAGGTACATGACAGCAGCTCCTACAAACTGGGATAGAAGGATACAAGAGGATAACTATATTCAGAAAACAGCTTCGGTCAACTTATGTGAAGGGATTATCGGAAAAAAAATACAAAAGATCTGAGATCTATATAACATCTGGACGACCTTCAAAAGTTTTTGAAAACTTCGCAGACACGTCTTTCGGTTAAGAAATAGAGGAGAACTTGATTGAGGACTATGTGTTCACCATCCCCTGCAGTTTTGGTAAGAAAGGAAAAACGGGCTGCTCCCTTAAGACTGCAAGAACATCGTAAAACCATAACACGAGGGGAAATAGAAAAATCAGGCGGAGCTGACCACATATGAAGGAAAAAGTGAGATCACCGCCCCTTGTTGTTTTACTTTTAAATGTAATTTTTTATCACAACATTTGTTGAAGCATGCGGCCCCCCAAAAAGTTTGGGAACCACTGCTCTAGCGGAACAAAACTTGTTAACAAAAAAGGAAAGGCCAGATAAACAGAATAAAGAAATATATATAAATATATATATATATAACAATCAAGAATGATCTTAAACTGCAAATCACCACCATACCAATTTATTTTTTAATAACTTACCAACTTACCAGATACATTTTTGGTTTCCTTATTTTTATCAGATAGAAAAGAATGAAAGAATCTTTCTTGTTGGCCGTATTCAATATATATATATATATATATATATATATATATATATATATATACACATACATACATATATATATATTATATTGTTCGGGCTGTTGTCCTGATCTTTATTGCTATATTCACGAGGTTTCGGACGTTGTACGCTCGGGCCTTCTTCAGGTGATATACGCTAGAATTTCGAGCCAAACCACTTATTTAATCCATGGGGATATATTGTTCTAATTCCACGTGTCATAAGTTGGGATATTAATTCGCAAGCCTCCAAGTTTGTTTTTATTTATTTATTTATTTTTCCTCTTTTGGATCCCTTAACCAACACTTTTATCCACACACAGGTGCCCTTAGAGACTTCAGAGAATTAATTTTGCGGACTTATAAACGTAATTGTACAATAAATACATACGCACACACACATATATATATATTAGGTTGGTGCAAAAATAATTTCGTTTTCTAACATATGTTACTATGTGAGAAAACGAAATTATTTTTGCACCAACCAAATATATATATATATATATATATATATATATATATATATATATATATATATATTACCAGAGCGCATATACAATTTTGTTATTGTTGTTTTTCACCAGCTCTCTGTATTACTGGTTCCCATATTTCATTCATGTCTATGCTTGGCCGAGATTTTTGTAGTCTGGCGCTGATTCCTTAAGTTTTTTTGTATTTTCACTAATGTTCTCTATTATATCAAGTTAATCCCACAGAGGCAGGGATCTCCCTCTTCCCTTCATATATGATCAGCCATGCCTGCTCTTCTTATTTTCCCTCGTGTTATGTCCTGACGGTGTTCCTGTAGTCTTATCTTCAGGCGACGGCCTGTTTGTCCTTCATATTTCTTGCCACAATTCCACGGGATGATGTTACGCACAGTCCTTAATCTTGTTCTCCTTTATAGGTGGTCTTACTCGAAAGAGGTGTTTACGTAGTGTTGAACCACACCGGAAGGTTGCTCTAATGATATACAGACCACAGATCCTTTATACCTTTCCCAATAAACCATTTACATAGGGTGGGAAGACCGAGATTGGTTTCTGAGTGTTGTTATCATTTTGTACACTTCTTTCCCAGTTTATGGGGGATTTTTTCATCTACCCAAGGTAGTTATTACACTTTAGGCTACTGTTTATACTGACCATTTCTTGTTCATATGTCTCTGGATCGCCACATGACTTTTACTCGATATTGTAGGTTACTTTGTTGGGGGTCGAAGTTGAGGTATAGTTCGGTGAATGTTGGCTTGCGATAAAGGGATATCTTGAACCCAGGTTCTGATAAAGATATTAGTACATCCATCAATGCTAGTCTTTTTTGTTGATTTCTCTCTCCATTGTAAATTATATCAATGCATTTTGAGTCCACATGGCCAGCAGTATCTCTCTTGTCGACCTCTCTGCCTCCGAGCGAGAGAAACCCAGACGAGACTATGCCAAACGGCAAAGTATCGTCTAGGGAAGCAGACAACTTCCCGACCCCGAGTATGCAAGGTCTACGAGTAATTTTTGCCCAAACATACCCTCTCGGAGAGTCCCATGTTAAAAACCGACCTTGCACCACATCACACCTCGTGGTCGTGGTCGTGGTGGGGGGGTCTCGGATAAATGTCGAAGCAGCCGAATCGATCAGAGGATGGGTTTTCCCGTTGGA
The DNA here is from genome assembly GCA_963932145.1 of Acanthosepion lycidas. NCBI lineage: Eukaryota > Metazoa > Mollusca > Cephalopoda > Sepiida > Sepiidae > Acanthosepion > Acanthosepion lycidas. The sequence goes on along the minus strand of OZ010597.1, from coordinate 97,163,315 downwards.
GGAGATGCTGCTGTAGTATCTATTCCGTGCTGGTGACTGTCCTCTCCCCACTGCCTGGACAGAATCCTCGAACTTGTTCCGTAAAATCTGTTCTGTAGTGGTGGGATAACCGACTATAACTAGCTCAGACCAGTTTTATCTAGTGGCCCGAGTGTTGACACACAAGTCCCCACGTTAAAACAAACTGACCTTGTGTCACATTTTGATTCAGTGGTGAGTCAAACGTAAATGCCCACAGGACTCTTAGAGTTTGTCGACCTTTCTATCTTCGGGCAGAATAGAACCTACGCCGAAGAGATAGAGAGCAACCCAAGCCCGTGTATAAGGGGTCTATGAGTAATTTTTACCCGAGCCTATGGGTTCGGAAAACTCCATGTAAAAAAGGCCTTGAGCTGCATATATATATATATATATATATATATATATTCTATTTTTGTAAATTTTTTAATAAAAATATTTTGTTTTAAATATATTTTTTCATAAAATAGTAAATGATAAATATCACATTGTAATTGGATCATATACTTTTATATTCTTATAAATAAACATTACTGAGTGAGTAGAAAGTGTATTCATTAATCGTGGCGTCAAAGGAATAACAGCTCTTTTGACCTCCCAGCAGACACCATCTTGATTCAGGGCAGCACTACTTCTTGAAGTAGGCCTCCGTGTCGAGTCTGATGTTCTTTTCTTATCAGAACAATCAGAGTTAATTTTTTGAGCTGCTGTGCCTTTGCAATCACAATTAGATTCATCCAACTCTTTCGGAATCCTCTGCACTGTCTTCAGATTGACATCTAAACACCATGAAATGTTCGTACTGAAGCTTCTGGTGCAAATGCCAAGCAATACATATTTCTGGCTGAGTGGATTGCGTCATGGTGCTCTTTTTCTCACTGGAAGTAGCCCTCATTAACATCGGGGAAAGCTAAAACAATATGCGAGTCCTTACGAAGTTGGTTCTTTATGTACGGTGCACCGGAGGAGATATCGTCGGACGGAAGAACGCAATTTGACTCCCAAAAATACAATTCGTTCCTTAAGGATTAGGGAATAAAAAAAAAATACATATCATCAGTACATTACCCTCAAAGTAATGGACGAGAGCAGAAGTGGTGATATTACTCGTCGTAGATATGCCAGACTACCAGACATCACAACCGCTTACATCGATGACGAACCACCATACACCGCACTGAAAAGTATGGAAATAGACGAGCCGGGATGCGACGACAGGGTCTTGGACAAAATGAAAGTGGACGGAAGACAACCCACAATCGTATAACTGCCAACAAATCAGGGTCTACGGCGTAGTACAAAGGTATCACAACCACCTAGATTATTAACCCAACAAATGCGAGGACCGGCACATGATTACCCGTCCTATGAACACAATTCATAGGCCTTGTGGTCATGGGAGGGGGAGCATGTCGGGAAGAGAGGCCCACCGAAAAGATGAAATGAATAAAGTGATCACTGGTAAGAAAACCGGTGAAGGAAAAACAATGTAAATACCAAACAAGCAGCACTTACGAACATTCTGTTTGAACGACCGTCAAGAGAACAATACTCATGCTACATAGCTTTAATGGTGGCATGACCCACATGTACTCGCGTCCAGGGCTCCATTTCCTTTGGCCAGAAGTGAATTTTAGTTTGCCTAAATTTCTTTATTTCTGCACACTTTGGGGTTTTTTTTTACCATGTTCTTCCACCCTCTTGAATAGCCTGGCCACCATGCTTACAATGTTAAACACATATGCGTAACCAATATACTTCCATGTATATCGTTGTGCACGGCTTTAATTAATTCTTTTCTCGGAGACTGTGGAGGTACTAGGATATCTTCATTACACATAATTTCTTTTTCTATCGTTGTGTCTTGATTCTTTAAAAGGTCTCTCGGTCATACAGCAATTCTTCCATGTATTTCTCTTTATTTCTACCCATAATTCTATTCAACACTGGTCCCTGTCTATTTCCCAGCCTAAGCCCTTTTAAGGATAATACATCCATTTCTATCTAGTACAAAAAACTATCCGCAATATTTCCGATTACTTCAATATTTTTACTCCCAAACTTTAACCAAGATAATGCATCAACATACGGAATAGTATTTCCTTTAATATATACAATGTCAAAGTCAAACGACATCAGCCTAATCGTCCATATTAATATCCTTGCAGATTTGACATTTGGGAACTCTTTTCTGGTGTTGAATATAAATTCCAAAGGCTTATGATCAGATTTCAATAGAAATGTCCTACCCAGCAAAAAAAAAAAAAAAATCTAGCTCTTTCTTTGCTCCACACAATCGCTATTTCCTCCTCCTTGTCAATATTTAAATAATTCGCCTCCGTCAATGTTAGTTTTCCGGATAAGTACATTACAAGGTAATAACCCCATGTGACAACATTGCGGCTATAGCACAGTCACTGACATCAGTAGTTAACGTCAATTTTTTCGCCGAGTCCAAAATTTTAACAACTCCTTTGTTTACGAGTGTTTTATTTTTTAATTTCTCGAAAGCAACCTCCTGTCTTTTTGTCCATTGAAATTCGGTATTCTTCTTCCTTATTTTGTTAAATCGTTCCACTATATCGCGGTAGATATCTGTTATAGAAATTGGTTAATCACAAAAAAGATTCTGACTCTTATTTCTGGGTGCAGCTCTCTCTCAAATCTTACGAGTTTATCATCCAGCAATATACCATCTTTGGATATTTGATATCCTAAGTATGATTTTCCCAATTAAACTTGCATTTATCACGATTAATTGTCATACAGTCCTATTTAATTTTCTCAAACTTGCCCCGTTTTACTGTTTAGCGCTTCTTTTCTGCAAGCACCAATGCCAATATTGTCCTCATATACAATTATATTTTTAATCACCTCTAAAACATTTTCGATCGTTTTTTTGATTTTGTGTTTTAAATTTTTAACTCCAAACGTCCTTCTGTTTAATCCAATAATATGTTCATTTTGGTGACTTCTTGAAACTTGCTATCAATTGTTATCTGATTATATGCTGACTTGAAGTTAACTTTAGCAAATTATTTAATACCAGCAAACTCATGGTACGTTATTTCAGTGTTTGGCAGTGGCAATGAATCAGAACAGTTTTGGTGATTCACGCCAATCTTATAATTGCCACAAATTCTTAAATCTTCATTGTACTTGCATATCAGCACAGTGGATGAATCCTAACTGCTACCATCCTGGCTGACTTTTTCTAATATTCCTTGTTCCAACACATTTTCAGCTTAGTAACAACCAAGGGTAACATATGAGCATGAACTTTTCGGGCTTGAAAATACATTGGTTGATTGCTTTCTTTAAGCCGAATTCTCGTCTGTATCATTTTAATAATCCAGTATCCGCTTCTAGAATTCATGGAACTTACCAGCTTCGATGTATCCACTCTTCAATACCTAAAAGACCGTGAATTTTGATGTTTTCCACCCCTCAAAAAATACCCTTTGGTATGACAGGGAAGATATTACGGAATAAAAAAAGAGAAAGAGACTTAAAAAAAAAAGAAAAAAAAACATAAAAAATTTAGTGCCTTTGATTTATTTTAAAAAAATTATCACATGTAGACACCATCCCTTCTTCCGACAGATTCCAAGGATTATGTCTGAAAATAATGTATCAATTTATATTTTCAAAAATATTCCTTTTTCAAGTCCGAACTTCTTTTTCTAAAGAGGGAAATAATTTTACCTTGCAAAATCAGTGTAGACAGATAACTCATTTTTAAGACTTTCTTTTAATCTCTCATCTCTGGATATGATTAGAAATTAGAAAAGTTTTATACACAACAATTAAATAAAATCCTTGCTGATAACTTTTATTTCGATTTTAATTTTTGCAAGTACGTAAAAATGAAGCATAATAAAAGATCTTAAATAATTTGTAAAAAAGGAAATAATCTCATTACAGTCCAAATTGGGCCACAATTCCATTTATTATCTTTTTGAAGAATGCACAACTCCAAAGTATCTATTGTATCTGAACTATGTCTGGTTTTAGAGGTCCTGAACTGGCATCTCCGTATTCAGAAATGATAAGCTAAGCTCCCTATGCAATAATGGATCTGAAATGTTTTTAAAGTCATTATAATTGCACATTTAAAGAAGATAAAAAATATTTGATTGCTATTTCAACTTTTCACATCATAAACGTTTAATTCATTTCAAATTTGTTTTCGTTTTCTTGACGTTCAACTGATGTTTTAAAAATACAAACGAAAAACTAACGTATTTAAACTTATTGTTTTAAATATACATTTCTGATATGCTTTAAATTTGGGCATCAAATATCTCGGAATTTTGTTTACTGTCTAAGCCTAAGAATAACTTATCCTTGATGACTGGCATCACATCACGTACATTTGAGTAGCGAAATTAAACCTCCTTTAACTTTTACAATTTAAAAAAGCATTGAAACTTATCCATCTAATCACGCAAGGGTTATTTAATGGAAACAGTTGTTACCTGCCTTCCGCCAGACAACTTGGCTAGATTCAAAGACCTTGTTGGTATCCAGATAATTTCAACTCCAGATTACCTGATACATATTGCTGATCTCGATCTTCTTAATAAACACGCCAGTCAGTTATGTGCCATGCATGATACACGTTAGGCGATCATGTACCGATCGATACATGACTGATGAGGCAGATTTTTTCTCGCGGTAGGTTGCCATTTCTTTCTGCAGTAGATCAGATGCCATCCAAGGCTACAGAACCCGGTCTGTACTGATATTTACCCATAGCTTGGGAAGAAAAAGTGCATTCATACATTTCGCAAGGGAATTAACACGTAAGCGAATGTAATGGATTCAACTGGGAATTCGAGCTCGGTCCTCCGATTCAGTTAAGTGCCATGCGCGATACACTTTTAGGCGATCATGTATCTTTCGATACATGACTGATGAGGCAGATTTTTTTTTCTCGCAGTAGGTTGCCATTTCTTTTTGCAGTAGACCAGATGCCATCCAGGAATATAGAACCCGGTCTGTACTGCTATTTAACCATAGCTGGTGAGAAGAAGAGGATTCATATCTTTTCCAAGGGAATTCGAACTTGGCTCCAAGCCGCTATCAAATACTCCACCGTGCCTCTTGACTTATTACCAATATGACTGTTTCATTATTTAATTTTTCTTTTCCTTTCATTTTCCGATTTTTATTTCAGAAAAAGTTCTATAAAATTATTTTAAATAGAATTTTTGATGTCGCAGGAAATGAAACCAAAAAAAAAATTATCTTTATTAACTGAAATGAAATTTTGATACTTTAAATCAGGTGAACAAGTATTGGTACGGTCAGATTTTATTATCAAAGTCAATGTTTTCTCCTCGAAATTCGTGTTAACCAACCAATGTTGGTAAGTTTCGGCATATGAATTTCAGTCTATGTAAAATGAACATTCTTTCATATCAACATATTTAATTAATAATTAATCAAATAAAGGTAAAAATAAATAAACAAAAATAAATAAATAAATAAAGGTAAAAATAGATTACTTTACTATCCTGGTTTTATCCGAAATAAATACTGCAGTCTGCATAGTTCTTAGATATTTTCCAAATAAATCAATCTCTAGATAGAAGGATAAAGAGCATCACGAAAATATCTATAATTAAATGGAACGGTGTATGATCCAAGAAAATAGATTTCTTCTCCTAATTATAGACTGGAATTTTTTTAAAAATCCTCCTGACCAATATGTTTCAAAGATTTGATTTTAATCGAATATGTGGATGCGTGTCAGAATTTAAAATTATCAAGAATCTATTTCAAGATGAATTTGTCCCATGTTTTGCTTAGATTATGAAAAATATATAAATAGAAAATACTAAAGTTAAGAAAAGCTTACTACTGAAATGTTGTGCAGTTGTTCTGACACATTAACAAAAGTAAAAGAAATGTTGAAACTTTCAGCGCAATAGCAAACATGTTGGTTTTGATAAACTGTAAGACTGAACACACATTAAATGATTTTTGTAAAAAGGAATTTGAAAATTGCAAATCTATGGTGCGATATGTTTCAGGTAGTGAAAGAATGGACTGAAACTTAGCCTGCCTCCACTTTGTTTAATAATTGGAAGGGGTTGACTTCCTCACAGCCACAGTACTGAAGATAACTTGATGACTTTTAGGTATCTGACCAATTTGGTTCGACACAAGAATTTTCTTTATCAGAACAAGAGTTTAATATATATATTCTTTATATGCCTACCTTCTATATGAAGTGAAATGTTTGGGCCCAAAATGAAAGACGTAATACAGTGGCAATAAGAAAGTTCACATCTATTCAGTTTTAAACTATGTATTAACAAAAACGTATTTTCCATATACAAGTAAATTGTTTGAAAACGAAAGATGTGCTACAAATCAGGCAACTGATAAATTAACGCAATTTGAAAACTTAATTCGTGCACTATATATTGTTGAAACATAATAAAATATCGAACGGTTTAAATATTCGTAATCATTTAAAATACATTGTATAATAATTGTTGAAACTAAAATAATTTTCACTCACCATTTACCATATTCCGACACAGAAATCTTTTATCGGTAAACTCTAATATTCCTTCTTAGGTGGTACTTCAAAGAGCTAATCAGTGTAACAAAGAAAATAACATGAACCAGCAAAGAACCTCCCGTCAAGAGTTGAGTTTTTACGTGTGGATATTAGCGAATTGAAGCCAAGTGTGATTTTTTAAAATCTTTGTTAGTGGTTTGAACTTTTTACCCCTTCCATCTTTTTTTTTTTTAGTTTTGTTTTCCGCTTCAAGCCGCATACCATTTTTTTTCTATTTGACTTACTTTTTAATTTTTTAGTCAAATTCTAATTTTCACCCTCCTCCCACTTTAGTTTCTGGCTTTTTTAAGCAGAACTTTCATTTTTTGGTTTGTCTTATTTTCTTTTTCTTATTCTTTTTGCGTTTTGACGTGCGACTTGTTTTTTGGCATAGCCAAGCTTTGTTGAATTTTATTTGGTTTCTTGGCCCGTTTTTCTTGAGTTTTGTTGTAATGCAAATTAAAGAAAAGAAAATTACATTAACAGCACTAAGGTCGTGCTGCTCATGAGGGACTCTGAGAAATCACCGCCGGTAAAGAAACGGACCGGGCTTAAAACGGGCCAAAGAAAAGCCGCACCCTGTTTTTCTTGCGAGTTTTAGTACGTTGATTAGGGGTGGAGAGTTGCCAGCATCGGATTTGCCAATAATGGCAAATCCAACGCCGATAAGATCTCCAACGGACGCACAGGAATAATTGATTTCCCGTACAACTAACCATTAGTATGGGTTGCTTGCCAGAATTGAACATGTAACAGCAAGTCCATTTTTTTCTCAGACATACCGCTACCTTATAGATTTTTATTGACTTATAAACATAATGTTTGTTGGCATGGTCTGTTGTAAGAAAAATGTAACATAGCCGCGAGTCTGGCACGATCCTACAATCAGAGATTTCGTGGGTAGAGATCTTACCACTGAACCATTATCGCCGCCTTACAAATTCTTACCTAATAATTGAACTTGAAGTGGGGACTCTTTGGAATTGAAACCGCAAACTATGAGTCTGATTAACTTCGCCTCGGAACATATTAATCCTCATTTCAACTTTGACATTCACTAGGAAATTATTTCTAAATAGAATGATGAAAATTCATATTTGTTTCAAAGGTATATTTATTCTTAAGACTTTTTAAACCAGCCAACCAAAGTCTCGAAGTTTTATTATTGTTATGTAATTATTTTGAATTTAACTTCGACGTGTCAAAATATTCCCGCCGCTTCTGGGGTCTGGGGTTAATTTTTTTTAAGGATATAGTTTATATGGTTAACTGGTTATTGCACTTCTGTATTTTGAACATGGCCCGTTTAGACCGTTACAAAGTTAAAGTTATCATTTCTAATCGAATAGTAAGGATTACATGGGTCATTTATTGATTTATTAGCTAGCACGTTTGAAAAGGCGGGTACAAAAATGACTGATGACGTGCGGACAGGGGCGAATTCGACATGATCTTCTGTACTTGGCCCTATCAAACCAAATGAAAAATCCTTGGAGAAATGGAAGGACTGAGACATTCCGCACAATTTAATACCAATTTTGAAGAGATTTCATCCACTGTAAAAAAATTACAAAGAAGTGAATTCTGAGCGATCCCCCAGTTTTGGACCGCAAGAAATTCCAACAAATTCACTAGCACAAGGTACCGCATTTTCGAATGTCACTCCTTCCCTACACAAGAGACTGAAATAATTCATTGACTCAAGGATTAAGCAGGAAATTCTGCAGAAACTGATATCAATTTCATAAGGATTCCCTGGAGAGGAAAAGTTCAAATGCGATCTCATCGAGAAAACTGCTTTTCCGACACCGTAATTTGTCAACGGGCACAGCAGCGACACGGTCGAAGCTGAACTTTGCCCTATAAAACCAAATGGAAAATCATTCTAGACATGGATGGACTGAGAAATTCCGCACAATTTAATACCAATTTTGAAGAGATTTCAGTTAATGTAAAAAAGTTCTAAAGAAGTGAAAGGTGAGTGATCTCTCAGTTTCGGTCTGCATGAAAATTCCAACAAATTCACTAGCACAAGGTCCCCTATCATCGAAGGTCAATTGTCCCTACACAAGAGAGTTAAATAATTCTTTGATGCATAGTTTACGCAGGAAATACTGCACAATCTGATATCAATTTCATGAGAATTCCCTGGAGAGGAAAAAGTTGAAATGCGATCTCATCGAGCAAACCGCTTCTCGGACACCATAAATTGCAAAGAGTCACAGCAGAGACAAGGTCGAAGTATTACTTTGCTTATAAAACCAAATAAAAAAAACATGTAGACATGGATATACTGAGATAGTTCTCACATTTTAATATCAAATTTGAAGATATTTCAGCTAAAAAATTATAAAGGAGTGAAATGTGAGTGTTCCCCCGGTTTACGTACACATGAAAATTCCAACAAATTCACTAGCACAAGGGCCTGTATAGTCGAAGGTTACTCCCTCCCTACACAAGCAACTGAAATAATTCTTTAACACGTGGATTCAGCGGGAAATTCCTCACAATTTGATACCTATTTCATGAAGATCCCCTAGAGAGGACAAAGTTAGAGGCTTCCATTATTACTAGGGCCTAAAACTGCAATGTTCGATGCCTGATTTAAGGCATATGTCTTGCACGAAAAGGACTGCAATTGCTTTTTTCTTTTCTTCTGCATCAAACTGTATAGGAATCAATAATAAAATGTGTACACATAAGACATTTTGGAAATTGGCATTTCTGAGGCTTCTATTACTACTAGGGCCTAAAACTGCAATGTTCAATGTCTGATTTAAGGCATATGACTAGCACGAAAAGGACTCCAATGGCTTTTTTCTTTCCTTATGCATCAAACTGTAAATGAATCAATAATAAAATGTGTACAAATAAAACATTTTGGAAATTGGCATGTTTGAGGCTTCTATTACTAGTAGGGACTAAAACTTCAATGTTCGATGTATGATTTAAGGCATATGTCTTGCACGAAAAGGACTGCAATAGCTTTTTCCATTTCTTATGCATCAAACTGTAGTCTAAAACTGAAATGTTCGATGTCTGATTTAAGGCATATGTCTTTCACGAAAAGGACTGCAATTAATTTTTTCTTTTCTTATGCATCAAACTGTATCGGAATCAATAATAAAATGTGTACAAAAAAGAAATTTTGGAAATTGGCATTTTTGAGGCTTCTATTATTACTAGGACCTAAAACTGCAATGTTCGATGTATGATGTAAGGCATATGTCTTGCACGAAAAGGAGTGCAATTGCTTTTTTTTGTTATGCATCAAACTGTAAATGAATCAATAATAAAATGTGTACAAATAAAACATTTTGGAAATTGGCATATTGGAGACTTCTATCACTACTAGAACCTAAAGGTGCAATGTTCGATGTCTGATTTAAGGCATATGTATTGCACGAAATAGACTGCAATTGCTTTCTTCTTTTCTTATGCATCAAACTGTATAGGAATCAATAATAAAATGTGTACAACAAGAAATTTTGGAAATTGGCTTTTTGTGGCCTATTAGAGCCTAAAACAGCAATGTTCGATGTCTGATTTAAGGCATATGTCTTGCACGAAAAGGACTGCATTTGCTTTTTTCTTTTCTTATGCATCAACCTCTATAGGAATCAATAATAAAATGTGTACAAACAAGAAATTTTGGAAATTGTCATTTTTGAGGCTTCTATTATTACTAGGGCCTAAAACTGCAATGTTCGAAGTCTGATTTACGGCATATGTCTTGCACGAAAAGGACTGCAATAGCTTTTTTCTTTTCTTATGCATCAAGCTGTATAGGATTCAATAATAAAATGTGTACAAATAAGAAATTTTGGAAATTGGAATTTTTGAGGCTTCTATTACTACTACGGCCTAAAACTACAATGTTCGATGTTTGATTTAAGGCATATGTCTTGCACGAAAAGGACTGCAATTGCTTTTCTCTTTTCTTATGCATCAAACTCTATAGGAATCAATAATAAAATGTGTACAAATAAGAAATTTTGGAAATTGTCTTTTTCTGTCTTCTATTACTACTAGGGCCTAAAACTGCAATGTTCGATGTCTGATTTAAGGTATATCTCTTGCACGAAATGGACAGCAATTGCTTTTTTCTTTTGTTATGCATCAAACTGTAAAGGAATCAATAATAAAATGTGTAAAAAAAAATATTTTAGAAATTGGCATTTTGGAGACTTCTATTACTACTAGTGCCTAAAAGTGCTATGTGCGATGTCTGATGTAAGTCATATGTCTTGCACGAAATGGGCTGCAATTGCTTTTTTCTTTTCTTATGCATCAACTTCTATAGGAATCAAAAATTAAATGTGTACAAATAAAACATTTTGGAAATTGGCATTTTTGAGGGTTCTATTACTACTAGGGCCTTGAACTGCAATGTTCGATGTGTGATTTAAGGCATATGTCTTGCACGAAAAGGACTGCAGATGTTTTTTTTTTCTTTTCTCATGCATCAAACAGTATAGGAATCAATAATACAATGTGTACAAATAAGAAATGTTGGAAATTGGCATTTTTGAGGCTTCTATTACTACTAGGGCCTAAAACTGCAATTTTCGATGACTGATTTAAGGCATATATCTTGCAGGAAATGGACTGCAATTGCTTATTTTTTCTTATGCCTCAAACTGTATAGGAATCAATAATAAAATGTGAAGAAATAAGAAATGTTGGAAATTGGCATTTTTGAGGCTCCTATTACTACTAGGGCCTAAAACTGCAATGTTCGATATCTGGTTTAAGGCATATATCTTGCACGAAAAGGACTGCAATTGCTTTTTTCTATTCTTATGCATCAAACTGTATAGGAATCAATAATACAATGTGAAGAATTAAGAATTGTTGGAAATTGGCATTTTTGAGGCTTCAATTACTACTAGGGCCTAAAACTGCAATGTTCGATATCTGATTTAAGCCATATGTCTTGCAGGAAAAGGACAGCTTTTGCTTTTTTCTTTTCTTATGCATCAAACTGTATCGGAATCAATAATAAAATGTGTACTCATACAACATTTTGGAAATTGGCATTTCTGAGCCTTCTATTACTACTACGGACTAAAGTGCATTGTTCGATGTCATATTTAAAGCATATGTCTTGCACAAAAAGGACTGCAATTGCTTTTTTCTTTTCTTATGCATCAAACTCTATAGGAATCAGTAACAAAATGTGTACAAATAAGAAATTTTGGAAATTTGCATTTTTGAGGCTTCTATTATTACTAGGGCCTAAAACTGCAATGTTCGATATCTGATTTAAGACATATGTCTTGCACGAAAAGGACGGCAATTGCTTTTTTCTTTTCTTATACATCAAACTGTATCGGAATCAATAATAAAATGTGTACAAATAAGAAATTTTGGAAATTAGCATTTTTGAGGCTACTATTACTACTAGGGCCTAAAACTGCAATGTTCAATGTCAGATTTAAGGCATATATCTTGCACGGAAAGGACAGCAATTGCTTTTTTCTTTTCTAATTCATCAAACTGTATAGGAATCAATAATAAAATGTGTACAAATAAAAAATCTTGGAAATTGGCATTTCTGAAGCTTCTAGGGCCTAAAACTGCATTGTTCGAAGTCTTAAAAAGATTTAATTCATATGTCTAGCACGAAAAGGAATTCAATTGCTTTTTTCTTTTCTCATGCATCAAACTCTATAGGAATAAATAGTAAAATGTGTACAAATAAAAAAAATTGGAAATTGGCATTTTAAGGCTTCTATTACAATTTATAAAGCACTGAATTGGGGGAGGACCCCAGTTTTGGTCCGCATGAAAATTCCAACAAATTCACTAACGCTCGGTCCCGAATTGTCGAAGGTCACTCCCTCCCCACACAAGCGACTGAAATAATTCTTTGACCGATGGAGTCAGCAGGAAATTCCCCAAAATCTGACATCTATCTCATGAGGATCCCCTAGAGAGGAAAAAGTTGAAATGCGATCTCCTCGAGCAAACCGCTTTTCGGACACCGTAAATTGCCAACGGTGACTGCAGCGACATGGTCGAAACTGCATTTTCCCGCCTAAAAGCGAATGAAAAATGCTTGTAGCCATGCACAGAGTGAGAGATTCCGCACAATTTACTCTCACTTTTGAAGAGATTTCATCTACTGGAAAAAAGTTATAAAGAAGTTAAATGTGAGTGATCCTCCTGTTTTGGTCTGCCTGAAATTTCCAACAAATTCACTAACACAAGGCCCCGTATCATTGAAGGTCACTTTCTCCCCACACAAGTGACTGAAATAATTCTTTGACCCATGGAGTAAGCAGGAAATTCCACACAATATCTATTTCATGAGGATTCCCTAGAGAGGACAAAGTGGAAATGTGATCTCATCGAGCCAACCTTAAATTGCCAACGTTCACAGCAGCGACATTGTCGAAGGTGCACGTTTCCCTATAAATCCGAATTAAATATCCTTATAAGTGGATGTATTGATAAATTTCCTACAATACTAATTTTTTAAATATTTCATTTAATGGAAAAAAATTAAAAAGAATTGAAACTTAACTGATCCCCCAGGTTTGGGCCGTATTAAAATTCTATCAAATCCCTTATCAGAAGTCCTATTCAAACGCCTGAAAAAAATTTTTTTCAACATGGATTAAGCAAGTAATTCCCTAACATTTGATATCAATTTGATAACTATTCTATAGACGCGGAAAAGTTGAAATCCGGAGTCCTCAATCAAACCGGTTTTTGGATGCCGTAAATTTTCAAAGAATGCACCAAAGACATGGTTGCACCTCCAGTTTGCTCTATTCAACAAAATGTATAATCTTTGTAGACATGGATTAATTAATAAATATCCTACAATTTAATACTAATTTTTAAATTATTTCATTCAATGTAAAAATATAAAAAGTGAAATATGACTGATCCCCCACTTTTGGGCTGTACTAAAAATTCCCACAAATCCCCTAACAAGTTGCCATTCATCCAATCCCACGTTGTCCTTATTCAACTGACTGAAAAAAATTTTTAGCCCTGGTTTAAGGAAAATATCCATCACATTTGATATCAATTTTATAAGTATTCTATAGAAACGAAAAAGTGGTATTCCAGATTCATCGAGCAAACCGTTTTTTGTATACCTTTAATATTCAAAGTAGACGACAGAAATCATATGACTGGGATTTCCATGAAAAAGATTGTGGGCAGAAAATGGGTGATCACTGTACATTTCTCTTCTTTTTCCTATTTATATTTCTATTTTAATTCAATTTAGCAATATGGACAGGGAAGACATAATCTAAGATCTGCAAAAAAATATTTTGCCTTCAAATTCATACCGAGATCGTAGCATGCATGGACTCGACTCATATGACTGGGATTTCCATGAAAAAGATTGTGGGAAGTAAATGGGTGATCACTGTATATTTCTCTTCTGTTTCCTATTTATATTTCTATTTTACTTCCTCAATTTAGCATTATGGACAGGGAAAGAACTAATCTAAGATCTGCAAAAAAATATTTTGCCTTCAAATTCATGCCGTGATCGTAGCATGAATGGACTCGACTCATATGACTGGGATTTCCATGAAAAAGATTGTGGGCATAACTTGGGTGATCACTGTACATTTCTCTTCTGTTTCCTATTTATATTTCTATTTTACTTCCTCAATTTAGCATTATGGACATGTAAAGACCTAATCTAAAATCAGCAAAAAAATATTTCACCTTCAAATTCATACCGTGATCGTAGCATGCATGGACACGATTCTTATGTCTGGGATTTCCATGAAAAATATAGTGGTCACAATATGGGTGATCACTGTACATTTCTCTTCTGTTTCCTATTTATATTTCTATTTTACCTCCTCAATTTAGCATTATGGACAGGGAAAGACCTAATCTAAGCTCTGCACAAAAATATTTTGCCTTCAAATTCATACCGTGATCGTAGCATGCATGGACTCGACTGATATGATGGGATTTCCATGAAAAAGATTGTGGGCAGAAAATGGGTGATCACTGTACATTTCTCTTCTGTTTCCTATGTATATTTCTATTTTACTTCCTTCATTTAGCATTATGGACAGGGAAAGACCTACTCTAAGTTCTGCAAAAAAATATTTTGCCTTCAAATTCATACCGTGATAGTAGCATGCATGGACTTCACTCAGATGACTGGGATTTCCATGAAAAAGATTGTGGGCAGAAAATGGGTGATCACTGTACATTTCTCTTCTGTTTCCTATTTATATTTATATTTTACCTCCTCAATTTAGCATTATTGACAGGGAAAGACCTAATCTAAGATCTGCAAAAAAATATTTTGCCTTCAAATTCATACCGTGATCATAGCATGCATGGACTCGACTCATATGACTGGGATTTCCAAGAAAAAGATTGTGGGCAGAAAATGGGTGATCACTGTACATTTTTCTTCTGTTTCTTATTTATATTTATATTTTACTTCCTCAATTTAGCATTATGGACAGGGAAAGACCTAATCTAAGATCCTAAAAACATATTTTGCCTTCAAATTCATACCGTGATCGTAGCATGCATGGACTCGACTCATATGACTGGGATTTCCATGAAAAAGATTGTGGGCAGAAAATGGGTGATCACTGTACATTTCACTTCTGTTTCCTATTTGTATTTCTATTTTGCTTCCTACATTTAGCATTATGGAAAGGGAAAGACCTAATCTAAGCTCTGCAAAAAAATATTTTGCCTTCAAATTCAAACCGTGATCGTAGCCTGCATGGACTTGATTCATATGACTGGGATTTCCATGAAAAAGATTGTGGGCAGAAAATGGGATATCACTGTACGTTTTTTTCTGTTTCTTATTTATATTTATATTTTACTTCCTCAATTTAGCATTATGGACAGGGAAAGACCTAATCTAAAATCTGCACAAAAAGATTTTGCCTTCAAATTCATACCGTGATCGTAGCATGCATGGACTCGACTCATATGACTGTGATTTCCAAGAAAAAGATTCTGGGCAGAAAATGGTTGTTTACTGTACATTTCTCTTCTGGTTCCTATTTATATTTCTATTTTTCTTCATTCATTTAGCATTATGGACAGGGAAAGACCTAATCTAAGCTCTGCAAAAAAATATTTTGCCTTCCAATTCATAACGTGTTCGTAGCATGCATGGACTCGACTCATATGACTGGGATTTCCATGAAAAAGATTGTGGGCAGAAAATGGGTGATCACTGTACATTTCTCTTCTGTTTCCTATTTATATTTCTATTTTCTTAATTCATTTAGCATTATGGACAGGGAAAGACCTAATCTAAGACCTGCATAAAATTATTTTGCCTTCAAATTCATACCGTGATCGTAGCATGCATGGCCTCGACTCATATGACTGGGATTTTCATGAAAAAGATTGTGGGCACAATATGGGTGATCACTGTACATTTCTCTTCTGTTTCCTATTTATATTTATATTTTACTTCCTCAATTTAGCATTATGGAAAGGGAAAGACCTAAACTAAGCTCTGCAAAAAAATATTTTGCTTTCAAATTCATACCGTGATCGTAGCATGCATAGACTCAACTCCTATGACTGGGATTTCCATGAAAAATATTGTGGGCAGAAAATGGGTGATCACTATACATTTGTCTTCTGGTTCCTATTTATATTTATATTTTACTTCCTCAATTTAGCATTATGGACAGGGAAAGACCTAATCTAAGCTCTGCAAAAAAATATTTTGCCTTCAAATTCATTCCGTGATCGTAGCAGGCATGGACTCGACTGATATGACTGGGATTTCCATGAAAAAGATTGTGGGCAGATAATGGGTGATCACTGTACTTTTCTCTTCTGTTTCCTTTTTATATTTGTATTTTTCTTCATTCATTTAGCATTATGGACAGGGAAAGATCTAATCGAAGATCTGCACAAATATATTTTGCCTTCAAATTCATACCGTGATTGTAGCATGCATGGACTTGACTCATATGACTGGGATTTCCATGAAAAAGATTGTGGGCCGAAAATGGGTGATCACTGTACATTTCTCTTCTGTTTCCTATTTATATTTATATTTTACCTCCTCAATTTAGAATTATGGACAGGGAAAGACCTAATCTAAGCTCTGCACAAAAATATTTTGCCTTCAAATTCATACCGTGATTGTAGCATGCATGGACTCGACTCATATGACTGGGATTTCCATGAAAAAGATTGTGGTCCGAAAATGGGTGATCACTATACATTTTGCTTCTGTTTCCTATTTATATTTCTATTTTACTTCCTCAATTTAGCATTATGGACAGGGAAAGACCTAATCTAAAATCTGCACAAAATTATTTTGCCTTCAAATTCATACCGTGATCGTAGCATGCATAGACTCGACTCATATGACTGGGATTTCCATGAAAAAGATTGTGGGCCGCAAATGGGCGATCACTGTACATTTCTCTTCTGTTTCCTATTTATATTTATATTTTACCTCCTCAATTTAGCATTATGGAAAGGGAAAGACCTAATCTAAGCTCTGCAAAAAAATATTTTGCCTTCAAACTCATAACGTGTTCGTAGCCTGCATGGACTCGACTCATATGACTGGGATTTCCATGAAAAAGATTGTGGGCAGAAAATGGGTGATCACTGTACATTTCTCTTCTGTTTCCTATTTATATTTATATTTTACTTCCTCAATTAAGCATTATGGACAGGGAAAGACCTAATCTAAGCTCTGCAAAAAAATATTTTGCCTTCAAATTCATACCGTGATCGTAACATGCATGGACTCGTCTCCTATGACTGGGATTTCCATGAAAAAGATTGTGGGCAGAAAATGGGTGATCACTGTACATTTCTCTTCTGTTTCCTATTTATATTTATATTTTACTTCCTCAATTAAGCATTATGGACAGGGAAAGACCTAATCTAAGATCTGCAAAAAAATATATTGCCTTCAAATTCATACCGTGATCGTAGCATGCATGGACTCGACTCATATGACTGGGATTTCCATGAAAAAGATTGTGGGCAGAAAATGGGTGATCACTGTACATTTCACTTCTGTTTCCTATTCATATTTCTATTTTACTTCCTCAATTTAGCATTATGGACAGGGAAAGACCTAATCTAAAATCTGCAAAAAAATATTTTGCCTTCAAATTCATACCGTGATCGTAGCATGCATGTACACGACTCATATGACTGGGATTTCCATGAAAAAGATTGTGGGCAGAAAATGGGTTATCATTGTACATTTCTCTTCTGTTTCCTATTTATATTTATATTTTACTTCCTCAATTTAGCATTATGGACAGGGAAAGACCTAATCTAAGCTCTGCAAAAAAATATTTTGCCTTCAAATTCATGCCGTGATCGTAGCATGCATGGACTCGAATCATATGACTGGGATTTCCATGAAAAAGATTGCGGGCAGAAAATGGGTGATCACTGTACATTTCTCTTCTGTTTTCTATTTATATTTATATTTTACTTTCTTAATTTAGCATTATGGACAGTGAAAGACTTAAACTAAGATCTGCAAAAAAGTATTTTGCCTTCAAATTCCCACCGTGATCGTAGGATGCATGGACTCGACTCATATGACTGGGATTTCCATGAAAAAGATTGTGGGTAGAAAGTGGGTGAACACTGTACATTTCTCTTCTGTTTCCTATTTATATTTCTATTTTACTTCCTCAATTTAGCATTATGGACAGGGAAAGACCTAATCTAAAATCTGCACAAAAATATTTTGCCTTCAAATTCATAACGTGTTCGTAGCATGCATGGACTCGACTCATATGACTGGGATTTCCATGAAAAAGATTGTCGGCAGATAATGGGTGATCACTGTACATTTCTCTTCTGTTTCCTTTTTATATTTATATTTTACTTCCTTCATTTAGCATTATGAACAGGGAAAGACCTAATCTAAGCTCTGCAAAAACATATTTTGCCTTCAAATTCATAACGTGATCGTAGCATGCATGTACACGACACATATGACTTGGATTTCCATGAAAAAGATTGTGGGCACAAAATGGGTGATCACTGTACATTTCTCTTCTGTTTCCTATTTATATTTATATTTTACCTCTTCAATTTAGCATTATGGACAGGGAAAGACCTAATCTAAGCTCTGCAAAAAAATATTTTGCCTTCAAATTCATAACGTGATCGTAGCATGCATGGACTCGACTCATATGACTGGGATTTCCATGAAAAAGATTGTGGGCAGAAAATAGGTGATCACTGTACATTTCTCTTCTGTTTCCTATTTATATTTCTATTTTACTTCCTCAATTTAGCATTATGGACAGGGAAAGACCTAATCTAAAATCTGCACAAAAAGATTTTGCCTTCAAATTCATACCGTGATCGTAGCATGCATGGACTCGACTCATATGACTGGGATTTCCATGAGAAAGATTGTGCGCAGAAAATGGGTGATCACTGTACATTTCTCTTATGTTTCCTATTCATATTTATATTTTACTTCCTTCATTCAGCATTATGGACAGGGAAAGACCTAATCTAAGATCTGCAAAAAAATATTTTGCCTTCAAATTCATACCGTGATCGTAGCATGCATGGACTCGACTCATATGACTGGGATTTCAATGAAAAAGATTCTGGGCAGAAAATGGGTGTTTACTGTACATTTCTCTTCTGGTTCCTATTTATATTTCTATTTTACTTCCTCAATTTAGCATTATGGACAGGGAAAGACCTAATCTAAGATCTGCAAAATATAATTTGCCTTCAAATTCATACCGTGATCGTAGCATGCATGGATCGACTCATATGACTGGGATTTCCATGAAAAAGATTGTGTGCAGAAAATGGGTGATCACTGTATATTTCTCTTCTGTTTCCTATTTATATTTCTATTTTACTTCCTTCATTTAGCATTATGGACAAGGAAAGACCTAATCTAAGCACTGCACAAAAATATTTTGCCTTCAAATTCATAATGTGTTCGTAGCAGGCATGGACTCGACTCATATGACTGGGATTTCCATGAAAAAGATTGTGGGCAGAAAATGGGTGATCACTGTACATTTCTCTTCTGTTTCCTCTTTATATTTATATTTTACCTCCTCAATTTAGCATTCTGGACAGGTAAAAACCTAATCTAAATCTGCAAAATATATTTTGCCTTCAAATTCATACCGTGATCGCAGCATGCATGGCCTCGACTCATATGACTGGGATTTCCATGAAAAAGATTGTGGGCACAATATGGGTGATCACTGTACATTTCTCTTCTGTTTCCTATTTATATTTATATTTTACTTCCTCAATTTAGCGTAATGGACAGGGAAAGACCTAATCTAATATCTGCAAAAAAATATTTTGCCTTGAAATTCATAATGTGTTCGTAGCAGGCATGGACTCGACTCATATGACTGGGATTTCCATGAAAAAGATTGTGGGCAGAAAATGGGTGATCACTGTACATTTCTCTTCTGTTTCCTATTTATATTTATATTTTACTTCCTCAATTTAGCATTATGGACAGGGAAAGACCTAATCTAAGATCTGCAAAAAAATATATTGCCTTCAAATTCATACCGTGATCGTAGCATGCATGGACTCGACTCATATGACTGGGATTTCCATGAAAAAGATTGTGGGCAGAAAATGGGTGATCACTGTATAATTTCACTTCTGTTTCCTATTTAGATTTCTATTTTACTTCCTTAATTTAGCATTATGGACAGGGAAAGACCTAATCTAAGCTCTGCAAAAAAATATTTTGCCTTCAAATTCATACCGTGATCGTAGCATGCATGGATTTGTCTCATATGACGGGGATTTCCATGAAAAATATTGTGGGCAGAAAATGGGTGATCGCTGTTCATTTCTCTTCTGTTTCCTATTTATATTTATATTTTACTTCCTCAATTTAGCATTATGGACAGGGAAAGACCTAATCTAAAATCTGCACAAAAATATTTTGCCTTCAAATTCATACCGGGATCGTAGCATGCATGGACTCGACTCATATGACTGGGATTTCCATGAAAAAGATTGTGGGCCGAAAATGGGTGATCACTGTACATTTCTCTTCCGTTTCCTATTTATATTTCTATTTTACCTCCTCAATTTAGCATTATGGACAGGGAAAGTCCTAATCTAAAATCTGCACAAAAATATTTTGCCTTCAAATTCATACCGTGATCGTAGCATGCATGGACTCGACACATATGACTGTGATTTCCATGAAAAAGATTGTGGGCCGAAAATGGGTGATCACTGTATATTTCTCTTCTGTTTCCTATTTCTATTTCTATTTTACCTGCTGAATTTAGCATTATGGACAGGGAAAACCTAATCTAAAATCTGCACAAATATATATTTTGCTTTCAAACTCATACCGTGATCGTAGCATGCATGGACTCGACTCATATGACTGGGATTTCCACGAAAAAGATTGTGGGCCGAAAATGGGTGATCACTGTACATTTTTCTTCTGTTTCCTATTTATATTTATATTTTACCTCTTCAATTTAGCATTATGGACAGGGAAAGACCTAATCTTAGCTCTGCACAAAAATATTTTGCCTTCAAATTCATACCGTGATCGTAGCATGCATGGACTCGACTCATATGACTGGGATTTCGATGAAAAAGATTGTGGGCCGAAAATGGGTGATCACTGGACATTTCTCTTCTGTTTCCTATTTATATTTCTATTTTACTTCTTCAATTTAGCATTATGGACAGGGAAAGACCAAATCTAAGTTCTGCAAAAAAATATTTTGCCTTCAAATTCATACCGTGATCGCAGCATGCATGGACTCGACTCATATGACTGGGATTTCCATGAAAAAGTTTGTGGGCCGAAAATGGGTGATCACTGTACATTTTTCTTCTGTTTCCTATTTATATTTATATTTTACATCCTCAATTTAGCATTATGGACAGGGAAAGACCTAATCTTAGCTCTGCACAAAAATATTTTGCCTTCAAATTCATACCGTGATCGTAGCATCCATGCACTCGACTCATATGACTGGGATTTCCATGAAAAAGAATGTGGGTCAAAAACGGGTCATTACTGTACATTTCTCTTCTGTTTCCTATTTATATTTCTATTTTACCTCCTCAATTTAGCATTATGGACAGGGAAAGACCTAATCTAATATCTGCACAAAAATATTTTCCTTTCAAATTCATACCGTGATCGTAGCATGCATGGACTCGACTCATATGACTGGGATTTCCATGAAAAATATTGTGGGGCGAAAATGGTTGATCACTGTACATTTCTCTTCTGTTTCCTATTTATATTTCTATTTTACCTCCTCAATTTAGCATTATGGACAGGGAAAGACCTAATTTAAGCTCTCCACAAAAATATTTTGCCTTCAAATTCATACCGTGATCGTAGCATGCATTGACACGACTCATATGACTGGGATTTCCATGAAAAAAATTGTGTGGCGAAAATGGGTGATCACTGTACATTTCTCTTCTGTTTCCTATTTATATTTCTATTTTACCTCCTCAATTTAGCATTATGGACAGGGAAAGACCTAATCTAAGCTCTCCACAAAAATATTTTGCCTTCAAATTCATACCGTGATCGTAGCATGCATGGACTCGACTCATATGACTGGGATTTCCATGAAAAAAATTGTGGGCCGAAAATGGGTGATCACTGTACATTTCTCTTCTGTTTCCTATTTATATTTATATTTTACCTCCTCAATTTAGCATTATGGACAGGGAAAGTCCTAATCTAAGATCTGCACAAAAATATTTTGCCTTCAAATTCATACCGTGATCGTAGCATGCATGGACTCGACTCATATGACTGGGATTTCAATGAAAAAGATTGTGGGCCGAAAATGGGTGATCACTGTACATTTCTCTTCTGTTTCCTATTTATATTTATATTTTACCTCCTCAATTTAGCATTATGGACAGGGAAAGACCTAATCTAAGATCTGCACAAAAATATTTTGCCTTCAAATTCATACCGTGATCGTAGCATGCATGGACTCGACTCATATGACTGGGATTTCCATGAAAAGGATTGTGGGCCGAAAATGGGTAATCACTGTACATTTCTCTTGTTTCCAATTTATATTTCTATTTTACCTCCTCAATTTAGCAATATGGCCAGGGAAAGACCTAATCTAAGCTCTGCACAAAAATATTTTGCCTTCAAATTTATACCCTGATCGTAGCATGCATGGACTCAACTCATATGACTGGGATTTCCGTGAAAAAGATTGTGGGCCGAAAATGGGTGATCACTGTACATTTCCCTTCTGTTTCCTATTTATATTTCTATTTTACCTCCTCAATTTAGCATTATGGACAGATAAAGACATAATCTAAGATCTGCACAAATATATTTTGCCTTCAAATTCATACCGTGATCGTAGCATGCATGGACTGGACTCATATGACTGGGATTTCCATGAAAAAGATTGTGGGCCGAAAATGGGTGATCACTGTACATTTCTCTTCTGTTTCCTATTTATATTTCTATTTTACCTCCTCAATTTAGCATTATGGACAGATAAAGACATAATCTAAAATCTGCACAAAAATATTTTGCCTTCAAATTCATACCGTGATCGTAGCATGCATGGACTCGACTCATATGACTGGGATTTCCATGAAAAAGTTTGTGGGCGGAAAATGGGTGATCACTGTACATTTCTCTTCTGTTTCCTATTTATATTTATATTTTACCTCCTCAATTTAGCATAATGGACAGGGAAAGACATAATCTAAGATCTGCACAAAAATATTTTGCCTTCAAATTCATACCGTGATCGTAGCATGTATGGACTCGACTCATGTGACTGGGATTTCCATGAAAAAGTTTGTGGGCGGAAAATGGGTGATCACTGTAAATTTCTCTTCTGTTTCCTATTTATATTTCTATTTTACTTCCTCAATTTAGCATTATGGATAGGGAAAGACCTAATCTAAAATCTGCAAAAAGATATTTTGCCTTCAAATTCATACCGTGATCATAGCATGCATGGACTCGACTCATATGACTGGGATTTCCATGAAAAAGATTGTGGGCAGAAAATGGGTGATCATTGTATATTTCTCTTCTGTTTGCTATTTATATTTCTTTTTTACTTCCTTAATTTAGCATTATGGACAGGGAAAGACCTAATCTAAGCTCTGCACAAAAATATTTTGCCTTCAAATTTATACCGTGATCGTAGCATGCATGTACTCGACACATATGACTGGGATTTCCATGAAAAACATTGTGGGCCGAAAATGGGTGATCACTGTATATTTCTCTTCTGTTTCCTATTTATATTTCTATTTTACCTGCTCAATTTAGCATTATGGACAGGGAAAGACCTAATCTAAAATCTGCACAAATATATATTTTGCTTTCAAATTCATACCGTGATCGTAGCATGCATGGACTCGACTCATATGTCGAGGATTTCCATGAAAAAGATTGTGGGCCGAAAATGGGTGATCACTGTACATTTTTCTTCTGTTTCCTATTTATATTTATATTTTACCTCCTCAATTTAGCATTATGGACAGGGAAATACCTAATCTAAAATCTGCACAAAAATATTTTGCCTTCAAATTCATACCGTGATCGTAGCATGCATGGACTCGACTCATATGACTGGGATTTCCATGAAAAAGATTGTGGGCAGAAAATGGGTGATCATTGTATATTTCTCTTCTGTTTGCTATTTATATTTCTTTTTTACTTCCTTAATTTAGCATTATGGACAGGGAAAGACCTAATCTAAGCTCTGCACAAAAATATTTTGCCTTCAAATTTATACCGTGAGCGTAGCATACATGTACTCGACACATATGACTGGGATTTCCATGAAAAAGATTGTGGGCCGAAAATGGGTGATCACTGTATATTTCTCTTCTGTTTCCTATTTATATTTATATTTTACCTGCTCAATTTAGCATTATGGACAGGGAAAGACCTAATCTAAAATCTGCCCAAATATATATTTTGCTTTCAAATTCATACCGTGATCGTAGCATGCACGGACTCGACTCATATGACGGGGATTTCCATGAAAAAGATTGTGGGCCGAAAATGGGTGATCACTGTACATTTTTCTTCTGTTTCCTATTTATATTTATATTTTACCTCCTCAATTTAGCATTATGGACAGGGAAAGACCTAATCTAAAATCTGCACAAAAATATTTTGCCTTCAAATTCATACCGTGATCGTAGCATGCATGGACTCGACTCATATGACTGGGATTTCTATGAAAAACATTGTGGGCCGAAAATGGGTGATCACTGTACATTTCTCTTCTGTTTCCTATTTATATTTATATTTTACCTCCTCAATTTAGCATTATGGACAGGGAAAGACTTAATCTAAGGTCTGCACAAAAATATTTTGCCTTCAAATTCATACCGTGATCGTAGCATGCATGGACTCGACTCATATGACTGGGATTTCCATGAAAAAGATTGTGGGCCAAAAATGGGTGATCACTGTACATTTTTCTTCTGTTTCCTATTTATATTTCTATTTTACCTCCTCAATTTAGCATTATGGCCAGGGAAAGACCTAATCTAAAATCTGCACAAAAATATTTTGCCTTCAAATTCATACCGTGATCGTAGCATGCATGGACTCGACTCATGTGACTGGGATTTCCATGAAAAAGATTGGGAGCAGAAAAAAGGTGATCACTGTACATTTCTCTTCTGTTTCCTATTCATATTTACTTCCTTCATTTAGCATTATGGACAGGGAAAGATATAATCTAAGTTCTGCAAAAAAATATTTTGCCTTCAAATTCATACTGTGATCGTAGCATGTATGGACTCGACACATATGACTGGGATTTCCATGAAAAAGATTGTGGGCAGAAAATGGGTGATCACTGTACATTTCTCTTCTGTTTCCTATTTACATTTCTATTTTACCTCCTCAATTTATCATTATGGACAGTGAAAGACCAAATATAAGATCTGCACAAAAATATTTTGCCTTCAAATTCATACCGTGATCGTAGCATGCATGGACTCGACTCATATGACTGGGATTTCCATGAAAAAGTTTGTGGGCAGAAAATGGGTGATCACTGTACATTTCTCTTCTGTTTCCTATTTATATTACTATTTTACTTCCTCAATTTAGCATTATGGACAGGGAAAGACGTAATCTAAGATCTGCAAAAAAATATTTTGCCTTCAAATTCATAGGGTGAACGTAGCATGCATGGACTCGACTCATTTGACTGGGATTTCCATGAAAAAGATTGTGGGCAGAAAATGGGTGATCACTGTACATTTCTCTTCTGTTTCCTATTTATATTTACTTCCTTCATTTAGCATTATGGACAGGGAAAGACCTAATCAAAGTTCTGCAAAAAAATATTTTGCCTTCAAATTCATACCGTGATCGTAGCATGTATGGACTCGACTCATATGACTGGGATTTCCATGAAAAAGTTTGTGGGTAGAAAATGTGTGATCACTGTGCATTTCTCTTCTGTTTCCTATTTATATTTATATTTTACTTCCTTCATTTAGCATTATGGACAGGGAAAGACCTAATCTAAAATCTGCAAAAAAATATTTTGCCTTCAAATTCATACTGTGATCGTAGCATATATGGACTCGATTCATATGACTGGGATTTCCATGAAGAAGATTGTGGGCAGAAAATGGGTGATCACTGTATATTTCTCTTCTTTTTCCTATTTATATTTATATTTTACTTCCTCAATTTAGCATTATGGACAGGGAAAGACCTAATCTAAGCTCTGCAAAGAAATATTTTGCCTTCAAATTCATACTGTGGTCGTAGCATGTATGGACGCGACTCATATGACTGGGATTTCCATGAAAAAGATTGTGGGTAGAAAATGGGTGATCACTGTACATTTCTCTTCTGTTTCCTATTTACATTTCTATTTTACCTCCTTAATTTAGCATTATGGACAGGGAAAGACCTAATCTAAGATCTGCAAAAAAATATTTTGCTTCAAATTCATACCGTGATCGTAGCATGCATGGACGCGACTCATATGACTGGGATTTCCATGAAAAAGATAGTTGGCCGAAAATGGGTGATCACTGTACATTTCTCTTCTGTTTCCTATTTATATTCCTAATTTACCTCCGCAATTTAGCATTATGGACAGGGAAAGACATAATCTAAGCTCTGCAAAAAAATATTTTGCCTTCAAATTCATACCGTGATCGTAGCATGCATCGACACGACTCATATGACTGGGATTTCCATGAAAAAGATTGTGGGCAGAAAATGGGTGATCACTGTACATTTCTCTTCTGTTTCCTATTTATATTTCTATTTTACCTCCTCAATTTAGCATTATGGACAGGGAAAGAGCCAATCTAAGATCTGCACAAAAATATTTTGCCTTCAAATTCATACCGTGATCGTAGCATGTATGGACTCGACTCATATGACTGGGATTTCCATGAAAAAGATTGTGGGCAGAAAATGGGTGATCACTGTACATTTCTCTTCTGTTTCCTATTTACATTTCTATTTTACCTCCTCAATTTAGCATTATGGATAGGCAAAGACCTAATCTAAGATCTGCACAAAAATATTTTGCCTTCACATTCATACCGTGATCGTAGCATGCATGGACTCGACTCATATGACTGGGATTTCCATGAAAAAGATTGTGGGCAGAAAATGGGTGATCACTGTACATTTCTCTTCTGTTTCCTATTTATATTTATATTTTACTTCCTCAATTTAGCATTATGGACAGTGAAAGACCAAATATAATATCTGCAAAAAAATATTTTGCCTTCAAATTCATACCGTGATCGTAGTATGAATGGACTCGACTCATATGACTGGGATTTCCATGAAAAAGATTGTGGGCAGAAAATGGGTGATCACTGTACATTTCTCTTCTGTTTCCTATTTACATTTCTATTTTACCTCCTCAATTTAGCATTATGGACAGGGAAAGACCTAATCTAAGATCTGCAAAAAAATATTTTGCTTCAAATTCATACCGTGATCGTAGCATGCATGGACGCGACTCATATGACTGGGATTTCCATGAAAAAGATAGTTGGCCGAAAATGGGTGATCACTGTACATTTCTCTTCTGTTTCCTATTTATATTCCTAACTTACCTCCGCAATTTAGCATTATGGACAGGGAAAGACATAATCTAAGCTCTGCAAAAAAATATTTTGCCTTCAAATTCATACCGTGATCGTAGCATGCATCGACACGACTCATATGACTGGGATTTCCATGAAAAAGATTGTGGGCAGAAAATGGGTGATCACTGTACATTTCTCTTCTGTTTCCTATTTATATTTCTATTTTACCTCCTCAATTTAGCATTATGGACAGGGAAAGAGCCAATCTAAGATCTGCACAAAAATATTTTGCCTTCAAATTCATACCGTGATCGTAGCATGTATGGACTCGACTCATATGACTGGGATTTCCATGAAGAACATTGTGGGCCGAAAATGGGTGATCACTGTACATTTCTCTTCTGTTTCCTATTTATATTTCTATTTTACCTCCTCAATTTAGCATTATGGACAGGGATAGACTCAATCTAAGATTTGCAAAAAAATATTTTGCCTTGAAATTCATACGGTGATCGTAGCAGGCATGGACTTGACTCATATGACTGGGATTTCCATGAAAAAGTTTGTGGGCAGAAAATGTGTGATCACTGTGGATTTCTCTTCTGTTTCCTATTTATATTTATATTTTACTTCCTTCATTTAGCATTATGGACAGGGAAAGTCCTAATCTAAGCTCTGCAAAAAAATATTTTGCCTTCAAATTCATACTGTGATCGTAGCATGTATGGACTCGACTCATATGACTGGGATTTCCATGAAAAAGATTGTGGGCAGAAAATGGGTGATCACTGTACATTTCTCTTCTGTTTCCTATTTACATTTCTATTTTACCTCCTCAATTTAGCATTATGGATAGGCAAAGACCTAATCTAAGATCTGCACAAAAATATTTTGCCTTCACATTCATACCGTGATCGTAGCATGCATGGACTCGACTCATATGACTGGGATTTCCATGAAAAAGATTGTGGGCAGAAAATGGGTGATCACTGTACATTTCTCTTCTGTTTCCTATTTATATTTATATTTTACTTCCTCAATTTAGCATTATGGACAGTGAAAGACCAAATATAATATCTGCAAAAAAATATTTTGCCTTCAAATTCATACCGTGATCGTAGTATGAATGGACTCGACTCATATGACTGGGATTTCCATGAAAAAGATTGTGGGCAGAAAATGGGTGATCACTGTACATTTCTCTTCTGTTTCCTATTTATATTTATATTTTACTTCCTTCATTTAGCATTATGGACAGGGAAAGACCTAATCTAAGTTCTGCAAAAAAATATTTTGCCTTCAAATTCATACCGTGATCGTAGCATGCATGGACTCGACTCATATGACTGGGATTTCCATGAAAAAGATTATGGGCAGAAAATGGGTGATCACTGTACATTTCTCTTCTGTTTCCTATTTATATTTCTATTTTACCTCATCAATTTAGCATTATGGACAGGGAAAGACCTAATCTAAGATCTGTAAAAAAATATTTTGCCTTCAAATTCATACCATGATCGTAGCATGCATTGACTCGACTCATATGACTGGGATTTCCATTAAAAAGATTATAGGCAGAAAATGGGTGATCACTGTACATTTCTCTTCTGTTTCCTATTCATATTTCCATTTTACTTCCTTCATTTAGCATTATGTACAGGGAAAGACCTAATCTAAGTTCTGCAAAAAAATATTTTGCCTTCACATTCATACCGTGATCGTAGCATGCATGGACTCGACTCATATGACTGGGATTTCCATGAAAAAGATTGTGGGCAGAAAATGGGTGATCACTGTACATTTCTCTTCTGTTTCCTATTTATATTTATATTTTACTTCCTCAATTTAGCATTATGGACAGTGAAAGATCAAATATAATATCTGCAAAAAAATATTTTGCCTTCAAATTCATACCGTGATCGTAGTATGAATGGACTCGACTCATATGACTGGGATTTCCATGAAAAAGATTGTGGGCAGAAAATGGGTGATCACTGTACATTTCTCTTCTGTTTCCTATTTATATTTATATTTTACTTCCTTCATTTAGCATTATGGACAGGGAAAGACCTAATCTAAGTTCTGCAAAAAAATATTTTGCCTTCAAATTCATACCGTGATCGTAGCATGCATGGACTCGACTCATATGACTGGGATTTCCATGAAAAAGATTATGGGCAGAAAATGGGTGATCACTGTACATTTCTCTTCTGTTTCCTATTTATATTTCTATTTTACCTCATCAATTTAGCATTATGGACAGGGAAAGACCTAATCTAAGATCTGTAAAAAAATATTTTGCCTTCAAATTCATACCATGATCGTAGCATGCATTGACTAGACTCATATGACTGGGATTTCCATTAAAAAGATTATAGGCAGAAAATGGGTGATCACTGTACATTTCTCTTCTGTTTCCTATTCATATTTCCATTTTACTTCCTTCATTTAGCATTATGTACAGGGAAAGACCTAATCTAAGTTCTGCAAAAAAATATTTTGCGTTCAAATTCATACCGTGAACGTAGCATGCATGGACTCAGCTCATATGACTGGGATTTCCATGAAAAAGATTGTGGGCCGAAAATGGGTGATCACTGTACATTTCTCTTCTGTTTCCTATTTATATTTATATTTTGCTTCCTCAATTTAGCATTATGGACAGGGAAAGACCTAATCTAAGATCTGCAAAAAAATATTTTGCCTTCAAATTCATACCGTGAACGTAGCATGCATGGACTCGACTGATATGACTGGGATTTCCATGAAAAAGATTGTGGGCCGAAAATGGGTGATCACTGTACATTTCTCTTCTGTTTCCTATTTATATTTATATTTTGCTTCCTCAATTTAGCATTATGGACAGGGAAAGACCTAATCTAAGATCTGCAAAAAAATATTTTGCCTTCAAATTCATACCGTGAATGTAGCATGCATGGACTCGACTCATATGACTGGGATTTCCATGAAAAGATTGTGGGCCGAAAATTGATGATCACTGTACATTTCTCTTCTGTTCCCTATTTATATTTCTATTTTACCTCCTCAATTTAGCATTATGGACAGGTAAAGATCTAATCTAAGCTCTGCACAAAAATATTTTGCCTTCAAATTCATACCGTGAATGTAGCATGCATGGACTCGACTGATATGACTGGGATTTCCATGAAAAAGATTGTGGGCCGAAAATGGGTGATCACTGTACATTTCTTTTCTGTTTCGTATTTATATTTTTATTTTGCTTCCTCAATTTAGCATTATGGACAGGGAAAGACCTAATCTAAGATCTGCAAAAAAATATTTTGCCTTCAAGTTCATACCGTGATAGTAGCATGCCTGGACTCGACTCATATGACTGGGATTTCCATGAAAAAGATTGTGGGCCGAAAATGGGTGATCACTGTACATTTCTCTACTGTTTCCTATTTATATTTATATTTTACCTCCTCAATTTATCATTATGGCCAGGGAAAGACCTAATCTAAGCTCTGCACAAAAATATATTGCCTTCAAATTCATACCGTGATCGTAGCATGCATGGACTCGATTCCTATGACAGGGATTTCCATGAAAAAGATTGTGGGCAGAAAATGGGTGATCACTGTACATTTCTCTTCTGTTTCCTATTTATATTTCTAATTCACCTCCTCAATTTAGTATTATGGACAGGGAAAGACCTAATCTAAGATCTGCAAAAAAATATTTTGCCTTAAATTCATACCGTGATCGTAGCATGCATGGACTCGACTCATATGACTGTGATTTCCATGAAAAAGATTGTGGGCAGAAAATGGGTGATCACTGTACATTTCTCTTGTGTTTCCTAATTATATTTCTATTTTACCTCCTCAATTTAGCATTATGGACAGGGGAAGACCTAATCTAACATCTGCAAAAAAATATTTTGCCTTCAAATTCATACCGTGATCGTAGCATGCATGTAATCGACTCATATGAGTGGGATTTCCATGAAAAAGATTGTGGGCCGAAAATGGGTGATCACTGTACATTTCTCTTCTGTTTACTATTTATATTTATATTTTACCTCCTCAATTTAGCATTATGGCTAGGGAAAGACCTAATGTAAGCTCTGTACGAAAATATTTTGCCTTCAAATTCATACCGTGATCGTAGCATGCATGGACTCGACTCATATGACTGGGATTTCCATGAAAAAGATTGTGGGCAGAAAATGGGTGATCACTGTACATTTCTCTTCTGTTTCCTATTTATATTTATATTTTACTTCCTTCATTTAGCATTATGGACAGGGAAAGACCTAATCTAAGTTCTGCAAAAAAATATTTTGCCTTCAAATTCATACCGTGATCGTAGCATGCATGGACTCGACTCATATGACTGGGATTTCCATGAAAAAGATTATGGGCAGAAAATGGGTGATCACTGTACATTTCTCTTCTGTTTCCTATTTATATTTCTATTTTACCTCATCAATTTAGCATTATGGACAGGGAAAGACCTAATCTAAGATCTGTAAAAAAATATTTTGCCTTCAAATTCATACCATGATCGTAGCATGCATTGACTCGACTCATATGACTGGGATTTCCATTAAAAAGATTATAGGCAGAAAATGGGTGATCACTGTACATTTCTCTTCTGTTTCCTATTCATATTTCCATTTTACTTCCTTCATTTAGCATTATGTACAGGGAAAGACCTAATCTAAGTTCTGCAAAAAAATATTTTGCGTTCAAATTCATACCGTGAACGTAGCATGCATGGACTCAGCTCATATGACTGGGATTTCCATGAAAAAGATTGTGGGCCGAAAATGGGTGATCACTGTACATTTCTCTTCTGTTTCCTATTTATATTTATATTTTGCTTCCTCAATTTAGCATTATGGACAGGGAAAGACCTAATCTAAGATCTGCAAAAAAATATTTTGCCTTCAAATTCATACCGTGAACGTAGCATGCATGGACTCGACTGATATGACTGGGATTTCCATGAAAAAGATTGTGGGCCGAAAATGGGTGATCACTGTACATTTCTCTTCTGTTTCCTATTTATATTTATATTTTGCTTCCTCAATTTAGCATTATGGACAGGGAAAGACCTAATCTAAGATCTGCAAAAAAATATTTTGCCTTCAAATTCATACCGTGAACGTAGCATGCATGGACTCGACTCATATGACTGGGATTTCCATGAAAAGATTGTGGGCCGAAAATTGGTGATCACTGTACATTTCTCTTCTGTTCCCTATTTATATTTCTATTTTACCTCCTCAATTTAGCATTATGGACAGGTAAAGATCTAATCTAAGCTCTGCACAAAAATATTTTGCCTTCAAATTCATACCGTGAACGTAGCATGCATGGACTCGACTGATATGACTGGGATTTCCATGAAAAAGATTGTGGGCCGAAAATGGGTGATCACTGTACATTTCTTCTCTGTTTCGTATTTATATTTTTATTTGCTTCCTCAATTTAGCATTATGGACAGGGAAAGACCTAATCTAATATCTGCAAAAAAATATTTTGCCTTCAAATTCATACCGTGATAGTAGCATGCCTGGACTCGACTCATATGACTGGGATTTCCATGAAAAAGATTGTGGGCCGAAAATGGGTGATCACTGTACATTTCTCTACTGTTTCCTATTTATATTTATATTTTACCTCCTCAATTTATCATTATGGCCAGGGAAAGACCTAATCTAAGCTCTGCACAAAAATATATTGCCTTCAAATTCATACCGTGATCGTAGCATGCATGGACTCGATTCCTATGACAGGGATTTCCATGAAAAAGATTGTGGGCAGAAAATGGGTGATCACTGTACATTTCTCTTCTGTTTCCTATTTATATTTCTAATTCACCTCCTCAATTTAGTATTATGGACAGGGAAAGACCTAATCTAAGATCTGCAAAAAAATATTTTGCCTTAAATTCATACCGTGATCGTAGCATGCATGGACTCGACTCATATGACTGTGATTTCCATGAAAAAGATTGTGGGCAGAAAATGGGTGATCACTGTACATTTCTCTTGTGTTTCCTAATTATATTTCTATTTTACCTCCTCAATTTAGCATTATGGACAGGGGAAGACCTAATCTAAGATCTGCAAAAAAATATTTTGCCTTCAAATTCATACCGTGATCGTAGCATGCATGTAATCGACTCATATGAGTGGGATTTCCATGAAAAAGATTGTGGGCCGAAAATGGGTGATCACTGTACATTTCTCTTCTGTTTACTATTTATATTTATATTTTACCTCCTCAATTTAGCATTATGGCTAGGGAAAGACCTAATGTAAGCTCTGTACGAAAATATTTTGCCTTCAAATTCATACCGAGATCGTAGCATGCATGGACTCGACTCATATGACTGGGATTTCCATGAAAAAGATTGTGGGCCGAAAATGGGTGATCACTGTAAATTTCTCTACTGATTCCTATTTATATTTCTATTTTACCTCCTCAATTTAGCATTATGGCCAGGGAAAGATCTAATCTAAGCTCTGCACAAAAATATTTTGCCTTCAAATTCATACCGTGATCGTAGCATGCATGGACTCGACTCATATGACTGGGATTTCCATGTAAAAAATTGTGGGCCGAAAATGGGTGATCACTGTACATTTCTCTACTGTTTCCTATTTATATTTATATTTTACCTCCTCAATTTAGCATTATGGCCAGGGAAAGACCTAATCTAAGCTCTGCACAAAAATATATTGCCTTCAAATTCATACCGTGATCGTAGCATGCATGGACTCGACTCATATGACTGGGATTTCCATGTAAAAGATTGTGGGCCGAAAATGGGTGATCATTGTACATTTCTCTACTGATTCCTATTTATATTTATATTTTACCTCCTCAATTTAGCATTATGGCCAGGGAAAGACCTAATCTAAGATCTGCACAAAAATATTTTGCCTTCAAATTCATACCGAGATCGTAGCATGCATGGAGTCGACTCGTATGACTGGGATTTCCATGAAAAAGATTGTGTGCCGAAAATGGGTGATCACTGTATATTTCTCTTCTGTTTCCTATTTATATTTCTATTTTACATCATCAATTTAGCATTATGGACAGGGAAAGACCTAATCTAAAAACTGCACAAAACTATTTTCCCTTCAAATTCATACCGTGATCGTAGCATGCATGGACTCGACTCATATGACTGGGATTTCCATGAAAAAGACTGTGGGCCGAAAATGGGTGGTCACTGTACATTTCTCTTCTGTTTCCTATTTATATTTATATTTTACCTCCTCAATTTAGCATTATGGACAGGGAAAGACCAAATCTAAGATCTGCACAAAAATATTTTGCCTTCAAATTCATACCGTGATCGTAGCATGCATGGACTCGACTCATATGACTGGGATTTCTATGAAAAAGATTATGGGCCGAAAATGCGTGATCACTGTACATTTCTCTTTTGCTTCCTATTTATATTTCTATTTTACCTCCTCAATTTAGCATTATGGACAGGGAAAGACCTAATCTAAAATCTGCACAAAAATATTTTGCCTTCAAATTCATACCGTGATCGTAGCATGCATGGACTCGACTCATATGACTGGGATTTCCATGAAGAAGATTGTGGGCACAAAATGGGTGATCACTGTACATTTCTCTTCTGTTTCCTATTTATATTTCTATTTTACCTCCTCAATTTAGCATTGTGGACAGGGAAAGACCTAATCTAAGATCTGCAAAAAAATATTTTGCCTTCAAATTCATACCGTGATCGTAGCATGCATGGAATCGACTCATATGAGTGGGATTTCCATGAAAAAGATTGTTGGCAGAAAATAGGTGATCACTGTATATTTCTCTTCTGTTTCCTATTTATATTTCTATTTTACCTCCTCAATTTAGCATTATGGACAGGGAAAGACCTAATCTAAGATCTGCAAAAAAATATTTTGCCTTAAATTCATACCGTGATCGTAGCATGCATGGACTCGATTCCTATGACTGGGATTTCCATGAAAAAGATTGTGGGCAGAAAATGGGTGATCACTGTACATTTCTCTTCTGTTTCCTATTTATATTTCTAATTCACCTCCTCAATTTAGTATTATGGACAGGGAAAGACCTAATCTAAGATCTGCAAAAAAATATTTTGCCTTAAATTCATACCGTGATCGTAGCATGCATGGACTCGACTCATATGACTGTGATTTCCATGAAAAAGATTGTGGGCCGAAAATGGGTGATCACTGTACATTTCTCTTGTGTTTCCTAATTATATTTCTATTTTACCTCCTCAATTTAGCATTATGGACAGGGGAAGACCTAATCTAAGATCTGCAAAAAAATATTTTGCCTTCAAATTCATACCGTGATCGTAGCATGCATGTAATCGACTCATATGAGTGGGATTTCCATGAAAAAGATTGTGGGCCGAAAATGGGTGATCACTGTACATTTCTCTTCTGTTTACTATTTATATTTATATTTTACCTCCTCAATTTAGCATTATGGCTAGGGAAAGACCTAATGTAAGCTCCGTACGAAAATATTTTGCCTTCAAATTCATACCGAGATCATAGCATGCATGGACTCGACTCATATGACTGGGATTTCCATGAAAAAGATTGTGGGCCGAAAATGGGTGATCACTGTAAATTTCTCTACTGATTCCTATTTATATTTCTATTTTACCTCCTCAATTTAGCATTATGGCCAGGGAAAGACCTAATCTAAGCTCTGCACAAAAATATATTGCCTTCAAATTCATACCGTGATCGTAGCATGCATGGACTCGACTCATATGACTGGGATTTCCATGTAAAAGATTGTGGGCCGAAAATGGGTGATCACTGTACATTTCTCTACTGATTCCTATTTATATTTATATTTTACCTCCTCAATTTAGCATTATGGACAGGGAAAGACCTAATCTAAGATCTGCACAAAAATATTTTGCCTTCAAATTCATACCGAGATTGTAGCATGCATGGAGTCGACTCGTATGACTGGGATTTCCATGAAAAAGATTGTGGGCCGAAAATGGGTGATCACTGTATATTTCTCTTCTGTTTCCTATTTATATTTCTATTTTACATGATCAATTTAGCATTATGGACAGGGAAAGACCTAATCTAAGAACTGCACAAAACTATTTTCCCTTCAAATTCATACCGTGATCGTAGCATGCATGGACTCGACTCATATGACTGGGATTTCCATGAAAAAGACTGTGGGCCGAAAATGGGTGGTCACTGTACATTTCTCTT
Organism: Acanthosepion lycidas; assembly: GCA_963932145.1. NCBI lineage: Eukaryota > Metazoa > Mollusca > Cephalopoda > Sepiida > Sepiidae > Acanthosepion > Acanthosepion lycidas. The sequence goes on along the minus strand of OZ010597.1, from coordinate 97,126,431 downwards.
CTGTTTCCTATTTATATTTATATTTTACCTCCTCAATTTAGCATTATGGACAGGGAAAGACCAAATCTAAGATCTGCACAAAAATATTTTGCCTTCAAATTCATACCGTGATCGTAGCATGCATGGACTCGACTCATATGACTGGGATTTCTATGAAAAAGATTGTGGGCCGAAAATGCGTGATCACTGTATATTTCTCTTTTGCTTCCTATTTATATTTCTATTTTACCTCCTCAATTTAGCATTATGGACAGGGAAAGACCTAATCTAAAATCTGCACAAAAATATTTTGCCTTCAAATTCATACCGTGATCGTAGCATGCATGGACTCGACTCATATGACTGGGATTTCCATGAAAAAGGTTGTGGGCCGAAAATAGTTGATCACTGTACATTTCTATTCTGTTTCCTATTTATATTTCTATTTTACCTCCTCAATTTAGCATTATGGACAGGGAATGACCTAATCTAAGATCTGCACAAAAATATTTTGCCTCCAAATTCATACCGTGAACGTAGCATGCATGGATTCGACTCATATGACTGGGATTTCCATGAAAAAGATTGTGGGCCGAAAATTGGTGGTCACTGTACATTTCTCTTCTGTTTCCTATTCATATTTAGATTTCACCTCCTCAATTTAGCATTATGGACAGGGGAAGACCAAATCTAAGATCTGCACGAAAATATTTTGCCTTCAAATTCATACCGTGATCGTAGCATGCATGGACTCGACTCATATGACTGGGATTTCCATGAAAAAGATTGTGGGCCGAAAATGCGTGATCACTGTATATTTCTCTTTTGTTTCCTATTTATATTTCTATTTTACCTCCTCAATTTAGCATTATGGACAGGGAAAGACCTAATCTAAAATCTGCAAAAAAATATTTTGCCTTAAATTCATACCGTGATCGTAGCATGCATGGACTCAACTCATATGACTGGGATTTCCATGAAAAAGATTGTGGGCATAAAATGGGTGATCACTGTACATTTCTCTTCTGTTTCCTATTTATATTTATATTTTACCTCCTCAATTTAGCATTATGAACAGGGAAAGACCTAATCTAAGATCTGCAAAAAAATATTTTGCCTTAAATTCATACCGTGATCGTAGCATGCATGGACTCGACTCATATGACTGTGATTTCCATGAAAAAGATTGTGGGCAGAAAAAGGGTGATCACTGTACATTTCTCTTCTGTTTACTATTTATATTTATATTTTACCTCCTCAATTTAGCATTATGGCTAGGGAAAGACCTAATGTAAGCTCTGTACGAAAATATTTTGCCTTCAAATTCATACCGAGATTGTAGCATGCATGGACTCGACTCATATGACTGGGATTTCCATGAAAAAGATTGTGGGCCGAAAATGGGTGATCACTGTAAATTTCTCTACTGATTCCTATTTATATTTCTATTTTACCTCCTCAATTTAGCATTATGGCCAGGGAAAGATCTAATCTAAGCTCTGCACAAAAATATTTTGCCTTCAAATTCATACCGTGATCGTAGCATGCATGGACTCGACTCATATGACTGGGATTTCCATGTAAAAGATTGTGGGCCGAAAATGGGTGATCACTGTACATTTCTCTTCTGTTTCCTCTTTATATTTATATTTTACCTCCTCAATTTAGCATTATGGCCAGGGAAAGACCTAATCTAAGATCTGCACAAAAATATTTTGCCTTCAAATTCATACCGAGATCGTAGCATGCATGGAGTCGACTCGTATGACTGGGATTTCCATGAAAAAGATTGTGGGCCGAAAATGGGTGATCACTGTATATTTCTCTTCTGTTTCCTATTTATATTTATATTTTACATCATCAATTTAGCATTATGGACAGGGAAAGACCTAAGCTAAGAACTGCACAAAACTATTTTCCCTTCAAATTCATACCGTGATCGTAGCATGCATGGACTCGACTCATATGACTGGGATTTCCATGAAAAAGACTGTGGGCCGAAAATGGGTGGTCACTGTACATTTCTCTTCTGTTTCCTATTTATATTTATATTTTACCTCCTCAATTTAGCATTATGGCCAGGGAAAGACCTAATCTAAGATCTGCACAAAAATATTTTGCCTTCAAATTCATACCGAGATCGTAGCATGCATGGAGTCGACTCGTATGACTGGGATTTCCATGAAAAAGATTGTGGGCCGAAAATGGGTGATCACTGTATATTTCTCTTCTGTTTCCTATTTATATTTATATTTTACATCATCAATTTAGCATTATGGACAGGGAAAGACCTAAGCTAAGAACTGCACAAAACTATTTTCCCTTCAAATTCATACCGTGATCGTAGCATGCATGGACTCGACTCATATGACTGGGATTTCCATGAAAAAGACTGTGGGCCGAAAATGGGTGGTCACTGTACATTTCTTTTCTGTTTCCTATTTATATTTATATTTTACCTCCTCAATTTAGCATTATGGACAGGGAAAGACCAAATCTAAGATCTGCACAAAAATATTTTGCCTTCAAATTCATACCGTGATCGTAGCATGCATGGACTCGACTCATATGACTGGGATTTCCATGAAAAAGATTGTGGGCCGAAAATAGGTGATCACTGTACATTTCTCTTCTGTTTCCTATTTATATTTCTATTTTACCTCCTCAATTTAGCATTATGGACAGGGAATGACCTAATCTAAGATCTGCACAAAAATATTTTCCCTCCAAATTCATACCGTGAACGTAGCATGCATGGACTCGACTCATATGACTGGGATTTCCATGAAAAAGATTGTAGGCCGAAAATTGGTGGTCACTGTACATTTCTCTTCTGTTTCCTATTCATATTTAGATTTTACCTCCTCAATTTAGCATTATGGACAGGGGAAGACCAAATCTAAGATCTGCACAAAAATATTTTGCCTTCAAATTCATACCGTGATCGTAGCATGCATGGACTCGACTCATATGACTGGGATTTCCATGAAAAGATTGTGGGCCGAAAATGCGTGATCACTGTATATTTCTCTTTTGTTTCCTATTTATATTTCTATTTTACCTCCTCAATTTAACATTATGGACAGGGAACGACCTAATCTAAGATCTGCAAAAAAATATTTTGCCTTCAAATTCATACCGTGATCGTAGCATGCATGGACTCGATTCCTATGACTGGGATTTCCATGAAAAAGATTGTGGGCAGAAAATGGTTGATCACTGTTCATTTCTCTTCTGTTTCCTATTTATATTTATATTTTACCTCCTCAATTTAACATTATGGACAGGGAAAGACCTAATCTTAGATCTGCACAAAAATATTTTGCCTTCAAATTCATACCGTGATCGTAGCATGCATGGACTCGACTCATATGACTGGGATTTCCATGTAAAAGATTGTGGGCCGAAATCGGTGATCACTGTACATTTCTCTACTGTTTCCTATTTATATTTATATTTTACCTCCTCAATTTAGCATTATGGCCAGGGAAAGACCTAATCTAAGCTCTGCACAAAAATATATTGCCTTCAAATTCATACCGTGATCATAGCATGCATGGACTCGACTCATATGACTGGGATTTCCATGAAAAAGATTGTGGGCCGAAAATGGGTGATCACTGTACATTTCTCTTCTGTTTCCTATTTATATTTCTATTTTACCTCCTCAATTTAGCATTATGGATAGGGAAAGACCTAATCTAAAATCTTCACAAAAATATTTTGCCTTCAAATTCATACCGTAATCGTAGGATGCATGGACTCGACTCATATGACTGGGATTTCCATGAAAAAGATTGTGGGCCGAAAAAGGGTGATCACTGTACATTTCTATTTTACCTCCTTAATTTAGCACTATGGCCAGGGAAAGACCTAATCTAAGATCTGCACAAAAATATTTTGCCTTCAAATTCATATCGTGATCGCAGCATGCATGGACTCGACTCATATGACTGGGATTTCCATGAAAAAGATTGTCGGCCGAAAATGGGTGATCACTGTACATTTCTCTTCTGTTTCCTATTTATATTTATATTTTACCTCCTCAATTTAGCATTATGGACAGGGAAAGACCTGATCGAAGATCTGCACAAAAATATTTTGCCTTCAAATTCATACCGTGATAGTAGCATGCATTGACTCAACTCATATGACTGGGATTTCCATGAAAAATATTGTGGGCCGTAAATGGGTGATCACTGTACATTTCTCTTCTGTTTCCTATTTATATTTCTATTTTACCTCCTCAATTAAACATTATGGACAGGGAAAGACCTAATCTAAGATCTGCAAAAAAATATTTTGCCTTCAAATTCATACCGTGATCGTAGAATGCATGGACTCGACTCATATGACTGGGATTTCCATGAAAAAGATTGTGAGCCGAAAATGGGTGATCACTGTACATTTCTCTTCTGTTTCCTATTTATATTTATAGTTTACCTCCTCAATTTAGCATTATGGCCAGGGAAAGACCTAATCTAAGATCTGCACAAAAATATTTTGCCTTCAAATTCATACCGAGATCGTAGCATGCATGGAGTCGACTCGTATGACTGGGATTTCCATGAAAAAGATTGTGGGCCGAAAATGGGTGATCACTGTATATTTCTCTTCTGTTTCCTATTTATATTTATATTTTACATCATCAATTTAGCATTATGGACAGGGAAAGAACTAAGCTAAGAACTGCACAAAACTATTTTGCCTTCAAATTCATACCGTGATCGTAGCATGCATGGACTCGACTCATATGACTGGGATTTCCATGAAAAAGACTGTGGGCCGAAAATGGGTGGTCACTGTACATTTCTCTTCTGTTTCCTATTTATATTTATATTTTACCTCCTCAATTTAGCATTATGGACAGGGAAAGACCAAATCTAAGATCTGCACAAAAATATTTTGCCTTCAAATTCATACCGTGATCGTAGCATGCATGGACTCGACTCATATGACTGGGATTTCCATGAAAAAGATTGTGGGCCGAAAATGCGTGATCACTGTATATTTCTCTTTTGTTTCCTATTTATATTTCTATTTTACCTCCTCAATTTAACATTATGGACAGGGAACGACCTAATCTAAGATCTGCAAAAAAATATTTTGCCTTCAAATTCATACCGTGATCGTAGCATGCATGGACTCGATTCCTATGACTGGGATTTCCATGAAAAAGATTGTGGGCAGAAAATGGGTGATCACTGTTCATTTCTCTTCTGTTTCCTATTTATATTTATATTTTACCTCCTCAATTTAACATTATGGACAGGGAAAGACCTAATCTTAGATCTGCACAAAAATATTTTGCCTTCAAATTCATACCGTGATCGTAGCATGCATGGACTCGACTCATATGACTGGGATTTCCATGTAAAAGATTGTGGGCCGAAATCGGTGATCACTGTACATTTCTCTACTGTTTCCTATTTATATTTATATTTTACCTCCTCAATTTAGCATTATGGCCAGGGAAAGACCTAATCTAAGCTCTGCACAAAAATATATTGCCTTCAAATTCATACCGTGATCATAGCATGCATGGACTCGACTCATATGACTGGGATTTCCATGAAAAAGATTGTGGGCCGAAAATGGGTGATCACTGTACATTTCTCTTCTGTTTCCTATTTATATTTCTATTTTACCTCCTCAATTTAGCATTATGGATAGGGAAAGACCTAATCTAAAATCTTCACAAAAATATTTTGCCTTCAAATTCATACCGTAATCGTAGGATGCATGGACTCGACTCATATGACTGGGATTTCCATGAAAAAGATTGTGGGCCGAAAAAGGGTGATCACTGTACATTTCTCTTCTGTTTCCTATTTATATTTATATTTTACCTCCTTAATTTAGCACTATGGCCAGGGAAAGACCTAATCTAAGATCTGCACAAAAATATTTTGCCTTCAAATTCATATCGTGATCGTAGCATGCATGGACTCGACTCATATGACTGGGATTTCCATGAAAAAGATTGTCGGCCGAAAATGGGTGATCACTGTACATTTCTCTTCTGTTTCCTATTTATATTTATATTTTACCTCCTCAATTTAGCATTATGGACAGGGAAAGACCTGATCGAAGATCTGCACAAAAATATTTTGCCTTCAAATTCATACCGTGATAGTAGCATGCATGGACTCAACTCATATGACTGGGATTTCCATGAAAAATATTGTGGGCCGTAAATGGGTGATCACTGTACATTTCTCTTCTGTTTCCTATTTATATTTCTATTTTACCTCCTCAATTAAACATTATGGACAGGGAAAGACCTAATCTAAGATCTGCAAAAAAATATTTTGCCTTCAAATTCATACCGTAATCGTAGCATGCATGGACTCGACTCATATGACTGGGATTTCCATGAAAAAGATTGTGGGCCGAAAAAGGGTGATCACTGTACATTTCTCTTCTGTTTCCTATTTATATTTCTATTTTACCTCCTTAATTTAGCACTATGGCCAGGGAAAGACCTAATCTAAGATCTGCACAAAAATATTTTGCCTTCAAATTCATACCGTAATCGTAGCATGCATGGACTCGACTCATATGACTGGGATTTCCATGAAAAAGATTGTGGGCCGAAAATGGGTGATCACTGTACATTTCTCTTCTGTTTCCTATTTATATTTATATTTTACCTCCTCAATTTAGCATTATGGACAGGGAAAGACCTAATCTAAGATCTGCACAAAAATATTTTGCCTTCAAATTCATACCGTGATCGTAGCATGCATGGACTCGACTCATATGACCAGGATTTCCATGAAAAAGATTCTGGGCTGAAAATGGGTTATCACTGTACATTTCTGTTCTGTTTCCTATTTATATTTATATTTTACCTCCTCAATTTAGCATTATGGACAGGGAAAGACCTAATCAAGTTCTGCACAAAAATATTTTGCCTTCAAATTCATACCGTGATCGTAGCATGCATGGCCTCAACTCATATGACTGGCATTTCCATGAAAAGGATTGTGGGCTAAAAATGGGTGATCACTGTATATTTCTCTTCTCTTTCCTATTTATATTTCTATTTTACATCATCAATTTAGCATTATGGACAGGGAAAGACCTAATCTAAGATCTGCACAAAACTATTTTGCCTTCAAATTCATACCGTGATCGTAGCATGCATGGACTCGACTCATATGACTGGGATTTCCATGAAAAAGATTGTGGGCCGAAAATGCGTGATCACTGTACATTTCTCTTCTGTTTCCTATTTATATTTATATTTTACCTCCTCAATTTAGCATTATGGACAGGGAAAGACCTAATCGAAGATCTGCACAAAAATATTTTGCCTTCAAATTCATACCGTAATCGTAGCATGCATGGACTCGACTCATATGACTGGGATTTCCATGAAAAAGATTCTGGGCCGAAAATGGGTGATCACTGTACATTTCTCTTCTGTTTCCTATTTATATTTCTATTTTACCTCCTCAATTTAGCATTATGGATAGGGAAAGACCTAATCTAAAATCTTCACAAAAATATTTTGCCTTCAAATTCATACCGTAATCGTAGCATGCATGGACTCGACTCATATGACTGGGATTTCCATGAAAAAGATTGTGGGCCGAAAAAGGGTGATCACTGTACATTTCTCTTCTGTTTCCTATTTATATTTCTATTTTACCTCCTTAATTTAGCACTATGGCCAGGGAAAGACTTAATCTAAGATCTGCACAAAAATATTTTGCCTTCAAATTCATATCGTGATCGTAGCATGCATGGACTCGACTCATATGACTGGGATTTCCATGAAAAAGATTGTGGGCCGAAAATGGGTGATCACTGTACATTTCTCTTCTGTTTCCTATTTATATTTATATTTTACCTCCTCAATTTAGCATTATGGACAGGGAAAGACCTAATCTAAGATCTGCACAAAAATATTTTGCCTTCAAATTCATACCGTGATCGTAGCATGCATGGACTCGACTCATATGACCAGGATTTCCATGAAAAAGATTCTGGGCTGAAAATGGGTTATCACTGTACATTTCTGTTCTGTTTCCTATTTATATTTATATTTTACCTCCTCAATTTAGCATTATGGACAGGGAAAGACCTAATCAAGTTCTGCACAAAAATATTTTGCCTTCAAATTCATACCGTGATCGTAGCATGCATGGCCTCAACTCATATGACTGGCATTTCCATGAAAAGGATTGTGGGCTAAAAATGTGTGATCACTGTATATTTCTCTTCTCTTTCCTATTTATATTTCTATTTTACCTCCTCAATTTAGCATTATGGACAGGGAAAGACCTAATCTAAGATCTGCACAAAACTATTTTGCCTTCAAATTCATACCGTGATCGTAGCATGCATGGACTCGACTCATATGACTGGGATTTCCATGAAAAAGATTGTGGGCCGAAAATGCGTGATCACTGTACATTTCTCTTCTGTTTCCTATTTATATTTATATTTTACCTCCTCAATTTAGCATTATGGACAGGGAAAGACCTAATCGAAGATCTGCACAAAAATATTTTGCCTTCAAATTCATACCGTGATCGTAGCATGCATGGACTCGACTCATATGACTGGGATTTCCATGAAAAAGATTGTGGGCCGAAAATGGGTGATCACTGTACATTTCTCTTCTGTTTCCTATTTATATTTATATTTTACCTCCTCAATTTAGCATTATGGACAGGGAAAGACCTAATCTAAGATCTGCACAAAAATATTTTGCCTTCAAATTCATACCGTGATAGTAGCATGCATGGACTCGACTCATATGACTGGGATTTCCATGAAAAATATTGTGGGCCGTAAATGGGTGATCACTGTATATTTCTCTTCTGTTTCCTATTTATATTTCTATTTTACCTCCTCAATTTAGCATTATGGACAGGGAAAGACCTAATCTAAGATCTGCAAAAAAATATTTTGCCTTCAAATTCATACCGTGATCGTAGCATGCATGGACTCGACTCATATGACTGGGATTTCCATGAAAAAGATTGTGGGCCGAAAATGGGTGATCACTGTACATTTCTCTTCTGTTTCCTATTTATATTTATATTTTACCTCCTCAATTTAGCATTATGGACAGGGAAAGACCTAATCTAAGATCTGCACAAAAATATTTTGCCTTCAAATTCATACCGTGATCGTAGCATGCATGGACTCGACTCATATGACCGGGATTTCCATGAAAAAGATTCTGGGCTGAAAATGGGTTATCACTGTACATTTCTCTTCTGTTTCCTATTTATCTTTCTATTTTACCTCCTCAATTTAGCATTATGGACAGGGAAAGACCTAATCAAGTTCTGCACAAAAATATTTTGCCTTCAAATTCATACCGTGATCGTAGCATGCATGGCCTCAACTCATATGACTGGCATTTCCATGAAAAATATTGTGGGCCTAAAATGGGTGATCATTGTACATTTCTCTTCTTTTTTTTATTTATATTTCTATTTTACCTCCTCAATTTAGCATTATGGACAGGGAAAGACCTAATCTAAAATCTGCACAAAAATATTTTGCCTTCAAATTCATACCCTGATCGTAGCATGCATGGACTCGACTCATGTGACTGGGATTTCCATGAAAAAGATTCTGGGCCAAAAATGGGTGATTACTGTACATTTCTCTTCTGTTTCCTATTTATATTTCTATTTTACCTCCTCAATTTAGCATTATGGACAGGGAAAGACCTAATCTAAAATCTGCCAAAAAATATTTTGCCTTCAAATTCATACCGTGATCGTAGCATGCATGGACTCGACTCATATGACTGGGTTTTCCATGAAAAAGACTGTGGGCACAAAATGGGTGATCACTGTACATTTCTCTTCTGTTTCCCATTACTATTTCTATTTTACTTCCTCAATTTAGCATTATGGACAGGGAAAGATCTAATCTAACATCTGCAAAAAAATATCTTGCCTTCAAATTCATACCGTGATCGTAGCATGCATGGACTCGTTCATATGACTGGGATTTCCATGAAAAAGATTGTGGGCACAAAATGGGTAATCACTGTACATTTCTCTTCTGTTTCCCATTACTATTTCTATTTTACTTCCTCAATTTACCATTATGGACTGGGAAAGACCTAATCTAAGATCTGAAAAAAAATATTTTGCCTTCAAATTCATACCGTGATCGTAGCATGCATGGACTCGTTCATATGACTGGGATTTCCATGAAAATGATTGTGGGCACAAAATGAGTGATCACTGTACATTTCTCTGTTGTTTCCCATTACTATTTCTATTTTACTTCCTCAATTTAGCATTATGGACTGGGAAAGACCTAATCTAAGATCTGCAAAAAAATATTTTGCTTTCAAATTCACACCGTGATCGTAGCATGCATGGACTCGACTCATATGACTGGGATTTCCATGAAAAAGAATGTGGGCACAAAATGGGTGATCATTGTACATTTCTATTCTGTTTCCCATTACTATTTCTATTTTACTTCCTCAATTTAGCATTATGGACAGTGAAAGACCTAATCTAAGATCTGCACAAAAATATATTGCCTTCAAATTCATACCGTGATCGTAGCATGCATGGACTCGACTCATATGACTGGGATTTCCATGATAAAGATTGTGGGCCGAAAATGGGTGATCACTGTACATTTCTCTTCTGTTTCCTATTTATATTTCTATTTTACCTCATGAATTTAGCATTATGGACAGGGAAAGACCTAATCTAAGATCTGCACAAAAATATTTTGCCTTCAAATTCATACCGTGATCGTAGCATGCATGGACTCAACTCATATGACTGGGATTTCCATGAAAAAGGTTTTGGGCAGAAAATGGGGGATCACTGTACATTTCTCTTCTGTTTCCTATTTATATTTCTATTTTACTTCCTCAATTTAGCATTATGGACAGTGAAAGACCTAATCTAAGATCTGCACAAAAATATTTTGCCTTCAAATTCATACCGTGATAGTAGCATTAATGGACTCGACTCATATGACTGGGATTTCCATGAAAAAGATTGTAGGCACAAAATGGGTGATCACTGTACATTTCTCTTCTGTTTCCTATTTATATTTCTATTTTACCTCCTCAATTTACCATTATGGACAGGGAAAGACCTAATCTAAGATCTGCACAAAAATATTTTGCCTTCAAATTCATACCGTGATCGTAGCATGCACGGACTCGACTCATATGACGGATTTCCATGAAAAAGATTGTGGGCAGAAAATGGGTGATCACTGTACATTTCTCTTCTGTTTCCTATTTAAATTTTACTTCCTTAATTAAGCATTATGGACAGGGAAAGACCTAATCTAAGTTCTGCAAAAAAATATTTTGCCTTCAAATTCATACCGTGTTCGTAGCATGCATGGACTCGACTCATATGACTGGGATTTCCATGAAAAAGATTGTAGACAGAAAATGGGTTATCACTGTATATTTCTCTTCTGTTTCCTATTTATATTTCTATTTTACTTCCTCAATTTAGCATTATGGACAGGGAAAGACCTAATCTAAGATCTGCAAAAAAATATTTTGCCTTCAAATTCATACCATGATCGTAGCATGCATGGACTCGACTCATATGACTGGGATTTCCATGATAAAGATTGTGGGCCGAAAATGGGTGATCACTGTATATTTCTCTTCTGTTTCCTATTTATATTTCTATTTTACCTCCTCAATATAGCATTATGGACAGGGAAAAACCTAATCTAAGATCTGCACAAAAATATTTTGCCTTCAAATTCATACCGTGATCGTAGCATGCATGGACTCGACTCATATGACTGGGATTTCCATGAAAAAGATTTTGGGCAGAAAATGAGAGATCACTGTACATTTCTCTTCTGTTTCCTATTTATATTTTATTTTACTTCCTCAATTTAGCATTATGGACAGGGAAAGACCTAATCTAAGATCTGCAAAAAAATATTTTGCCTTCAAATTCGTAGCGTGATCGTAGCATGCATGGACTCGACTCATATGACTGGGATTTCCATGAAAAAGATTGTGGGCAGAAAATGGGTGATCACTGTACATTTCTCTTCTGTTTCCTATTTTTATTTCTAATTTACTTCCTCAATTTACCATTATGGACAGGGAAAGACCTAATCTAAGCTCTGCAAAAAAATATTTTGCCTTCAAATTCATACCGTGATCGTAGCATGCATGGACTCGACTCATATGACTGGGATTTCCATGAAAAAGATTGTGGGCACAAAATTGGTGATCAGTGTACATTTCTCTTCTATTTCCTATTTAAATTTCTATTTTACCTCCTTAATTTAGCATTATGGTCAGGGAAAGACCTAATCTAAGATCTGCACAAAAATATTTTGCCTTCAAATTCATACCATGATCGTAGCATGCATGGACTCGACTCATATGACTGGGATTTCCATGAAAAAGATTGTGGGCAGAAAATGGGTGATCACTGTACATTTCTCTTCTGTTTCCTATTTATATTTCTATTTTACTTCCTCAATTTAGCATTATGGACAGGGAAAGACCTAATCTAAGATCTTCAAAAAAATATTTTGCCTTCAAATTCATACCGTGATCGTAGCATGCATGGACTCGACTCATATGACTGGGATTTCCATGAAAAAGATTGTGGGCAGATAATGGGTGATCACTGTACATTTCTCTTCTGTTCCTTATTTAAATTTTACTTCCTTAATTAAACATTATGGACAGGGAAAGACCTAATCTAAGATCTGCAAAAAAATATTTTGCCTTCAAATTCATACCGTGTTCGTAGCATGCATGGACTCGACTCATATGACTGGGATTTCCATGAAAAAGATTGTAGGCAGAAAATGGGTTATCACTGTATATTTCTCTTCTGTTTCCTATTTATATTTATATTTTACTTCCTCAATTTAGCATTATGGACAGGGAAAGAACTAATCTAAAATCTGCACAAAAATATTTTGCCTTCAAATTCATACCGTGATCGTAGCATGCATGGACTCGACACATATGACTGGGATTTCCATGAAAAAGATTGTGGGCCGAAAATGGGTGATCACTGTACATTTCTCTTCTGTTTCCTATTTATATTTTACCTCCTCAATTTAGCATTATGGACAGGGAATGACATTATGTAAGCTCTGCACACAAATATTTTGCCTTCAAATTCATACCGTGATCGTAGCATGCATGGACTCGTTCATATGACTGGGATTTCCATGAAAATGATTGTGGGCACAAAATGAGTGATCACTGTACATTTCTCTGTTGTTTCCCATTACTATTTCTATTTTACTTCCTCAATTTAGCATTATGGACTGGGAAAGACCTAATCTAAGATCTGCAAAAAAATATTTTGCCTTCAAAGTCACACCGTGATCGTAGCATGCATGGACTCGACTCATATGACTGGGATTTCCATGAAAAAGTTTGTGGGCCGAAAATGGGTGATCACTGTACATTTCTCTTCTGTTTCCTATTTATATTTGTATTTTACCTCCTCAATTTAGCATTATGGACAGGGAAAGACCTAATCTAAAATCTACACAAAAATATTTTACCTTCTAATTCATACCGTGATTGTAGCATGCATGGACTCGACACATATGACGGGGATTTCCATGAAAAAGATTGTGGGCCGAAAATGGGTGATCAATGTACATTTCTCTTCTGTTTCCTATTTATATTTATATTTTACCTCCTCAATTTAGCATTATGGACAGGCAAAGAACTAATCTAATATCTGCACAAAAATATTTTGCCTTCAAATTCATACCGTGATCGTAGCATGCATGGACTCGACTCATATGACAGGGATTTCCATGAAGAAGATTGTGGGCCGAAAATGGGTGATCACTGTACATTTTTCCTCTGTTTCCTATTTATATTTATATTTTACCTCCTCAATTTAGCATTATGGACAGGGAAAGACCTAATCTAATCTCTGCACAAAAATATTTTGCATTCAAATACATACCGTGATCGTAGCATGCATGGATTCGACGCATATGACTGGGATTTCCATGAAAAAGATTGTGGACCGAAAATGGGTGATCACTGTACATTTCTCTTCTGTTTCCTATTTATATTTATATTTTACTTCTTCAATTTAGCATTATGGACAGGGAAAGAACAAATCTAATATCTGCAAAAAAATATTTTGCCTTCAAATTCATACCGTGATCGTAGCATGCATGGACTCGTCTCATATGACTGGGATTTCGCTGAAAAATATTGTAGGCCGAAAATGGGTGATCACTGTACATTTCTCTTCTGTTTCCTATTTATATTTCTATTTTACTTCCTCAATTTACCATTATGGACAGGGAAAGACCTAATCTAAGCTCAGCACAAAAATATTTTGCCTTCAAATTCATACCGTGATCGTAGCATGCATGGACTCGACTCATATGACGGATTTCCATGAAAAAGATTGTGGGCAGAAAATGGGTGATCACTGTACATTTCTCTTCTGTTTCCTATTTAAATTTTACTTCCTTAATTAAGCATTATGGACAGGGAAAGACCTAATCTAAGTTCTGCAAAAAAATATTTTGCCTTCAAATTCATACCGTGATCGTAGCATGCATGGACTCGACTCATATGACTGGGATTTCCATGAAAAAGATTGTAGACAGAAAATGGGTTATCACTGTATATTTCTCTTCTGTTTCCTATTTATATTTCTATTTTACTTCCTCAATTTAGCATTATGGACAGGGAAAGACCTAATCTAAGATCTGCAAAAAAATATTTTGCCTTCAAATTCATACCATGATCGTAGCATGCATGGACTCGACTCATATGACTGGGATTTCCATGATAAAGATTGTGGGCCGAAAATGGGTGATCACTGTATATTTCTCTTCTGTTTCCTATTTATATTTCTATTTTACCTCCTCAATATAGCATTATGGACAGGGAAAAACCTAATCTAAGATCTGCACAAAAATATTTTGCCTTCAAATTCATACCGTGATCGTAGCATGCATGGACTCGACTCATATGACTGGGATTTCCATGAAAAAGATTTTGCGCAGAAAATGAGAGATCACTGTACATTTCTCTTCTGTTTCCTATTTATATTTTATTTTACTTCCTCAATTTAGCATTATGGACAGGGAAAGACCTAATCTAAGATCTGCAAAAAAATATTTTGCCTTCAAATTCATAGCGTGATCGTAGCATGCATGGACTCGACTCATATGACTGGGATTTCCATGAAAAAGATTGTGGGCAGAAAATGGGTGATCACTGTACATTTCTCTTCTGTTTCCTATTTTTATTTCTAATTTACTTCCTCAATTTACCATTATGGACAGGGAAAGACCTAATCTAAGCTCTGCAAAAAAATATTTTGCCTTCAAATTCATACCGTGATCGTAGCATGCATGGACTCGACTCATATGACTGGGATTTCCATGAAAAAGATTGTGGGCACAAAATTGGTGATCACTGTACATTTCTCTTCTATTTCCTATTTAAATTTCTATTTTACCTCCTTAATTTAGCATTATGGTCAGGGAAAGACCTAATCTAAGATCTGCACAAAAATATTTTGCCTTCAAATTCATACCATGATCGTAGCATGCATGGACTCGACTCATATGACTGGGATTTCCATGAAAAAGACTGTGGGCAGAAAATGGGTGATCACTGTACATTTCTCTTCTGTTTCCTATTTATATTTATATTTTACTTCCTCAATTTAGCATTATGGACAGGGAAAGACCTAATCTAAGATCTTCAAAAAAATATTTTGCCTTCAAATTCATACCGTGATCGTAGCATGCATGGACTCGACTCATATGACTGGGATTTCCATGAAAAAGATTGTGGGCAGATAATGGGTGATCACTGTACATTTCTCTTCTGTTCCTTATTTAAATTTTACTTCCTTAATTAAACATTATGGACAGGGAAAGACCTAATCTAAGATCTGCAAAAAAATATTTTGCCTTCAAATTCATACCGTGTTCGTAGCATGCATGGACTCGACTCATATGACTGGGATTTCCATGAAAAAGATTGTAGGCAGAAAATGGGTTATCACTGTATATTTCTCTTCTGTTTCCTATTTATATTTATATTTTACTTCCTCAATTTAGCATTATGGACAGGGAAAGAACTAATCTAAAATCTGCACAAAAATATTTTGCCTTCAAATTCATACCGTGATCGTAGCATGCATGGACTCGACACATATGACTGGGATTTCCATGAAAAAGATTGTGGGCCGAAAATGGGTGATCACTGTACATTTCTCTTCTGTTTCCTATTTATATTTTACCTCCTCAATTTAGCATTATGGACAGGGAAAGACATTATGTAAGCTCTGCACACAAATATTTTGCCTTCAAATTCATACCGTGATCGTAGCATGCATGGACTCGACTCATATGACAGGGATTTCCATGAAGAAGATTGTGGGCCGAAAATGGGTGATCGCTGTACATTTTTCCTCTGTTTCCTATTTATATTTATATTTTACCTCCTCAATTTAGCATTATGGACAGGGAAAGACCTAATCTAATCTCTGCACAAAAATATTTTGCATTCAAATACATACCGTGATCGTAGCATGCATGGATTCGACGCATATGACTGGGATTTCCATGAAAAAGATTGTGGACCGAAAATGGGTGATCACTGTACATTTCTCTTCTGTTTCCTATTTATATTTATATTTTACTTCTTCAATTTAGCATTATGGACAGGGAAAGAACAAATCTAATATCTGCAAAAAAATATTTTGCCTTCAAATTCATACCGTGATCGTAGCATGCATGGACTCGTCTCATATGACTGGGATTTCGCTGAAAAATATTGTAGGCCGAAAATGGGTGATCACTGTACATTTCTCTTCTGTTTCCTATTTATATTTCTATTTTACCTCCTCAATTTAGCATTATGGACAGGGAAAGACCTAATCAAAAATCTGGACAAAAATATTTTGCCTTCAAATTCATACCGTGATCGTAGCATACATGGACTCGACTCATATGACTGGGATTTCCATGAAAAAGATTATGGGCCGAAAATGGGTGATCACTGTACATTTCACTTCTGTTTCCTATTTATATTTATATTTTACTTCTTCAATTTAGCATTATGGACAGGGAAAGTCCTAGACTAAAATCTGCACAAAAATATTTTGCCTTCAAATTCATACCGTGATCGTAGCTTGCATGGACTGAACTCATATGACTGGGATTTCCATGAAAAAGATTGTGGGTAGAAAATGGGTGATCACTGTACATTTCTCTTCTGTTCCCTATTGATATTTATATTTTACCTCCTCAATTTACCATTATGGCCAGGTAAAGACCTAATTTAAGCTCTCCACAAAAATATTTTGCCATCAAATTCATACCGTGATCGTAGCATGCATGGACTCGAGTAATATTACTTGGATTTCCATGAAAAAGATTGTGCGCCGAAAACGGGTGATCACTGTACAATTCTCTTCTGTTTCTTATTTACATTTCTATTTTACCTCCTCAATTTAGCATTATGGACAGGGAAAGACCTCATCTAAAATCTGCACAAAAATATTTTGCTTTCAAATTCATACCGTGATCGTAGCATCCATGAATTCTACTCATATGACTGGGATTTCCATGAAAAAGATTGTGGGCCGAAAATGGGTGATCACTGTACATTTCTCTTCGTTTTCCTATTTCTATTTCTATTTTACCTCCTCAATTTAGCATTATGGAGAGGGAAAGACCTAATCTAAAATCTGCACAAAAATATTTTGCTTTCAAATTCATACCGTGATCGTAGCATGCATGGACTCGACTCATATGACTGGCATTACCATGAAAAATATTGTGGGCCGAAAATGGGTGATCACTGTACATTTCTCTTCTGTTTCCTTTTATATTATATTTTACTCCTCAATTTAGCATTATGAACAGGGAAAGACCTAATCTAAGCTCTGCTCAAAAATATTTTGCCTTCAAATTCATACCGTGATTGTAGCATGCATGGACTCGACTCATATGACTGGGATTTCCATGAAAAAGATCGTGGGCCGAAAATGGGTGATCACTGTACATTTCTCTTCTGTTTCCTATTTATATTTATATTTTACCACTTCAATTTAGCATTATGGACAGGGAAAGACCTAATCTAAAATCTGCACAAAAATATTTTGCCTTCAAATTCATACCGTGATCGTAGCATGCATGGACTCGCCTCATATGACTGGGATTTCCATGAAAAAGTTTGTGGGCCGAAAATGGGTGATCACTAAACATTTCCCTTCTCTTTCCTATTTATATTTCTCATTTACCTCCTCAATTTAGCATTATGGATAGGGAAAGACCTAATCTAAGTTCTGCACAAAAATATTTTCCCTCCAAATTCATACCGTGATCGTAGCATGCATGGACTCGACTCATATGACTGGGATTTCCATGAAAAAGATTGTGGGCCGAAAACGGGTGATCCCTGTACATTTCTCTTCTGTTTCCTACTCATATTTCTATTTTACCTCCTCAATTTAGAATTATGGACAGGGAAAGACCTAATCTAAGCTCTGCACAAAAATATTTTGCCTTCAAATTCATACCGTGATCGTAGCATGCATGGACTCGACTCATATGACTGGGATTTCCATGAAAAAGATTGTGGGCCGAAAATGGGTGATCACTGTACATGTCTCTTCTATTTCCTATTTATATTTATATTTTACCTCCTAAATTTAGCATTATGGACAGGGAAAGACCTAATCTAAGCATGCACAAAAATATTTTGCCTTCAAATTCATACCGTGATCGTAGCATGCATGGATTCGACGCATATGACTGGGATTTCCATGAAAATATTGTGGGCCGAAAATGGGTGATCACTGTACATTTCTCTTCTGTTTCCAATTTATATTTATATTTTACCTCCTCAATTTAGCATTATGGACAGGGAAAGACCTAATCTAAGCTCTGCACAAAAATATTTTGCCTTCAAATTCATACCGTGATCGTAGCATGCATGGATTCGACTCATATGACTGGGATTTCCATGAAAAAGATTGTGGGCCAAAAATGGGTGACCACTGTACATTTCTCTTCTGTTTCCTATTTATATTTATATTTTACCTCCTCAATTTAGCATTATTGACACGGAAAGACCTAATCTAAAATCTGCACAAAAATATTTTGCTTTCAAATTCATACCGTGATCGTAGCATGCATGTACTCGACTCATATGTCTGGGATTTCCATGAAAAAGTTTGTGGGCCGAAAATGGATGATCACTGTACATTTCTCTTCTGTTTCTTATTTATATTTCTATTTTACCTCCTCAATTTAGCATTATGGACAGGGAAAGAGCTAATCTAAGTTCTGCACAAAAATATTTTGCCTTCAAATACATACCCTGATCGTAGCATACATGGATTCGACTCATATGACTGGGATTTCCATGAAAAAGATTGTGGGCAGAAAATGGGTGATCACTGTACATTTCTCTTCTGTTTCCTATTTATATTTATATTTTACCTCCTCAATTTAGCATTATGGACAGTGAAAGACCTCATCTAAGATCTGCACAAAAATATTTTGCCTTCAAATTCATACCGTGATTGTAGCATACATGGACTCAACTCATATGACTGGGATTTCCATGAAAAAGATAGTGGGCAGAAAATGGGTGATCACTGTACATTTATCTTCTGTTTCCTATTTATATTTCTATTTTACCTCCTCAATTTAGCATTATGGACAGGGAAAGACCTCATCTAAGATCTGCACAAAAATATTTTGCCTTCAAATTCATACCGTGATCGTGGCATGCATGGACTCGACTCATATGACTGGGATTTCCATAAAAAAGATTGTGGGCCGAAAATGGGTGATCACTGTACATTTCTCTTAAGTTTCCTATTTATCTTTCTATTTTACCTCCTCAATTTAGCATTATGGACAGGGAAAACCTACTCTAAGCTCTGCACAAACATATTTTGCCTTCAAATTCATACCGTGATCGTAGCATGCATGGACTCGACTAATATGACTGGGATTTCCATGAAAAAGATTGTGGGCCGAAAATGGGTGATCACTGTACATTTCTCTTCTGTTTCCTATTTATATTTATATTTTACCTCCTCAATTTAGCATTATGGACAGGGAAAGACCTAATCTAAGATCTGCACAAAAATATTTTGCCTTCAAATTCATACCGTGATCGTAGCATGCATGGACTCGACTCATATGACTGGGATTTCCATGAAAAAGATTGTGGCCAGAAAACGGGTGATCACTGTACATTTCTCCTCTGTTTCCTATTTATATTTCTATGTTACCTCCGCAATTTAGCATTATGGACAGGGAAAGACCTAATCTAAAATATGCACAAAAATGTGTGGCCTTCATATTCGTACCGTGATCGTAGCATGCATGGACTCGACTCATATGACTGGGATTTCGATGAAAAAGATTGTGGGCCGAAAATGGGTGATGACTGTACATTTCTCTTCTGTTTCCTATTTATATTTCTATTTTACCTCCTCAATTAAGCATTATGGACAGGGAAAGACCTAATCTAAAATCTGCACAAAAATATTTTTCTTTCAAATTCATACCGTGATCGTAGCATGAATGGACTCGACTCATATGACTGGGATTTCCATGAAAAAGATTGTGGGCCAAAAATGGGTGATCACTGTACATTTCTCTTCTGTTTCCTATTTATATTTATATTTTACCTCCTCAATTTAGCATTATGGACAGGAAAAGACCTAATCTAATATCTGCACAAAAATATTTTGCCTTCAAATTCATACCGTGATCGTAGCATGCATGGACTCGACTCATATGACTGGGATTTCCATGAAAAAGATTGTCGGCCGAAAATGGGTGATCACTGTACATTTCCCTTCTGTTTCGTATTTATATTTCTATTTTACCTCCTCAATTTAGCATTATGGACAGGGAAAGACCTAATCTAAGATCTGCAAAAAAATATTTTGCCTTCAAATTCATACCGTGTTCGTAGCATGCATGGACTCGACTCATATGACTGGGATTTCCATGAAAAAGATTGTAGGCAGAAAATGGGTTGTCACTGTATATTTCTCTGCTGTTTCCTATTTATATTTCTATTTTACTTCCTCAATTTAGCATTATGGACAGGGAAAGACCTAATCTAAGATCTGCAAAAAAAGATTTCGCCTTCAAATTCATACCGTGATCGTAGCATGCATGGACTCGACTCATATGACTGGGATTTCCATGAAAAAGATTGTGGGCAGAAAATGAGAGATCACTGTACATTTCTCTTCTGTTTCCTATTTATATTTATATTTTACTTCCTCAATTTAACATTATGGACAGGGAAAGACGTAATCTAACCTCTGCAAAAAAATATTTTGCCTTCAAATTCATACCGTGATCGTCGCATGCATGGACTCGACTCATATGACTGGGATTTCCATGAAAAAGATTGTGGGCAGAAAATGGGTGATCACTGTACATTTCTCTCCTCATTCCTATTTATTTTTCTATTTTACTTCCTCAATTTAGCATTATGGGTAGGGAAAGTCCTAATCTAAGCTCTGCAATAAATATTTTGCCTTCAAATTCGTACCGTGATCGTAGCATGCATGGACTCGACTCATATGACTGGGATTTCCATGAAAAAGATTGTGGGCAGAAAATGGGTGATCACTGTACATTTCTCTTCTGTTTCCTATTTATGTTTTTCTTCCTTCAATTAGCATTATGGACAGGGAAAGACCTAATCTAAGACCTGCATGAAATTATTTTGCCTTCAAATTCAGACCGTGATCGTAGCATGCATGGACTCGACTCATATGACTGGGATTTCCATGAAAAAGATTGTGGGCAGAAAATGGGTGATCACTGTACATTTCTCTTCTGTTTCCTATTTATGTTTTTCTTCCTTCAATTAGCATTATAGACAGGGAAAGACCTAATCTAAGACCTGCATGAAATTATTTTGCCATCAAATTCATACCGTGATCGTAGCATGCATGGACTCGACTCATATGACTGGGATTTCCATGAAAAAGATTGTGGGCAGAAAATGGGTGATCACTGTACATTTTTCTTCTGTTTTCTATTTATATTTCTATTTTACTTCCTCGATTTAGCATTATGGACAGGGAAAGTCCTAATCTAAGCTCTGCAAAAAAATATTTTGCCTTCAAATTCATTCCGTGATCGTAGCATGCATGGACTCGACTCATATGACTGGGATTTCCATGAAAAAGATTGTGGGCAGAAAATGGGTGATCACTGTACATTTCTCTTCTGTTTTCTATTTATATTTTACTTCCTTAATTTAGCATTATGGACAGGGAATGACCTAATCAAAGCTCTGCAAAAAAATATTTTGCCTTCAAATTCATTCCGTGATCGTAGCATGCATGGACTCGACTCATATGATTGGGATTTCCTTGAAAAAGATTGTGGGCAGAAAATGGGTGATCACTGTACATTTCTCTTCTGTTTCCTATTTATAATTTTATTTTACTTCCTTCATTTAGCATTATGGACAGGGAAAACCTAATCTAAAATCTGCAAAAAAATATTTTGCCTTCAAATTCATACAGTGATCGTAGCATGCAAGAACTCAACTCATATGACTGGGATTTCCATGAAAAAGATTGTGGGCAGAAAATGGGTGATCACTGTACATTTCTCTCCTGTTTCCTATTTATATTTAAATTTTACTTCCTTCATTTAGCATTATGGACAGAGAAAGACATAATCTAAGCTCTGCAAAAAAATATTTTGCCTTCAAATGCATACAGTGATCGTAGCATGCAAGAACTCGACTTATATGACTGGGATTTCCATGAAAAAGATTGTATGCAGAAAATGGGTGATCACTGTATATGTCTCTTCAGTTTCCTATTCATATTTATATTCTACTTCCTGAATTTAGCATTATGGACAGGGAAAAACCTAATCTAAGTTCTGCAAAAAAATATTTTGCCTTCAAATTCATACCGTGATCGTAGAATGCATGGACTCGACTCATATGACTGGGATTTCCATGAAAAAGATTGTGGGTACAAAATGGGTGATCACTGTACATTTCTCTTCTGTTTCCTATTTATATTTATATTTTACTTCCTCAATTAATCATTATGGACAGGGAAAGACATAATATAAGCTCTGCAAAAAAATATTTTGCCTTCAAATTCATACCGTGATCGTAGCATGCATGGACTCGACTCATATGACTCGGATTTCCATGAAAAAGATTGTGGGCAGAAAATGGGTGATCACTGTACATTTCTCTTCTGTTTCCTATTTATATTTATATTTTACTTCCTAAATTTAGCATTATGGACAGGGAATGAACTAATCTAAGATCTTCAAAAAAATATTTTGCCATCAAAATCATACCGTGATCGTAGCATGCATGGACTCGACTCATATGACTGGGATTTCCATGAAAAAGATTGTGGGCAGAAAATGGGTGATCACTTTAAATTTCTCTTCTGTTTCCTATTTATATTTATATTTTACTTCCTTAATTTAGCATTATGGACAGGGAAAGACCTAATCTAAGATCTGCAAAAAAATATTTTGCCTTCAAATTCATACCGTGATCGTAGCATACATGGACTCGACTCATGTGACTGGGATTTCCATGAAAAAGATTGCGGGCAGAAAATGGGTGATCACTGTACATTTCTCTTCTGTTTCCTATTTATTTTTCTATTTTACTTCCTCAATTTAGCATTATGGACAGGGAATGACCTAATCTAAGATCTGCAAAAAAATATTTTGCCATCAAATTTATACCGTGATCGTAGCATGCATGGACTCGACTCATATGACTGGGATTTCCTTGAAAAAGATTGTGGGCAGAAAATGGGTGATCACTGTACATTTCTCTTCTGTTTCCTATTTATATTTATATTTTACTTCCTCAATTTAGCATTATGGACAGGGAAAGACCTAATCTAAGCTCTGCAAAAAAATATTTTGCCTTCAAATTCATACCGTGATCGTAGCATGCATGGACTCGACTCATATCACTGGGATTTCCATGAAAAAGATTGTGGGCAGAAAATGGGTGATCACTGTACATTTCTCTTCTGTTTCCTATTTATATTTATATTTTACTTCCTAAATTTAGCATTATGGACAGGGAATGACCTAATCTAAGATCTTCAAAAAAATATTTTGCCATCAAATTCATACCGTGATCGTAATATGCATGGACTCGACTCATATGACTGGGATTTCCATGAAAAAGGTTGTGGGCAGAAAATGGGTGATCACTGTACATTTCTCTCCTCTTTCCTATTTATTTTTCTATTTTACTTCCTCAATTTAGCATTATGGATAGGGAATGACCTAATCTAAGATCTGCAGAAAAATATTTTGCCATCAAATTCATACCGTGATCGTAGCATGCATGGACTCGACTCATATGACTGGGATTTCCATGAAAAAGATTGTGGGCAGAAAATGGGTGATCACTGTACATTTTTCTTCTGTTTTCTATTTATATTTCTATTTTACTTCCTCGATTTAGCATTATGGACAGGGAAATTCCTAATCTAAGCTCTGCAATAAATATTTTGCCTTCAAATTCGTACCGTGATCGTAGCATGCATGGACTCGACTCATATGACTGGGATTTCCATGAAAAAGATTGGGGGCAGAAAATGGGTGATCACTGTACATTTCTCCCCTGTTTCCTATTTATATTTAAATTTTACTTCCTTCATTTAGCATTATGGACAGAGAAAGACCTAATCTAAGCTCTGCAAAAAAATATTTTGCCTTCAAATTCATACAGTGATCGTAGCATGCAAGAACTCGACTCATATGACTGGGATTTCCATGAAAAAGATTGTGGGCAGATAATGGGTGATCACTGTACATATCTCTTCTGTTTCCTATTTGTATTTTACTTCCTTAATTAAGCATTATGGACAGGGAAAGTCCTAATCTAAGATCTGAAAAAAAAAAAAAGCCTTCAAATTCATACCATGATCGTAGCATGCATGGACATGACTCATATGACTGGGATTTCCATGAAAAAGATTGTGGGCAGATAATGGGTGATCACTGTACATATCTCTTCTGTTTCCTATTTATATTTATATTTTACTTCCTAAATTTAGCATTATGGACAGGGAATGACATAATCTAAGATCTTCAAAAAAATATTTTGCCATCAAATTCATACCGTGATCGTAGCATGCATGGACTCGACTCATATGACTGGGATTTCCATGAAAAAGATTGTGGGCAGAAAATGGGTGATCACTGTACATTTTTCTACTGTTTTCTATTTATATTTCTATTTTACTTCCTCGATTTAGCATTATGGACAGGGAAAGACCTAATCTAAGCTCTGCAAAAAAATATTTTGCCTTCAAATTCATACCGTGATTGTAGCATGCATGGACTCGACTCATATGACTGGGATTTCCATGAAAAAGATTGTGGGCAGAAAATGGGTGATCACTGTACATTTCTCTTCTGTTTCCTATTTATATTTATATTTTACATCCTTCATTTAGCATTATGGACAGGGAAAGACCTAATCTAAGACCTGCATGAAATTATTTTGCCTTCAAATTCATAACGTGATCGTAGCATGCATGGACTCGACTCATATGACTGGGATTTCCATGAAAAAGATTGTGGGCAGATAATGGGTGATCACTGTACATATCTCTTCTGTTTCCTATTTATATTTCTATTTTACTTCATCAATTTAGCATTATGAACAGGGAAAGACCTAATCTAAGAACTTCAAAAAAATATTTTGCCTTCAAATTCATACCATGATCGTAGCATGCATGAACTTGACTCATATGACTGGGATTTCCATGAAAAAGATTGTGGGCAGAAAATGGCTGATCACTGTACATTTCTCTTTTGTTTCCTATTTATATTTATATTTTACTACCTCAATTTAGCATTATGGAGGGGGAAAGACATAATCTAAGATCTGCAAAAAAATATTTTGCCTTCAAATTCATACCGTGGTCGTAGCATGCATGGACTCGACTCATATGACTGGGATTTCCATGAAAAAGATTGTGGGCAGAAAATGGGTGATCACTGTACATTTCTCTTCTGTTTCCTATTGATATTTCTAATTTATCTCATCAATTTAGCATTATGGACAGGGAAAGACCTAATCTAAGATCTGCACAAAAATATTATGCCTTCAAATTCATACCTTGATCGTAGCATACATGGACTCGACTCATATGACTGGGATTTCCATGAAAAAGATTGCGGCAGAAAATGGGTTATCACTGTACATTTCTCTTCTGTTTCCTATTTATATTTATATTTTACCTCCTCAATTTAGCATTCTGGACGGGGAAAGACCTAACATAAGATCTGCTCAAAAATATTTTGCCTTCAATTTCATACCGTGATCGTAGCATGCATGGACTCGACTCATATGACTGGGATTTGCATGAAAAAGATTGTGGGCAGAAAATGGGTGATCACTGTACATTTCTCTTATGTTTCCTATTTATATTTCTATTTTACCTCCTCAATTTAGCATTATGGACAATGAAAGATCTAATCTAAGATCTGCAAAAACATATTTTGCCTTCAAATTCATAACGTGATCGTAGCATGCATGGACATGACTCATATGACTGGGATTTCCATGAAAAAGTGTGTGGGCAGAAAATGGGTGATCACTGTACATTTCTCTTATGTTTCCTATTTACATTTCTATTTTACCTCCTCAATTTAGCATTATGGAGAGGGAAAAACCTAATCTAAGCTCTGAAAAAAATATTTTGCTTTCAAATTATTACCGTGATCGTACCATGCATGGACTCGACTCAGATGACTGGGATTTCCATGAAAAAGATTGTGGGCAGAAAATGGGTGATCACTGTACATTTCTCTTCTGTTTCCTATTTATATTTTTTTTTACTTGCTCAATTTAGCATTATGGACAGGGAATGACCTAATCTAAGATCTGAAAAAAAAATATTTTGCCTTCAAATTCATACCGTGATCGTAGCATGCATGGACTCGACTCATATGACTGGGATTTGCATGAAAAAGTTTGTGGGCAGAAAATGGGTGATCACTGTACATTTCTCTTCTGTTTCCTATTTAAATTTATATTTTACTTCCTCAATTTACCATTATGGACAGGGAAAGATCTAATCTAAGATCTGCAAAAAAATATTTTGCCTTCAAATTCATACCGTGATCGTAGCATGCATGGACTCGACTCATATGACTGGGATTTCCATGATAAAGATTGTGGGCAGAAAATGGGGGATCACTGTACATTTCTCTTCTGTTTCCAATTGATATTTCTATTTTACTTCCTCAATTTAGCATTATGGACAGGGAAAGACCTAATCTAAGGTCTGCAAAAAAATATTTTGCCTTCAAATTCATACCGTGATCGTAGCATGCATGGACTCGACTCATATGACTGGGATTTCCATGAAAAATTTTGTGGGCAGAAAATGGGTGATCACTGTACATTTCTCTTCTGTTTCCAATTTATATTTCTATTTTACTTCCTCAATTTAGCATTATGGACAGGGTAAGATCTAATCTAAGATCTGCAAAAAAATATTTCGCCTTCAAATTCATACCGTGATCGTTGCATGCATGGACTCGACTCATATGACTGGGATTTCCATGAAAAAGATTGTGGGCCGAAAATGGGTGATCACGTTACATTTCTCTTCTGTTTCCTATTTATATTTCTATTTTACCTCTTCAATTTAGCATTATGGACAGGGAAAGACCAAATCTAAGATCTGCAAAAAAATATTTTGCCTTCAAATTCATACCGTGATCGTAGCATGCATGGACTCGACTAATATGACTGGGATTTGCATGAAAAAGATTGTGGGCAGAAAATGGGTGATCACTGTACATTTCTCTTCTGTTTCCTATTTATATTTCTTTTTTACTTCCTCAACTTAGCATTATGGACAGGGAAAGACATAATCTAAGCTCTGCACAAAAATATTTTGCCTTCAAATACATCTGTGAACGTAGCATGCATGGACATGATTCATATGACTGGGATTTCAATGAAAAAGATTGTGGGCCGAAAATGGGTGATCACTGTACATTTATCTTCTGTTTCCTATTTATATTTCTATTTTACCTCCTCAATTTAGCATTATGGAGAGGGAAAGACCTAATCTAAAATCTGCACAAAAATATTTTGCTGTCAAATTCATACCGTGATCGTAGCATGCGTGGACTAGACTCATATGTCTGGGATATCCATGAAAAAGATTGTGGGCCGAAAATGGGTGATCACTGTATATTTCTCTTCTGTTTCCTATTTATATTTCCATTTTACCACCTCAATTAAGCATTATGGAAAGGGAAAACCTAATCTAAAATCTGCACAAAAATATTTTGCTTTCAAATTCATACCGTGATCGTAGCATGCATGGACTCGACTCATATGACTGGGATTTCCATGAAAAAGATTGTGGGCTGAAAATGGGTGATCACTGTACATTTCTCTTCTGTTTCCTATTTATATTTATATTTTACCTCCTCAATTTAGCATTATGGACAGTGAAAGACCTAATCTAAAATCTGGACAAAAATATTTTGCCTTCAAATTTATACCGTGATCGTAGTATGCATGGACTCGACTCATATGACAGGGATTTCCATGAAAAAATTGTTGGCCGAAAATGGGTGATCACTGTACATTTCTCTTCTGTTTCCTATTTATATTTATATTTTACCTCCTCAATTTAGCATTATGGACAGGGAAAGACCTAATCTAAAATCTTCACAAAAATATTTCCCCTTCAAATTCATACCGTGATCGTAGCATGCATGGACTCGTCTCATATGACTGGGATTTCCCTGAAACGTATTGTCGGCCGAAAATGGGTGATCACTGTACATTTCTCTTCTGTTTCCTATTGATATTTATATTTTACCTCCTCAATTTAGCATTATGGACAGGGAAAGACATTATCTAAGCTCTTCACACAAATATTTTGCCTTCAAATTCATACCGTGATCGTAGCATGCATGGACTCGACTCATATGACTGGGAATTCCATGAAAAAGATTGTGGGCCGAAAATGGGTGATCACTGTACATTTTTCTTCTGTTTCCTATTTATACTTCCATTTTACCTACTCAATTCAGCATTATGGACAGGGAAAGACCTAATCTAAAATCTTCACAAAAATATTTTGCCTTCAAATTCATACCGTGATCGTAGTATGCATGGACTCGACTCATATGACTGGGATTTCCATGAAAAAGATTGTGGGCCAAAAATGGGTGATCACTGTACATTTCTCTTCTGTTTCCTATTTATATTTATATTTTACCTCCTCAATTTAGCATTATGGACAGGGAAAGACCTAATCTAAAATCTGGACAAAAATATTTTGCCTTCAAATTTATACCGTGATCGTAGCGTGCATGGAATCGACTCATATGACAGGGATTTCCATGAAAAAATTGTTGGCCGAAAATGGGTGATCACTGTACATTTCTCTTCTGTTTCCTATTTATATTTATATTTTACCTCCTCAATTTAGCATTATGGACAGGGAAAGACCTATTCTAAGCTCTGCACAAAAATATATTGCCTTCAAATTCATAACGTGATCGTAGCATGCATGGACTCGACTCATATGACTGGGAATTCCATGAAAAAGATTGTGGGCCGAAAATGGGTGATCACTGTACATTTCTCTTTTGATTCCTATTTATATTTTACCTCCTCAATTTAGCATTATGGACCTAATCTCAAATCTGCACAAAAATATTTTTCCTTCAGATTCATACCGTGATCGTAGCATGCATGGACTCGACTCATATGACTGGGATTTCCATGAAAAAGATTGTGGGCCGAAAATCGGAGATCACTGTACATTTCTCTTCTGTTTCCTATTTATATTTCTATTTTACCTCCTCAATTTAGCATTATGGACAGGGAAAGACCTAATCTAAAATCTGCACAAAAATATTTTGCCTTCTAATTCATACCGTGATCGTAGCATGCATGGACTCGACTCATATGACGGGGATTTCCATGAAAAAGATTGTGGGCCGAAAATGGGAGATCACTGTACATTTCTCTTCTGTTTTCTATTTATATTTATATTTTACCTCCTCAATTTAGCATTATGGACAGGGAAAGACCTAATCTAAGTTCTGCACAACAATATTTTGCCTTCAAATTCATACCGTGATCGTAGCATGCATGGACTTGACTCATATGACTGGGATTTCCATGAAAAAGATTGTGGGCCGAAAATGGATGATCAATGTACATTTCTCTTCTGTTTCCTATTTATATTTATATTTTACCTCCTCAATTTAGCATTATGGACAGGGAAAACCTACTCTAAGTTCTGCACAAAAATATTTTTTTACCTTCAAATTCATACCGTGACCGTAGCATGCATGGACTCGACTCATATAACTGTGATTTCCATGAAAAAGTTTGTGGGCCGAAAATGGGTGATCACTATACATCTCTCTTCTGTTTCCTATTTATATTTCTATTTTACCTTCTCAATTTAGCATTATAGACAGGGAAAGACCTAATCTAAAATCTGCACAAAAATATTTTGCCTTCAAATTCATACCGTGATCGTAGCATGCATGGACTCGACTCATATGACTGGGATTTCCATGAAAAAGATTGTGGGCCGAAAATGGGTGATCACTGTACATTTCTCTTTTGTTTCCTATTTATATTTTACATCCTCAATTTAGCATTATGGACAGGGAAAGACCTAATCTCAAATCTGCACAAAAATATTTTTCCTTCAGATTCATACCGTGATCGTAGCATGCATGGACTCGACTCATATGACTGGGATTTCCATGAAAAAGTTTGTGGGCCGAAAATGGGTGATCACTGTACATTTCTCTTCTGTTTCCTATTTATACTTCCATTTTACCTACTCAATATAGCATTATGGACAGGGAAAGACCTAATCTAAAATCTGCACAAAAATATTTTGCCTTCAAATTCATACCATGATCGTAGCATGCATGGACTCGACTAATATGACTGGTTTTTCCATGAAAAAGATAGTGGGCAGAAAATGGGTGATCACTGTACATTTCTCTTCTGTTTCCTATTTATATTTATATTTTACCTCCTCAATTTAGCATTATGGACAGGGAAAGACCAAATCTAATATCTGCAAAAAAATATTTTGCCTTCAAATTCATACCGTGATCGTAGCATGGATGGACTTGACTCATATGATTGGTTTTTCCATGAAAAAGATAGTGGGCAGAAAATGTGTGATCACTGTACATTTCTCTTCTGTTTCCTATTTATATTTATATTTTACCTCCTCAATTTAGCATTATGGACAGGGAAAGACCAAATCTAATATCTGCAAAAAAATATTTTGCCTTCAAATTCATACCGTGATCGTAGCATGCATGGACTCGTCTCATATGACTGGGATTTCCCATATTGTCGGCCGAAAATGGGTGATCACTGTACATTTCTCTTCTGTTTCCTATTCATATTTATATTTTACCTCCTCTATTTAGCATTATGGACAGGGAAAAACATTATCTAAGCTCTGCACACAAATATTTTGCCTTCAAATTCATACCGTGATCGTAGCATGCATGGACTCGACTCATATGACTGGGAAGTCCATGAAAAAGATTGTGGGCCGAAAATGGGTGATCACTGTACATTTCTCTTTTGTTTCCTATTTATATTTTACCTCCTCAATTTAGCATTATGGACAGGGAAAGACCTAATCTAAAATCTGCACAAAAATATTTTGCCTTCAAATTCATACCGTGATCGTAGCATGCATGGACTCGACTCATATGACGGGGATTTCCATGAAAAAGATTGTGGGCCGAAAATGGGAGATCACTGTACATTTCTCTTCTGTTTCCTATTTATATTTATATTTTACCTCCTCAATTTAGCATTATGGACAGGGAAAGACCTAATCTAAAATCTGCACAACAATATTTTGCCTTCAAATTCATACCGTGATCGTAGCATGCATGGACTTGACTCATATGACTGGGATTTCCATGAAAAAGATTGTGGGCCGAAAATGGATGATCAATGTACATTTCTCTTCTGTTTCCTATTTATATTTATATTTTACCTCCTCAATTTAGCATTATGGACAGGGAAAACCTACTCTAAGCTCTGCACAAAAATATTTTTTTACCTTCAAATTCATACCGTAACCGTAGCATGCATGGACTCGACTCATATAACTGTGATTTCCATGAAAAAGATTGTGGGCCGAAAATGGGTGATCACTATACATTTCTCTTCTGTTTCCTATTTATATTTATATTTTACCTCCTCAATTTAGCATTATAGACAGGGAAAGATCTAATCTAAAATCTGCACAAAAATATTTTGCTTTCAAATTCATACCGTGATCGTAGCATGCATGGACTCGACTCATATGACTGGGATGTAAAGGAAAAAGATTGTGGGCCGAAAATGGGTGATCACTGTACATTTCTCTTCTGTTTCCTATTTATATTTATATTTTACCTCCTCAATTTAGCATTATGGACAGGGAAAGACCTAATCTAAAATCTGCACAAAAATATTTTGCCTTCAAATTCATATCGTGATCGTAGCATGCATGGACTCGACTCATATGACTGGGATTTCCATGAAAAAGATTGTGGGCCGAAAATGGGTGATTACTGTAAATTTCTCTTCTGTTTCCTATTTATATTTATATTTTACCTCCTCAATTTAGCATTATGGACAGGGAAAGACCAAATCTAATATCTGCAAAAAAATATTTTGCCTTCAAATTCATACCGTGATCGTAGCATGCATGGACTCGTCTCATATGACTGGGATTTCCGTGAAACATATTGTCGGCCGAAAATGGGTGATCACTGTACATTTCTCTTCTGTTTCCTATTCATATTTATATTTTACCTCCTCAATTTAGCATTATGGACAGGGAAAGACATTATCTAAGCTCTGCACACAAATATTTTGCCTTCAAATTCATACCGTGATCGTAGCATGCATGGACTCGACTCATATGACTGGGAATTCCATGAAAAAGATTGTGGGCCGAAAATGGGTGATCACTGTACATTTCTCTTTTGTTTCCTATTTATATTTTACCTCCTCAATTTAGCATTATGGACAGGGAAAGACCTAATCTCAAATCTGCACAAAAATATTTTTCATTCAGATTCATACCGTGATCGTAGCATGCATGGACTCGACTCATATGACTGGGATTTCCATGAAAAAGATTGTGGGCCGAAAATGGGTGATCACTGTACATTTTTCTTCTGTTTCCTATTTATACTTCCATTTTACCTACTCAATTTAGGATTATGGACGGGGAAAGACCTAATCTCAAATCTGCACAAAAATATTTTGCCTTCAAATTCATATCGTGATCGTAGCATGCATGGACTCGACTCATATGACTGGGATTTCCATGAAAAAGATTGTGGGCCGAAAATGGGTGATTACTGTAAATTTCTCTTCTGTTTTCTATTTATATTTATATTTTACCTCCTCAATTTAGCATTATGGACAGGGAAAGACCTAATCTAAAATCTGGACAAAAAAATTTTGCCTTCAAATTTATACCGTGATCGTAGCGTGCATGGACTCGACTCATATGACAGGGATTTCCATGAAAAAATTGTTGGCCGAAAATGGGTGATCACTGTACATTTCTCTTCTGTTTCCTATTTATATTTATATTTTACCTCCTCAATTTAGCATTATGGACAGGGAAAGACCTATTCTAAGCTCTGCACAAAAATATATTGCCTTCAAATTCATACCGTGATCGTAGCATGCATGGACTTGACTCATATGACTGGGAATTCCATGAAAAAGATTGTGGGCCGAAAATGGGTGATCACTGTACATTTCTCTTTTGTTTCCTATTTATATTTTACCTCCTCAATTTAGCATTATGGACCTAATCTCAAATCTGCACAAAAATATTTTTCCTTCAGATTCATACCGTGATCGTAGCATGCATGGACTCGACTCATATGACTGGGATTTCCATGAAAAAGATTGTGGGCCGAAAATGGGAGATCACTGTACATTTCTCTGCTGTTTCCTATTTATATTTATATTTTACCTCCTCAATTTAGCATTATGGACAGGGAAAGACCTAATCTAAAATCTGCACAAAAATATTTTGCCTTCAAATTCATACCGTGATCGTAGCATGCATGGACTCGACTCATATGACGGGGATTTCCATGAAAAAGATTGTGGGCCGAAAATGGGAGATCACTGTACATTTCTCTTCTGTTTCCTATTTATATTTATATTTTACCTCCTCAATTTAGCATTATGGACAGGGAAAGACCTAATCTAAAATCTGCACAAAAATATTTTGCCTTCAAATTCATACCGTGATCGTAGCATGCATGGACTCGACTCATATGACGGGGATTTCCATGAAAAAGATTGTGGGCCGAAAATGGGAGATCACTGTACATTTCTCTTCTGTTTCCTATTTATATTTATATTTTACCTCCTCAATTTAGCATTATGGACAGGGAAAGACCTAATCTAAGTTCTGCACAACAATATTTTGCCTTCAAATTCATACCGTGATCGTAGCATGCATGGACTTGACTCATATGACTGGGATTTCCATGAAAAAGATTGTGGGCCGAAAATGGATGATCAATGTACATTTCTCTTCTGTTTCCTATTTATATTTATATTTTACCTCCTCAATTTAGCATTATGGACAGGGAAAGACCTAATCTAAAATCGGCACAAAAATATTTTGCCTTCAAATTCATACCATGATCGTAGCATGCATGGACTTGACTCATATGACTGGGATTTCCATGAAATAGACTGTGGGCCGAAAATGGGTGATCACTGTACATTTCTCTTCTGTTTCCTATTTATATTTATATTTTACCTCCTCAATTTAGCATTATGGACAGGGAAAGACCAAATCTAATATCTGCAAAAAAATATTTTGCCTTCAAATTCATACCGTGATCGTAGCATGCATGGACTCGTGTCATATGACTGGGATTTCCCTGAAACATATTGTCGGCCGAAAATGGGTGATCACTGTACATTTCTCTTCTGTTTCCTATTTATATTTTACCTCCTCAATTTAGCATTATGGACAGGGAAAGACATTATCTAAGCTCTGCACACAAATATTTTGCCTTCAAATTCATACCGTGATCGTAGCATGCATGGACTCGACTCATATGACTGGGAATTCCATGAAAAAGATTGTGGGCCGAAAATGGGTGATCACTGTACATTTCTCTTTTGTTTCCTATTTATATTTTACCTCCTCAATTTAGCATTATGGACAGGGAAAGACCTAATCTAAAATCTGCACAAAAATATTTTGCCTTCAAATTCATACCGTGATCATAGCATGCATGGACTTGACTCATATGACTGGGATTTCCATGAAAAAGATTGTGGGCCGAAAATGGGTGATCAATGTACATTTCTCTTCTGTTTCCTATTCATATTTATATTTTACCTTCTCAATTTAGCATTATGGACAGGGAAACACCTAATCTAAAATCTGCACAAAAATATTTTGCCTTCAAATACATACCGTGATCGTAGCATGCATGGACATGACTCATATGACTGGGATTTCCATGAAAAAGATTGTGGGCCGAAAATGGGTGATCACTGTACATTTCTCTTCTGTTTCCTATTTATATTTATATTTTACCTCCTCAATTTCGCATTATGGACAGGGAAAGATCTAATCTAAAATCTGCACAAAAATATTTTGCCTTCAAATTCATACCGTGATCATAGCATGCATGGACTTGACTCATATGACTGGGATTTCCATGAAAAAGATTGTGGGCCGAAAATGGGTGATCAATGTACATTTCTCTTCTGTTTCCTATTCATATTTATATTTTACCTTCTCAATTTAGCATTATGGACAGGGAAAGACCTAATCTAAAATCTGCACAAAAATATTTTGCCTTCAAATTCATACCGTGATCGTAGCATGCATGGACTTGACTCATATGATTGGGTTTTCCATGGAAAAGATAGTGGGCAGAAAATGGGTGATCACTGTACATTTCTCTTCTGTTTCCTATTTATATTTATATATTACCTCCTCATTTTAGCATTATGGACAGGGAAAGAACTAATCTAAAATCTGCACAAAAATATTTTGCTTTCAAATTCATACCGTGATCGTAGCATGCATGGACTCGTCTCATATGACTGGGATTTCCGTGAAACATATTGTCGGCCGAAAATGGGTGATCACTGTACATTTCTCTTCTGTTTCCTATTCATATTTATATTTTACCTCCTCAATTTAGCATTATGGACAGGGAAAGACCTAATCTAAAATCTGCACAAAAATATTTTGCCTTCTAATTCATACCGTGATCGTAGCATGCATGGACTCGACTCATATGACGGGGATTTCCATGAAAAGATTGTGGGCCGAAAATGGGAGATCACTGTACATTTCTCTTCTGTTTACTATTTATATTTCTATTTTACCTCCTCAATTTATCATTATGGACAGGGAAAGACCTAATCTAAAATCTGCACAAAAATATTTTGCCTTCAAATTCATACCGTGATCGTAGCATGCATGGACTCGACTCATATGACTGGGATTTCCATGAAAAAGATTGTGGGCCGAAAATGGGTGATCAATGTACATTTCTCTTCTGTTTCCTATTTATATTTATATTTTACCTCCTCAATTTAGCATTATGGACAGGGAAAGACCTAATCTAAAATCTGCACAAAAATATTTTGCCTTCCAATTCATACCGTGATCGTAGCATGCATGGACTTGACTCATATGATTGGGTTTTCCATGAAAAAGATAGTGGGCAGAAAATGGGTGATCACTGTACATTTCTCTTCTGTTTCCTATTTATATTTATATATTACCTCCTCAATTTAGCATTATGGATACGGAAAGACCTAATCTAAAATCTGCACAAAAATATTTTGCTTTCAAATTCATACCGTGATCGTAGCATGCATGGACTCGACTCATATGACTGGGATTTCCAGGAAAAAGATTGTGGGCCGAAAATGGGTGATCACTGTATATTTCTCTTCTGTTTCCTATTTATATTTCTGTTTTACCTCCTCAATTTAACATTATGGACAGGGAAAGACCTAATCTAAAATCTGCACAAAAATATTTTGCCTTCAAATTCGTACCGTGATCGTAGCATGCATGGACTCGACTCATATGACTGGGATTTCCATGAAAAATATTGTGATCCGAAAATGTGTGATCACTGTACATTTCTCTTCTGTTTCATATTTATATTTATATTTTACCTCCTCAATTTAGCATTATGGACAGGGAAAGACCTAATCTAAAATCTGCACAAAAATATTTTGCCTTCAAATTCATACCGTGATCGTAGCATGCATGGACTCGACTCATAGACTGGGATTTCCATGAAAAAGATAGTGGGCAGAAATTGGGTGATCACTGTACATTTCTCTTCTGTTTCCAATTTATATTTCTATTTTACTTCTCCAATTTAGCATTATGGACAGGGAAAGAACAAATCTAATATCTGCAAAAAAATATTTTGCCTTCAAATTCATACCGTGATCGTAGCATGCATGGACTCGACTCATATGACTGGGATTTCCATGAAAAAGATAGTGGGCCGAAAATGGGTGATCACTGTACATTTCTCTTCTGTTTCCTATTTATATTTGTATTTTACCTCCTCAATTTAGCATAATGGACAGGGAAAGTCCTAATCTAAAATCTGCACAAAAATATTTTGCCTTCAAATTCATACCGTGATCGTAGCATGCATGGACTTGACTCATATGACTGGGATTTCCATGAAAAAGGTTGTCGGCCGAAAATGGGTGATCACTGTACATTTCTCTTCAGTTTCCTATTTATATTTCTATTTTACCTCCTCAATTTAGCATTATGGACACGGAAAGAACTAATCTAATATCTGCACAAAAATATTTTGCCTTCAAATTCATACCGTGATCGTAGCATGCATGGACTTGACTCATATGACTGGGATTTCCATGAAAAAGATTGTGGGCAGAAAATGGTTGATCACTGTACAATTCTCTTCTGTTTCCTATTTATATTTATATTTTACGGCCTCAATTTAGCATTATGGACAGTGAAAGACCTAATCTAAAATCTGCACAAAAATATTTTGCTTTCAAATTCATACCGTGATCGTAGCATGCATGGACTCGATTCATATGACTGGGATTTCCATGAAAAAGATTGTGGGCCGAAATTGGTGATCACTGTAAATTTCTTTTCTGTTTCCTATTTATATTTCTATTTTACCTCCTCAATTTAGCATTATGGACAGTGAAAGACCTAATCTGAAATCTGCAAAAAAATATTTTGCCTTCAAATTCATACCGTGATCGTAGCATGCATGGACTCGACTCGTATGACTGGGATTTCCATGAAAAAGATAGTGGGCCGAAAATGGGTGATCACTGTACATTTCTCTTCTGTTTCCTATTTATATTTATATTTTACTTCCTCAATTTAGCATTATGGACAGGAAAAGACATAATCTAAGATCTGCAAAAAATTATTTCGCCTTCAAATTCATACCGTGATCGTAGCATGCATGGACTCGACCCATATGACTGGGATTTCCATGAAAAAGATTAGGGGCAGAAAATGGGTGATCACTGTACATTTCTCTTCTGTTTCCTATTCATATTTCTATTTTACCTCCTCAATTTACAATTATGGACAGGGAAAGACCAAATCTAAGAACTGCACAAAAATACTTTGCCTTCAAATTCATACCGTGATCGTAGCATGCATGGACTCGACTCATATGACTGGGATTTCTATGAAAAAGATTGTGGGCAGAAAATGGGTGATCACTGTACATTTCTCTTCTGTTTCCTATTTATATTTCTATTTTACCTCCTGAATTTAGCATTATGGACATGGAAAAACCTAATCTAAGATCTGCAAAATAATATTTTGCCTTCAAATTCATACCGTGATCGTAGCATGCATGGACTCGACACATATGACTGGGATTTCCATGAAAAAGATTGTGGGCAGAAAATGGGTGATCACTGTACATTTCTCTCCTGTTTCCTATTTACATTTCTATTTTACCTCCTCAATTTAGCATTATGGACAGGGAAAGACCTAATCTAAGATCTGCAAAAAAATATTTTGCCTTCAAATTCATACCGTGATCGTAGCATGCATGGACGCGACTCATATGACTGGGATTTCCATGAAAAATATAGTGGGCCGAAAATGGGTGATCACTGTACCTTTCTCTTCTGTTTCCTATTGATATTTCTAATTTGCCTCCTCAATTTAGCATTATTGACAGGGAAAGACCTAATCTAAGATCTGCAAAAAAATATTTTGCCTACAAATTCATATCGTCATCGTAGCATGTATGGACTCGACTCATATGACTGGGATTTCCATGAAGAAAATTGTGGGCAGAAAATGGGTGATCACTGTACATTTCTCTTCTGTTTCCTATTTATATTTCTATTTTACGTCCTCAATTTAGCATTATGGACAGTGATAGACTTAATCTAAGATCTGCAAAAAAATATTTTCCCTTGAAATTCATACGGTGATCGTAGCATGCATGGACACAACTTATTTGACTGGGATAACCATGAAAAAGATTGTGGGCAGAAAATGGGTGATCACAGTACATTTCTCTTCTGTTTCCTATTTATATTTATATTTTACCTCCTCAATTTAGCATTATGGACAGGGTAAGACCTAATCTAAAATCTGCACAAAAATATTTTGCTTTCAAATTCTTACCGTGATCATAGCTTGCAAAGATTCGACTCATATGACTGTGATTTCCATGAAAAAGATTGTGGGCCGAAAATGGGTGATCACTGTACATTTCTCTTCTGTTTCCTACTGATATTTATATTTTAACTCCTCAATTTAGCATTATGGACAGGGAAATACCTAATCTAAAATCTGCACAAAAATATTTTGCTTTCAAATTCATACCGTGATCGTAGCATGCATAGACTCGACTCATATGACTGGGATTTCCATGAAAAAGATTGTGGGTCGATAATGGGTGATCACTGTACATTTCTCTTCTGTTTCCTATTTATATTTATATTTTACTTCCTTCATTTAGCATTATGGACAGGGAAAGACCAAATCTACTTTCTGCACAAAAATATTTAGCCTTCAAATTCATACCGTGATCGTAGCATGCATGGACTCGACTCATATGACTGGGTTTCCATGAAAAAGATAGTGTGCCGAAAATTGGTGATCACTGTACATTTCTCTTCAGTTTCCTATTTATATTTATATTTTACCTCCTCAATTTAGCATTATGGACACGGAAAGACCTAATCTAAAATCTGCACAAAAATATTTTGCTTTCAAATTCATAGCGTAATCATAGCATGCATGGACTCGACTCATATGACTGGGATTTGCATGAAAAATATTGTGTGCCGAAAATGGTTGATCACTATACATTTCTCTTCTGTTGCCTATTTATATTTCTATTTTACCTCTTCAATTTAGCATTACGGACAGGGAAAGACCTAATCTAAGTTCTGCACAAAAATATTTTGCCTTCAAATTCATACCGTGATCGTAGCATGCATGGACTCGACTCATATGACTGGGATTTCCATGAAAAAGATTGTGGGCTGAAAATGGGTGATCACTGTACATTTCTCTTCTGTTTGCTATTGATATTTATAATTTACCTCCTCAATTTAGCATTATGGACAGGGAAAGACCTAATATAAAATCTGCACAAAAATATTTTGCTTTCAAATTCATACCGTGATCGTAGCATGCACGGACTCGACTCATATGACTGGGATTTCAATGAAAAAGATTGTGGGCCGAAAATGGGTGATCACTGTATATTTCTCTTCTGTTTCCTATTTATATTTATATTTTACCTCCTCAATTTAGCATTATGGACAGGGAAAGACCTAATCTAAGTTCTGCACAAAAATATTTTGCTTTCAAATTCATACCGTGATCGTAGCATGCATTGACTCGACTCATATGACTGGGATTTCCATGAAAAAGATTGTGGGCCGAAAATGGGTGATCACTGAACATTTCTCTTCTGTTTCCTATTTATATTTATATTTTACCTCCTAAATTTAGCATTATGGACAGGAATATACCTAATCTAAGCTCTGCACAAAAATATTTTGCCTTCAAATTCATACCGTGATCATAGCATGCATGGACTCGACTCATATGACTGGGATTTCCATGAAAAAAATTGTGGACAGAAAATGGGTGCTCACTGTACATTTCTCTTCTGTTTCCTATTTATATTTCTATTTTACCTCCTCAATTTAGCATTATGGACAGGGAAAAACCTAATCTAAAATCTGCACAAAAATATTTTGCTTTCAAATTCATACCGTGATCGTAGCATGCATGGACTCGTCTCATATGACTGTGATTTCCATGAAAAAGGTTTTGGGTCGAAAATGGGTGATCACTGTACATTTCTCTTCTGTTTCCTATTTATATTTATATTTATATTTTACCTCCTTAATTAGCATTATGGACAGGGATAGACCTAATCTAAGATCTGCAAAATATATGTTGCCTTCAAATTCATACCATGATCGTAACATGCATTGACTCAACTCATATGACTGGGATTTCCATGAAAAAGATTGTGGGCAGAAAATGGGTGATCACTGTAGATTTCTCTTCTGTTTCCTATTTATATTTATATTTTCTTCCTTAATTTAGCATTATGGACAGGGACAGACCAAATCTAAGATCTGTAAAAAAATATGTTGCCTTCATGTTCATACCGTGATTGTAGCATGCATGGACTTGACTTATATGACTGGGATTTGCACAAAAAAGATTGTCGGCAGAAAATGGGTGATCACTGTACATTTCTCTTCTGTTTCCCATTTATATTTATATTTTACCTCCTCAATTTAGCATTATGGACAGTGAAAGACCTAATATAAGATCTGCAAAAAAATATTTTGTCTTCAAATTCATACCGTGATCGTAGCATGCATGGACTCGACTCATATGACTGGGATTTCCATGAAAAAGATTGTGTGCAGAAAATGGGCGATCACTGTACATTTCTCTTCTGTTTCCTATTTATATTTATATTTTACTTCCTCAATTTAGCAGTGTGGACAGGGAAAGACCTAATCTAAGAACTGCAAAAAAATATTTTGCCTTCAAATTCATACCGTGATCGTAGCATGCATGGTCTCAACTCATATGACTGGGATATCCATGAAAAAGATTCTGGGCAGAAAATGGGTGATCACTGTACATTTCTCTTCTGTTTCCTATTTATGTTTATATTTTACTTCCTTAATTTAGCATTATGGACAGGGAAATACCAAATCTAAGATCTGCAAAAAATATTTTGCCTTCAAATTCATATCGTGATCGTGGCATGCGTGGACTCGTCTCATATGACTGGGATTTCCATGAAAAAGATTGTGGGCAGAAAATGGGTGATCACTGTACATTTCTCTTCTGTTTCCTATTCATATTTCTATTTTACCTCCTCAATTTAGCATTATGGACAGTGAAAGACCTAATCTAAGATCTGCAAAAAAAAATTTGCCTTCAAATTCATACCGTGATAGTAGCATGCATGGACTCGACTCATATGACTGGGATTTCCATGAAAAAGATTGTGGGCAGAAAATGGGTGATCACTATACATTTCTCTTCTGTTTCCTATTTATATTTATATTTTACCTCCTCAATTTAGCATTATGGACAGTGAAAGACATAATCTAAGATCTGGAAAAAAAAATTTGCCTTCAAATTCATACCGTGATAGTAGCATGCATGGACTTGACTCATATGACTGGGATTTCCATGAAAAAGATTGTGGGCAGAAAATGGGTGATCACTATACATTTCTCTTCTGTTTCCTATTTATATTTATATTTTACCTCCTCAATTTAGCATTATGGACAGGGAAAGACCTAATCTAAGATCTGCAAAAAAATATTTTGCCTTCAAATTCATACCGTGATCGTAGCATGCATGGACTCGACTCATATGACTGGGATTTCCATGAAAAAGATTGTTGTCCGAAAATGGGTGATCACTGTATATTTCTCTTCTGTTTCCTATTTATATTTATATTTTACCTCCTTAATTTAGCATTATGGACAGGGAAAGATCTAATCTAAGATCTGCAAATAAATATTTTGCCTTCAAATTCATACCATGATCGTAGCATGCATGGACTCGACTCATATGATTGGGATTTCCATAAAAAATATTGTGGGCACAAAATGGGTGATCACTGAACAATTCTCTTCTGTTTCCTATTTATATTTATATTTAATTCCTCAATTTAGCATTATGGACAGGGAAAGACCTAATCTAAGATCTGCAAAAAAATATTTTGCCTTCTAATTCATACCGTGATTTGTAGCATGCATGGACTCGTCTCATATGACTGGGACTTCCATGAAAAAGATTGTGGGCCGAAAATGGGTGATCACTGTACATTTCTCTTCTGTTTCCTATTTATATTTATATTTTACATCCTCAATTTAGCATTATGGACAGGGAAAGACCTAATCTAAGATCTGCAAAAAAAAAAATTTTGCCTTCAATTTCATACCGTGATTGTAGCATGTATGGACTCGACTCATATGACTGGGATTTCCATGAAAATGATTGTGGCCAGAAAAAGGGTGATCACTGTACATTTCTCTTCTGTTTCCTATTTATATT
This sequence comes from Acanthosepion lycidas, assembly GCA_963932145.1. NCBI lineage: Eukaryota > Metazoa > Mollusca > Cephalopoda > Sepiida > Sepiidae > Acanthosepion > Acanthosepion lycidas. The sequence goes on along the minus strand of OZ010597.1, from coordinate 97,082,779 downwards.
TATATTTTACCTCCTCAATTTTGCATTATGGACAGGGAAAGACCTAATCTAAAATCTGCACAAAAATATTTTATTTTGCCTTCAAATTCATGCCGTGATCGTTGCATGCATGGACTCGACTCATATGACTGGGATTTCCATGAAAAAGATTGTGGGCCGAAAATGGGTGATCACTGTACATTTCTCTCCTGTTTCCTATTTCTATTTCTATTTTACTTCCTTCATTTAGCATTATAGACAGGAAAAGACCTAATCTAAGCTCTGCAAAAAAATATTTTGCCTTCAAATTCATACCGTGATCTCAGCATGCATGGATGTGACTCATATGACTGGGATTTCCATGAAAAAGTTTGTGGGCCGAAAATGGGCGATCACTGTACATTTCTCTTCTGTTTCCTATTTCTATTTCTATTTTACCTCCTCAATTTAACATTATGGACAGGGAAAGACCTAATCTAAAATCTGTATTAAATTATTTTGCCTTCAAATTCATACCGTGATCGTAGCATGCATGGACTCCACTCATATGACTGGGATTTCCAAGAAAAAGATTGTGGGCACAAAATGGGTGATCACTGTACATTTCTTTTCTGTTTCCTATTTATATTTATATTTTACCTCCTCAATTTAGCATTATGGACAGGGAAAGACCTAATCTATGATCTGCACAAAAATATTTTGCCTTCAAATTCATACCGTGATAATAGCATGCATGGACTCGACTAATATGACTGGGATTTCCATGAAAAAGATTCTGGGCCGAAAATGGGTGATCACTGTACATTTCTCTTCTGTTTCCTATTTATATTTCTATTTTACCTCCTCAATTTAGCATTATGGACTGGGAAAGACCTAGTCTAATATCTGCAAAAAAATATTTTGCCTTCAAATTCATACCGTGATCGTAGCATGCATGGACTCGACTCATATGACTGGGATTTCCATGAAAAAGATTGTGGGCCGAAAATGGGTGATCACTGTACATTTCTCTTCTCTTTCCTATTTAATTTTATATTTTACCTCCTCAATTTAGCATTATGGACAGGGAAAGAACAAATCTAAGATCTGCAAAAAAATATTTTGCCTTCAAATTCATACCGTGATCGTAGAATGCATGGACTCGACTCATATGACTGGGATTTCCATGAAAATGATTGTGGGCCGAAAATAGGTGATCACTGTACATTTCTCTTCTGTTTCCTATTTATATTTCTATTTTACCTCCTCAATTTGGCATTATGGACAGGGAAAGACCTAATCTAAGCTCTGCACAAAAATATTTTGCCTTCAAATTCATACCGTGATCGTAGCATGCATGGACTCGACTCATATGACTGGCATTTCCATGAAAAAGATTGTGGGCAGAAAATGGGTGATCACTGTACATTTCTCTTCTGTTTCCTATTTATATTTTTATTTTACTTCCTTCATTTAGCATTATGGACAGCGAAAGACCTAATCTAAGATCTGCAAAAAAATATTTTGCCTTCAAATTCATACCGTGCTTGTAGCATGTATGGACATGACTCATATGACTGGGATTTCCATGAAAAAGATTGTGGGCAGAAAATGGGTGATCACTGTACATTTCTCTTCTGTTTCCGATTTATATTTTTATTTTACTTCCTGCATTTAGCATTATTGACAGGAAAAGACCTAATCTAAGATCTGCAAAAAAATATTTTGCCTTCAAATTCATACCGTGATCGTAGCATGCATGGACTCGACTCATATAACTGGGAATTCCATGAAAAAAATTGTGGGCCGAAAATGGTTGATCACTGTACATTTCTCGTCTGTTTCCTATTTATATTTATATTTTACCTCCTCAATTTAGCATTATGGACAGGGAAAGACCTAATCTAAAATCTGCACAAAAATATTTTGCCTCCAAATTCATACCGTGATCGTAGCATGCATGGACTCGACTCATATGACTGGGATTTCCATGAAAAAGATTGTGGGCTGAAAATGGGAGATCACTGTACATTTCTCTTCTGTTTCCTTTTTATATTTATATTTTACCTTTTCAATTTAGCATTATGGACAGGGAAAGACCTAATCTAAAATCTGCACAAAAATATTTTGCCTTCAAATTCATACCGTGATCGTAGCATGCATGGATTCGACTCATATGACTGGGATTTCCATGAAAAAGATTGTGGGCCGAAAATGGTTGATCACTGTACATTTCTCTTCTGATTCCTATTTATATTTATATTTTACCTCCTCAATTTAGCATTATGGACTGGCAGAGACCAAATCTAAGATCTGCACAAAAATATTTTGCCTTCAAATTCATACCGTGATCGTAGCATGCATGGACTCGACTCATATGACTGGGATTTCTATGAAAAAGATTGTGGGCCGAAAATGGGTGATCACTGTATATTTCTCTTTTGTTTCCTATTTATATTTATATTTTACCTCCTCAATTTAGCATTATGGACAGGGAAAGAACTAATCTAAGATCTGCACAAAAATATTTGGCCTTCAAAGTCATACCTTGACAGTAGCATGCATGGACTCGACTCATATGACTGGGATTTCAATGAAAAAGATTGTGGGCCGAAAATGGGTGGTCACTGTATATTTCTCTTCTGTTTCCTATTTATATTTCTATTTTACCTCCTCAATTTAGCATTATGGACAGGGAAAGACCTAAACTAAAATCTGCAGAAAAATATTTTGCCTTCAAATTCATACCGTGATCGTAGCATGCATGGACTCGACTCATATGACTGGGATTTCCATGAAAAAGATTGTGGGCCGAATATGGGAGATCGCTGTACATTTCTCTTCTGTTTCCTATATATATTTATATTTTACCTACTCAATTTAGCATTATGGACAGGGAAAGACCTAATCTAAAATCTGCACAAAAATATTTTGCCTTCAAATTCATACCGTGATCGTAGCATGCATGGACTCGACTCATATGACTGGGATTTCCATGAAAAAGATTGTGGGCCGAAAATGGGTGATCACTGTACATTTCTCTTCTGTTTCCTATTTATATTTATATTTTACCTCCTCAATTTAGCATTATGGACAGGGAAAGACCTAATCTAAGATCTGCACAAAAATATTTTGCCTTCAAATTCATACCGTGATCGTAGCATGCATGGACTCGACTCATATGACTGGGATTTCCATGAAAAAGAATCCGGGCCGAAAATGGGTGATCACTGTACATTTCTCTTCTGTTTCCTATTTATATTTATATTTTACCTCCTCAATTTAGCATTATGGCCAGGGAAAGACCTAATGTAAGCTCTGTACAAAAATATTTTGCCTTCAAATTCATACCGTGATCGTAGCATGCATGGACTCGACTCATATGCCTGAGATTTCCATGAAAAAGATTGTGGGCCGAAAATGGGAGATCGCTGTACATTTCTCTTCTGTTTCCTATTTATATTTCTATTTTACCTCCTCAATTTAGTCTTATGGACAGGGAAAGACCTAATCTAAAATCTGCACAAAAATATTTTGCCTTCAAATTCACACCGTGATCGTAGCATGCATGGACTCGACTCATATGACTGGGATTTCCATGAAAAGGTTTGTGGGCGGAAAATGGGTGATCACTGTACATTTCTCTTCTGTTTCCTATTTATATTCCTCTTTTACCTCCTCAATTTAGCATTATGGACAGGGAAAGACCTAATCTAAAATCTGCACAAAAATATTTTGACTTTAAATTCATACCGTGATCGTAGCATGCATGGACTCGACTAATATGACTGGGATTTCCATGAAAAATTTGTGGGCCGAAAATGGGTGATCTCTGTACATTTCTCTTCTGTTTCCTATTTATATTTCTATTTTACCTCCTCAATTTAGCATTATGGCCAGGGAAAGACCTAATCTAATTTCTGCTCAAAAATATTTTGCCTTCAAATTCATACCGTGCTCGTAGCATGCATGGACTCGACTGATATGACTGGGATTTCCATGAAAAAGATTGTGGGCGGAAAATGCGTGATCACTGTACATTACTCTTCTGTTTCCTATTTATATTTTTATTTTACCTCCTCAATTTAGCATTTTGGACCGGGAAAGACCTAATCTAAGATCGGCACAAAAATATTTTGCCTTCAAATTCATACCTTGATCGTAGCATGCATGGACTCGACTCATATGACTGGGATTTCCATGATAAAGATTGTGGGCAGAAAATGGATGATCACTGTACATTTTTTTTCTGTTTCTTATTTATATTTATATTTTACTTCCTCAATTTAGCATTATGGACAGGGAAAGACCTAATCTAAAATCTGCAAAAAAATATTTTGCCTTCAAGTTCATACCGTGATCGTAGCATGCATGGACTCGACTCATATGACTGGGATTTCCATGAAAAAGATTGTTGGCAGAAAATTGGTGATCACTGTACATTTCTCTTCTGTTTCCTATTTATATTTCTATTTTACTTCCTTCATTTAGCATTATGGACAAGGAAAGACCTAATCTAAGCACTGCACAAAAATATTTTGCCTTCAAATTCATACCGTGATCGTAGCATGCATGGACACGACTCATATGACAGGGATTTCCATGAAAAAGATTGTGGGCAGAAAATGGGTGATCACTGTACATTTCTCTTCTGTTTCCTATTTAAATTTATATTTTACCTCCTCAATTTAGCATTATGGACTGGGAAAGACCTAATCTAAAATCTGCAAAAAAATATTTTGCCTTCAAATTCATACCGTGATGGTAGCATGCATGGACTCGACTCATATGACTGGGATTTCCATGAAAAAGATAGTGGGCCGAAAATGGGTGATCACTGTACATTTCTCTTCTGTTTCCTATTTATATTTATATTTCATTTCGTTAATTTAGCATTATGGACAAGGAAAGACCTAATCTGAGCTCTGCAAAAAAATATTTTGCCTTCAAATTCATACTGTGATCGTAGCATGCATAGACTCGACTCATATGACTGGGATTTCCATGAAACAGATTGTGGGCAGAAAATGGGTGATCACTGTATATTTCTCTTCTGTTTCCTATTTATATTTTTATTTTACTTCCTTCATTTAGCATTATGGAAAGGGAAAGACCTAATCTAAGATCTGAAAAAAATATTTTGCCTTCAAATTCATGACGTGATCGTAGCATGCATGGACTCGATTCATATGACTAGGATTTCCATGAAAAAGATTGTGGGCAGAAAATGGGTGATCACTGTACATTTCTGTTCTGTTTCCTATTTATATTTATATTTTACTTCGTACATTTAGCATTATGGACAGGGAAAGACCCAATCTAAGCTCTGCAAAAAAATATTTTGCTTTCAATTTCATACCGTGATCGTACCATGTATGGACACGACTCATATGACTGGGATTTCCATGAAAAAGATTGTGGGCAGAAAATGGGTGATCACTGTACATTTCTCTTCTTTTTCCTATTTATATTTATATTTTACTTCCTCAATTTAGCATTATGGACAGGGAAAGACCTAATCTAAGATCTGCAAAAAAATATTTTTCCTTCAAATTCATACTGTGATCGTAGCATGTATGGACTCGACTCATATGATTGGGATTTCCATGAAAAAGATTGTGGGTAGAAAATGGGTGATCACTGTATATTTCTCTTCTGTATCCTATTTATATTTCTATTTTACTACATCAATTTAGCATTATGGACAGGGAAAGACCTAATCTAAGATCTGGAAAAAAATATTTTGCCTTCTAATTCATACCGTGATCGTAGCATGCATGGACTCGACTCATATGACTGGGATTTCCATGAAAAAGATTGTGGGCAGAAAATGGGTGATCACTGTACATTTCTCTTCTGTTTCCTATTTATATTTATATTTTACTCCCTTCATTTAGCATTATGGACAGGGAAAGACCTAATCTAAGCTCTGCAAAAAAAATTTTGCCTTCAAATTCATTCCGTGATCGTAGCATGCATGGACACATCTCATATGACTGGGATTTTCATGAAAAAATTGTGGGCCGAAAATGGGTGATCACTGTACATTTCTCTTCTATTTCCTATTTATATTTATATTTTACCTACTCAATTTAGCATTATGGACAGGGAAAGACCTAATCTAAGCTCTGCACAAAAATATTTTGCCTTCAAATTCATACTGTGATCGTAGCATGCATGGACTCGACTCATATGACTGGGATTTCCATAAAAAGATTGTGGGCAGAAAATGGGTGATCACTGTACATTTCTCTTCTGTTTCCTATTTATATTTATATTTTACCTCCTCAATTTAGCATTATGGACAGAGAAAGACATTATCTAAGCTCTGCACAGAAATATTTTGCCTTCAAATTCATACCGTGATCGTAGCATGCATGGACTCGACTAATATGACTGGGATTTCCATGCAAAAGATTGTCGGCAGAAAATGGGTGATCACTGTACATTTCTCTTCTGTTTCCTATTTAAATTTATATTTTACCTCCTCAATTTAGCATTATGGACTGGGAAAGACCAAATCGAAGATCTGCAAAAAAATATTTTGTCTTCAAATTCATACCGTGATGGTAGCATGCATGGACTCGACTCATATGACTGGGATTTCCATGAAAAAATTATGGGCTGAAAATCGGTGATCACTGTACATTTCTCTTCTTTTTCTTATTTATATTTATATTTTACTTCCTCAATTTAGCATTATGGACAGGGAAAGACCTAATCTAGGCTCTGCACAAAAATATTTTGCCTTCAAATTCATACCGTGATCGAAGCATGCATGGACTCGACTCATATGACTGGGATTTCCATGAAAAAGATTGTGGGCCGAAAATGGGTGATCACTGTACATTTCTCTTCTGTTTCCTATTTATATTTATATTTTACCTCCTCAATTTAGCATTATGGCCAGGAAATGACCTAATCTAAAATCTGCACAAAAATATTTTGCCTTCAAATTCATACAGTGATCGTAGCATGCATGGACGCGACTCATATGACTGCGATTTCCATGAAAAAGATTGTGGGCCGAAAATGGGTGATCACTGTACATTTCTCTTCTGTTTCCTATTTATATTTATATTTTACCTACTCAATTTAGCATTATGGACAGGGAAAGACCTAATCTAAAATCTTCACAAAAATTTTTTGCCTTCAAATTCATACCGTGATCGTAGTATGCATGGACTCGACTCATATGACTGGGATTTCCATGAAAAAGATTGTAGGCCGAAAATCGGTGATCACTGTACATTTCTTTTCTATTTCCTATTTATATTTCTATTTTACCTACTCAATTTAGCATTATGGACAGGGAAAGACCTAATCTAAGATCTACACAAAAATATTTTGCCTTAAATTCATACCGTGATCATAGCATGCATGGACTCGACTCATATGACTGGGATTTCAATGAAAAAGATTGTGGGGCGAAAATTGGTGATCACTGTACATTTCTCTTCTGTTTCCTATTTATATTTCTATTTTACCTCCTCAAATTAGCATTATGGACAGGGAAAGACGTAATCTAAAATCTGCACAAAAATATTTTGCTTTCAAATTCATACCGGGATCGTAGCATGCATGGACTCGACTCATATGAATGGGATTTCCATGAAAAAGATTGTGGGCCGAAAATGGGTGATCACTGTACATTTCTCGTCTGTTTCCTATTTATATTTATATTTTACCTCCTCAATTTAGCATTATGGACAGGGAAAACCTAATCTAAAATCTGCACAAAATATTTTGCTTTCAAATTCATACCGTGATCGTAGCATGCATGGACTCGACTCATATGACTGGGATTTCCATGAAAAAGTTTGTGGGCCCAAAATGGGTGATCACTGTACATTTCTCTTCTGTTTCCTATTTATATTTCTATTTTACCTCCTCAATTTAGCATTATGGACTGGGAAAGACCTAATCTAAAATCTGCACAAAAATTTTTTGCCTTCAAATTCATACCGTGATCGTAGCATGCATGGACTCGACTCATATGACTGGGATTTCCATGAAAAAGATTGTGGGCAGAAAATGGGTGATCACTGTACATTTCTCTTCAGTTTCCTATTTATATTTCTATTTTACCTCCTCAATTTAGCATTATGGACAGGGAAAAACCTAATCTAAATCTTCACAAAAATAATTTGCCTTCAAATTCATACCGTGAAAGTAGCATGCATGGAATCGACTCATATGACTGTGATTTCCATGAAAAAGATTGTGGGGCGAAAATTGGTGATCACTGTACATTTCTCGTCTGTTTCCTATTTATATTTATATTTTACCTCCTCAAATTAGCATTATGGACAGGGAAAGACCTAATCTAAAATCTGCACAGAAATATTTTGCCTTCAAATTCATACCGTGATCGTAGCATGCATGGACTCGACTCATATGAATGGGATTTCAATGAAAAAGAGTGTGGGCCGAAAATGGGTGATCACTGTACATTTCTCTTCTGTTTCCTATTTATATTTCTATTTTACCTCCTCAATTTAGCATTATAGACAGGGAAAGACCTAATCTAAAATCTGCACAAAAATATTTTGCCTTCAAATTCATACCGTGAACGTAGCATGCATGGACTCGACTCATATGACTGGGATTTCCATGAAAAAGATTGCGGCCCGAAAATGGGTGATCACTGTACATTTCTCTTCTGTTTCCTATTTATATTTATATTTTACCTCCTCAATTTAGCATTATGGACAGGGAAAGACCTAATCTAAAATCTGCACAAAAATATTTTGCTTTCAAATTAATACCTTGATCGTAGCATGCATGACTCAACTCATATGACTGGGATTTCCATGAAAAAGATTGTGGGCCGGAAATGGGTGATCACTGTACATTTCTCTTCTGTTTCCTATTTATATTTCTATTTTATCTCCTCAATTTAGCATTATAGACAGGGAAAGACCTAATCTAAAATCTGCACAAAAATATTTTGCCTTCAAATTCATACCGTGATCGTAGCATGCATGGACTCGACTCATATGACTGGGATTTCAATGAAAAAGAGTGTGGGCCGAAAATGGGTGATCACTCTACATTTCTCTTCTGTTTGCTATTCATATTTATATTTTACCTCCTCAATTTAGCATTATAGACAGGGAAAGACCTAATCTAAAATCTGCACAAAAATATTTTGCCTTCAAATTCATACCGTGAACGTAGCATGCATGGACTCGACTCATATGACTGGGATTTCCATGAAAAAGATTGTGGGCCGAAAATGGGTGGTCACTGTATATTTCTCTTCTGTTTCCTATTGATATTTATATTTTACCTCCTCAATTTAGCATTAAGGACATGGAAAGACCAAATCTAAGATCTGCACAAAAATATTTTGCCTTCAAATTCATACCGTGATCGTAGCATGCATGGACTCGACTCATATGACTGGGATTTCAATGAAAAAGATTGTGGGCCGAAAATGGGTGATCACTGTACATTTCTCTTCTGTTTCCTATTTATATTTATATTTTACCTCCTCAATTTAGCATTATGGACAGGGAAAGACCTAATCTAAAATCTGCACAAAAATATTTTGCCTTCAAATTCATACCGTGATCGGAGCATGCATGGACTCGACTCATAGGACTGGGATTTCCATGAAAAAGATTGTGGGCCAAAAATGGGTGATCACTGTACATTTCTCTTCTGTTTCCTATTTATATTTATATTTTACCTCCTATATTTAGCATTATGGACAGGGAAAGACCTAATCTAAAATCTGCACAAAAATATTTTGCCTTCAAATTCATACCGTGAACGTAGCATGCATGGACTCGACTGATATGACTGGGATTTCCATGAAAAAGATTGTGGGCCGAAAATGGGTGATCACTGTACATTTCTCTTCTGTTTCCTATTTATATTTCTATTTTACCTCCTCAATTTAGCATTATGGACAGGGAAAGACCTAATCTAAAATCTTCACAAAAATATTTTGCCTTCAAATTCATACCGTGAAAGTAGCATGCATGGTATCGACTCATATGACTGTGATTTCCATGAAAAAGTTTTTGGGCCGAAAATGGGTGATCACTGTACATTTCTCTTCTGTTTCCTATTTATATTTATATTTTACCTCCTCAATTTAGCATTATGTACAGGGAAAGATATAATCTAAAATCTGCACAAAAATATTTTGCCTTCAAATTCATACCGTGATCGTAGCATGCATTGAATCGACTAATATGACTGGGATTTCCATGAAAAAGTTTGTCGGCCAAAAATGGGTGATCACTGTATATTTCTTTTCTGTTTCCTATATATATTTATATTTTACCTCCTCAATTTAGCATTATGGACAGGGAAAGACCTAATCTAAGCTCTGCACAAAAATATTTAGCCTTAAAATTCATACCGTGATCGTAGCATGCACGGACGCGACTCATATGACTGGGATTCCCATGAAAAAAATTTTGTCCCGAAAATGGGTGATCACTGTACATTTCTCTTCTTTTTCCTATTTATATTTCTATTTTACCTTCTCAATTTAGCATTATAGACAGGGAAAGACCTAATCTAAAATCTGCACAAAATATTTTGCCTTCAAATACATACCGTGATCATAGCATGCATGGACTCGACTCATATGACTGGGATTTCCATGAAAAAGATTGTGGGCCGAAAATGGGTGATCACTGTACATTTCTCTTCTGTTTCCTATTTATATTTCTATTTTATCTCCTCAATTTAGCATTATGGACAGGGAAAGACCTAATCTAAAATCTGCACAAAAATATTTTGCCTTCAAATTCATACCGTGATCGTAGCATGCATGGACTCGACTCATATGACTGGGATTTCAATGAAAAAGAGTGTGGGCCGAAAATGGGTGATCACTGTACATTTCTCTTCTGTTTCCTATTTATATTTATATTTTACCTCCTCAATTTAGCATTATAGACAGGGAAAGAACTAATCTAAAATCTGCACAAAAATATTTTGCCTTCAAATTCATACCGTGATCGTAGCATGCATGGACACGACTCATATGACTGGGATTTCCATGAAAAAGATTGTGGGCCGAAAATGCGTGATCACTGTATATTTCTCTTTTGTTTCCTATTTATATTTATATTTTACCTCCTCAATTTAGCATTATGGACAGGGAAAGACCTAATCTAAACTCTGCACAAAAATATTTTGCCTTCAAATTCATAACGTGATCGCAGCATGCATGGACTCGACTCATAAGACTGGGATTTCCATGAAAAGGATTGTGGGCCGAAAATGGGTGATCACTGTACATTTCTCTTCTGTTTCCTATTTATATTTCTATTTTACTTCCTTCATTTATCATTATGGACAGGGAAAGACCTAATCTAAGCTCTGCACAAAAATATTTTGCCTTCAAATTCATACCGTGATCGTACCATGCATTGAATGGACTAATATGACTGGGATTTCCATGAAAAACATTGTGCACCGAAAATGGGTGATCACTGTACATTTCTCTTCTCTTTCCTATTTATATTTCTATTTTACCTCGTCAATCTAGCATTATGGCCAGGTAAAGACCTAATCTAAGATCTGCACAAAAATATTTTGCCTTCAAATTCATACCGTGATCGTAGCATGCATGGTCTCGACTCATATGACTGGGATTTCCATGAAAAAGATTGTGGGCCGAAAATGGGTGATCACTGTACATTTCTCTTCTGTTTCCTATTTATATTTCTAACTTACCTCCTTAATTTAGCATTATGGACATGGAAAGACCTAATCTAAAATCTGCACAAAAATATTTTGCCTTCAAATTCATACCGTGATCGTAGCATGCATAGACTCGACTCATATGACTGGGATTTCCATGAAAATTATTGTGGGCAGAAAATGGGTGATCACTGTACATTTCTCTTCTGTTTCCTATTTATATTTCTATTTTACCTTCTCAATTTAGCATTATGGACAGGGAATGACCTAATCGAAGATCTGCACAAAAATATTTTGCCTTCAAATTCATACCGTGATCGTAGGATGCATGGACTCGACTCATATGACTGGGATTTCCATGAAAATGATTGTGGGCCGAAAATGGGTGATCACTGTACATTTCTCTTCTGTTTCCTATTTATATTTATATTTTACCTCCTCAATTTAGCATTATGGACAGGGAAAGACCTAATCTAAAATCTGCACAAAAATATTTTGCCTTCAAATTCATACCGTGATCGTAGCATGCATGGTCTCGACTCATAGGACTGGGATTTCCATGAAAAAGATTGTGGGCCAAAAATGGGTGATCACTGTACATTTCTCTTCTGTTTCCTATTTATATTTATATTTTACCTCCTATATTTAGCATTATGGACAGGGAAAGACCTAATCTAAAATCTGCACAAAAATATTTTGCCTTCAAATTCATACCGTGAACGTAGCATGCATGGACTCGACTGATATGACTGGGATTTCCATGAAAAAGATTGTGGGCCGAAAATGGGTGATCACTGTACATTTCTCTTCTGTTTCCTATTTATATTTCTATTTTACCTCCTCAATTTAGCATTATGGACAGGGAAAGACCTAATCTAAAATCTTCACAAAAATATTTTGCCTTCAAATTCATACCGTGAAAGTAGCATGCATGGTATCGACTCATATGACTGTGATTTCCATGAAAAAGTTTTTGGGCCGAAAATGGGTGATCACTGTACATTTCTCTTCTGTTTCCTATTTATATTTATATTTTACCTCCTCAATTTAGCATTATGTACAGGGAAAGATATAATCTAAAATCTGCACAAAAATATTTTGCCTTCAAATTCATACCGTGATCGTAGCATGCATTGAATCGACTAATATGACTGGGATTTCCATGAAAAAGTTTGTCGGCCAAAAATGGGTGATCACTGTATATTTCTTTTCTGTTTCCTATATATATTTATATTTTACCTCCTCAATTTAGCATTATGGACAGGGAAAGACCTAATCTAAGCTCTGCACAAAAATATTTAGCCTTAAAATTCATACCGTGATCGTAGCATGCACGGACGCGACTCATATGACTGGGATTCCCATGAAAAAAATTTTGTCCCGAAAATGGGTGATCACTGTACATTTCTCTTCTTTTTCCTATTTATATTTCTATTTTACCTTCTCAATTTAGCATTATAGACAGGGAAAGACCTAATCTAAAATCTGCACAAAATATTTTGCCTTCAAATACATACCGTGATCATAGCATGCATGGACTCGACTCATATGACTGGGATTTCCATGAAAAAGATTGTGGGCCGAAAATGGGTGATCACTGTACATTTCTCTTCTGTTTCCTATTTATATTTCTATTTTATCTCCTCAATTTAGCATTATGGACAGGGAAAGACCTAATCTAAAATCTGCACAAAAATATTTTGCCTTCAAATTCATACCGTGATCGTAGCATGCATGGACTCGACTCATATGACTGGGATTTCAATGAAAAAGAGTGTGGGCCGAAAATGGGTGATCACTGTACATTTCTCTTCTGTTTCCTATTTATATTTATATTTTACCTCCTCAATTTAGCATTATAGACAGGGAAAGAACTAATCTAAAATCTGCACAAAAATATTTTGCCTTCAAATTCATACCGTGATCGTAGCATGCATGGACACGACTCATATGACTGGGATTTCCATGAAAAAGATTGTGGGCCGAAAATGCGTGATCACTGTATATTTCTCTTTTGTTTCCTATTTATATTTATATTTTACCTCCTCAATTTAGCATTATGGACAGGGAAAGACCTAATCTAAACTCTGCACAAAAATATTTTGCCTTCAAATTCATAACGTGATCGCAGCATGCATGGACTCGACTCATAAGACTGGGATTTCCATGAAAAGGATTGTGGGCCGAAAATGGGTGATCACTGTACATTTCTCTTCTGTTTCCTATTTATATTTCTATTTTACTTCCTTCATTTATCATTATGGACAGGGAAAGACCTAATCTAAGCTCTGCACAAAAATATTTTGCCTTCAAATTCATACCGTGATCGTACCATGCATTGAATGGACTAATATGACTGGGATTTCCATGAAAAACATTGTGCACCGAAAATGGGTGATCACTGTACATTTCTCTTCTCTTTCCTATTTATATTTCTATTTTACCTCGTCAATCTAGCATTATGGCCAGGTAAAGACCTAATCTAAGATCTGCACAAAAATATTTTGCCTTCAAATTCATACCGTGATCGTAGCATGCATGGTCTCGACTCATATGACTGGGATTTCCATGAAAAAGATTGTGGGCCGAAAATGGGTGATCACTGTACATTTCTCTTCTGTTTCCTATTTATATTTCTAACTTACCTCCTTAATTTAGCATTATGGACATGGAAAGACCTAATCTAAAATCTGCACAAAAATATTTTGCCTTCAAATTCATACCGTGATCGTAGCATGCATAGACTCGACTCATATGACTGGGATTTCCATGAAAATTATTGTGGGCGGAAAATGGGTGATCACTGTACATTTCTCTTCTGTTTCCTATTTATATTTCTATTTTACCTTCTCAATTTAGCATTATGGACAGGGAATGACCTAATCGAAGATCTGCACAAAAATATTTTGCCTTCAAATTCATACCGTGATCGTAGGATGCATGGACTCGACTCATATGACTGGGATTTCCATGAAAATGATTGTGGGCCGAAAATGGGTGATCACTGTACATTTCTCTTCTGTTTCCTATTTATATTTATATTTTACCTCCTCAATTTAGCATTATGGACAGGGAAAGACCTAATCTAAAATCTGCACAAAAATATTTTGCCTTCAAATTCATACCGTGATCGTAGCATGCATGGTCTCGACTCATATGACTGGGATTTCCATGAAAAAGATTGTGGGCCGAAAATGGGTGATCACTGTACATTTCTCTTCTGTTTCCTATTTATATTTCTAACTTACCTCCTTAATTTAGCATTATGGACATGGAAAGACCTAATCTAAAATCTGCACAAAAATATTTTGCCTTCAAATTCATACCGTGATCGTAGCATGCATAGACTCGACTCATATGACTGGGATTTCCATGAAAATTATTGTGGGCGGAAAATTGGTGATCACTGTACATTTCTCTTCTGTTTCCTATTTATATTTCTATTTTACCTTCTCAATTTAGCATTATGGACAGGGAATGACCTAATCGAAGATCTGCACAAAAATATTTTGCCTTCAAATTCATACCGTGATCGTAGGATGCATGGACTCGACTCATATGACTGGGATTTCCATGAAAATGATTGTGGGCCGAAAATGGGTGATCACTGTACATTTCTCTTCTGTTTCCTATTTATATTTCTATTTTACTTCCTTCATTTAGTTTTATGGACAGGTAAAGACCTAATCAAAAATCTGCAGAAAAATATTTTGCCTTCAAATTCATACCGTGATCGTAGCATGCATGCACTCGACTCGTATGACTGGGATTTCCATGAAAATGATTGTGGGCGGAAAATGGGTGATCACTGAACATTTCTCTTCTGTTTTCTACTTATATTTATATTTTACCTCCTCAATTTAGCATTATGGACAGGGAAAGACCTAATCTAAAATCTGCACAAAAATATTTTGCCTTCAAATTCATACCGTGATCGTAGCATGAATGGACTCGACTCATATGACTGGGATTTCCATGAAAAAGATTGTGGGCCGAAAATGGGTGATCACTGTACATTTCTCTTCTGTTTCCTATTTATATTTCTATTTACCTCCTCAATTTAGCATTATGGACAGGGAAAGACCTAATCTAAAACCTGCACAAAAATATTTTGCCTTCAAATTCATACCGTGAACGTAGCATGCATGGTCTCGACTCATATGACTGGGATTTCCATGAAAAAGATTGTGGGCCGAAAATGGGTGATCACTGTACATTTCTCTTCTGTTTCCTATTTATATTTCTATTTTACCTCCTCAATTTAGCATTATGGACAGGGAAAGACCTAATCTAAAATCTGCACAAAAATATTTTGCCTTCAAATTCATACCGTGATCGTAGCATGCATGAACTCGACTGATATGACTGGGATTTCCATGAAAAAGATTGTGGGCCGAAAATGGGTGATCACTGTACATTTTTCTTCTGTTTCCTATTTATATTTATATTTTACCTCGTCAATTTAGCATTATGGACAGGGAAAGACCTAATCTAAAATCTGCACAAAAATATTTTGCCTTCAAATTCATATGATGATCGTAGCATGCATGGACTCGACTCATACGATTGGGATTTCCATGAAAAAGATTGTGGGCCGAAAATGGGTGATCACTGTACATTTCTCTTCTGTTTCCTATTTATATTTCTATTTTGCATCCTCAATTTAGCATTATGGACAGGGAAAGACCTAATCTAAAATCTGCAAAAAAATATTTTGCCTTCAAATTCATACCGTGAACGTAGCATGCATGGTCTCGACTCATATGACTGGAATTTCCATGAAAAAGATTGTGGGCCGAAAATGGGTGATCACTGTACATTTCTCTTCTGTTTCCTATTTATATTTCTATTTTACCTCCTCAATTTAGCATTATGGACAGGGAAAGACCTAATCTAAAATCTGCACAAAAATATTTTGCCTTCAAATTCATACCGTGATCGTAGCATGCATGGACTCGACTCATATGACTGGGATTTCCATGAAAAAGATTGTGGGCCGAAAATGGGTGATCACTGTACATTTCTCTTCTGTTTCCTATTTATATTTCTATTTACCTCCTCAATTTAGCATTATGGACAGGGAAAGACCAAATCTAAAACATGCACAAAAATATTTTGCCTTCAAATTCATACCGTGAACGTAGCATGCATGGTCTCGACTCATATGACTGGGATATCCATGAAAAAGATTGTGGGCCGAAAATGGGTGATCACTGTACATTTCTCTTCTGTTTCCTATTTACATTTCTATTTTACCTCCTCAATTTAGCATTATGGACAGGGAAAGACCTAATCTAAAATCTGCACAAAAATATTTTGCCTTCAAATTCATACCGTGATCGTAGCATGCATGGACTCGACTCATATGACTGGGATTTCCATGAAAAAGATTGTGGGCCGAAAATGGGTGATCACTGTACATTTCTCTTCTGTTTCCTATTTATATTTCTAACTTACCTCCTCAATTTAGCTTTATGGACAGGGAAAGACCTAATCTAAAATCTGCACAAAAATATTTTGCCTTCAAATTCATACCGTGATCGTAGCATGCACGGACTCGACTCATATGACTGGGATTTCCATGAAAAACATTGTGCACCGAAAATGGGTGATCACTGTACATTTCTCTTCTGATTCCTATTTATATTTCTATTTTACCTCCTCAATTTAGCATTATGGACAGGGAATGACCTAATCGAAGATCTGCACAAAACTATTTTGCCTTCAAATTCATACAGTGATCGTAGCATGCATGGACTCGACTCATATGACTGGGATTTCCATGAAAAAGATTGTGGGCAGAAAATGGGTGATCACTGTACATTTCTCTTCTGTTTCCTATTTATATTTATATTTTACCTCCTCAATTTAGCATTATGGACAGGGAAAGACCTAATCTAAAATCTGCACAAAAATATTTTGCCTTCAAATTCATACCGTGATCGTAGCATGCATGGTCTCGACTCATATAACTGGGATTTCCATGAAAAAGATTGTGGGCCGAAAATGGGTGATCACTGTACATTTCTCTTGTGTTTCCTATTTATATTTCTAACTTACCTCCTTAATTTAGCATTATGGACATGGAAAGACCTAATCTAAAATCTGCACAAAAATATTTTGTCTTCAAATTCATACCGTGATCGTAGCATGCATAGACTCGACTCATATGACTGGGATTTCCATGAAAATTATTGTGGGCGGAAAATGGGTGATCACTGTACATTTCTCTTCTGTTTCCTATTTATATTTCTATTTTACCTCCTCAATTTAGCATTATGGACAGGGAAAGACCTAATCTAAAATCTGCACAAAAATATTTTGCCTTCAAATTCATACCGTGATCGTAGCATGCATGAACTCGACTGATATGACTGGGATTTCCATGAAAAAGATTGTGGGCCGAAAATGGGTGATCACTGTACATTTTTCTTCTGTTTCCTATTTATATTTATATTTTACCTCGTCAATTTAGCATTATGGACAGGGAAAGACCTAATCTAAAATCTGCACAAAAATATTTTGCCTTCAAATTCATACCGTGATCGTAGCATGCATGGACTCGACTCATATGACTGGGATTTCCATGAAAAATATTGTGGGCCGAAAATGGGTGATCACTGTACATTTCTCTTCTGTTTCCTATTTATATTTCTATTTACCTCCTCAATTTAGCATTATGGACAGGGAAAGACCTAATCTAAAACATGCACAAAAATATTTTGCCTTCAAATTCATACCGTGAACGTAGCATGCATGGTCTCGACTCATATGACTGGGATTTCCATGAAAAAGATTGTGGGCCGAAAATGGGTGATCACTGTACATTTCTCTTCTGTTTCCTATTTACATTTCTATTTTACCTCCTCAATTTAGCATTATGGACAGGGAAAGACCTAATCTAAAATCTGCACAAAAATATTTTGCCTTCAAATTCATACCGTGATCGTAGCATGCATGGACTCGACTCATATGACTGGGATTTCCATGAAAAAGATTGTGGGCCGAAAATGGGTGATCACTGTACATTTCTCTTCTGTTTCCTATTTATATTTCTAACTTACCTCCTCAATTTAGCTTTATGGACAGGGAAAGACCTAATCTAAAATCTGCACAAAAATATTTTCCCTTCAAATTCATACCGTGATCGTAGCATGCACGGACTCGACTCATATGACTGGGATTTCCATGAAAAACATTGTGCACCGAAAATGGGTGATCACTGTACATTTCTCTTCTGATTCCTATGTATATTTCTATTTTACCTCCTCAATTTAGCATTATGGACAGGGAATGACCTAATCGAAGATCTGCACAAAACTATTTTGCCTTCAAATTCATACAGTGATCGTAGCATGCATGGACTCGACTCATATGACTGGGATTTCCATGAAAAAGATTGTGGGCAGAAAATGGGTGATCACTGTACATTTCTCTTCTGTTTCCTATTTATATTTATATTTTACCTCCTCAATTTAGCATTATGGACAGGGAAAGACCTAATCTAAAATCTGCACAAAAATATTTTGCCTTCAAATTCATACCGTGATCGTAGCATGCATGGTCTCGACTCATATGACTGGGATTTCCATGAAAATGATTGTGGGCCGAAAATGGGTGATCACTGTACATTTCTCTTCTGTTTCCTATTTATATTTATATTTTACTTCCTTCATTTAGTTTTATGGACAGGGAAAGACCTAATCAAAAATCTGCACAAAAATATTTTGCCTTCAAATTCATACCGTGATCGTAGCAAGCATGCACTCGACTCATATGACTGGGATTTCCATGAAAATGATTGTGGGCGGAAAATGGGTGATCACTGTACATTTCTCTTCTGTTTCCTATTTATATTTATATTTTACCTCCTCAATTTAGCATTATGGACAGGGAATGACCTAATCGACGATCTGCACAAAAATATTTTGCCTTCAAATTCATACCGTGATCGTAGCATGTATGGACTCGACTCATATGACTGGGATTTCCATGAAAAACATTGTAGGTTGAAAATGGGTGATCAATGTACATTTCTCTTCTGTTTCCTATATATATTTCTATTTTACCTCCTCAATTTAGCATTATGGACAGGGAAAGACCAAATCTAAGAACTGCATAAAAATATTTTGCCTTCAAATTTATACCGTGATCGTAGCATGCATGGACTCGACTCATATGACTGGGATTTCCATGAAAAAGATTGTGGGCCGAAAATGGGTGATCACTGAACATTTCTCTTCTGTTTTCTACTTATATTTATATTTTACCTCCTCAATTTAGCATTATGGACAGGGAAAGACCTAATCTAAGATCTGCACAAAAATATTTTGCCTTCAAATTCATACCGTGATCGTAGCATGCATGGATTCGACTCATATGACTGGGATTTCCATGAAAAAGATTGTGGGCCGAAAATGGGTGATCACTGTACATTTCTCTTCTGTTTCCTATTTATATTTACCTCCTCAATTTAGCATTATGGACAGGGAAAGAACTAATCTAAAATCTGCACAAAAATATTTTGCCTTCAAATTCATACCGTGATCGTAGCATGCATGGACACGACTCATATGACAGGGATTTCCATGAAAAAGATTGTGGGCCGAAAATGGGTGATCACTGTACATTTCTCTTCTGTTTCCTATTCATATTTATATTTTACCTCCTCAATTTAGCATTATGGACAGGGAAAGACGTAATCTAAGATCTGCACAAAAATATTTTGCCTTCAAATTCAAGGCGTGATCGTAGCATGCATGGACTCGACTCATATGATTGGGATTTCCATGAAAAAGATTGTGGGCCGAAAATGGGTGATCACTGTACATTTCTCTTCTGTTTCCTATTTATATTTCTATTTACCTCCTCAATTTAGCATTATGGATAGGGAAAGACCTAATCTAAAACCTGCACAAAAATATTTTGCCTTCAAATTCATACCGTGAACGTAGCATGCATGGTCTCGACTCATATGACTGGGATTTCCATGAAAAAGATTGTGGGCCGAAAATGGGTGATCACTGTACATTTCTCTTCTGTTTCCTATTTATATTTCTATTTTACCTCCTCAATTTAGCATTATGGACAGGAAAAGACCTAATCTAAAACCTGCACAAAAATATTTTGCCTTCAAATTCATACCGTGATCGTAGCATGCATGAACTCGACTCATATGACTGGGATTTCCATGAAAAAGATTGTGGGCCGAAAATGGGTGATCACTGTACATTTCTCTTCTGTTTCCTATTTATATTTATATTTTACCTCCTCAATTTAGCATTATGGACAGGGAAAGACCTAATCTAAAATCTGCACAAAAATATTTTGCCTTCAAATTCATACGATGATCGTAGCATGCATGGACTCGACTCATACGATTGGGATTTCCATGAAAAAGATTGTGGGCCGAAAATTGGTGATCACTGTACATTTCTCTTCTGTTTCCTATTTATATTTATATTTTACCTCCTCAATTTAGCATTATGGACAGGGAAAGACCTAATCTAAAATCTGCACAAAAATATTTTGCCTTCAAATTCATACGATGATCGTAGCATGCATGGACTCGACTCATACGATTGGGATTTCCATGAAAAAGATTGTGGGCCGAAAATGGGTGATCACTGTACATTTCTCTTCTGTTTCCTATTTATATTTATATTTTACCTCCTCAATTTAGCATTATGGACAGGGAATGACCTAATCGACGATCTGCACAAAAATATTTTGCCTTCAAATTCATACCGTGATCGTAGCATGTATGGACTCGACTCATATGACTGGGATTTCCATGAAAAAGATTGTAGGTTGAAAATGGGTGATCAATGTACATTTCTCTTCTGTTTCCTATATATATTTCTATTTTACCTCCTCAATTTAGCATTATGGACAGGGAAAGACCTAATCTAAAATCTGCACAAAAATATTTTGCCTTCAAATTCATACCGTGATCGTAGCATGCATGAACTCGACTGATATGACTGGGATTTCCATGAAAAAGATTGTGGGCCGAAAATGGGTGATCACTGTACATTTTTCTTCTGTTTCCTATTTATATTTATATTTTACCTCGTCAATTTAGCATTATGGACAGGGAAAGACCTAATCTAAAATCTGCACAAAAATATTTTGCCTTCAAATTCATACCGTGATCGTAGCATGCATGGACTCGACTCATATGACTGGGATTTCCATGAAAAAGATTGTGGGCCGAAAATGGGTGATCACTGTACATTTCTCTTCTGTTTCCTATTTATATTTCTATTTACCTCCTCAATTTAGCATTATGGACAGGGAAAGACCTAATCTAAAACATGCACAAAAATATTTTGCCTTCAAATTCATACCGTGAACGTAGCATGCATGGTCTCGACTCATATGACTGGGATTTCCATGAAAAAGATTGTGGGCCGAAAATGGGTGATCACTGTACATTTCTCTTCTGTTTCCTATTTACATTTCTATTTTACCTCCTCAATTTAGCATTATGGACAGGGAAAGACCTAATCTAAAATCTGCACAAAAATATTTTGCCTTCAAATTCATACCGTGATCGTAGCATGCATGGACTCGACTCATATGACTGGGATTTCCATGAAAAAGATTGTGGGCCGAAAATGGGTGATCACTGTACATTTCTCTTCTGTTTCCTATTTATATTTCTAACTTACCTCCTCAATTTAGCTTTATGGACAGGGAAAGACCTAATCTAAAATCTGCACAAAAATATTTTGCCTTCAAATTCATACCGTGATCGTAGCATGCACGGACTCGACTCATATGACTGGGATTTCCATGAAAAACATTGTGCACCGAAAATGGGTGATCACTGTACATTTCTCTTCTGATTCCTATTTATATTTCTATTTTACCTCCTCAATTTAGCATTATGGACAGGGAATGACCTAATCGAAGATCTGCACAAAACTATTTTGCCTTCAAATTCATACAGTGATCGTAGCATGCATGGACTCGACTCATATGACTGGGATTTCCATGAAAAAGATTGTGGGCAGAAAATGGGTGATCACTGTACATTTCTCTTCTGTTTCCTATTTATATTTATATTTTACCTCCTCAATTTAGCATTATGGACAGGGAAAGACCTAATCTAAAATCTGCACAAAAATATTTTGCCTTCAAATTCATACCGTGATCGTAGCATGCATGGTCTCGACTCATATGACTGGGATTTCCATGAAAATGATTGTGGGCCGAAAATGGGTGATCACTGTACATTTCTCTTCTGTTTCCTATTTATATTTATATTTTACTTCCTTCATTTAGTTTTATGGACAGGGAAAGACCTAATCAAAAATCTGCACAAAAATATTTTGCCTTCAAATTCATACCGTGATCGTAGCAAGCATGCACTCGACTCATATGACTGGGATTTCCATGAAAATGATTGTGGGCGGAAAATGGGTGATCACTGTACATTTCTCTTCTGTTTCCTATTTATATTTATATTTTACCTCCTCAATTTAGCATTATGGACAGGGAATGACCTAATCGACGATCTGCACAAAAATATTTTGCCTTCAAATTCATACCGTGATCGTAGCATGTATGGACTCGACTCATATGACTGGGATTTCCATGAAAAACATTGTAGGTTGAAAATGGGTGATCAATGTACATTTCTCTTCTGTTTCCTATATATATTTCTATTTTACCTCCTCAATTTAGCATTATGGACAGGGAAAGACCAAATCTAAGAACTGCATAAAAATATTTTGCCTTCAAATTTATACCGTGATCGTAGCATGCATGGACTCGACTCATATGACTGGGATTTCCATGAAAAAGATTGTGGGCCGAAAATGGGTTATCACTGAACATTTCTCTTCTGTTTTCTACTTATATTTATATTTTACCTCCTCAATTTAGCATTATGGACAGGGAAAGACCTAATCTAAGATCTGCACAAAAATATTTTGCCTTCAAATTCATACCGTGATCGTAGCATGCATGGATTCGACTCATATGACTGGGATTTCCATGAAAAAGATTGTGGGCCGAAAATGGGTGATCACTGTACATTTCTCTTCTGTTTCCTATTTATATTTACCTCCTCAATTTAGCATTATGGACAGGGAAAGAACTAATCTAAAATCTGCACAAAAATATTTTGCCTTCAAATTCATACCGTGATCGTAGCATGCATGGACACGACTCATATGACAGGGATTTCCATGAAAAAGATTGTGGGCCGAAAATGGGTGATCACTGTACATTTCTCTTCTGTTTCCTATTCATATTTATATTTTACCTCCTCAATTTAGCATTATGGACAGGGAAAGACGTAATCTAAGATCTGCACAAAAATATTTTGCCTTCAAATTCAAGGCGTGATCGTAGCATGCATGAACTCGACTCATATGACTGGGATTTCCATGAAAAAGATTGTGGGCCGAAAATGGGTGATCACTGTACATTTCTCTTCTGTTTCCTATTTATATTTCTATTTTACCTCCTCAATTTAGCATTATGGACAGGGAAAGACCTAATCTAAAATCTGCACAAAAATATTTTGCCTTCAAATTCATACGATGATCGTAGCATGCATGGATTCGACTCATACGATTGGGATTTCCATGAAGAAGATTGTGGGCCGAAAATGGGTGATCACTGTACATTTCTCTTCTGTTTCCTATTTATATTTATAATTTACCTCCTCAATTTAGCATTATGGACAGGGAAAGACCTAATCTAAAATCTGCACAAAAATATTTTGCCTTCAAATTCATACGATGATCGTAGCATGCATGGACTCGACTCATACGATTGGGATTTCCATGAAAAAGATTGTGGGCCGAAAATGGGTGATCACTGTACATTTCTCTTCTGTTTCCTATTTATATTTATATTTTACCTCCTCAATTTAGCATTATGGACAGGGAAAGACCTAATCTAAAATCTGCACAAAAATATTTTGCCTTCAAATTCATACGATGATCGTAGCATGCATGGACTCGACTCATACGATTGGGATTTCCATGAAAAAGATTGTGGGCCGAAAATGGGTGATCACTGTACATTTCTCTTCTGTTTCCTATTTATATTTATATTTTACCTCCTCAATTTAGCATTATGGACAGGGAATGACCTAATCGACGATCTGCACAAAAATATTTTGCCTTCAAATTCATACCGTGATCGTAGCATGTATGGACTCGACTCATATGACTGGGATTTCCATGAAAAAGATTGTAGGTTGAAAATGGGTGATCAATGTACATTTCTCTTCTGTTTCCTATATATATTTCTATTTTACCTCCTCAATTTAGCATTATGGACAGGGAAAGACCAAATCTAAGAACTGCATAAAAATATTTTGCCTTCAAATTTATACCGTGATCGTAGCATGCATGGACTCGACTCATACGATTGGGATTTCCATGAAAAAGATTGTGGGCCGAAAATGGGTGATCACTGTACATTTCTCTTCTGTTTCATATTTATATTTCTATTTTACCTCCTCAATATAGCATTATGGACAGGGAAAGACCTAATCTAAAATCTGCACAAAAATATTTTGCCTTCAAATTCATACCGTGAACGTAGCATGCATGGTCTCGACTCATATGACTGGGATTTCCATGAAAAAGATTGTGGGCCGAAAATGGGTGTTAACAGTACATTTCTTTTCGTTTTCCTATTTATATTTTTATTTTACCTCCTCAATTTAGCATTATGGACAGGGAAAGACCTAATCTAAGATCTGCACAAAAATATTTTGCCTTCAAATTCATACCGTGATCGTAGCATGCATGGACTCGAATCATATGACCGGGATTTCCATGAAAAAGATTGTGGGCCGAAAATGGGTGATCACTGTACATTTCTCTTCTGTTTCCTATTTATATTTCTATTTTACCTCCTCAATTTAGCATTATGGACAGGGAAAGACCTAATCTAAAATCTGCACAAAAATATTTTGCCTTCAAATTCATACGATGATCGTAGCATGCATGGATTCGACTCATACGATTGGGATTTCCATGAAGAAGATTGTGGGCCGAAAATGGGTGATCACTGTACATTTCTCTTCTGTTTCCTATTTATATTTATATTTTACCTCCTCAATTTAGCATTTTGGACAGGGAAAGACCTAATCTAAAATCTGCACAAAAATATTTTGCCTTCAAATTCATACGATGATCGTAGCATGCATGGACTCGACTCATACGATTGGGATTTCCATGAAAAAGATTGTGGGCCGAAAATGGGTGATCACTGTACATTTCTCTTCTGTTTCCTATTTATATTTATATTTTACCTCCTCAATTTAGCATTATGGACAGGGAAAGACCTAATCTAAAATCTGCACAAAAATATTTTGCCTTCAAATTCATACGATGATCGTAGCATGCATGGACTCGACTCATACGATTGGGATTTCCATGAAAAAGATTGTGGGCCGAAAATGGGTGATCACTGTACATTTCTCTTCTGTTTCCTATTTATATTTATATTTTACCTCCTCAATTTAGCATTATGGACAGGGAATGACCTAATCGACGATCTGCACAAAAATATTTTGCCTTCAAATTCATACCGTGATCGTAGCATGTATGGACTCGACTCATATGACTGGGATTTCCATGAAAAAGATTGTAGGTTGAAAATGGGTGATCAATGTACATTTCTCTTCTGTTTCCTATATATATTTCTATTTTACCTCCTCAATTTAGCATTATGGACAGGGAAAGACCAAATCTAAGAACTGCATAAAAATATTTTGCCTTCAAATTTATACCGTGATCGTAGCATGCATGGACTCGACTCATACGATTGGGATTTCCATGAAAAAGATTGTGGGCCGAAAATGGGTGATCACTGTACATTTCTCTTCTGTTTCATATTTATATTTCTATTTTACCTCCTCAATATAGCATTATGGACAGGGAAAGACCTAATCTAAAATCTGCACAAAAATATTTTGCCTTCAAATTCATACCGTGAACGTAACATGCATGGTCTCGACTCATATGACTGGGATTTCCATGAAAAAGATTGTGGGCCGAAAATGGGTGTTAACAGTACATTTCTTTTCGTTTTCCTATTTATATTTTTATTTTACCTCCTCAATTTAGCATTATGGACAGGGAAAGACCTAATCTAAGATCTGCACAAAAATATTTTGCCTTCAAATTCATACCGTGATCGTAGCATGCATGGACTCGAATCATATGACCGGGATTTCCATGAAAAAGATTGTGGGCCGAAAATGGGTGATCACTGTACATTTCTCTTCTGTTTCCTATTTATATTTCTATTTACCTCCTCAATTTAGCATTATGGACAGGGAATGACCTAATGTAAAATCTGCACAAAAATATTTTGCCTTCAAATTCATACCGTGATCGTAGCATGCATGGACTCGACTCATATGACTGGGATTTCCATGAAAAAGATAGTGGGCCGAAAATGGGTGATCACTGTACATTTCTCTTCTGTTTCCTATTTCTATTTCTATTTTAACTCCTCAATTTAGCATTATGGACAGGGAAAGACCTAATCTAAAATCTGCACAAAAATATTTTGCCTTCAAATTCATACCGTGAACGTAGCATGCATGGTCTCGACTCATATGACTGGGATTTCCATGAAAAAGATTGTAGGCCGAAAATGGGTGTTAACTGTACATTTCTTTTCTGTTTCCTATTTATATTTTTCTTTTACCTCCTCAATTTAGCATTATGGACAGGGAAAGACCTAATCTAAGATCTGCACAAAAATATTTTGCCTTCAAATTCATACCGTGATCGTAGCATGTATGGACTCGACTCATATGACTGGGATTTCCATGAAAAAGATTGTGGGCCGAAAATGGGTGATCACTGTACATTTCTCTTCTGTTTCCTATTCATATTTATATTTTACCTCCTCAATTTAGCATTATGGACAGGGAAAGACGTAATCTAAGATCTGCACAAAAATATTTTGCCTTCAAATTCAAGGCGTGATCGTAGCATGCATGGACTCGACTCATATGACTGGGATTTCCATGAAAAAGATTGTGGGCCGAAAATGGGTGATCACTGTACATTTCTCTTCTGTTTCCTATTTCTATTTCTATTTTACCTCCTCAATTTAGCATTATGGACAGGGAAAGACCTAATCTAAAATCTGCACAAAAATATTTTGGCTTCAAATTCATACCGTGAACGTAGTATGCATGGTCTCGACTCATATGACTGGGATTTCCATGAAAAAGATTGTGGGCCGAAAATGGGTGTTAACTGTACATTTCTTTTCTGTTTCCTATTTATATTTTTCTTTAACCTCCTCAATTTAGCATTATGGACAGGGAAAGACCTACTCTAAGATCTGCACAAAAATATTTTGCCATCAAATTCATACCATGATCGTAGCATGCATGGACTCGACTCATATGACTGGGATTTCCATGAAAAAGATTGTGGGCCGAAAATGGGTAATCACTGTACATTTCTCTTCTGTTTCCTATTTATATTTATATTTTACCTCCTCAATTTAGCATTATGGACAGGGAAAGACCTACTCTAAAATCTGCACAAAAATATTTTGCCTTCAAATGTATACCGTGATCGTAGCATGCATGGACTCGACTCATATGACTGGGATTTCCATGAAAAAGATAGTGGGCCGAAAATGGGTGATCACTGTACATTTCTCTTCTGTTTCCTATTTATATTTCTATTTTACCTCCTCAATTTAGCATTATGGACAGGGAAAGACCAAATCTAAGATCTGCACAAAAATATTTTGCCTTCAAATTCATACTGTGATCGTAACATGCATGGACACGACTCATATGACTGGGATTTCCATGAAAAAGATTGTGGGCCGAAAATGGGTGATCACTTTACATTTCTCTTCTGTTTCCTATTCATATTTCTATTTACGTCCTCAATTTAGCATTATGGACAGGGAAAGACGTAATCTAAAATCTGCACAAAAATATTTTGCCTTCAAATTCATACCGTGAACGTAGCATGCATGGATTCGACTAATATGACTGGGATTTCCATGAAAAAGATTGTGGGCCGAAAATGGGTGATCACTGTACATTTCTCTTCTGTATTCTATTTATATTTATATTTTACTTCCTCAATTTAGCATTATGGACAGGGAAAGACCGAATCTAAGCTCTGCACAAAAATATATTGCCTTCAAATTCATACCGTGATCGTAGCATGCATGGACACGACTCATATGACTGGGATTTCCATGAAAAAGATTGTGGGCCGAAAATGGTTGATCACTGTACATTTCTCTTCTGTTTCCTATTTACATTTCTATTTACCTCCTTAATTTAGCATTATGGACAGGGAAAGACCTAATCTAAGATCTGCAAAAAAATATTTTGCCTTCAAATTCATACCGTGATCGTAGCATGCATGGACTCGACTCATATGACTGGGATTTCCATGAAAAAGATTGTGGGCTGAAAATGGGTGATCACTGTAAATTTCTCTTCTGTTTCTTATTTATATTTATATTTATATTTAACCTCCTCAATTTAGCATTATGGACAGGGAAAGACCAAATCTAAGATCTGCACAAAAATATATTGACTTCAAATTCATACCGTGATCGTAACATGCATGGACTCGACTCATATGACTGGGATTTCAATGAAAAAGATTGTGGGCCGAAAATGGGTGATCACTTTACATTTCTCTTCTGTTTCCTATTTATATTTCTATTTACTTCCTCAATTTAGCATTATGGACAGGGAAAGACCTAATCTAAAATCTGCACAAAAATATTTTGCCTTCAAATTCATACCGTGATCGTAGCATGCATGGACTCGATTCATATGACTGGGATTTCCATGAAAAAATTGTGGGCCGAAAATGGGTGATCACTGTACATTTCTCTTCTGTTTCCTATTTATATTTATATTTTACCTCCTCAATTTAGCATTATGGACAGGGAATGACGTAATCTAAGATCTGCACAAAAATATTTTGCCTTCAAATTCATACCGTGATCGTAGCATGCATGGACTCGACTCATATGACTGGGATTTCCATGAAAAAGATTGTGGGCCGAAAATGGGTGATCACTGACACATTTCTCTTCTGTTTCCTATTTATATTTCTATTTACCTCCTCAATTTAGCATTATGAACAGGGAAAGACCTAATCTAAAATCTGCACAAAAATATTTTGCCTTCAAATTCATACCGTGATCGTAGCATGCATGGACTCGACTCATATGACTGGGATTTCCATGAAAAAGATTGTGGGCCGAAAATGGGTGTTAACTGTACATTTCTCTTCTGTTTCCTATTTATATTTCTATTTTACCTCCTCAATTTAGCATTATGGACAGGGAAATACCAAATCTAAGATCTGCACAAAAATATTTTGCCTTTAAATTCATACAGTGATCATAGCATGCATGGACTCGACTCATATGACTGGGATTTCCATGAAAAAATTGTGGGCCGAAAATGGGTGATCACTGTACATTTCTCTTCTGTTTCCTATTTATATTTATATTTTACCTCCTCAATTTAGCATTATGGACAGGGAAAGACCTAATCTAAAATCTGCTCAAAAATATTTTGCCTTCAAATTCATACCGTGAACGTAGCATACATGGTCTCGACTCATATGACTGGGATTTCCATGAAAAAGATTTTGGGCCGAAAATGGGTGTTCACTGTACATTTCTCTTCTGTTTCCTATTTATATTTTTATTTTACCTCCTCAATTTAGCATTATGGACAGGGAATGACGTAATCTAAGATCTGCACAAAAATATTTTGCCTTCAAATTCATACCGTGATCGTAGAATGCATGGACTCGACTCATATGACTGGGATTTCCATGAAAAAGATTGTGGGCCGAAACTGGGGGATCACTGTACATTTCTCTTCTGTTTCCTATTTATATTTCTATTTACATCCTCAATTTAGCATTATGGACAGGGAAAGACCTCATCTAAAATCTGCTCAAAAATATTTTGCCTTCAATTCATACCGTGAACGTAGCATGCATGGTCTCGACTCATATGACTGGGATTTCCATGAAAAAGATTGTCGGCCGAAATTGGTGATCACTGTACATTTCTCTTCTGTTTCCTATTTATATTTATATTTTACCTTCTCAATTTAGCGTTATGGACAGGGAAAGACCTAATCTAAGCTCTGCACAAAAATATTTTGCCTTCAAATTCATACCGTGATCGTAGCATGCATGGACTCGACTCATATGACTGGGATTTCCATGAAAAAGATTGTGGGCAGAAAATGGGTGATCACTGTACATTTCTCTTCTGTTTCCTATTTATATTTCTATTTTACTTCCTTCATTTAGCATTATGGACAGGGAAAGACCTAATCTAAGATCTGCAAAAAAATATTTTGCCTTCAAATTCATACCGTGATCTTAGCATGCATGGACTCGACTCATAGGACTGGGATTTCCATGAAAATGATTGTGGGCAGAAAATGGGTGATCACTGTACATTTCTCTTCTGTTTCCTATTTATATTTCTATTTTACTTCCTTCATTTAGCATTATGGACAGGGAAAGACCTAATCTAAGATCTGCAAAAAAATATTTTGCCTTCAAATTCATACCGTGATCGTAGCATGCATGGACTCGACTCATATGACTGGGATTTCCATGAAAAAGATTGTGGGCAGAAAATGGGTGATCACTGTACATTTCTCTTCTGTTTCCTATTCATATTTCTATTTTACTTCCTCAATTTAGCATTATGGACAGGGAAAGACCTAATCTAAGATCTGAAAAAAGATATTTTGCTTTCAAATTCATACCGTGATCGTAGCATGCATGGACGCGACTCATATGACTGGGATTTCCATGAAAAAGATTGTGGGCAGAAAATGGGTGATCAGTGTACTTTTCTCTTCTGTTTCCTATTTATATTTCTATTTTACTTCCTCAATTTAGCATTATGGACACGGAAAGACCAAATCTAAGTTCTGCAAAAAAATATTTTGCCTTCAAATTCATACCGTGATCGTAGCATGCATGGACTTGACTCATAGGACTGGGATTTCCATGAAAAATATTGTTGGCAGAAAATGGGTGATCAGTGTACATTTCTCTTCTGTTTCATATTTATATTTCTATTTTACTTCCTCAATTTAGCATTATGGACAGGGAAAGACCTAATCTAAGATCTGCAAAAAAATATTTTGCTTTCAAATTCATACCGTGATCGTAGCATGCATGGACTCGACTGATATGACTGGGATTTCCATGAAAAAGATTGTGGGCAGAATATGGGTGATCACTGTACATTTCTCTTCTGTTTCCTATTTATATTTCTATTTTACTTCCTCAATTTAGCATTATGGACAGGGAAAGACCTAATCTAAGATCTGAAAAAAGATATTTTGCTTTCAAATTCATACCGTGATCGTAGCATGCATGGACGCGACTCATATGACTGGGATTTCCATGAAAAAGATTGTGGGCAGAAAATGGGTGATCAGTGTACTTTTCTCTTCTGTTTCCTATTTTTATTTATATTTTACTTCCTCAATTTAGCATTATGGACAGGGAAAGACCTAATCTAAGATCTGCAAAAAAATATTTTGCCTTCAAATTCATACCGTGATCGTAGCATGCATGGACGCGACTCATATGACTGGGATTTCCATGAAAAAAGATTGTGGGCAGAAAATGGGTGATCAGTGTACATTTTTCTTCTGTTTCTTATTTATATTTATATTTTACTTCCTCAATTTAGCATTATGGACAGGGAAAGACCTAATCTAAGTTCTGCAAAAAAATATTTTGCCTTCAAATACATACCGTGATCGTAGCATGCATGGACTCGACTCATATGTCTGGGATTTCCATGAAAAAGATTGTCGGCAGAAAATGGGTGATCAATGTACATTTCTCTTCTGTTTCCTATTTATATTTATATTTTACTTCCTTCATTTAGCATTATGGACAGGGAAAGACCTAATCTAAGTTCTGCAAAAAAATATTTTCCCTTCAAATTCATACCGTGATCGTAGCATGCATGGACTTGACTCATATGACTGGGATTTCCATGAAAAAGATTGTGGGCAGAAAATGGGTGATCACTGTACATTTCTCTTCTCTTTCCTCTTTATATTTCTATTTTACCTCCGCAATTTAGCATTATGGACAGGGAAAGACCTAATCTAACATCTGCACAAAAATATTTTGCTTTCAAATTCATACCGTGATCGTATCATGCATAGACACGACTCATGTGACTGGGATTTCCATGAAAAAGATTGTGGGCCGAAAATGGGTGTTCACTGTACATTTTTCTTCTGTTTCCTATTTATATTTATATTTTACCTCCTCAATTTAGCATTATGGACAGGGAAAGACCTAATCTAAGCTCTGCAAAAAATATTTTGATTTCAAATTCATGCCGTGATCGTAGCATGCATAGACTCGACTCATATGATTGGCATTTCCATGGAAAAGATTGTAGGCCGAAAATGGGTGATCACTGTACATTTCTCTTCTGTTTCCTATTTATATTTCTATTTTACTTCTTCAATTTAGCATTATCTACTGGCAAAGACCTAATCTAAAATCTGCACAAAAATATTTTGCCTTCAAATTCATACCGTGATCGTAGCATGCATGGACTCGACTCATATGACTGGGATTTCCATGAAAAAGATTGTGGGCCGAAAATGGGTGATCACTGTACATTTCTCTTCTGTTTCCTATATATATTTCTATTTTACCTCCTCAATTTAGCATTATGGACAGGGAAAGACCTAATCTAAGATCTGCAAAAATATATTTTGCCTTCAAATTCATACCGTGATCGTAGCATGCATGGACTCGACTCATATGACTGGGATTTCGATGAAAAAGATTGTGGGCAGAAAATGGGTGATCACTGAACATTTCTCTTCTGTTTCCTATTTATATTTATATTTTACTTCCTCAATTTAGAATTATGGACAGGGAAAGACCTAATCTAAGATCTGCACAAAAATATTTTGCCTTCAAATTCATACCGTGATCGTAGCATGCATGGACTCGACTCATATGACTGGGATTTCCATGAAAAAGATTGTGGGCAGGAAATGGGTGATCACTGCATATTTTTCTTCTGTTTCTTATTTATGTTTCTATTTTACTTCCTCAATTTAGCATTATCGATAGGGAAAGACCTAATCTAAGATCTGCAAAAAAATATTTTGCCTTCAAATTCATACCGTGATCGTAGCATGCATGGACTGGACTCATATGACTGGGATTTCCATGAAAAAGATTGTGGGCCGAAAATGGGTGATCACTGTACATTTCTCTTCTGTTTCCTATTTATATTTATATTTTACTTCTTCAATTTAGCATTATGGACAGGGAAAGACCTAATCTAAGCTCTACACAAAAATATTTTCCCTTCAAATTCATACCGTGATCGTAGCATGCAAGGACTCGACTCATATGACTGGGATTTCCATGAAAAAGATTGTGGGCCTAAAATGGGTGATCACTGTACATTTCTCTTCTGTTTCCTATTTTTATTTGTATTTTACCTCCTCAATTTAGCATTATGAACAGGGAAAGACCTAATCTGAAATCTCTACAAAAATATTTTGCCTTCAAATTCATACCGTGATCGTAGCATGCATGGACTCGACTCATATGACTGGGATTTCCATGAAAAAGATTGTGGGCCGAAAATGGGTGATCACTGTACATTTCTCTTCTATTTCCTATTTATATTTCTATTTTACCTCCTCAATTTAGCATTATGGACAGGGAAAGACCTAATCTAAAATCTGCACAAAAATATTTTGCCTTCAAATTCATACCGTGATCGTAGCATGCATGGACTCGACTCATATGACTAGGATTTCCATGAAAAAGATTGTGGGCAGAAAATGGGTGATCACTGTGCATTTCTCTTCTGTTTCCTATTTATATTTCTATTTTACTTCCTTCATTTAGCATTATGGACTGGGAAAGACCTAATCTAAGATATGCACAAAACTATTTTGCCTTCAAATTGATACCGTGATCTTAGCATCTATGGACTCGACTCATATGACAGGGATTTCCATGAAAAAGATTGTGGGCAGCAAATGGGTGATCACTGTATGTTTCTCTTCTGTTTCCTATTTATATTTGTATTTTACTTCCTTCATGTAGCATTATGGACATTGAAAGTCCTAATCTAAGCTCTGCAAAAAAATATTTTGCCTTCAAATTCATACCGTGATCATAGCATGCATGGACTCGACTCATATGACTGGGATTTCCATGAAAAAGATTGTGGGACGAAAATGGGTGATCACGGTACATTTCTCTTCTGTTTCCTATTTATTTTTCTTTTTTACCTACTCAATTTAGCATTATGGACAGTGAAAAACCTAATCCAAGATCTGCAAAAAAATATTTTGCCTTCAAATTCATACCGTGATCGTAGCATACATGGACTCGACTCATATGACTGGGATTTCCATGAAAAAGATTCTGGGCAGAAAATGGCTTATCACTGTACCTTTCTCTTCTGTTTCCTATTTATATTTATATTTTACCTCCTCAATTTAGCTTTAAGGACAGGGAAAGACCTAATCTAAGCTCTGCACAAAAATATTTTGCCTTCAAATTCATACCGTGTCCATAGCATGCATGGACTCGACTCATATGACTGGGATTTCCATGAAAAAGATTGTGGGCGGAAAATGGGTGATCACTGTACATTTCTCTTCTATTTCCTATTTATATTTCTATTTTACCTCCTCAATTTAGCATTATGGACAGGGAAAGACCTAATCTAAAATCTGCACAAAAATATTTTGCCTTCAAATTCATACCGTGATCGTAGCATGCATGGACTCGACTCATATGACTGGGATTTCCATGAAAAAGATTGTGAGTCAAAAATGGGTGATCACTGTACATTTCTCTTCTGTTTCCTATTCATATTTCTATTTTACCTCCTCAATTTAGCATTATGGACAGGGAATGACCTAATCTAAGATCTGCACAAAAATATTTTGCCTTCAAATTCATACCGTGAACGTAGCATGCATGGACTCGACTCATATGACTGGGATTTCCATGAAAAAGATTGTGGGCCGAAAATGGGTGATCACGGTACATTTCTCTTCTGTTTCCTATTTATATTTATATTTTACCTCCTCAATTTAGCATTATGGACAGGGAAAGAACTAATCTAAAATCTGCAGAAAAATATTTTGCCTTCAAATTCATATCGTGATCGTAGCATGCATGGACTCGACTCATATGGCTGGGATTTCCATGAAAAAGACTGTGGGCCGAAAATGGGAAATCACTGTACATTTCTCTTCTGTTTCCTATTTATATTTCTATTTTACCTCCTCACTTTAGCATTATGGACAGGGAAATACCTAATCTGAAATCTGTACAAAAATATTTTGCCGTCAAATTCATACCGTGATCGTAGCATGCATGGACTCGACTCATATGACTGGGATTTCCAAGAAAAAGATTTTGGGCCGAAAATGGGTGATCACTGTACATTTCTCTTCTGTTTACTATTTATATTTATATTTTACCTCCTCAATTTAGAATTATGCACAGGGAAAGACTTAATCTAAAATCTGCACAAAAATATTTTTCCTTCAAATTCATACCGTGATCGTAGCATGCATGGACTCAACTCATATGACTGGGATTTCCATGAAAAGATTGTGGGCCGAAAATGGGTGATCACTGTACATTTCTCTTCTGTTTCCTATTTATATTTATATTTTACTTCTTCAATTTAGCATTATGGACAGGGAAAGACCTAATCTAAGCTCTACACAAAAATATTTTCCCTTCAAATTCATACCGTGATCGTAGCATGCAAGGACTCGACTCATATGACTGGGATTTCCATGAAAAAGATTGTGGGCCTAAAATGGGTGATCACTGTACATTTCTCTTCTGTTTCCTATTTTTATTTGTATTTTACCTCCTCAATTTAGCATTATGAACAGGGAAAGACCTAATCTGAAATCTCTACAAAAATATTTTGCCTTCAAATTCATACCGTGATCGTAGCATGCATGGACTCGACTCATATGACTGGGATTTCCATGAAAAAGATTGTGGGCCGAAAATGGGTGATCACTGTACATTTCTCTTCTATTTCCTATTTATATTTCTATTTTACCTCCTCAATTTAGCATTATGGACAGGGAAAGACCTAATCTAAAATCTGCACAAAAATATTTTGCCTTCAAATTCATACCGTGATCGTAGCATGCATGGACTCGACTCATATGAC
This sequence comes from Acanthosepion lycidas, assembly GCA_963932145.1. Lineage (NCBI taxonomy): Eukaryota > Metazoa > Mollusca > Cephalopoda > Sepiida > Sepiidae > Acanthosepion > Acanthosepion lycidas. The sequence goes on along the minus strand of OZ010597.1, from coordinate 97,045,903 downwards.
TGGGATTTCCATGAAAAAGATTTTGGGCCGAAAATAGGTGATCACTGTACATTTCACTTCTGTTTCCTATTCATATTTCTATTTTACCTTCTCAATTTAGCATTATGGACAGGGAATGACCTAATCTAAGATCTGCACAAAAATATAATGCCTTCAAATTCATACCATGATCGTAGCATGCATGGACTCGACTCATATGACTGGGATTTCCATGAAAAAGATTGTGGGCGGAAAATGGGTGATCACTGTACATTTCTCTTCTGTTTCCTATTTATATTTCTATTTTACCTCCTCAATTTAGCATTATGGACAGGGAAAGACCTAATCTAAAATCTGCACAAAAATATTTTGCCTTCATATTTATATCGTGATCGTAGCATGCATGGACTCGACTCATATGGCTGGGATTTCCATGAAAAAGATTGTTGGCCGAAAATTGGAGATCACTGTACATTTCTCTTCTGTTTCCTATTTATATTTATATTTTACTTCCTCACATTAGCATTATGGACATGGAAAGACCTAATCTAAAATCTGCACAAAAATATTTTGCCTTCAAATTCATACCGTGATCGTAGCATGCATGGACTCGACTCATATGACTGGGATTTCCATGAAAAAAATTGTGAGCCGAAAATGGGTGATCACTGTACATTTCTCTTCTGTTTCCTATTTATATTTCTATTTTACCTCATCAATTTAGCATTATGGACAGGGAAAGACCTAATCTAAAATCTGCACAAAAATATTTTACCTTCAAATTCATATCGTGATCGTAGCATGCATGGACTCGACTCATATGGCTGGGATTTCCATGAAAAAGATTGTGGGCCGAAAATGGGAGATCACTGTACATTTCTCTTCTGTTTCCTATTTATATTTCTATTTTACCTACTCAATTTAGCATTATGGACAGGGAAAGACCTAATCTAAAATCTGCACAAAAATATTTTGCCTTCAAATTCATACCGTGATCATAGCATGAATGGACTCGACTCATATGACTGGGATTTCCATGAAAAAGATTGTGAGCCGAAAATGGGTGATCACTGTACATTTCTCTTCTGTTTCCTATTTATATTTATATTTTACCTCCTCAATTTAGCATTATGGACAGGGAAAGACCTAATCTAAAATCTGCACAAAAATATTTTGCATTCAAATTCATACCGTGATCGTAGCATGCATGGACTCGACTCATATGACTGGGATTTCCATGAAAAAGATTGTGGGCGGAAAATGGGTGATCACTGCACATTTCTCTTCTGTTTCCTATTTATATTTCTATTTTACCTCCTCAATTTAGCATTATGGACCGAGAAAGATCTAATCTAAAATCTGCTCAAAAATGTTTTGCCTTCAAATTCATACCGTGATCGTAGCATGCATGGACTCGACTCATATGACTGGGATATCCATGAAAAAGATTGTGGGCCGAAAATGGGAGATCACTGTACATTTCCCTTCTGTTTCCTATTTATATTTCTATTTTACCTCCACAATTTAGCATTATGGACAGGGAAAGACGTAATCTAAGATCTGGACAAAAATATTTTGCTTCAAATTCATACCGTGATCGTAGCATGCATGGACTCGACTCATATGACTGGGATTTCCATGAAAAAGATTGTGAGCCGAAAATGGGTGATCACTGTACATTTCTCTTCTGTTTCCTATTTATATTTCTATTTTACCTCCTCAATTTAGCATTATGAACAGGGAAAGACCTAATCTGAAATCTCTACAAAAATATTTTGCCTTCAAATTCATACCGTGATCGTAGCATGCATGGACTCGACTCATATGACTGGGATTTCCATGAAAAAGATTGTGGGCGGAAAATGGGTGATCACTGTACATTTCTCTTCTATTTCCTATTTATATTTCTATTTTACCTCCTCAATTTAGCATTATGGACAGGGAAAGACCTAATCTAAAATCTGCACAAAAATGTTTTGCCTTCAAATTCATACCGTGATCGTAGCATGCATGGACTCGACTCATATGGCTGGGATTTCCATGAAAAAGATTGTGGGCAGAAAATAGGTGATCACTGTACATTTCTCTTCTGTTTCCTATTTATATGTATATTTTATCTCCTCACTTTAGCATTATGGACAGGGATAGACCTAATCTAAAATCTGCTCAAAAATATTTTGCCTTCACATTCATATCGTGATCGTAGCATGCATGGACTCGACTCATATGACTGGGATATCCGAGAAAAAGATAGTGGGCCGAAAATGGGAGATCACTGTACATTTCCATTCTGTTTCCTATTTATATTTCTATTTTACCTCCTCAATTTAGCATTATGGACCGAGAAAGATCTAATCTAAAATCTGCTCAAAAATATTTTGCCTTCAAATTCATACCGTGATCGTAGCATGCATGGACTCGACTCATATGACTGGGATTTCCATGAAAAATATTGTGGGCCGAAAATGGGTGATCACTGCACATTTCTCTTCTGTTTCCTATTTATATTTATATTTTACCTCCTCAATTTTGCCTTAGGCCCGAGAAAGACCTAATCTAAAATCTGCTCAAAAAATATTTTGCCTTCAAATTCATACCGTATCGTAGCATGCATGGACTCGACTCATATGACTGGGATATCCGAGAAAAAGATAGTGGGCCGAAAATGGGAGATCACTGTACATTTCCATTCTGTTTCCTATTTATATTTCTATTTTACCTCCTCAATTTAGCATTATGGACAGGGAAAGATCTAATGTAAGATCTGCACAAAAATATTTTGCCTTCAAATTCATACCGTGAACGTAACATGCATGGACTCGACTCATATGACTGGGATTCCCATGAAAAAGATTGTGGGCCGAAAATGGGTGATCACTGTACATTTCTCTTCTGTTTCCTATTTATATTTCTATTTTACCTCCTCAATTTAGCATTATGGACAGGGAAAGACCAAATCTAAGATATGCACAAAAATATTTGCCTTCAAATTTTTACCGTGATCATAGCATGCATGGACTCGACTCATATGACTGGGATTTGCATGAAAAAGATTGTGGGCCGAAAATGGGTGATCACTGTACATTTCTCTTCTGTTTCCTATTTATATTTATATTTTATCTCCTCAATTTACCATTATGGACAGGGAAAGATCCAATCTAAGATCTGCACAAAAATATTTTGCCTTCAAATTCATACCGTAATCGTAGCATGCATGGACTCGACTCATATGACTGGGATTTCCATGAAAAAGATTGTCGGCCGAAAATGGGTGATCACTGTACATTTCTTTTCTGTTTCCTATTTATATTTCTATTTTACCTCGTCAATTTAGCATTATGGACAGGGAAAGAACTAATCTAAAATCTGCACAAAAATATATTTCCTTCAAATTCATACCGTGATCGTAGCATGCATGGACTCGACTCATATGACTGGGATTTCCATGAAAAAGATTGTGGGCCGAAAATGGGTGATCACTGTACATTTCTCTTTTGTTTCCTATTTATATTTCTATTTTACCTCCACAATTTAGCCTTATGGACAGGGAAAGACCTAATCTAAGATCTGGACAAAAATATTTTGCCTTCAAATTCATACCGTGATCATAGCATGCATGGACTCGACTCATATGACTGGGATTTGCATGAAAAAGATTGTGGGCCGAAAATGGGTGATCACTGTACATTTCTCTTCTGTTTCCTGTTTATATTTATATTTTACCTCCTCAATTTAGCATTATGGACAGGGAAAGACATAATCTGAAATCTGCACAAATATATTTTGCCTTCAAATACATACCGTGATCGTAGCATGCATGGACTCGACTCATATGACTGGGATTTCCATGAAAAAGATTGTGGGCCGGAAATGGGTGATCACTGTACATTTCTCTTTTGTTTCGCATTTATATTTCTATTTTACCTCCTCAATTTAGCATTATGGACAGGGAAAGACCTAATCTAAAATCTGTAAAAGAATATTTTGCCTTCAAATTCATACCGTGATCGTAGCATGCATGGACTCGACTCATATGACTGGGATTCCCATGAAAAAGATTGTGGGCCGAAAATGGGTGATCACTGTACATTTCTCTTCTGTTTCCTATTTATATTTCTATTTTACCTCCTCAATTTAGCATTATGGACAGGGAAAGACCAAATCTAAGATATGCACAAAAATATTTTCCCTTCAAATTTTTACCGTGATCATAGCATGCATGGACTCGACTCATATGACTGGGATTTGCATGAAAAATATTGTGGGCCGAAAATGGGTGATCACTGTACATTTCTCTTCTGTTTCCTATTTATATTTATATTTTATCTCCTCAATTTACCATTATGGACAGGGAAAGATCCAATCTAAGATCTGCACAAAAATATTTTGCCTTCAAATTCATACCGTAATAGTAGCATGCATGGACTCGACTCATATGACTGGGATTTCCATGAAAAAGATTGTCGGCCGAAAATTGGTGATCACTGTACATTTCTCTTCTGTTTCCTATTTATATTTATATTTTACCTCCTCAATTTAGCATTATGGACAGGGAAAGAACTAATCTAAAATCTGCACAAAAATATATTGCCTTCAAATTCATACCGTTATCGTAGCATGCATGGACTCGACTCATATGACTGGGATTTCCATGAAAAAGATTGTGGGCGGAAAATGGATGATCACTGTACATTTCTCTTCTGTTTCCTATTTATATTTCTATTTTACCTCCTCAATTTAGCATTATGGAGAGGGAACGACCTAATCTAAAATCTGCACAAAAATATTTTGCCTTCAAATTCATACCGTGATCGTAGCATGCATGGACTCGACTCATATGACTGGGATTTCCATGAAAAAGATTGTGGGCAGAAAATGGGTGATCACTGTACAGTTCTCTTCTGTTTCCTATTTATATTTCTATTTTACCTCCTCAATTTAGCATTATGGACAGGGAAAGACCTAATCTAAAATCATCACAAAAATATTTTGCCTTCAAATTCATACCATGATCGTAGCATGCATGGACTCGACTCATATGACTGGGATTTCCATGAAAAAGATTGTGAGCCGAAAATTGGTGATCACTGTATATTTCTCTTCTGTTTCCTATTTATATTTATATTTTACCACCTCAATTTAGCATTATGGACAGGGAAAGACCTAATCTAAAATCTGCTCAAAAATATTTTGCCTTCAAATTCATACCGTGAACGTAGCATGCATGGACTCGACTCATATGACTGGGATTTCCATGAATAAGATTGTGGGCCGAAAATGGGTGATCACTGTACATTTCTCTTCTGTTTCCTATTTCTATTTCTATTTTACCTCCTCAATTTAGCATTATGGAGAGGGAAAGACCTAATCTAAAATCTGCACAAAAATATTTTGCCTTCAAATTCATACCGTGATCGTAGCATGCATGGACTCGACTCATATGACTGGGATTCCCATGAAAAAGATTGTGGGCCGAAAATGGGTGATCACTGTACATTTCTCTTCTGTTTCCTATTTATATTTCTATTTTACCTCCTCAATTTAGCATTATGGACAGGGAAAGACCAAATCTAAGACGTGCACAAAAATATTTTGCCTCCAAATTCATACCGTGATCATAGCATGCATGGACTCGACTCATATGACTGGGATTTGCATGAAAAAGATTGTGGGCCGAAAATGGGTGATCACTGTACATTTCTCTTCTGTTTCCTATTTCTATTTCTATTTTCCCTCCTCAATTTAGCATTATGGACAGGGAAAGACCTAATCTAAGATCTGGACAAAAATATTTTGCCTTCAAATTCATACCGTGATCGTAGCATGCATGGACTCGACTCATATGACTGGGATTTCCATGAAAAAGATTGTGGGCCGAAAATGGGTGATCACTGTACATTTCTCTTCTTTTTCCTATTTATATTTCTATTTTACCTCCTCAATTTAGCATTATGGACAGGGAAAGACCTAATCTAAAATCTGCACAAAAATATTTTGCCTTCAAATTCATACCGTGATCGTAGCATGCATGGACTCGACTCGTATGACTGGGATTCCCATGAAAAAGATTGTGGGCCGAAAATGGGTGATCACTGTACATTTCTCTTCTGTTTCCTATTTATATTTCTATTTTACCTCCTCAATTTAGCATTATGGACAGGGAAAGACCAAATCTAAGATATGCACAAAAATATTTTGCCTTCAAATTCATACCGTGATCATAGCATGCATGGACTCGACTCATATGACTGGGATTTGCATGAAAAAGATTGTGGGCCGAAAATGGGTGATCACTGTACATTTCTCTTCTGTTTCCTATTTATATTTATATTTTACTTCCTCAATTTAGCATTATGGACAGGGAAATACCTAATCTAAAATCTGCACAAAAATATTTTGCCTTCAAATTCATACCGTGATCGTAGCATGCATGGACTCGACTCATATGACTGGGATTTCCATGAAAAAGATTGTGGGCCGAAAATGGGTGATCACTGTACATTTCTCTTCTGTTTCCTATTTATATTTCTATTTACCTCCTCAATTTAGCATTATGGACAGGGAAATACCAAATCTAAGACATGCACAAAAATATTTTGCCTTCAAATTCATACCGTGATCATAGCATGCATGGACTCGACTCATATGACTGGGATTTGCATGAAAAAGATTGTGGGCCGAAAATGGGTGATCACTGTACATTTCTCTTCTGTTTCCTATTTCTATTTCTATTTTACCTCCTCAATTTAGCATTATGGACAGGGAAAGAATTAATCTAAAATCTGCACAAAAAAATTTTGCCTTCAAATTCATACCGTGATCGTAGCATGCATGGACTCGACTCATATGACTGGGATTTCCATGAAAAAGATTGTGGGCCGAAAATGGGTGATCACTGTACATTTCTCTTCTGTTTCCTATTTATATTTCTATTTTACCTCCTCAATTTAGCATTATGGACAGGGAAAGACCAAATCTAAGACATGCACAAAAATATTTTGACTCCAAATTCATACCGTGATCATAGCATGCATGGACTCGACTCATATGACTGGGATTTGCATGAAAAAGATTGTGGGCCGAAAATGGGTGATCACTGTACATTTCTCTTTTGTTTCCTATTTATATTTATATTTTACCTCCACAATTTAGCATTATGGACAGGGAAAGACCTAATCTGAAATCTGCACAAATATATTTTGCCTTCAAATTCATACCGTGATCGTAGCATGCATGGACTCGACTCATATGACTGGGATTTCCATGAAAAAGATTGTGGGCGGAAAATGCGTGATCACTGTACATTTCTCTTCTGTTTCCTATTTATATTTCTATTTTACCTCCTCAATTTAGCATTATGGACAGGGAATGACCTAATCTAAGATCTACAAAAAAATATTTTGCCTTCAAATTCATACCGTGATCGTAGCATGCATGGACATGACTCATATGACTGGGATTTACATGAAAAAGATTGTGGGCCGAAAAATGGTCATCACTGTACATTTCTCTTCTGTTTCCTATTTATATTTCTATTTTACCTCCTCAATTTCGCATTATGGACAGGGAAAGGACTAATCTAAAATCTGCACAAAAATATTTTGCCTTCAAATTCATACCGTGATCGTAGCTTGCATGGACTCGACACATATGACTGGGATTTGCATGAAAAAGATTGTGGGCCGAAAATGGGTGATCACTGTACATTTCTCTTCTGTTTTTCATTTATATTTATATTTTACTTCCTCAATTTAGCATAATGGACAGGGAAAGACCGAATCTAAGCTCTGCACAAAAATATTTTGCCTTCAAATTCATACCGTGATCGTAGCATGGATGGACTCGACTCATATGACTGGGATTTCCATGAAAAAGATTGTGGGCCGAAAATGGGTGATCACTGTACATTTCTTTTCTGTTTCCTATATATATTTCTATTTTACCTCCTCAATTTAGCATTATGGACAGGGAAAGACCTAATCAAAAATCTGCACAAAAATATTTTGCCTTCAAATTCATACCGTGATCATAGCATGCATGGACTCGACTCATATGACTGGGATTTGCATGAAAAAGATTGTCGGCCGAAAATGGGTGATCACTGTACATTTCTCTTCTGTTTCCTATTTATATTTATATTTTATCTCCTCAATTTACCATTATGGACAGGGAAAGACCCAATCTAAGATCTGCACAAAAATATTTTGCCTTCAAATTCATACCGTGATCGTAGCATGCATGGACTCGACTCATATGACTGGGATTTCCATGAAAAAGATTGTGGGCCGAAAATGGGTGATCACTGTACATTTCTCTTTTGTTTCCTATTTATATTTATATTTTACCTCCACAATTTAGCATTATGGACAGGGAAAGACTTAATCTAAGATCTGGACAAAAATATTTTGCCTTCAAATTCATACCGTGATCGTAGCATGCATGGACTCGACTCATATGACTGGGATTTCCATGAAAAAGTTTGTGGGCCGAAAATGGTTGATCACTGTACATTTCTCTTCTTTTTCCTATTTATATTTCTATTTTACCTCCTCAATTTAGCATTATGGACAGGGAAAGACCTAATCTAAAATCTGCACAAAAATATTTTGCCTTCAAATTCATACCGTGATCATAGCATGCATGGACTCGACTCATATGACTGGGATTTGCATGAAAAAGATTGTGGGCCGAAAATGGGTGATCACTGTACATTTCTCTTCTGTTTCCTATTTATATTTATATTTTATCTCCTCAATTTACCATTATGGACAGGGAAAGAACTAATCTAAAATCTGCACAAAAATATTTTGCCTTCAAATTCATACCGTGATCGTAGCATGCATGGACTCGACTCATATGACTGGGATTTCCATGAAAAAGATTGTGGGCCGAAAATGGGTGATCACTGTACATTTCTCTTCTGTTTCCTATTTCTATTTCTATTTTACCTCCTCAATTTAGCATTATGGACAGGGAAAGACCTAATCTAAAATCTGCACAAAAATATTTTGCCTTCAAATTCATACCGTGATCGTAGCATGCATGGACTCGACTCATATCACTGGGATTTCCATGAAAAAGATTGTGGGCCGAAAATGGGTGATCACTGTACATTTCTCTTCTGTTTTTTATTTATATTTATATTTTAGTTCCTCAATTTAGCATTATGGACAGGGAAAGACCGAATCTAAGCTCTGCACAAAAATATTTTGCCTTCAAATTCATACCGTGATCGTAGCATGGATGGACTCGACTCATGTGACTGGGATTTCCATGAAAAAGATTGTGGGCTGAAAATGGGTGATCACTGTACATTTCTTTTCTGTTTCCTATATATATTTCTATTTACCTCCTCAATTTAGCATTATGGACAGGGAAAGACCTAATCAAAAATCTGCACAAAAATATTTTGCCTTCAAATTCATACCGTGATCATAGCATGCATGGACTCGACTCATATGACTGGGATTTGCATGAAAAAGATTGTGGGCCGAAAATGGGTGATCACTGTACATTTCTCTTCTGTTTCCTATTTATATTTATATTTTATCTCCTCAATTTACCATTATGGACAGGGAAAGACCCAATCTAAGATCTACACAAAAATATTTTGCCTTCAAATTCATACCGTGATCGTAGCATGGATGGACTCGACTCATGTGACTGGGATTTCCATGAAAAAGATTGTGGGCTGAAAATGGGTGATCACTGTACATTTCTTTTCTGTTTCCTATATATATTTCTATTTACCTCCTCAATTTAGCATTATGGACAGGGAAAGACCTAATCAAAAATCTGCACAAAAATATTTTGCCTTCAAATTCATACCGTGATCATAGCATGCATGGACTCGACTCATATGACTGGGATTTCCATGAAAAAGATTGTGGGCGGAAAATGGGTGATCACTGTACATTTCTCTTCTGTTTCCTATTTATATTTATATTTTACCTCCACAATTTAGCATTATGGACAGGGAAAGACCTAATCTAAGATCTGGACAAAAATATTTTGCATTCAAATTCATACCGTGATCGTCGCATGCATGGACTCGACTCATATGACTGGGATTTGCATGAAAAAGATTGTGGGCTGAAAATGGGTGATCACTGTACATTTCTCTTCTGTTTCCTATTTATATTTATATTTTACCTCCTCAATTTACCATTATGGACAGGGAAAGATCCAATCTAAGATCTGCACAAAAATATTTTGCCTTCAAATTCATACCGTAATAGTAGCATGCATGGACTCGACTCATATGACTGGGATTTCCATGAAAAAGATTGTCGGCCGAAAATGGGTGATCACTGTACATTTCTCTTCTGTTTCCTATTTATATTTATATTTTACCTCCTCAATTTAGCATTATGGACAGGGAAAGAACTAATCTAAAATCTGCACAAAAATATATTGCCTTCAAATTCATACCGTGATCGTAGCATGCATGGACTCGACTCATATGACTGGGATTTCCATGAAAAAGATTGTGGGCAGAAAATGGGTGATCACTGTACATTTCTCTTCTGTTTCCTATTTATATTTCTATTTTACCTCCTCAATTTAGCATTATGGACAGGGAAAGACCTAATCTAAAATCATCACAAAAATATTTTGCCTTCAAATTCATACCATGATCGTAGCATGCATGGACTCGACTCATATGACTGGGATTTCCATGAAAAAGATTGTGAGCCGAAAATTGGTGATCACTGTATATTTCTCTTCTGTTTCCTATTTATATTTATATTTTACCACCTCAATTTAGCATTATGGACAGGGAAAGACCTAATCTAAGATCTGCTCAAAAATATTTTGCCTTCAAATTCATACCGTGAACGTAGCATGCATGGACTCGACTCATATGACTGGGATTTCCATGAATAAGATTGTGGGCCGAAAATGGGTGATCACTGTACATTTCTCTTCTGTTTCCTATTTCTATTTCTATTTTACCTCCTCAATTTAGCATTATGGAGAGGGAAAGACCTAATCTAAAATCTGCACAAAAATATTTTGCCTTCAAATTCATACCGTGATCGTAGCATGCATGGACTCGACTCATATGACTGGGATTCCCATGAAAAAGATTGTGGGCCGAAAATGGGTGATCACTGTACATTTCTCTTCTGTTTCCTATTTATATTTCTATTTTACCTCCTCAATTTAGCATTATGGACAGGGAAAGACCAAATCTAAGACATGCACAAAAATATTTTGCCTCCAAATTCATACCGTGATCATAGCATGCATGGACTCGACTCATATGACTGGGATTTGCATGAAAAAGATTGTGGGCCGAAAATGGGTGATCACTGTACATTTCTCTTCTGTTTCCTATTTATATTTATATTTTACTTCCTCAATTTAGCATTATGGACAGGGAAATACCTAATCTAAAATCTGCACAAAAATATTTTGCCTTCAAATTCATACCGTGATCGTAGCATGCATGGACTCGACTCATATGACTGGGATTTCCATGAAAAAGATTGTGGGCCGAAAACGGGTGATCACTGTACATTTCTCTTCTGTTTCCTATTTATATTTCTATTTTACCTCCTCAATTTAGCATTATGGACAGGGAAATACCAAATCTAAGACATGCACAAAAATATTTTGCCTTCAAATTCATACCGTGATCATAGCATGCATGGACTCGACTCATATGACTGGGATTTGCATGAAAAAGATTGTAGGCCGAAAATGGGTGATCACTGTACATTTCTCTTCTGTTTCCTATTTATATTTCTATTTTACCTCCTCAATTTAGCATTATGGACAGGGAAAGACCTAATCTAACATCTGGACAAAAATATTTTGCCTTCAAATTCATACCGTGATCGTAGCATGCATGGACTCGACTCATATGACTGGGATTTCCATGAAAAAGATTGTGGGCCGAAAATGGGTGATCACTGTACATTTCTCTTCTTTTTCCTATTTATATTTCTATTTTACCTCCTCAATTTAGCATTATGGACAGGGAAAGACCTAATCTAAAATCTGCACAAAAATATTTTGCCTTCAAATTCATACCGTGATCATAGCATGCATGGACTCGACTCATATGACTGGGATTTGCATGAAAAAGATTGTCGGCCGAAAATGGGTGATCACTGTACATTTCTCTTCTGTTTCCTATTTATATTTATATTTTATCTCCTCAATTTACCATTATGGACAGGGAAAGACCCAATCTAAGATCTGCACAAAAATATTTTGCCTTCAAATTCATACCGTGATCGTAGCATGCATGGACTCGACTCATATGACTGGGATTTCCATGAAAAAGATTGTGGGCCGAAAATGGGTGATCACTGTACATTTCTCTTTTGTTTCCTATTTATATTTATATTTTACCTCCACAATTTAGCATTATGGACAGGGAAAGACCTAATCTGAAATCTGCACAAATATATTTTGCCTTCAAATTCATACCGTGATCGTAGCATGCATGGACTCGACTCATATGACTGGGATTTCCATGAAAAAGATTGTGGGCGGAAAATGCGTGATCACTGTACATTTCTCTTCTGTTTCCTATTTATATTTCTATTTTACCTCCTCAATTTAGCATTATGGACAGGGAATGACCTAATCTAAGATCTACAAAAAAATATTTTGCCTTCAAATTCATACCGTGATCGTAGCATGCATGGACATGACTCATATGACTGGGATTTACATGAAAAAGATTGTGGGCCGAAAAATGGTCATCACTGTACATTTCTCTTCTGTTTCCTATATATATTTCTATTTACCTCCTCAATTTAGCATTATGGACAGGGAAAGACCTAATCAAAAATCTGCACAAAAATATTTTGCCTTCAAATTCATACCGTGATCATAGCATGCATGGACTCGACTCATATGACTGGGATTTGCATGAAAAAGATTGCGGGCCGAAAATGGGTGATCACTGTACATTTCTCTTCTGTTTCCTATTTATATTTATATTTTATCTCCTCAATTTACCATTATGGACAGGGAAAGACCCAATCTAAGATCTACACAAAAATATTTTGCCTTCAAATTCATACCGTGATCGTAGCATGGATGGACTCGACTCATGTGACTGGGATTTCCATGAAAAAGATTGTGGGCTGAAAATGGGTGATCACTGTACATTTCTTTTCTGTTTCCTATATATATTTCTATTTACCTCCTCAATTTAGCATTATGGACAGGGAAAGACCTAATCAAAAATCTGCACAAAAATATTTTGCCTTCAAATTCATACCGTGATCATAGCATGCATGGACTCGACTCATATGACTGGGATTTCCATGAAAAAGATTGTGGGCGGAAAATGGGTGATCACTGTACATTTCTCTTCTGTTTCCTATTTATATTTATATTTTACCTCCACAATTTAGCATTATGGACAGGGAAAGACCTAATCTAAGATCTGGACAAAAATATTTTGCATTCAAATTCATACCGTGATCGTCGCATGCATGGACTCGACTCATATGACTGGGATTTGCATGAAAAAGATTGTGGGCTGAAAATGGGTGATCACTGTACATTTCTCTTCTGTTTCCTATTTATATTTATATTTTACCTCCTCAATTTAGCATTATGGACAGAGAAAGACCTAATCTGAAATCTGCACAAATATATGTTGCCTTCAAATTCATACCGTGATCGTAGCATGCATGGACTCGACTCATATGACTGGGATTTCCATGAAAAAGATTGTGGGCGGAAAATGGGTGATCACTGTACATTTCTCTTCTGTTTCCTATTTATATTTCTATTTTACCTCCTCAATTTAGCATTATGGACAGGGAAAGATCTAATCTAAGTTCTGGACAAAAATATTTTGCCTTCAAATTCATACCGTGATCGTAGCATGCATGGACATGACTCATATGACTGGGATTTACATGAAAAAGATTGTGGGCCGAAAAATGGTGGTCACTGTACATTTCTCTTTTGTTTCCTATTTATATTTATATTTTACCTCCACGATTTAGCATTATGGACAGGGAAAGACCTAATCTAAGATCTGGACAAAAATATTTTGCCTTCAAATTCATACCGTGATCGTAGCATGCATGGACTCGACTCATATGACTGGGATTTCCATGAAAAAGATTGTCGGCCGAAAATGGGTGATCACTGTACATTTCTCTTCTGTTTCCTATTTATATTTATATTTTACCTCCTCAATTTAGCATTATGGACAGGGAAAGACCTAATCTAAAATCTGCACAAAAATATTTTGCCTTCAAATTCATGCCCTGATCGTAGCATGCATGGAATCGACTCATATGACTGGGATTTCCATGAAAAAGATTGTGGGCCGAAAATGGGTGATCACTGTACATTTCTCTTCTGTTTCCTATTCATATTTATATTTTACCTCCTCAATTTAGCATTATGGACAGGGAAAGACCTAATCTAAAATCTGCACAAAAATATTTTGCCTTCAAATTCATACCGTGATCGTAGCATGCATGGACTCTACTCATATGACTGGGATTTCCATGAAAAAGATTGTGTGCCGAAAATGGGTGATCACTGTACATTTCTCTTCTGTTTCCTATTCATATTTATATTTTACCTCCTCAATTTAGCATTATGGACAGGGAAAGAACTAATCTAAAATCTGCACAAAGATATTTAGCCTTCAAATTCATACCGTGATCGTAGCATGCATGGGCTGGACTCATATGACTGGGATTTCCATGAAAAAGATTGTGGGCCTAAAATGGGTGATCACTGTACATTTCTCTTCTGTTTCCTATTTATATTCATATTTTACCTCCTCAATTTAGCATTATGGACAGGGAAAGACCTAATCTAAGATCTGCACAAAAATATTTTGCCTTCAAATTCATACCGTGATCGTAGCATGCATGGATTCGACTCATATGACTGGGATTTCCATGAAAAAGATTGTGGGCCGAAAATGGGTGATCACTGTACATTTCTCTTCTGTTTCCTATTTATATTTCTATTTTACCTACTCAATTTAGCATTATGGACAGGGAAAGACCTAATCTCAAATCTGCACAAAAATATTTTGCCTTCAAATTCATACCGTGATCGTAGCATGCATGGACTCGACTCATATGACTGGAATTTCCATGAAAAAGATTGTGGGCCGAAAATGGGTGATCACTGTACATTTCTCTTCTGTTTCCTATTCATATTTATATTTTACCTTTTCAATTTAGCATTATGGACAGGGAAAGACCTAATCTAAAATCTGCACAAAAATATTTTGCCTTCAATTTCATACCGTGATCGTAGCATGCATGGACTCGACTCATATGACTGGGATTTCCATGGAAAAGATTGTGGGCCGAAAATGGGTGATCACTGTACATTTCTCTTCTGTTTCCTATTTATATTTCTCTTTTAATTCCTCAATTTAGCATTATAGACAGGGAAAGAACTAATCTAAAATCTGCACAAAAATATTTAGCCTTCAAATTCATACCGTGATCGTAGCATGCATGGACTCGACTCATATGACTGGGATTTCCATGCAAAAGATTGTGGGCCTAAAATGGGTGATCACTGTACATTTCTCTTCTGTTTCCTATTTATATTTATATTTTACCTCCTCAATTTAGCATTATGGACAGGGAAAGACCTAATCTAAAATCTGCACAAAAATATTTTGCCTTCAAATTAATACCGTCATCGTAGCATGCATGGACTCGACTCATATGACTGGGATTTCCATGAAAAAGATTGTGGGCGGAAATGGGTGATCACTGTACATGTCTCTTCTGTTTCCTATTTATATTTATATTTTACCTCCTCAATTTAGCATTATGGACAGGTAAAGACCTAATCGAAAATCTGCACAAAAATATTTTGCCTTCAAATTCATACCGTGATCGTAGCATGCATGGACTCGACTCATATGACTGGGATTTCCATGAAAAAGATTGTGGGCCGAAAATGCGTGATCACTGTATATTTCTCTTTTGTTTCCTATTTATATTTCTATTTTACCTCCTCAATTTAGCATTATGGATAGGGAAAGACCTAATCTGAAATCTGCACAAAAATATTTTGCCTTCAAATTCATACCGTCATCGTAGCATGCATGGACTGGACTCATATGACTGGGATTTCCATGAAAAAGATTGTGGGCCGAAAATAGGTGATCACTGTACATTTCTCTTCTGTTTCCTATTTATATTTCTATATTACCTCCTCAATTTAGCATTATGGACAGGGAAAGACCAAATCTAAGATCTGCACAAAAATATTTTGCCTTCAAATTCATATCGTGATCGTAGCATGCATGGAGTCGACTGATATGACTGGGATTTCCATGAAAAAGATTGTGGGCGGAAAATGTGTGATCACTGTACATGTCTCTTCTGTTTCCTATTTATATTTCTATTTTACCTCCTCAATTTAGCATTATGGACAGGGAAAGACCTAATCGAAAATCTGCACAAAAATATTTTGCCTTCAAATTCATACCGTGATCGTAGCATGCATGGACTCGACTCATATGACTGGGATTTCCATGAAAAAGATTGTGGGCCGAAAATGCGTGATCACTGTATATTTCTGTTTTGTTTCCTATTTATATTTATATTTTACCTCCTCAATTTAGCATTATGGATAGGGAAAGACCTAATCTGAAATCTGCACAAAAATATTTTGCCTTCAAATTCATACCGTGATCGTAGCATGCATGGACTCGACTCATATGACTGGGATTTCCATGAAAAAGATTGTGGGCGGAAAATGGGTGATCACTGTACATTTCTCTTCTGTTTCCTATTTATATTTCTATTTTACCTCCTCAATTTAGCATTATGGACAGGGAAAGACCTAATCTAAAATCTGCACAAAATATTTTGCCTTCAAATTCATACCGTGATCGTAGCATGCATGGACTCGACTCATATGACTGGGATTTCCATGAAAAAGATTGTGGGTTGAAAATGGGTGATCACTGTACATTTCTCTTCTGTTTCCTATTTATATTTTTTTTTACCTCCTCAATTTAGCATTATGGACAGGTAAAGACCAAAACTAAAATCTGCACAAAAATATTTTGACTTCAAATTCATACCGTGATCGTAGCATGCATGGACTCGACTCATATGACTGGGATTTCCATGAAAAAGATAGTGGGCCGAAAATGCGTGATCACTGTATATTTCTCTTTTGTTTCCTATTTATATTTATATTTTGCCTCCTCAATTTAGCATTATGGATAGGGAAAGACCTAATCTGAAATCTGCACAAAAATATTTTGCCGTCAAATTCATACCGTGATCGTAGCATGCATGGACTCGACTCATATGACTGGGATTTCCATGAAAAAGATTGTGGGCGGAAACCGGTGATCACTGTACATTTCTCTTCTGTTTCCTATTTATATTTATATTTTACCTCCTCAATTTAGCATTATGGACAGGGAAAGACCTAATCTAAAATCTGCACAAAAATATTTTGCCTTCAAATTCATACCGTGATCGTAGCATGCATGGAGTCGACTGATATGACTGGGATTTCCATGAAAAAGATTGTCGGCGGAAAATGGGTGATCACTGTACATGTCTCTTCTGTTTCCTATTTATATTTCTATTTTACCTCCTCAATTTAGCATTATGGACAGGGAAAGACCTAATCGAAAATCTGTACAAAAATATTTTGCCTTCAAATTCATACCGTGATCGTAGCATGCATGGACTCGACTCATATGACTGGGATTTCCATGAAAAAGATTGTGGGCCGAAAATTCGTGATCACTGTATATTTCTGTTTTGTTTCCTATTTATATTTCTATTTTACCTCCTCAATTTAGCATTATGGATAGGGAAAGACCTAATCTGAAATCTGCACAAAAATATTTTGCCTTCAAATTCATACCGTGATCGTAGCATGCATGGACTCGACTCATATGGCTGGGATTTCCATGAAAAAGATTGTGGGCGGAAAATGGGTGATCACTGTACATTTCTCTTCTGTTTCCTATTTATATTTCTATTGTAATTCCTCAATTAAGCATTATGGACAGGGAAAGACCTAATCTAAAATCTGCAAAAAAATATTTTGCCTTCAAATTAATACCGTGATCGTAGCATGCATGGACTCGACTCATATGACTGGGATTTCCATGAAAAAGATTGTGGGCGGAAATTGGTGATCACTGTACATGTCTCTTCTGTTTCCTATTTATATTTATATTTTACATCCTCAATTTAGCATTATGGACAGGTAAAGACCTAATCGAAAATCTGCACAAAAATATTTTGCCTTCAAATTCATACCGTGATCGTAGCATGCATGGACTCGACTCATATGACTGGGATTTCCATGAAAAAGATTGTGGGCCGAAAATGCGTGATCACTGTATATTTCTCTTTTGTTTCCTATTTATATTTCTATTTTACCTCCTCAATTTAGCATTATGGATAGGGAAAGACCTAATCTGAAATCTGCACAAAAATATTTTGCCTTCAAATTCATACCGTCATCGTAGCATGCATGGACTGGACTCATATGACTGGGATTTCCATGAAAAAGATTGTGGGCCGAAAATAGGTGATCACTGTACATTTCTCTTCTGTTTCCTATTTATATTTCTATTTTACCTCCTCAATTTAGCATTATGGACAGGGAAAGACCAAATCTAAGATCTGCACAAAAATATTTTGCCTTCAAATTCATACCGTGATCGTAGCATGCATGGAGTCGACTGATATGACTGGGATTTCCATGAAAAAGATTGTGGGCGGAAAATGGGTGATCACTGTACATGTCTCTTCTGTTGCCTATTTATATTTCTATTTTACCTCCTCAATTTAGCATTATGGACAGGGAAAGACCTAATCGAAAATCTGCACAAAAATATTTTGCCTTCAAATTCATACCGTGATCGTAGCATGCATGGACTCGACTCATATGACTGGGATTTCCATGAAAAAGATTGTGGGCCGAAAATGCGTGATCACTGTATATTTCTCTTTTGTTTCCTATTTATATTTCTATTTTACCTCCTCAATTTAGTATTATGGATAAGGAAAGATCTAATCTGAAATCTGCACAAAAATATTTTGCCTTCAAATTCATACCGTGAACGTAGCATGCATGGACTGGACTCATATGACTGGGATTTCCATGAAAAAGATTGTGGGCCTAAAATGGGTGATCACTGTACATTTCTCTTCTGTTTTCTATTTATATTTCTATTTTACCTCCTCAATTTAGCATTATGGACAGGGAAAGACCTAATCTAAAATCTGCACAAAAATATTTTGCCTTCAAATTCATACCGTGATCGTAGCATGCATGGACTCGACTCATATGACTGGGATTTCCATGAAAAAGATTGTGGGCCGAAAATGGGTGATCACTGTACATTTCTCTTTTGTTTCCTATTTATATTTATATTTTACCTCCTCAATTTAGCATTATGGACAGGGAAAGACCTAATCTAAAATCTTCACAAAAATATTTTGCCTTCAAATTCATACCGTGATCGTAGCATGCATGGACTCGACTCATATGACTGGGATTTCCATGAAAAAGATTGTGGGCCGAAAATAGGTGATCACTGTACATTTCTCTTCTGTTTCATATTTATATTTATATTTTACCTCCTCAATTTAGCATTATGGACAGGGAAAGACCAAATCTAAGATCTGCACAAAAATATTTTGCCTTCAAATTCATACCGTGATCGTAGCATGCATGGACTCGACTCATATGACTGGGATTTCCATGAAAAAGATTGTGGGCCGAAAATGCGTGATCCCTGTATATTTCTCTTTTGTTTCCTATTTATATTTCTATTTTACCTCCTCAATTTAGCATTATGGATAGGGATAGACCTAATCTGAAATCTGCACAAAAATATTTTGCCGTCAAATTCATACCGTGATCGTAGCATGCATGGACTCGACTCATATGACTGGGATTTCCATGAAAAAGATTGTGGGCCGAAAATGCGTGATCACTGTATATTTCTCTTTTGTTTCCTATTTATATTTCTATTTTACCTCCTCAATTTAGTATTATGGATAAGGAAAGATCTAATCTGAAATCTGCACAAAAATATTTTGCCTTCAAATTCATACCGTGAACGTAGCATGCATGGACTGGACTCATATGACTGGGATTTCCATGAAAAAGATTGTGGGCCTAAAATGGGTGATCACTGTACATTTCTCTTCTGTTTTCTATTTATATTTCTATTTTACCTCCTCAATTTAGCATTATGGACAGGGAAAGACCTAATCTAAAATCTGCACAAAAATATTTTGCCTTCAAATTCATACCGTGATCGTAGCATGCATGGACTCGACTCATATGACTGGGATTTCCATGAAAAAGATTGTGGGCCGAAAATGGGTGATCACTGTACATTTCTCTTTTGTTTCCTATTTATATTTATATTTTACCTCCTCAATTTAGCATTATGGACAGGGAAAGACCTAATCTAAAATCTTCACAAAAATATTTTGCCTTCAAATTCATACCGTGATCGTAGCATGCATGGACTCGACTCATATGACTGGGATTTCCATGAAAAAGATTGTGGGCCGAAAATAGGTGATCACTGTACATTTCTCTTCTGTTTCATATTTATATTTATATTTTACCTCCTCAATTTAGCATTATGGACAGGGAAAGACCAAATCTAAGATCTGCACAAAAATATTTTGCCTTCAAATTCATACCGTGATCGTAGCATGCATGGACTCGACTCATATGACTGGGATTTCCATGAAAAAGATTGTGGGCCGAAAATGCGTGATCCCTGTATATTTCTCTTTTGTTTCCTATTTATATTTCTATTTTACCTCCTCAATTTAGCATTATGGATAGGGATAGACCTAATCTGAAATCTGCACAAAAATATTTTGCCGTCAAATTCATACCGTGATCGTAGCATGCATGGACTCGACTCATATGACTGGGATTTCCATGAAAAAGATTGTGGGCCGAAAATGGGTGATCATTGTACATTTCTCTTTTGTTTCTTATTTATATTTCTATTTTACCTCCTCAATTTAGCATTATGGACAGGGAAAGACCAAATCTAAAATCTGCACAAAAATATTTTGCCTTCAAATTCATACCGTGATCGTAGCATGCATGGAGTCGACTGAGATGACTGGGATTTCCATGAAAAAGATTGTCGGCGGAAAATGGGTGATCACTGTACATGTCTCTTCTGTTTCCTATTTATATTTCTATTTTACCTCCTCAATTTAGCATTATGGACAGGGAAAGACCTAATCGAAAATCTGTACAAAAATATTTTGCCTTCAAATTCATACCGTGATCGTAGCATGCATGGACTCGACTCATATGACTGGGATTTCCATGAAAAAGATTGTGGGCCGAAAATTCGTGATCACTGTATA